>CM057146.1:3693764-4293764 GCA_029964075.1 Patiria pectinifera
GTTCCAGGACCTGTCCTTTTGCCAGCTTGTGGGCCTCATCACAAGCTTGAGAACAAGGTATAGTTTGTGCAGAACTGCCCAGGTTAAGGTACCTTGAGACCGCGATATACGAAGTTCGTGTCGCCTGCGCTTGCAGGCATTGCTGTATAGGCTGACTGCACATAGGGGTAGTACTGACATTGATGCGCTACATCTTGAATTTTCTCCGCACCGGCTGGGTTTCAGGACCTGTCCTTTTGCCAGCTTGTGGGCCTCATCACAAGCTTGAGAACAAGGTATAGTTTGTGCAGAACTGCCCAGGTTAAGGTACCTTGAGACCGCGATATACGAAGTTCGTGTCGCGGGCGCTTGCAGGCATTGCTGTATAGGCTGGCTGCACATAGGGGTAGTACTGACATTGATGCGCTACATCTTAAATTTTCTCCGCACCGGCTGGGTTTCAGGACCTGTCCTTTTGCCAGCTTGTGGGCCTCATCACAAGCTTGAGAACAAGGTATAGTTTGTGCAGAACTGCCCAGGTTAAGGTACCTTGAGACCGCGATATACGAAGTTCGTGTCGCCTGCGCTTGCAGGCATTGCTGTATAGGCTGACTGCACATAGGGGTAGTACTGACATTGATGCGCTACATCTTAAATTTTCTCCGCACCGGCTGGGTTTCAGGACCTGTCCTTTTGCCAGCTTGTGGGCCTCATCACAAGCTTGAGAACAAGGTATAGTTTGTGCAGAACTGCCCAGGTTAAAGGTACCTTGAGACCGCGATATACGAAGTTCGTGTCGCCTGCGCTTGCAGGCATTGCTGTATAGGCTGACTGCACATAGGGGTAGTACTGACATTGATGCGCTACATCTTAAATTTTCTCCGCACCGGCTGGGTTTCAGGACCTGTCCTTTTGCCAGCTTGTGGGCCTCATCACAAGCTTGAGAACAAGGTATAGTTTGTGCAGAACTGCCCAGGTTAAGGTACCTTGAGACCGCGATATACGAAGTTCGTGTCGCGGGCGCTTGCAGGCATTGCTGTATAGGCTGGCTGCACATAGGGGTAGTACTGACATTGATGCGCTACATCTTAAATTTTCTCCGCACCGGCTGGGTTTCAGGACCTGTCCTTTTGCCAGCTTGTGGGCCTCATCACAAGCTTGAGAACAAGGTATAGTTTGTGCAGAACTGCCCAGGTTAAGGTACCTTGAGACCGCGATATACGAAGTTCGTGTCGCGGGCGCTTGCAGGCATTGCTGTATAGGCTGGCTGCACATAGGGGTAGTACTGACATTGATGCGCTACATCTTAAATTTTCTCCGCACCGGCTGGGTTTCAGGACCTGTCCTTTTGCCAGCTTGTGGGCCTCATCACAAGCTTGAGAACAAGGTATAGTTTGTGCAGAACTGCCCAGGTTAAGGTACCTTGAGACCGCGATATACGAAGTTCGTGTCGCCTGCCCTTGCAGGCATTGCTGTATAGGCTGACTGCACATAGGGGTAGTACTGACATTGATGCGCTACATCTTAAGATTTCTCCGCACCGGCTGGGTTTCAGGACCTGTCCTTTTGCCAGCTTGTGGGCCTCATCACAAGCTTGAGAACAAGGTATAGTTTGTGCAGAACTGCCCAGGTTAAGGTACCTTGAGACCGCGATATACGAAGTTCGTGTCGCGGGCGCTTGCAGGCATTGCTGTATAGGCTGGCTGCACATAGGGGTAGTACTGACATTGATGCGCTACATCTTGAATTTTCTCCGCACCGGCTGGGTTTCAGGACCTGTCCTTTTGCCAGCTTGTGGGCCTCATCACAAGCTTGAGAACAAGGTATAGTTTGTGCAGAACTGCCCAGGTTAAGGTACCTTGAGACCGCGATATACGAAGTTCGTGTCGCGGGCGCTTGCAGGCATTGCTGTATAGGCTGGCTGCACATAGGGGTAGTACTGACATTGATGCGCTACATCTTAAATTTTCTCCGCACCGGCTGGGTTTCAGGACCTGTCCTTTTGCCAGCTTGTGGGCCTCATCACAAGCTTGAGAACAAGGTATAGTTTGTGCAGAACTGCCCAGGTTAAGGTACCTTGAGACCGCGATATACGAAGTTCGTGTCGCGGGCGCTTGCAGGCATTGCTGTATAGGCTGGCTGCACATAGGGTAGTACTGACATTGATGCGCTACATCTTAAATTTTCTCCGCACCGGCTGGGTTTCAGGACCTGTCCTTTTGCCAGCTTGTGGGCCTCATCACAAGCTTGAGAACAAGGTATAGTTTGTGCAGAACTGCCCAGGTTAAGGTACCTTGAGACCGCGATATACGAAGTTCGTGTCGCGGGCGCTTGCAGGCATTGCTGTATAGGCTGGCTGCACATAGGGGTAGTACTGACATTGATGCGCTACATCTTAAATTTTCTCCGCACCGGCTGGGTTTCAGGACCTGTCCTTTTGCCAGCTTGTGGGCCTCATCACAAGCTTGAGAACAAGGTATAGTTTGTGCAGAACTGCCCAGGTTAAGGTACCTTGAGACCGCGATATACGAAGTTCGTGTCGCGGGCGCTTGCAGGCATTGCTGTATAGGCTGGCTGCACATAGGGGTAGTACTGACATTGATGCGCTACATCTTGAATTTTCTCCGCACCGGCTGGGTTTCAGGACCTGTCCTTTTGCCAGCTTGTGGGCCTCATCACAAGCTTGAGAACAAGGTATAGTTTGTGCAGAACTGCCCAGGTTAAGGTACCTTGAGACCGCGATATACGAAGTTCGTGTCGCGGGCGCTTGCAGGCATTGCTGTATAGGCTGGCTGCACATAGGGTAGTACTGACATTGATGCGCTACATCTTAAATTTTCTCCGCACCGGCTGGGTTTCAGGACCTGTCCTTTTGCCAGCTTGTGGGCCTCATCACAAGCTTGAGAACAAGGTATAGTTTGTGCAGAACTGCCCAGGTTAAGGTACCTTGAGACCGCGATATACGAAGTTCGTGTCGCGGGCGCTTGCAGGCATTGCTGTATAGGCTGGCTGCACATAGGGGTAGTACTGACATTGATGCGCTACATCTTGAATTTTCTCCGCACCGGCTGGGTTTCAGGACCTGTCCTTTTGCCAGCTTGTGGGCCTCATCACAAGCTTGAGAACAAGGTATAGTTTGTGCAGAACTGCCCAGGTTAAGGTACCTTGAGACCGCGATATACGAAGTTCGTGTCGCGGGCGCTTGCAGGCATTGCTGTATAGGCTGGCTGCACATAGGGTAGTACTGACATTGATGCGCTACATCTTAAATTTTCTCCGCACCGGCTGGGTTTCAGGACCTGTCCTTTTGCCAGCTTGTGGGCCTCATCACAAGCTTGAGAACAAGGTATAGTTTGTGCAGAACTGCCCAGGTTAAGGTACCTTGAGACCGCGATATACGAAGTTCGTGTCGCGGGCGCTTGCAGGCATTGCTGTATAGGCTGGCTGCACATAGGGGTAGTACTGACATTGATGCGCTACATCTTAAATTTTCTCCGCACCGGCTGGGTTTCAGGACCTGTCCTTTTGCCAGCTTGTGGGCCTCATCACAAGCTTGAGAACAAGGTATAGTTTGTGCAGAACTGCCCAGGTTAAGGTACCTTGAGACCGCGATATACGAAGTTCGTGTCGCGGGCGCTTGCAGGCATTGCTGTATAGGCTGGCTGCACATAGGGGTAGTACTGACATTGATGCGCTACATCTTAAATTTTCTCCGCACCGGCTGGGTTTCAGGACCTGTCCTTTTGCCAGCTTGTGGGCCTCATCACAAGCTTGAGAACAAGGTATAGTTTGTGCAGAACTGCCCAGGTTAAGGTACCTTGAGATCGCGATATACGAAGTTCGTGTCGCCTGCCCTTGCAGGCATTGCTGTATAGGCTGACTGCACATAGGGGTAGTACTGACATTGATGCGCTACATCTTGAATTTTCTCCGCACCGGCTGGGTTTCAGGACCTGTCCTTTTGCCAGCTTGTGGGCCTCATCACAAGCTTGAGAACAAGGTATAGTTTGTGCAGAACTGCCCAGGTTAAGGTACCTTGAGACCGCGATATACGAAGTTCGTGTCGCCTGCGCTTGCAGGCATTGCTGTATAGGCTGGCTGCACATAGGGGTAGTACTGACATTGATGCGCTACATCTTAAATTTTCTCCGCACCGGCTGGGTTTCAGGACCTGTCCTTTTGCCAGCTTGTGGGCCTCATCACAAGCTTGAGAACAAGGTATAGTTTGTGCAGAACTGCCCAGGTTAAGGTACCTTGAGACCGCGATATACGAAGTTCGTGTCGCCTAAGCTTGCAGGCATTGCTGTATAGGCTGGCTGCACATAGGGGTAGTACTGACATTGATGCGCTACATCTTGAATTTTCTCCGCACCGGCTGGGTTTCAGGACCTGTCCTTTTGCCAGCTTGTGGGCCTCATCACAAGCTTGAGAACAAGGTATAGTTTGTGCAGAACTGCCCAGGTTAAGGTACCTTGAGACCGCGATATACGAAGTTCGTGTCGCGGGCGCTTGCAGGCATTGCTGTATAGGCTGGCTGCACATAGGGGTAGTACTGACATTGATGCGCTACATCTTGAATTTTCTCCGCACCGGCTGGGTTTCAGGACCTGTCCTTTTGCCAGCTTGTGGGCCTCATCACAAGCTTGAGAACAAGGTATAGTTTGTGCAGAACTGCCCAGGTTAAGGTACCTTGAGACCGCGATATACGAAGTTCGTGTCGCGGGCGCTTGCAGGCATTGCTGTATAGGCTGGCTGCACATAGGGGTAGTACTGACATTGATGCGCTACATCTTAAATTTTCTCCGCACCGGCTGGGTTTCAGGACCTGTCCTTTTGCCAGCTTGTGGGCCTCATCACAAGCTTGAGAACAAGGTATAGTTTGTGCAGAACTGCCCAGGTTAAGGTACCTTGAGACCGCGATATACGAAGTTCGTGTCGCGGGCGCTTGCAGGCATTGCTGTATAGGCTGGCTGCACATAGGGGTAGTACTGACATTGATGCGCTACATCTTAAATTTTCTCCGCACCGGCTGGGTTTCAGGACCTGTCCTTTTGCCAGCTTGTGGGCCTCATCACAAGCTTGAGAACAAGGTATAGTTTGTGCAGAACTGCCCAGGTTAAGGTACCTTGAGACCGCGATATACGAAGTTCGTGTCGCCTGCGCTTGCAGGCATTGCTGTATAGGCTGGCTGCACATAGGGTAGTACTGACATTGATGCGCTACATCTTAAATTTTCTCCGCACCGGCTGGGTTTCAGGACCTGTCCTTTTGCCAGCTTGTGGGCCTCATCACAAGCTTGAGAACAAGGTATAGTTTGTGCAGAACTGCCCAGGTTAAGGTACCTTGAGACCGCGATATACGAAGTTCGTGTCGCCTGCGCTTGCAGGCATTGCTGTATAGGCTGGCTGCACATAGGGTAGTACTGACATTGATGCGCTACATCTTAAATTTTCTCCGCACCGGCTGGGTTTCAGGACCTGTCCTTTTGCCAGCTTGTGGGCCTCATCACAAGCTTGAGAACAAGGTATAGTTTGTGCAGAACTGCCCAGGTTAAGGTACCTTGAGATCGCGATATACGAAGTTCGTGTCGCCTGCCCTTGCAGGCATTGCTGTATAGGCTGACTGCACATAGGGGTAGTACTGACATTGATGCGCTACATCTTGAATTTTCTCCGCACCGGCTGGGTTTCAGGACCTGTCCTTTTGCCAGCTTGTGGGCCTCATCACAAGCTTGAGAACAAGGTATAGTTTGTGCAGAACTGCCCAGGTTAAGGTACCTTGAGACCGCGATATACGAAGTTCGTGTCGCGGGCGCTTGCAGGCATTGCTGTATAGGCTGGCTGCACATAGGGGTAGTACTGACATTGATGCGCTACATCTTAAATTTTCTCCGCACCGGCTGGGTTTCAGGACCTGTCCTTTTGCCAGCTTGTGGGCCTCATCACAAGCTTGAGAACAAGGTATAGTTTGTGCAGAACTGCCCAGGTTAAGGTACCTTGAGACCGCGATATACGAAGTTCGTGTCGCCTGCGCTTGCAGGCATTGCTGTATAGGCTGGCTGCACATAGGGGTAGTACTGACATTGATGCGCTACATCTTAAATTTTCTCCGCACCGGCTGGGTTTCAGGACCTGTCCTTTTGCCAGCTTGTGGGCCTCATCACAAGCTTGAGAACAAGGTATAGTTTGTGCAGAACTGCCCAGGTTAAGGTACCTTGAGACCGCGATATACGAAGTTCGTGTCGCGGGCGCTTGCAGGCATTGCTGTATAGGCTGGCTGCACATAGGGGTAGTACTGACATTGATGCGCTACATCTTGAATTTTCTCCGCACCGGCTGGGTTTCAGGACCTGTCCTTTTGCCAGCTTGTGGGCCTCATCACAAGCTTGAGAACAAGGTATAGTTTGTGCAGAACTGCCCAGGTTAAGGTACCTTGAGACCGCGATATACGAAGTTCGTGTCGCGGGCGCTTGCAGGCATTGCTGTATAGGCTGGCTGCACATAGGGGTAGTACTGACATTGATGCGCTACATCTTAAATTTTCTCCGCACCGGCTGGGTTTCAGGACCTGTCCTTTTGCCAGCTTGTGGGCCTCATCACAAGCTTGAGAACAAGGTATAGTTTGTGCAGAACTGCCCAGGTTAAGGTACCTTGAGACCGCGATATACGAAGTTCGTGTCGCGGGCGCTTGCAGGCATTGCTGTATAGGCTGGCTGCACATAGGGTAGTACTGACATTGATGCGCTACATCTTAAATTTTCTCCGCACCGGCTGGGTTTCAGGACCTGTCCTTTTGCCAGCTTGTGGGCCTCATCACAAGCTTGAGAACAAGGTATAGTTTGTGCAGAACTGCCCAGGTTAAGGTACCTTGAGACCGCGATATACGAAGTTCGTGTCGCCTGCGCTTGCAGGCATTGCTGTATAGGCTGGCTGCACATAGGGGTAGTACTGACATTGATGCGCTACATCTTAAATTTTCTCCGCACCGGCTGGGTTTCAGGACCTGTCCTTTTGCCAGCTTGTGGGCCTCATCACAAGCTTGAGAACAAGGTATAGTTTGTGCAGAACTGCCCAGGTTAAGGTACCTTGAGACCGCGATATACGAAGTTCGTGTCGCGGGCGCTTGCAGGCATTGCTGTATAGGCTGGCTGCACATAGGGGTAGTACTGACATTGATGCGCTACATCTTAAATTTTCTCCGCACCGGCTGGGTTTCAGGACCTGTCCTTTTGCCAGCTTGTGGGCCTCATCACAAGCTTGAGAACAAGGTATAGTTTGTGCAGAACTGCCCAGGTTAAGGTACCTTGAGACCGCGATATACGAAGTTCGTGTCGCGGGCGCTTGCAGGCATTGCTGTATAGGCTGGCTGCACATAGGGGTAGTACTGACATTGATGCGCTACATCTTAAATTTTCTCCGCACCGGCTGGGTTTCAGGACCTGTCCTTTTGCCAGCTTGTGGGCCTCATCACAAGCTTGAGAACAAGGTATAGTTTGTGCAGAACTGCCCAGGTTAAGGTACCTTGAGACCGCGATATACGAAGTTCGTGTCGCGGGCGCTTGCAGGCATTGCTGTATAGGCTGGCTGCACATAGGGTAGTACTGACATTGATGCGCTACATCTTAAATTTTCTCCGCACCGGCTGGGTTTCAGGACCTGTCCTTTTGCCAGCTTGTGGGCCTCATCACAAGCTTGAGAACAAGGTATAGTTTGTGCAGAACTGCCCAGGTTAAGGTACCTTGAGACCGCGATATACGAAGTTCGTGTCGCGGGCGCTTGCAGGCATTGCTGTATAGGCTGGCTGCACATAGGGGTAGTACTGACATTGATGCGCTACATCTTGAATTTTCTCCGCACCGGCTGGGTTTCAGGACCTGTCCTTTTGCCAGCTTGTGGGCCTCATCACAAGCTTGAGAACAAGGTATAGTTTGTGCAGAACTGCCCAGGTTAAGGTACCTTGAGACCGCGATATACGAAGTTCGTGTCGCGGGCGCTTGCAGGCATTGCTGTATAGGCTGGCTGCACATAGGGGTAGTACTGACATTGATGCGCTACATCTTAAATTTTCTCCGCACCGGCTGGGTTTCAGGACCTGTCCTTTTGCCAGCTTGTGGGCCTCATCACAAGCTTGAGAACAAGGTATAGTTTGTGCAGAACTGCCCAGGTTAAGGTACCTTGAGACCGCGATATACGAAGTTCGTGTCGCGGGCGCTTGCAGGCATTGCTGTATAGGCTGGCTGCACATAGGGTAGTACTGACATTGATGCGCTACATCTTAAATTTTCTCCGCACCGGCTGGGTTTCAGGACCTGTCCTTTTGCCAGCTTGTGGGCCTCATCACAAGCTTGAGAACAAGGTATAGTTTGTGCAGAACTGCCCAGGTTAAGGTACCTTGAGACCGCGATATACGAAGTTCGTGTCGCGGGCGCTTGCAGGCATTGCTGTATAGGCTGGCTGCACATAGGGGTAGTACTGACATTGATGCGCTACATCTTAAATTTTCTCCGCACCGGCTGGGTTTCAGGACCTGTCCTTTTGCCAGCTTGTGGGCCTCATCACAAGCTTGAGAACAAGGTATAGTTTGTGCAGAACTGCCCAGGTTAAGGTACCTTGAGATCGCGATATACGAAGTTCGTGTCGCCTGCCCTTGCAGGCATTGCTGTATAGGCTGACTGCACATAGGGGTAGTACTGACATTGATGCGCTACATCTTGAATTTTCTCCGCACCGGCTGGGTTTCAGGACCTGTCCTTTTGCCAGCTTGTGGGCCTCATCACAAGCTTGAGAACAAGGTATAGTTTGTGCAGAACTGCCCAGGTTAAGGTACCTTGAGACCGCGATATACGAAGTTCGTGTCGCGGGCGCTTGCAGGCATTGCTGTATAGGCTGGCTGCACATAGGGTAGTACTGACATTGATGCGCTACATCTTAAATTTTCTCCGCACCGGCTGGGTTTCAGGACCTGTCCTTTTGCCAGCTTGTGGGCCTCATCACAAGCTTGAGAACAAGGTATAGTTTGTGCAGAACTGCCCAGGTTAAGGTACCTTGAGACCGCGATATACGAAGTTCGTGTCGCGGGCGCTTGCAGGCATTGCTGTATAGGCTGGCTGCACATAGGGTAGTACTGACATTGATGCGCTACATCTTAAATTTTCTCCGCACCGGCTGGGTTTCAGGACCTGTCCTTTTGCCAGCTTGTGGGCCTCATCACAAGCTTGAGAACAAGGTATAGTTTGTGCAGAACTGCCCAGGTTAAGGTACCTTGAGACCGCGATATACGAAGTTCGTGTCGCCTGCGCTTGCAGGCATTGCTGTATAGGCTGGCTGCACATAGGGTAGTACTGACATTGATGCGCTACATCTTAAATTTTCTCCGCACCGGCTGGGTTTCAGGACCTGTCCTTTTGCCAGCTTGTGGGCCTCATCACAAGCTTGAGAACAAGGTATAGTTTGTGCAGAACTGCCCAGGTTAAGGTACCTTGAGACCGCGATATACGAAGTTCGTGTCGCGGGCGCTTGCAGGCATTGCTGTATAGGCTGGCTGCACATAGGGGTAGTACTGACATTGATGCGCTACATCTTAAATTTTCTCCGCACCGGCTGGGTTTCAGGACCTGTCCTTTTGCCAGCTTGTGGGCCTCATCACAAGCTTGAGAACAAGGTATAGTTTGTGCAGAACTGCCCAGGTTAAGGTACCTTGAGACCGCGATATACGAAGTTCGTGTCGCGGGCGCTTGCAGGCATTGCTGTATAGGCTGGCTGCACATAGGGGTAGTACTGACATTGATGCGCTACATCTTAAATTTTCTCCGCACCGGCTGGGTTTCAGGACCTGTCCTTTTGCCAGCTTGTGGGCCTCATCACAAGCTTGAGAACAAGGTATAGTTTGTGCAGAACTGCCCAGGTTAAGGTACCTTGAGACCGCGATATACGAAGTTCGTGTCGCGGGCGCTTGCAGGCATTGCTGTATAGGCTGGCTGCACATAGGGGTAGTACTGACATTGATGCGCTACATCTTAAATTTTCTCCGCACCGGCTGGGTTTCAGGACCTGTCCTTTTGCCAGCTTGTGGGCCTCATCACAAGCTTGAGAACAAGGTATAGTTTGTGCAGAACTGCCCAGGTTAAGGTACCTTGAGACCGCGATATACGAAGTTCGTGTCGCGGGCGCTTGCAGGCATTGCTGTATAGGCTGGCTGCACATAGGGGTAGTACTGACATTGATGCGCTACATCTTAAATTTTCTCCGCACCGGCTGGGTTTCAGGACCTGTCCTTTTGCCAGCTTGTGGGCCTCATCACAAGCTTGAGAACAAGGTATAGTTTGTGCAGAACTGCCCAGGTTAAGGTACCTTGAGACCGCGATATACGAAGTTCGTGTCGCCTGCGCTTGCAGGCATTGCTGTATAGGCTGGCTGCACATAGGGGTAGTACTGACATTGATGCGCTACATCTTAAATTTTCTCCGCACCGGCTGGGTTTCAGGACCTGTCCTTTTGCCAGCTTGTGGGCCTCATCACAAGCTTGAGAACAAGGTATAGTTTGTGCAGAACTGCCCAGGTTAAGGTACCTTGAGACCGCGATATACGAAGTTCGTGTCGCCTAAGCTTGCAGGCATTGCTGTATAGGCTGACTGCACATAGGGGTAGTACTGACATTGATGCGCTACATCTTAAATTTTCTCCGCACCGGCTGGGTTTCAGGACCTGTCCTTTTGCCAGCTTGTGGGCCTCATCACAAGCTTGAGAACAAGGTATAGTTTGTGCAGAACTGCCCAGGTTAAGGTACCTTGAGACCGCGATATACGAAGTTCGTGTCGCGGGCGCTTGCAGGCATTGCTGTATAGGCTGGCTGCACATAGGGGTAGTACTGACATTGATGCGCTACATCTTAAATTTTCTCCGCACCGGCTGGGTTTCAGGACCTGTCCTTTTGCCAGCTTGTGGGCCTCATCACAAGCTTGAGAACAAGGTATAGTTTGTGCAGAACTGCCCAGGTTAAGGTACCTTGAGACCGCGATATACGAAGTTCGTGTCGCGGGCGCTTGCAGGCATTGCTGTATAGGCTGGCTGCACATAGGGGTAGTACTGACATTGATGCGCTACATCTTAAATTTTCTCCGCACCGGCTGGGTTTCAGGACCTGTCCTTTTGCCAGCTTGTGGGCCTCATCACAAGCTTGAGAACAAGGTATAGTTTGTGCAGAACTGCCCAGGTTAAGGTACCTTGAGACCGCGATATACGAAGTTCGTGTCGCGGGCGCTTGCAGGCATTGCTGTATAGGCTGGCTGCACATAGGGGTAGTACTGACATTGATGCGCTACATCTTAAATTTTCTCCGCACCGGCTGGGTTTCAGGACCTGTCCTTTTGCCAGCTTGTGGGCCTCATCACAAGCTTGAGAACAAGGTATAGTTTGTGCAGAACTGCCCAGGTTAAGGTACCTTGAGACCGCGATATACGAAGTTCGTGTCGCCTGCGCTTGCAGGCATTGCTGTATAGGCTGGCTGCACATAGGGTAGTACTGACATTGATGCGCTACATCTTAAATTTTCTCCGCACCGGCTGGGTTTCAGGACCTGTCCTTTTGCCAGCTTGTGGGCCTCATCACAAGCTTGAGAACAAGGTATAGTTTGTGCAGAACTGCCCAGGTTAAGGTACCTTGAGACCGCGATATACGAAGTTCGTGTCGCGGGCGCTTGCAGGCATTGCTGTATAGGCTGGCTGCACATAGGGGTAGTACTGACATTGATGCGCTACATCTTAAATTTTCTCCGCACCGGCTGGGTTTCAGGACCTGTCCTTTTGCCAGCTTGTGGGCCTCATCACAAGCTTGAGAACAAGGTATAGTTTGTGCAGAACTGCCCAGGTTAAGGTACCTTGAGACCGCGATATACGAAGTTCGTGTCGCGGGCGCTTGCAGGCATTGCTGTATAGGCTGGCTGCACATAGGGGTAGTACTGACATTGATGCGCTACATCTTAAATTTTCTCCGCACCGGCTGGGTTTCAGGACCTGTCCTTTTGCCAGCTTGTGGGCCTCATCACAAGCTTGAGAACAAGGTATAGTTTGTGCAGAACTGCCCAGGTAAAGGTACCTTGAAACCGCGATATACGAAGTTCGTGTCGCCTAAGCTTGCAGGCATTGCTGTATAGGCTGACTGCACATAGGGGTAGTACTGACATTGATGCGCTACATCTTGAATTTTCTCCGCACCGGCTGGGTTTCAGGACCTGTCCTTTTGCCAGCTTGTGGGCCTCATCACAAGCTTGAGAACAAGGTATAGTTTGTGCAGAACTGCCCAGGTTAAGGTACCTTGAGACCGCGATATACGAAGTTCGTGTCGCGGGCGCTTGCAGGCATTGCTGTATAGGCTGGCTGCACATAGGGTAGTACTGACATTGATGCGCTACATCTTAAATTTTCTCCGCACCGGCTGGGTTTCAGGACCTGTCCTTTTGCCAGCTTGTGGGCCTCATCACAAGCTTGAGAACAAGGTATAGTTTGTGCAGAACTGCCCAGGTTAAGGTACCTTGAGACCGCGATATACGAAGTTCGTGTCGCCTGCGCTTGCAGGCATTGCTGTATAGGCTGGCTGCACATAGGGGTAGTACTGACATTGATGCGCTACATCTTAAATTTTCTCCGCACCGGCTGGGTTTCAGGACCTGTCCTTTTGCCAGCTTGTGGGCCTCATCACAAGCTTGAGAACAAGGTATAGTTTGTGCAGAACTGCCCAGGTTAAGGTACCTTGAGACCGCGATATACGAAGTTCGTGTCGCGGGCGCTTGCAGGCATTGCTGTATAGGCTGGCTGCACATAGGGGTAGTACTGACATTGATGCGCTACATCTTAAATTTTCTCCGCACCGGCTGGGTTTCAGGACCTGTCCTTTTGCCAGCTTGTGGGCCTCATCACAAGCTTGAGAACAAGGTATAGTTTGTGCAGAACTGCCCAGGTTAAGGTACCTTGAGACCGCGATATACGAAGTTCGTGTCGCGGGCGCTTGCAGGCATTGCTGTATAGGCTGGCTGCACATAGGGGTAGTACTGACATTGATGCGCTACATCTTAAATTTTCTCCGCACCGGCTGGGTTTCAGGACCTGTCCTTTTGCCAGCTTGTGGGCCTCATCACAAGCTTGAGAACAAGGTATAGTTTGTGCAGAACTGCCCAGGTTAAGGTACCTTGAGACCGCGATATACGAAGTTCGTGTCGCCTGCGCTTGCAGGCATTGCTGTATAGGCTGGCTGCACATAGGGGTAGTACTGACATTGATGCGCTACATCTTAAATTTTCTCCGCACCGGCTGGGTTTCAGGACCTGTCCTTTTGCCAGCTTGTGGGCCTCATCACAAGCTTGAGAACAAGGTATAGTTTGTGCAGAACTGCCCAGGTTAAGGTACCTTGAGACCGCGATATACGAAGTTCGTGTCGCCTGCGCTTGCAGGCATTGCTGTATAGGCTGGCTGCACATAGGGGTAGTACTGACATTGATGCGCTACATCTTAAATTTTCTCCGCACCGGCTGGGTTTCAGGACCTGTCCTTTTGCCAGCTTGTGGGCCTCATCACAAGCTTGAGAACAAGGTATAGTTTGTGCAGAACTGCCCAGGTAAAGGTACCTTGAAACCGCGATATACGAAGTTCGTGTCGCCTAAGCTTGCAGGCATTGCTGTATAGGCTGACTGCACATAGGGGTAGTACTGACATTGATGCGCTACATCTTGAATTTTCTCCGCACCGGCTGGGTTTCAGGACCTGTCCTTTTGCCAGCTTGTGGGCCTCATCACAAGCTTGAGAACAAGGTATAGTTTGTGCAGAACTGCCCAGGTTAAGGTACCTTGAGACCGCGATATACGAAGTTCGTGTCGCGGGCGCTTGCAGGCATTGCTGTATAGGCTGGCTGCACATAGGGGTAGTACTGACATTGATGCGCTACATCTTAAATTTTCTCCGCACCGGCTGGGTTTCAGGACCTGTCCTTTTGCCAGCTTGTGGGCCTCATCACAAGCTTGAGAACAAGGTATAGTTTGTGCAGAACTGCCCAGGTTAAGGTACCTTGAGACCGCGATATACGAAGTTCGTGTCGCGGGCGCTTGCAGGCATTGCTGTATAGGCTGGCTGCACATAGGGGTAGTACTGACATTGATGCGCTACATCTTAAATTTTCTCCGCACCGGCTGGGTTTCAGGACCTGTCCTTTTGCCAGCTTGTGGGCCTCATCACAAGCTTGAGAACAAGGTATAGTTTGTGCAGAACTGCCCAGGTTAAGGTACCTTGAGACCGCGATATACGAAGTTCGTGTCGCGGGCGCTTGCAGGCATTGCTGTATAGGCTGGCTGCACATAGGGGTAGTACTGACATTGATGCGCTACATCTTAAATTTTCTCCGCACCGGCTGGGTTTCAGGACCTGTCCTTTTGCCAGCTTGTGGGCCTCATCACAAGCTTGAGAACAAGGTATAGTTTGTGCAGAACTGCCCAGGTTAAGGTACCTTGAGACCGCGATATACGAAGTTCGTGTCGCCTGCGCTTGCAGGCATTGCTGTATAGGCTGGCTGCACATAGGGGTAGTACTGACATTGATGCGCTACATCTTAAATTTTCTCCGCACCGGCTGGGTTTCAGGACCTGTCCTTTTGCCAGCTTGTGGGCCTCATCACAAGCTTGAGAACAAGGTATAGTTTGTGCAGAACTGCCCAGGTTAAGGTACCTTGAGACCGCGATATACGAAGTTCGTGTCGCGGGCGCTTGCAGGCATTGCTGTATAGGCTGGCTGCACATAGGGGTAGTACTGACATTGATGCGCTACATCTTAAATTTTCTCCGCACCGGCTGGGTTTCAGGACCTGTCCTTTTGCCAGCTTGTGGGCCTCATCACAAGCTTGAGAACAAGGTATAGTTTGTGCAGAACTGCCCAGGTTAAGGTACCTTGAGACCGCGATATACGAAGTTCGTGTCGCGGGCGCTTGCAGGCATTGCTGTATAGGCTGGCTGCACATAGGGGTAGTACTGACATTGATGCGCTACATCTTAAATTTTCTCCGCACCGGCTGGGTTTCAGGACCTGTCCTTTTGCCAGCTTGTGGGCCTCATCACAAGCTTGAGAACAAGGTATAGTTTGTGCAGAACTGCCCAGGTTAAGGTACCTTGAGACCGCGATATACGAAGTTCGTGTCGCGGGCGCTTGCAGGCATTGCTGTATAGGCTGGCTGCACATAGGGGTAGTACTGACATTGATGCGCTACATCTTAAATTTTCTCCGCACCGGCTGGGTTTCAGGACCTGTCCTTTTGCCAGCTTGTGGGCCTCATCACAAGCTTGAGAACAAGGTATAGTTTGTGCAGAACTGCCCAGGTTAAGGTACCTTGAGACCGCGATATACGAAGTTCGTGTCGCGGGCGCTTGCAGGCATTGCTGTATAGGCTGGCTGCACATAGGGGTAGTACTGACATTGATGCGCTACATCTTAAATTTTCTCCGCACCGGCTGGGTTTCAGGACCTGTCCTTTTGCCAGCTTGTGGGCCTCATCACAAGCTTGAGAACAAGGTATAGTTTGTGCAGAACTGCCCAGGTTAAGGTACCTTGAGACCGCGATATACGAAGTTCGTGTCGCCTGCGCTTGCAGGCATTGCTGTATAGGCTGGCTGCACATAGGGGTAGTACTGACATTGATGCGCTACATCTTAAATTTTCTCCGCACCGGCTGGGTTTCAGGACCTGTCCTTTTGCCAGCTTGTGGGCCTCATCACAAGCTTGAGAACAAGGTATAGTTTGTGCAGAACTGCCCAGGTTAAGGTACCTTGAGACCGCGATATACGAAGTTCGTGTCGCCTAAGCTTGCAGGCATTGCTGTATAGGCTGACTGCACATAGGGGTAGTACTGACATTGATGCGCTACATCTTAAATTTTCTCCGCACCGGCTGGGTTTCAGGACCTGTCCTTTTGCCAGCTTGTGGGCCTCATCACAAGCTTGAGAACAAGGTATAGTTTGTGCAGAACTGCCCAGGTTAAGGTACCTTGAGACCGCGATATACGAAGTTCGTGTCGCGGGCGCTTGCAGGCATTGCTGTATAGGCTGGCTGCACATAGGGGTAGTACTGACATTGATGCGCTACATCTTAAATTTTCTCCGCACCGGCTGGGTTTCAGGACCTGTCCTTTTGCCAGCTTGTGGGCCTCATCACAAGCTTGAGAACAAGGTATAGTTTGTGCAGAACTGCCCAGGTTAAGGTACCTTGAGATCGCGATATACGAAGTTCGTGTCGCCTGCCCTTGCAGGCATTGCTGTATAGGCTGACTGCACATAGGGGTAGTACTGACATTGATGCGCTACATCTTGAATTTTCTCCGCACCGGCTGGGTTTCAGGACCTGTCCTTTTGCCAGCTTGTGGGCCTCATCACAAGCTTGAGAACAAGGTATAGTTTGTGCAGAACTGCCCAGGTTAAGGTACCTTGAGACCGCGATATACGAAGTTCGTGTCGCGGGCGCTTGCAGGCATTGCTGTATAGGCTGGCTGCACATAGGGGTAGTACTGACATTGATGCGCTACATCTTAAATTTTCTCCGCACCGGCTGGGTTTCAGGACCTGTCCTTTTGCCAGCTTGTGGGCCTCATCACAAGCTTGAGAACAAGGTATAGTTTGTGCAGAACTGCCCAGGTTAAGGTACCTTGAGACCGCGATATACGAAGTTCGTGTCGCGGGCGCTTGCAGGCATTGCTGTATAGGCTGGCTGCACATAGGGGTAGTACTGACATTGATGCGCTACATCTTAAATTTTCTCCGCACCGGCTGGGTTTCAGGACCTGTCCTTTTGCCAGCTTGTGGGCCTCATCACAAGCTTGAGAACAAGGTATAGTTTGTGCAGAACTGCCCAGGTTAAGGTACCTTGAGACCGCGATATACGAAGTTCGTGTCGCGGGCGCTTGCAGGCATTGCTGTATAGGCTGGCTGCACATAGGGGTAGTACTGACATTGATGCGCTACATCTTAAATTTTCTCCGCACCGGCTGGGTTTCAGGACCTGTCCTTTTGCCAGCTTGTGGGCCTCATCACAAGCTTGAGAACAAGGTATAGTTTGTGCAGAACTGCCCAGGTTAAGGTACCTTGAGACCGCGATATACGAAGTTCGTGTCGCGGGCGCTTGCAGGCATTGCTGTATAGGCTGGCTGCACATAGGGTAGTACTGACATTGATGCGCTACATCTTAAATTTTCTCCGCACCGGCTGGGTTTCAGGACCTGTCCTTTTGCCAGCTTGTGGGCCTCATCACAAGCTTGAGAACAAGGTATAGTTTGTGCAGAACTGCCCAGGTTAAGGTACCTTGAGATCGCGATATACGAAGTTCGTGTCGCCTGCCCTTGCAGGCATTGCTGTATAGGCTGACTGCACATAGGGGTAGTACTGACATTGATGCGCTACATCTTGAATTTTCTCCGCACCGGCTGGGTTTCAGGACCTGTCCTTTTGCCAGCTTGTGGGCCTCATCACAAGCTTGAGAACAAGGTATAGTTTGTGCAGAACTGCCCAGGTTAAGGTACCTTGAGACCGCGATATACGAAGTTCGTGTCGCGGGCGCTTGCAGGCATTGCTGTATAGGCTGGCTGCACATAGGGGTAGTACTGACATTGATGCGCTACATCTTAAATTTTCTCCGCACCGGCTGGGTTTCAGGACCTGTCCTTTTGCCAGCTTGTGGGCCTCATCACAAGCTTGAGAACAAGGTATAGTTTGTGCAGAACTGCCCAGGTTAAGGTACCTTGAGACCGCGATATACGAAGTTCGTGTCGCGGGCGCTTGCAGGCATTGCTGTATAGGCTGGCTGCACATAGGGGTAGTACTGACATTGATGCGCTACATCTTAAATTTTCTCCGCACCGGCTGGGTTTCAGGACCTGTCCTTTTGCCAGCTTGTGGGCCTCATCACAAGCTTGAGAACAAGGTATAGTTTGTGCAGAACTGCCCAGGTTAAGGTACCTTGAGACCGCGATATACGAAGTTCGTGTCGCGGGCGCTTGCAGGCATTGCTGTATAGGCTGGCTGCACATAGGGGTAGTACTGACATTGATGCGCTACATCTTGAATTTTCTCCGCACCGGCTGGGTTTCAGGACCTGTCCTTTTGCCAGCTTGTGGGCCTCATCACAAGCTTGAGAACAAGGTATAGTTTGTGCAGAACTGCCCAGGTTAAGGTACCTTGAGACCGCGATATACGAAGTTCGTGTCGCCTAAGCTTGCAGGCATTGCTGTATAGGCTGACTGCACATAGGGGTAGTACTGACATTGATGCGCTACATCTTAAATTTTCTCCGCACCGGCTGGGTTTCAGGACCTGTCCTTTTGCCAGCTTGTGGGCCTCATCACAAGCTTGAGAACAAGGTATAGTTTGTGCAGAACTGCCCAGGTTAAGGTACCTTGAGACCGCGATATACGAAGTTCGTGTCGCGGGCGCTTGCAGGCATTGCTGTATAGGCTGGCTGCACATAGGGGTAGTACTGACATTGATGCGCTACATCTTAAATTTTCTCCGCACCGGCTGGGTTTCAGGACCTGTCCTTTTGCCAGCTTGTGGGCCTCATCACAAGCTTGAGAACAAGGTATAGTTTGTGCAGAACTGCCCAGGTTAAGGTACCTTGAGATCGCGATATACGAAGTTCGTGTCGCCTGCCCTTGCAGGCATTGCTGTATAGGCTGACTGCACATAGGGGTAGTACTGACATTGATGCGCTACATCTTGAATTTTCTCCGCACCGGCTGGGTTTCAGGACCTGTCCTTTTGCCAGCTTGTGGGCCTCATCACAAGCTTGAGAACAAGGTATAGTTTGTGCAGAACTGCCCAGGTTAAGGTACCTTGAGACCGCGATATACGAAGTTCGTGTCGCGGGCGCTTGCAGGCATTGCTGTATAGGCTGGCTGCACATAGGGGTAGTACTGACATTGATGCGCTACATCTTAAATTTTCTCCGCACCGGCTGGGTTTCAGGACCTGTCCTTTTGCCAGCTTGTGGGCCTCATCACAAGCTTGAGAACAAGGTATAGTTTGTGCAGAACTGCCCAGGTTAAGGTACCTTGAGACCGCGATATACGAAGTTCGTGTCGCGGGCGCTTGCAGGCATTGCTGTATAGGCTGGCTGCACATAGGGGTAGTACTGACATTGATGCGCTACATCTTAAATTTTCTCCGCACCGGCTGGGTTTCAGGACCTGTCCTTTTGCCAGCTTGTGGGCCTCATCACAAGCTTGAGAACAAGGTATAGTTTGTGCAGAACTGCCCAGGTTAAGGTACCTTGAGACCGCGATATACGAAGTTCGTGTCGCGGGCGCTTGCAGGCATTGCTGTATAGGCTGGCTGCACATAGGGGTAGTACTGACATTGATGCGCTACATCTTAAATTTTCTCCGCACCGGCTGGGTTTCAGGACCTGTCCTTTTGCCAGCTTGTGGGCCTCATCACAAGCTTGAGAACAAGGTATAGTTTGTGCAGAACTGCCCAGGTTAAGGTACCTTGAGATCGCGATATACGAAGTTCGTGTCGCCTGCCCTTGCAGGCATTGCTGTATAGGCTGACTGCACATAGGGGTAGTACTGACATTGATGCGCTACATCTTGAATTTTCTCCGCACCGGCTGGGTTTCAGGACCTGTCCTTTTGCCAGCTTGTGGGCCTCATCACAAGCTTGAGAACAAGGTATAGTTTGTGCAGAACTGCCCAGGTTAAGGTACCTTGAGACCGCGATATACGAAGTTCGTGTCGCGGGCGCTTGCAGGCATTGCTGTATAGGCTGGCTGCACATAGGGGTAGTACTGACATTGATGCGCTACATCTTAAATTTTCTCCGCACCGGCTGGGTTTCAGGACCTGTCCTTTTGCCAGCTTGTGGGCCTCATCACAAGCTTGAGAACAAGGTATAGTTTGTGCAGAACTGCCCAGGTTAAGGTACCTTGAGACCGCGATATACGAAGTTCGTGTCGCCTGCCCTTGCAGGCATTGCTGTATAGGCTGGCTGCACATAGGGGTAGTACTGACATTGATGCGCTACATCTTAAATTTTCTCCGCACCGGCTGGGTTTCAGGACCTGTCCTTTTGCCAGCTTGTGGGCCTCATCACAAGCTTGAGAACAAGGTATAGTTTGTGCAGAACTGCCCAGGTTAAGGTACCTTGAGACCGCGATATACGAAGTTCGTGTCGCGGGCGCTTGCAGGCATTGCTGTATAGGCTGGCTGCACATAGGGGTAGTACTGACATTGATGCGCTACATCTTAAATTTTCTCCGCACCGGCTGGGTTTCAGGACCTGTCCTTTTGCCAGCTTGTGGGCCTCATCACAAGCTTGAGAACAAGGTATAGTTTGTGCAGAACTGCCCAGGTTAAGGTACCTTGAGACCGCGATATACGAAGTTCGTGTCGCCTAAGCTTGCAGGCATTGCTGTATAGGCTGACTGCACATAGGGTAGTACTGACATTGATGCGCTACATCTTGAATTTTCTCCGCACCGGCTGGGTTTCAGGACCTGTCCTTTTGCCAGCTTGTGGGCCTCATCACAAGCTTGAGAACAAGGTATAGTTTGTGCAGAACTGCCCAGGTTAAGGTACCTTGAGACCGCGATATACGAAGTTCGTGTCGCGGGCGCTTGCAGGCATTGCTGTATAGGCTGGCTGCACATAGGGGTAGTACTGACATTGATGCGCTACATCTTAAATTTTCTCCGCACCGGCTGGGTTTCAGGACCTGTCCTTTTGCCAGCTTGTGGGCCTCATCACAAGCTTGAGAACAAGGTATAGTTTGTGCAGAACTGCCCAGGTTAAGGTACCTTGAGATCGCGATATACGAAGTTCGTGTCGCCTGCCCTTGCAGGCATTGCTGTATAGGCTGACTGCACATAGGGGTAGTACTGACATTGATGCGCTACATCTTGAATTTTCTCCGCACCGGCTGGGTTTCAGGACCTGTCCTTTTGCCAGCTTGTGGGCCTCATCACAAGCTTGAGAACAAGGTATAGTTTGTGCAGAACTGCCCAGGTTAAGGTACCTTGAGACCGCGATATACGAAGTTCGTGTCGCGGGCGCTTGCAGGCATTGCTGTATAGGCTGGCTGCACATAGGGGTAGTACTGACATTGATGCGCTACATCTTAAATTTTCTCCGCACCGGCTGGGTTTCAGGACCTGTCCTTTTGCCAGCTTGTGGGCCTCATCACAAGCTTGAGAACAAGGTATAGTTTGTGCAGAACTGCCCAGGTTAAGGTACCTTGAGACCGCGATATACGAAGTTCGTGTCGCGGGCGCTTGCAGGCATTGCTGTATAGGCTGGCTGCACATAGGGGTAGTACTGACATTGATGCGCTACATCTTAAATTTTCTCCGCACCGGCTGGGTTTCAGGACCTGTCCTTTTGCCAGCTTGTGGGCCTCATCACAAGCTTGAGAACAAGGTATAGTTTGTGCAGAACTGCCCAGGTTAAGGTACCTTGAGACCGCGATATACGAAGTTCGTGTCGCCTAAGCTTGCAGGCATTGCTGTATAGGCTGACTGCACATAGGGGTAGTACTGACATTGATGCGCTACATCTTGAATTTTCTCCGCACCGGCTGGGTTTCAGGACCTGTCCTTTTGCCAGCTTGTGGGCCTCATCACAAGCTTGAGAACAAGGTATAGTTTGTGCAGAACTGCCCAGGTTAAGGTACCTTGAGACCGCGATATACGAAGTTCGTGTCGCCTGCGCTTGCAGGCATTGCTGTATAGGCTGGCTGCACATAGGGGTAGTACTGACATTGATGCGCTACATCTTAAATTTTCTCCGCACCGGCTGGGTTTCAGGACCTGTCCTTTTGCCAGCTTGTGGGCCTCATCACAAGCTTGAGAACAAGGTATAGTTTGTGCAGAACTGCCCAGGTTAAGGTACCTTGAGACCGCGATATACGAAGTTCGTGTCGCGGGCGCTTGCAGGCATTGCTGTATAGGCTGGCTGCACATAGGGGTAGTACTGACATTGATGCGCTACATCTTAAATTTTCTCCGCACCGGCTGGGTTTCAGGACCTGTCCTTTTGCCAGCTTGTGGGCCTCATCACAAGCTTGAGAACAAGGTATAGTTTGTGCAGAACTGCCCAGGTTAAGGTACCTTGAGATCGCGATATACGAAGTTCGTGTCGCCTGCCCTTGCAGGCATTGCTGTATAGGCTGACTGCACATAGGGGTAGTACTGACATTGATGCGCTACATCTTGAATTTTCTCCGCACCGGCTGGGTTTCAGGACCTGTCCTTTTGCCAGCTTGTGGGCCTCATCACAAGCTTGAGAACAAGGTATAGTTTGTGCAGAACTGCCCAGGTTAAGGTACCTTGAGACCGCGATATACGAAGTTCGTGTCGCGGGCGCTTGCAGGCATTGCTGTATAGGCTGGCTGCACATAGGGGTAGTACTGACATTGATGCGCTACATCTTAAATTTTCTCCGCACCGGCTGGGTTTCAGGACCTGTCCTTTTGCCAGCTTGTGGGCCTCATCACAAGCTTGAGAACAAGGTATAGTTTGTGCAGAACTGCCCAGGTTAAGGTACCTTGAGACCGCGATATACGAAGTTCGTGTCGCGGGCGCTTGCAGGCATTGCTGTATAGGCTGGCTGCACATAGGGGTAGTACTGACATTGATGCGCTACATCTTAAATTTTCTCCGCACCGGCTGGGTTTCAGGACCTGTCCTTTTGCCAGCTTGTGGGCCTCATCACAAGCTTGAGAACAAGGTATAGTTTGTGCAGAACTGCCCAGGTTAAGGTACCTTGAGACCGCGATATACGAAGTTCGTGTCGCGGGCGCTTGCAGGCATTGCTGTATAGGCTGGCTGCACATAGGGGTAGTACTGACATTGATGCGCTACATCTTGAATTTTCTCCGCACCGGCTGGGTTTCAGGACCTGTCCTTTTGCCAGCTTGTGGGCCTCATCACAAGCTTGAGAACAAGGTATAGTTTGTGCAGAACTGCCCAGGTTAAGGTACCTTGAGATCGCGATATACGAAGTTCGTGTCGCCTGCCCTTGCAGGCATTGCTGTATAGGCTGACTGCACATAGGGGTAGTACTGACATTGATGCGCTACATCTTGAATTTTCTCCGCACCGGCTGGGTTTCAGGACCTGTCCTTTTGCCAGCTTGTGGGCCTCATCACAAGCTTGAGAACAAGGTATAGTTTGTGCAGAACTGCCCAGGTTAAGGTACCTTGAGACCGCGATATACGAAGTTCGTGTCGCGGGCGCTTGCAGGCATTGCTGTATAGGCTGGCTGCACATAGGGGTAGTACTGACATTGATGCGCTACATCTTAAATTTTCTCCGCACCGGCTGGGTTTCAGGACCTGTCCTTTTGCCAGCTTGTGGGCCTCATCACAAGCTTGAGAACAAGGTATAGTTTGTGCAGAACTGCCCAGGTTAAGGTACCTTGAGACCGCGATATACGAAGTTCGTGTCGCGGGCGCTTGCAGGCATTGCTGTATAGGCTGGCTGCACATAGGGGTAGTACTGACATTGATGCGCTACATCTTAAATTTTCTCCGCACCGGCTGGGTTTCAGGACCTGTCCTTTTGCCAGCTTGTGGGCCTCATCACAAGCTTGAGAACAAGGTATAGTTTGTGCAGAACTGCCCAGGTTAAGGTACCTTGAGACCGCGATATACGAAGTTCGTGTCGCGGGCGCTTGCAGGCATTGCTGTATAGGCTGGCTGCACATAGGGGTAGTACTGACATTGATGCGCTACATCTTGAATTTTCTCCGCACCGGCTGGGTTTCAGGACCTGTCCTTTTGCCAGCTTGTGGGCCTCATCACAAGCTTGAGAACAAGGTATAGTTTGTGCAGAACTGCCCAGGTAAAGGTACCTTGAAACCGCGATATACGAAGTTCGTGTCGCCTAAGCTTGCAGGCATTGCTGTATAGGCTGACTGCACATAGGGGTAGTACTGACATTGATGCGCTACATCTTGAATTTTCTCCGCACCGGCTGGGTTTCAGGACCTGTCCTTTTGCCAGCTTGTGGGCCTCATCACAAGCTTGAGAACAAGGTATAGTTTGTGCAGAACTGCCCAGGTTAAGGTACCTTGAGACCGCGATATACGAAGTTCGTGTCGCGGGCGCTTGCAGGCATTGCTGTATAGGCTGGCTGCACATAGGGGTAGTACTGACATTGATGCGCTACATCTTAAATTTTCTCCGCACCGGCTGGGTTTCAGGACCTGTCCTTTTGCCAGCTTGTGGGCCTCATCACAAGCTTGAGAACAAGGTATAGTTTGTGCAGAACTGCCCAGGTTAAGGTACCTTGAGATCGCGATATACGAAGTTCGTGTCGCCTGCCCTTGCAGGCATTGCTGTATAGGCTGACTGCACATAGGGGTAGTACTGACATTGATGCGCTACATCTTGAATTTTCTCCGCACCGGCTGGGTTTCAGGACCTGTCCTTTTGCCAGCTTGTGGGCCTCATCACAAGCTTGAGAACAAGGTATAGTTTGTGCAGAACTGCCCAGGTTAAGGTACCTTGAGACCGCGATATACGAAGTTCGTGTCGCGGGCGCTTGCAGGCATTGCTGTATAGGCTGGCTGCACATAGGGGTAGTACTGACATTGATGCGCTACATCTTAAATTTTCTCCGCACCGGCTGGGTTTCAGGACCTGTCCTTTTGCCAGCTTGTGGGCCTCATCACAAGCTTGAGAACAAGGTATAGTTTGTGCAGAACTGCCCAGGTTAAGGTACCTTGAGATCGCGATATACGAAGTTCGTGTCGCCTGCCCTTGCAGGCATTGCTGTATAGGCTGACTGCACATAGGGGTAGTACTGACATTGATGCGCTACATCTTGAATTTTCTCCGCACCGGCTGGGTTTCAGGACCTGTCCTTTTGCCAGCTTGTGGGCCTCATCACAAGCTTGAGAACAAGGTATAGTTTGTGCAGAACTGCCCAGGTTAAGGTACCTTGAGACCGCGATATACGAAGTTCGTGTCGCGGGCGCTTGCAGGCATTGCTGTATAGGCTGGCTGCACATAGGGGTAGTACTGACATTGATGCGCTACATCTTAAATTTTCTCCGCACCGGCTGGGTTTCAGGACCTGTCCTTTTGCCAGCTTGTGGGCCTCATCACAAGCTTGAGAACAAGGTATAGTTTGTGCAGAACTGCCCAGGTTAAGGTACCTTGAGACCGCGATATACGAAGTTCGTGTCGCGGGCGCTTGCAGGCATTGCTGTATAGGCTGGCTGCACATAGGGGTAGTACTGACATTGATGCGCTACATCTTGAATTTTCTCCGCACCGGCTGGGTTTCAGGACCTGTCCTTTTGCCAGCTTGTGGGCCTCATCACAAGCTTGAGAACAAGGTATAGTTTGTGCAGAACTGCCCAGGTAAAGGTACCTTGAGACCGCGATATACGAAGTTCGTGTCGCCTAAGCTTGCAGGCATTGCTGTATAGGCTGACTGCACATAGGGGTAGTACTGACATTGATGCGCTACATCTTGAATTTTCTCCGCACCGGCTGGGTTTCAGGACCTGTCCTTTTGCCAGCTTGTGGGCCTCATCACAAGCTTGAGAACAAGGTATAGTTTGTGCAGAACTGCCCAGGTTAAGGTACCTTGAGACCGCGATATACGAAGTTCGTGTCGCGGGCGCTTGCAGGCATTGCTGTATAGGCTGGCTGCACATAGGGGTAGTACTGACATTGATGCGCTACATCTTAAATTTTCTCCGCACCGGCTGGGTTTCAGGACCTGTCCTTTTGCCAGCTTGTGGGCCTCATCACAAGCTTGAGAACAAGGTATAGTTTGTGCAGAACTGCCCAGGTTAAGGTACCTTGAGATCGCGATATACGAAGTTCGTGTCGCCTGCCCTTGCAGGCATTGCTGTATAGGCTGACTGCACATAGGGGTAGTACTGACATTGATGCGCTACATCTTGAATTTTCTCCGCACCGGCTGGGTTTCAGGACCTGTCCTTTTGCCAGCTTGTGGGCCTCATCACAAGCTTGAGAACAAGGTATAGTTTGTGCAGAACTGCCCAGGTTAAGGTACCTTGAGACCGCGATATACGAAGTTCGTGTCGCGGGCGCTTGCAGGCATTGCTGTATAGGCTGGCTGCACATAGGGGTAGTACTGACATTGATGCGCTACATCTTAAATTTTCTCCGCACCGGCTGGGTTTCAGGACCTGTCCTTTTGCCAGCTTGTGGGCCTCATCACAAGCTTGAGAACAAGGTATAGTTTGTGCAGAACTGCCCAGGTTAAGGTACCTTGAGATCGCGATATACGAAGTTCGTGTCGCCTGCCCTTGCAGGCATTGCTGTATAGGCTGACTGCACATAGGGGTAGTACTGACATTGATGCGCTACATCTTGAATTTTCTCCGCACCGGCTGGGTTTCAGGACCTGTCCTTTTGCCAGCTTGTGGGCCTCATCACAAGCTTGAGAACAAGGTATAGTTTGTGCAGAACTGCCCAGGTTAAGGTACCTTGAGACCGCGATATACGAAGTTCGTGTCGCGGGCGCTTGCAGGCATTGCTGTATAGGCTGGCTGCACATAGGGGTAGTACTGACATTGATGCGCTACATCTTAAATTTTCTCCGCACCGGCTGGGTTTCAGGACCTGTCCTTTTGCCAGCTTGTGGGCCTCATCACAAGCTTGAGAACAAGGTATAGTTTGTGCAGAACTGCCCAGGTTAAGGTACCTTGAGACCGCGATATACGAAGTTCGTGTCGCGGGCGCTTGCAGGCATTGCTGTATAGGCTGGCTGCACATAGGGGTAGTACTGACATTGATGCGCTACATCTTAAATTTTCTCCGCACCGGCTGGGTTTCAGGACCTGTCCTTTTGCCAGCTTGTGGGCCTCATCACAAGCTTGAGAACAAGGTATAGTTTGTGCAGAACTGCCCAGGTAAAGGTACCTTGAGACCGCGATATACGAAGTTCGTGTCGCGGGCGCTTGCAGGCATTGCTGTATAGGCTGACTGCACATAGGGGTAGTACTGACATTGATGCGCTACATCTTGAATTTTCTCCGCACCGGCTGGGTTTCAGGACCTGTCCTTTTGCCAGCTTGTGGGCCTCATCACAAGCTTGAGAACAAGGTATAGTTTGTGCAGAACTGCCCAGGTTAAGGTACCTTGAGACCGCGATATACGAAGTTCGTGTCGCGGGCGCTTGCAGGCATTGCTGTATAGGCTGACTGCACATAGGGGTAGTACTGACATTGATGCGCTACATCTTGAATTTTCTCCGCACCGGCTGGGTTTCAGGACCTGTCCTTTTGCCAGCTTGTGGGCCTCATCACAAGCTTGAGAACAAGGTATAGTTTGTGCAGAACTGCCCAGGTTAAGGTACCTTGAGACCGCGATATACGAAGTTCGTGTCGCGGGCGCTTGCAGGCATTGCTGTATAGGCTGACTGCACATAGGGGTAGTACTGACATTGATGCGCTACATCTTGAATTTTCTCCGCACCGGCTGGGTTTCAGGACCTGTCCTTTTGCCAGCTTGTGGGCCTCATCACAAGCTTGAGAACAAGGTATAGTTTGTGCAGAACTGCCCAGGTTATTCAATCGTCGGATTAATTTAACTTTGTTGACACTGTTTCAATACCAATTTATTCGGGGCGCAAATAGAATACACTTTGGATGTCCTTTAACCCGTGTACGCCATTGGAACGGGACATTACAGACATTTAGGATGGTACAAAATCATGTCAAAATGGGATATCCGTATTTTCTTTGGAAAACTGCTGTGTTGTACATTATTTATCAATCGTCGGATTAATTTAATTGGGCTGACTCAGTTTCAATACCAATTTATTCGGGGCGCGAATAGAATACACTTTGGATCGATGTCCCTCAACCCGTGTATGTAATTGGAACGGGACATTTCGGACATTGAGGATGGTACAGAAATCATTTCAAAATGGGATATCTGCATTTTCTTTGGAAAACGGCTGTTTTGTTTCGCAATTATCAATCGTCAGATTAATTGATTAATTTAATTGGGCTGACACTGTTTCAGTTCGGATTTATTCGGGGCGCGAATAGAATACATTTTGGATGTCCCTTAACCCGTGTGTGTAATTGGAACGGGACATTTCGGACATTTAGGATGGTACAAAATCATTTCAAAATGGGATACCCGTATTTTCGTTGGAAAACGACTGTTTTGTACGTTAATTATCAATCGTCGGATTAATTTAATTGGGCTGACTCTGTTTCAATACTGATTTATTCGGGGCGCAAATAGAATACACTTCGAGAGTCCCTTAACCCATGTATGCAATTGGAACGGGACATTTCGGACATTTAGGATGGTACAAAATCATTTCAAAATGGGATATCCGTATTTTCTTTGGAAAACGAATATTTTGTTTCGTAATTATCAATCGTTGGATTAATTTAATTGGGATGACTCTGTTTCAATACTGATTTATTCGGGACGCGAATACAATACACTTGGGATGTCCCTTAACCCGTGTATGCAATTGGAACCGGCCATTCTGGACATTTAGGATGGTACAAAATCATTTCAAAATGGGACATCCGTATTTTCTTTGGAAAACCGGTCTTTTGTATCGTAATTATTAATTGTCGGATTAATTTACTTGGGCTGACTCTGTTTCAATACTGATTTATTCGGGGCGCGAATAGAATACATTTTGGATGTCCCTTAACCCGTGTATGGGACATTTCGGACATTTAGGATGGTACAAAATCATTTCAAAATGGGATATCCGTATTTTCTTTGGAAAACGGCTGTTTTGTACGTTAATTATCAATCGTTGGATTAATTCAATCGGGCTGACTCTGCTTCAATACCGATTTATTCCGGGTGCGAATAGAATACACTTTGGATGTCCCTGAACCCGTGTAAGCAACTGGAACGGGAAATTTCCGGCATTTAGGAGGGCACAAAATCATTTTACAATTATTATGATACCTGTGTACGTACGTGTCATAAAAGTATCGTAGAGGGCGCTAAACAACCATGTATTTTGGGAAAAGATGATCACGGCCAGGCCTTATGAGTATTAATTTCTATGAAAAATATGGAAAGTTTTGCAAAAACAGGAAAGAAAGATATGAAATCAGGCAACCCCGGGACTCATGCCTGGGACCCGGTCCTTCCCGCAACGCAACACTACTCAAGGAGTAGTCTGGCGGATATAGCGCCCTCTCATCGGCTATAAGGCAGAACCTATAATTCAGTAACGTTAAAATGTATAACATTAACATTCCCAATTCTGAAAATCAATTGCCACAGTCTTCATTACGATTTACTTTAGAGTCGAATAAACAACAGTTTCAGTTATTTAAGGTAATCCACCGTGATAAGAAGTTGAACTTCCTTTATAATTCGTTTTCTCCTATAAATGTGAATTTGCAATGACTTTTTAGGGCCACCGTAGTGGCAATCCTCACGGCGGTGCGCCGCCGTAAAAATAGTGCCTAGCCGAAAATCCGGCCAGCCGAAGATCCGGCCCGATTTTCGTGCCAAGATCAGCCTGGTGAAAATCGCCGGTAAAGTGGTGAAGCTCTCTTCGCGAAGGTCGCTGCCATTTCGTTATGTATATAGTGCTCCAAATGAAATTGACTCAACTTGAAATAGTCTCTTTTTTTCTCAATATCATCACTATATACCTCAAGTTAACAAAATTAACAATAAAATACTATAACTAAAAATATAGACTGAAATTAGAGATGACATTGAGACTTTTATATCATTACAATGTTCGAGTTTACTAAAAAAAAAAAATGTAGGGAAACATTTTGTTGTGAAACAACAAGATGATTTATTTTTACTTGGCAAAAGAGGGCGCTATTAAAAATAGTTGGTCAGCTATATATATGCGAGGCGTCTGCTCTGTCTCTGATCACATGTACGTCTGTGCTCTCTCGATTTCTGTTCGATAAATCATGAATCCGAGCCAAGATGCTTTACAAAGAATAAACTTTCTCTATCAGGTAGGAAAGAGCTTGTAGTTGTACAGTAAAGGTGGTTGTTTTGTTCGTAATCAGATGATGAAGGATCAGTGTATGTTCATGATCACAAGTCCTCACAACTTGCACAACAAGTTGAACTTGTCAGCTTGTGAATGTGAGCCTGTGAGGACTTCAGTGAAATGTGAATGACGTGTGGACTTGTGTCAGTCATGCAACCAAGTCGTTAACAAGTCATTATATTCAGCTTCGAGGGCAGATCCAGAACATTTTTTTTGGGGGGGGGGATGTGCAAGAGGGCGTGAGTATTTTTTTCAAAGGGGGAAGGGGATTGACTTATCGCCGTTTGCAAGTTAGCCACGCCAAGGCTTATACATGTCAGACAACCCTATGGAATTTGTGTATCCTTGAGTCACTATATAAATTGGCACAGGTAACGCTTGCAATGGGCGCGCGTTGTCCAACGCAAGTTGAATGCAAGTGTGTTGAAATAGGGCCACGTCGTTTTAGGGGGTCTGATGATACGTTCCAGTTTTGTCTCACATTTGTGCGCGTTCCGGACCTGTTCCGGACTCGACTACACTGTCATGACTGTGAAGGATCTTGGAAGGATTAAAGCAAATGTTTAGAGTTTGATCTTTTTACTTGTTTAATTTTCCATCAACCTGTTTCCATTTACAGGCAGCCCACTGTATGCTGCTTCAGAACCCAGAGAACACCAAGCTGGCTAGATTCTACATCACAACGATGAAGAACGTAGCCAAGAAAGCTGTCCTCAGAATGTAAGAACCTAGTCTGTGGATCAGACGTTCAAACCGGTATCCAGAGCCACACTACAACGTCTGATATACAAGCATGCAAATTTTATGTGACTCTGCGTGCCAGCCAATCGGAGCAGCCTTTAGAAGTTGTGGCGTCATTTAGAGCAGAAATCCCTCCAAAGCCAGCAAGCGTCTATTTCATAGACTAGGAATGGACTGAAACCTTGAGTGCAGAAAAACATGCAAAACAAAATCAGGCCAACTTTACTCACTCTTTAGCTGACAAAATTCTCCAAAATGTTAATGAGGGAAGACAAGGTCCTCTGTATTTCACCAGCCAAGTTTGAGGTCTCATTTCAAGTTTTAAAGCAGACTTTTCTTAAACATTTTTCAACTGAGAGTGATTTCAATTTGAAACCTAACTAGACTGGTACATGTCCAACTTTATAAAAAAAATTGACCATTCAGTAATCTGGTGTTATGATTATGAAGAGAATATGTAGAAATGGAGACTAGGTACCAGATGCTTCTTTTGACACAATGGATTGAGGAAAGATTTCCATATACAAGTTCACTCAACACCCTGTGTACAAACCCTATGAGATTGGACTGAAAAATTCTAAGTGTTTTCTAAGAAAATGCTTGTATTTTCTCACTGCTCAAATTGACTTTGATGACATGAAATTGCTATCTGGGGGCTTGTTAGTCAATACAGAGGAAAATTAGTGAACTTCGTATATGGAAATCTTTCCCTCATACACAGTATTGAGAGTCCTAAATTTTCGGACTACGCCTCACCCACCCTTGAGAAACCCTGGACTAGCAAATGTATGCGACGTCCAGTCAAGTGACTAGTAGATAGGCAAATCCAGGCAAGTTATCACTGTACACATACAAGGCCCCCATTCAATGGAGAAACCATTGTGCACGCTTTTGTACAAGCATCTGCCCCATGACAGATTATTTGAACAATAGCTAGCACAATGCTTTCTCCATTGAAGGGGGCCTTCGTGATAGAATTGATAGCGTGTCCAGATTGGCATTCCTTTGTCATTGTTCATCCCCTGCTATCTGTGCCCCACTCAATTCTGTACTTTTTGATAGACTTGATTAAAACTGACCTGGAGATCTAGAGAAGGAGCTGTGTTTTCTTGAAAGTTCAGAAGTATCACATTTTGCCACGGACGGTTCTGTGTTCTCTCTTTCTGTAGACACCCCAATATCAAGAGGACTGTCTGCAAACGATGTGACTTACTGCTTGTCCCAGGCTTGACCTCAAAGGTCAGGGTCAAAGGTGAGGAAATACAAGCAAAGATTTCATTCTTAGATTTGGGTTGTTTATTTTGTGTGTTTAGGTTTCATGTTTCAGTAACCAGTGTTGTAGTCGAGGCCACAACCTCCGAGGCCGAGGCCAAGGCCGAGGCCACAACCTTCGAGGCCAAGGCCGAGGCCACAACCGCGAGGCCAAGGCCAAGGCCGAGGCCACCACCTCCGAGGCCAAGGCCGAGGCCGAGGCCAGCTATCAAAACACGTAATAAAATATAATCAATAAAACCAGTCTAAGATTATGTTGGAGTTTTAACATCTTTTTAGTTGAATTCACTGAGTTTTGGAGTGCCTGGCTTTACAGCTTGCAATGGGTTTCCTCTTGTATGGAGTCCGGCGAATTTTATCTTTTAAAGAAAGAAATCTCAAGTTTTGTATCACTGAAAGCAAATTACACAACAAAATCAATGGCGTTTGAATCAGGCTCATAGGTGTTTGCCCTTTGGAGATACAACAATTTAAATGGCCAAATTTTGAGTTTCTATTCTGTAAGATTTACATTATTTACTTTTAGCATGTTTTATAAATCTTATTTTCAAAACCTATCAAAATGCTTAATATCATAGGAATCCCCATTAAATAAACAACAACTTGATTTTTCAATCAGGTTTTTACCACACATAACCAAAAAGTTACGACCCCCGACCTTCGCACTGTCCAGGCGCGCGCCGAGCAAACACCGCGATGCGACCAGACAATGCCAGACGGCCCGCCGTTACGCACGGGCAAAGCACAGGCGCGGTTCTAGCACCACTATTTTTGGGGGGCTAGCACGGTGGATCCAGAATTTTTTTCAGGGAGGCGTGCTGAAATGAAGACCGGTTATTTTTTCCAGACACTTAGGCCTCCGAAAATGGGGGGGGGGGGCTCATGCCATATTTTCAATGGGGAGCGCCAATAAAATCTTAAAATCATTCACACTACATTAACTAATACACCCTTGTAACGGCTATCTCTTCTTTAGGGGGAGACCGTTCGCATGTACATCACAATCCTTCTTTTTGCTAATGCAATTTTTTTTACGGCATTTATTTTGGGGGGGGCTAGACATAATTTTGGGGGGGCTACAGCCCCGTAGAACCGCGCCTGGCAAAGCATAGTTCCAATCCCGCTCCACACAACGGTATAAGTGTCCACGCATTATCACTGTTAATACCGCGGTACCAGACAAAGTCTGGCAATGGCCAATCCCGCTCCAAACAACACGGCAACACGGAACATGCGTGCATGATATCACTCAGTTCATCAAAATGACCATGAATTCTCGGATCATCCGATTTGAATCCAATGGCTTCGAAGAATTTTAAGATCATGGCAAGAGGTAGGGAGTCCAGAGGTTTTGGCCGTATATCTGTAACCACGCAAAATTAGTCAATTTCAAACCGTGCTTATACACGTAATAAGTATCAACATGGCTCTAAAAATATATATTTTTTTTTAAAGTATCCTGGTACCACGAGGAATACTGACTCCTATTATTAAAACATTCATGCAGAACTTTGCATTCATTTGGATGGAAAAACGAATTCTGAAATCGCGCTTTCCATATCGACCATTTGCGCCAAACATTAACGTGTGAGCCGGAACTTTCATTTAAATCACCGTGTAAAAATAAAATCTACTTGATAAATCGTAACTGTTTTTATCATATCTTTATGAAAAAAAAAATGGTACGGACTAGTACACTCGATCGTACCCAGAAAGTTCAGACTTTTACTGAAACAGTGGCCTATAAAAAGAAATGATTAAGCTTGCTGCACCATGCTGCAAATCATTTTTAAAGGTCGGGGTACAGAGGCGAAACGAGACAATTTTGTACAACACTGCAACCAGACTAGTCTACTACCACATGTTATTGTACGCAGATGGGATTGGTGCCAGACTTATGTAGTCTGGCACGCGGTAACAGTTATAACGCTTGCACGCACGTGGAAAGCTGAAGCGCAGGCTAGGCGAAGATGCTACCTACGCGAGTACGTTCAATGCACCCATTTCCAGTTCATTCGTGCGTACATTGTATATGCGTTCGTTTCACGGAACCCACTGCAGCAGAATCTCGAGGGTTTGATACGGTAAAAAATTAAAATTAATTAGAATAGAAAACACATCAAAATGGGCGGCCTCGAGCCGGCCTCGACCGATTCGCCGAGGCCGGAATGCTCCGAGGCCGAGGCCAAGGCCGAGGCCTTGCACCTCCGAGGCCAAGGCCGAGGCCAAGGCCATGAAAATCGGCCTCGAGGCCGGCCTCGAGGCCGAGGCCGGCCTCGAGACCTCCAACACTGTCAGTAACTTCAAAGGTAGAATTTGTGTCGCATTACCGATGCAACAACAGACATTTCCTAGGTAGTAAAGCATTAGTATGACTACGCCGTGCAATATGCTTAAGGTTATTTTCTGCTATAGTCAGCAAAACTGTTACCGGGTCTTGATTTAATGTGATGTTCAGGTTGTGTTTAGCCTGTTTTAAGGCCGGTTTGTACTTCATGCGAGGCGTATTTCATGACGTCAACAATGGAAGTTTTATTGTGACGTGTGCCATTACCCTCACGAATTTGCTTTGCACTGAAATTTGTGTGAAGTATGATTCAGTCTTCAGAGTAGTCTGAACACGGATTGTGGTTGGATTAGTACACAAATGAATGATTTGTTTAAAGTAACCCAACCTACCTGAAGTTTTTAAGGCCAAATTTTCAACCTCAAAACTTTTTGACACATTTGGCGAAAATAAAAGTCTTCTCTCGGTATAATCACTGCTATCATTTTCTAAAGAAAATCTGATATTCGATGTAAGCTAGTGGTACTATCTTTTGCGATCCAAATGTTCAATTTTTTTGTGTGATCTTGTTGAATTTTTTGTCAGGCAAACGTCAGAAACACGTTGTGGTGTCCTGTCTGGAATGTGGCGGGGTCAAACGTTTCCTTAGCAACAACGACTACAAGTTGTGGGTGGAAAGGCCCGAGTGTACACAGAATCCTGTCGCTGGTATGTATACATTGGGGAAAAACATCATAAAAAGCAATATATTTGGAGCTGACAGTGCTGTCTGAAAATCAGCATCACATTCAGATTTTACTCCAAATCACATCTGGCATTGGACGATTTCTGTAAACTTACCAAAATTGGTACATGTGGAAGGAGAGAATGTAAAAATAAACAGAATATTTTGGAGTTGAACCTCAAGTTAACTCTTGTTTAATTGTGAATTTTTTCCCAGATTCGACAATACATGCATAACGATAAATGTATTTCTTAAAAAAGTGGTGAAAGACTGCCTGTTAGGGCTCACCTTACTGATTTATGGAACAGTTACAAATACTTTCAAGTCACTATGAACCCTCAAATTTCTAAAATCTCTATGGGATGGCTGGTTCGAAAATTTGCACTGTGATGTGTAGAATTTCAGACCCATGTTGAATGGGCACTAATGTTGAATTTCAGATCTTTCATCACGGAGATATTGCAGACATTTTGTGCTTTGATGGTAAACGTAAATCTTTGGGTCATGATTAGTGGCAGAATTTCCCAAGTTATGTTTTTTCTTTCTCAACAGGTACACAAGGATCTAGTATGAAGGGTTGCAGCAAAAGCTGAGGTGCTGGATGATCTTAGATCGTCGATGCTCTAGCAACTTCAGTCTTGAAGACCTGCGATGACAAGTACCCCCTCAATGGTTACAAAGGGAGAGTTAGATGCCACCACTGGGAAGGGCATTTGAACACAGTGTGGGCGACGCCCAACACTCATGTCAAGATGCTACAAATTTTTGCAGATTCAGACTAAGTCATGCGTACTTCATGCCAAGTGGGAGCAAATCAGTACGCGACGTGGTGTGCGCCTCTTATAGGGACTCTTGTGGTCCCAGTGTACTAAGTGGATACAATAAGTGATGATTTGGGATTTCCAAAAAGCAAGCACATGTACTTCGTGAGGGGTTATTGATATTTCGTTTAAATTTTAATTTGTATGCCAGAGAATGATTGTTTAGAAAATTATTATTGTCAAAGGTTGAAGATTTCTACCCAAGTACATGGAAGTAGTCAGTGACTTGCATCATTTTAATGATCAATAAATGTTTGTTTGATGTAAACAAAAATGCCTTTGAAATGCTGCAATCTGATTTGAATGTTTTTTATTTGTTTGCCAGTCTTTCTCCTTACAATCCCCTATGATTAGAAGTTGACAACTATTCACTTCACGATACGCAATGGAAACACTACCATAATAAAAAAATTCGATTTTGCACAGTGTAATATATGTACAAAAGTGGTTATTTCAACCAGAATTTATTTTCCAAAAGAAATATACGCTTTATAGTCCAACTCCGCAAAAGCAGAGGGGGAGATTATTCGATTCTGATCTCACAATTATGCGTGAAGCTTAATTACAGGTATCTCATGAAGCCATACAGCGGCCAAGGCCTTCCATTCTGAGGGCTCCTGTGCACACGGCAATCTGTTGCAATGATTCCTGAATGTTAGCAGACACAAGGTCATGACATCAATTATAAATCAACAAGGTTTTCTCATTTTAAGAACATTTTCATCTGATCCTGCTCCATAAAAAAAACTCATGTCAACTTGCTCCAATGAAATTGTACAAAATAAAATTAAACTTTCTGTCTTTTTTTTAACAAGTAGTCAAAAAGAAGATCAGAACTTTTAAAGTTAAAAACTATTGTAATAGCTATTAATAACTATTGTCGCTCAGTAGATATTTAGTTCTGATAAGAACTAGTCCTGCTTATTGTCAACTTTCGCTAAGTTGTTTAAGTTCTGATAAGAACAGTCTTGCTTATTATCAACTTTCGTTAAGCAGTCTCCTGACAATAACTAAAGCAGGCTAGTCGAAACATTGAGACCTAAGACAACTTCTTTTAGAACTAAGCAGGACTTTTCTTATCTGAACTAAAAAACTACTTAGCGAAAGTTGATAATAAGCAGGACAAGTTCTTATCAGAACTAAACATCTACTGAGCGACAGTAGTTATTACCACATGGTGTTACCACAAACTGAAAGATACTGTACACATTAGAAAGTGTATGCACCAACTTGGTGTTCCTGATATCCTAGTGAGTATATGGCCGCATCCGAATTACTTGGCTACGGCTTGGAATAACACATGGGTCTATGGGAAGTGGCTGCAGCCACTACCATAGGTGCATATGTGGCTGTAGCCGCTTCCATGGATGCGTGTGTAATTTGCCAGCCCCAAGTATATTGGATAAAACACTTCATCAACACTCTTGGATACAAAATGACGACTTTTCAGTGGTGACCGAGATGTCCGCTGGTATCCACCACCAACACATATTGGTCTTTTCTGGCATCCCCGGTAGTTATCAATATACTGCCCTCAATAGGTCATGCACAAAGCAGATAATCGGTGCATAATGTTCTCTGCATACAATGTGGCTTCCTACATGCTTCAGTTCTCCCTAGGCATTTTTGCTAGGATGTAACCTCAATCCTGCAAAAAAATCCTTCAACTGCCTCCATGTAAAAACTGCATGCAGCCTCAATCCTGCAAAATCATCCATTATTTCTTGAATGAGGTCCTTGGAGGGGTGACCACTGCCTCAATCCTGCAAAATACTTCAGCTTTACTGTCAATATGTTGAGGCAGAGCCAGTGACATCCTGGAGCAGTACGGAGGATTTAATCTAGGCCAAAATTTATGCACAGCTGAGCATAAGCAACACAAGGTCCGGCCCAAGCCGACACAAGTATCCCCTCAACAGTGACAAATGTCATACAAAGACAAGTGTCATACAGCCACAGTGTCATACAGTGACGAGTGTCATACAGTGACAAGTGCCATACAGTGACCAGTGACAAGTGTCATGCAGCCCTACTGTCTATTTTACAACACACGATGAGGTTGCAAACCAAACGTTTGCCTAACAGTGGCCGATCACGGGGAAACTGGAAGGTCACGTAGCACATTGACGTCATAACGATCGGACCCTATACTTTGTGTTGCTCAGAACAAATGTGGCTGAATGCAACATGTACATGTAAACAAACTACTCCACAATCACTGTGCAGAAATTGGAATGTTCTCTCTGTTCAATTCACATACACCATGGGATGTCACATTTAGCTCTTATGGGCAAAACTAATGAGGTTGAAGACACACCATGGTGGGCTACTGGGTTGGTGCTACTGCCTGTTGGGCTGTTGGTTCTGGTCGCTGTTGACGTTATTCAGAAACCCCATGTATCCCTTGGGGCATTTGTTGGCAAAGTGGCCGAGCTCCCCGCACTGATGACAAATTAAAAAAAAAAAACCCAGAAGTATTAGGCGCAGTAAACAAAAATACACGTTCAGCGTCTCCGCCCACTTCCTTTTTTGGTAGACTTGGTGTCAAGCAGGTAATTGTTTTGCATGGTTACTGGAACCCCCATGAAAGTGTTGATTTTCGGAGGCCAAGTGTCCGAAGAAAAAGAACCTGTCTACATTTCAGATGTTTTTGCTGATGAACCCCTGCCCCCTGCCAAAAATCCTGGAATCACCCCTGAATGTTACATTTCATCGTCAATCTTACCTTGAAACACTTGATGTTCTCCAGATTCCGGTAGGGCCGGTTGCCCGTGAAGTTTTGCGGACCGTTGCTCTGTGGCTGACCGGTGGTCTGGCTAGTTCCACCACCAGCATTCGTGTCGACCATGCCTAACACACCGATGGGCTATTTGAGACAGGAGGAAAGGGGGAACAAATGGAAAGTGAGAACTGATTTAGTTGTATGGAAACATTTGCTTTTTGTACATTTTGTTTTGTCTGAAGCAACAAAATGCTAAAAATCTTAAAGTTGGTAGATACCTGTTTTTTTCTAAATTCAGATTTTCTTTTCTGAACAAATTTTAAAGGAATACAATGTCCTGCTTTTTGCCACACCCAAAAAGCACATGTACACCAACTTTAAAAAGGGCCCATAAAAACTAACGTGTTGAAGTTTAAGTGGATACCAGGCATTTGGGAAAAAAAGAAGAGAAAATGTATGCACAATTTTTGGGTCTTGTAACTGGTAAAAACAAACTTTTGATCTGGCTGTGCTCCGTGGTAAGACATGTGTCATATGGCGGCTGCATAAGGCACAAAAAAATAACCACGCTTGCCAGGGATCGGGACTGTCTGCATTAGGGGAACACACTCCAAAATCCAGGCCTGAACCAAGACAACTACTGACCCTATCTGACTGTCTTCCTTGCTGGCCCCATGACCCTGAACCCTTGGGGCAGTTGACCGCCTTGTGACCCGCCTCCTTGCAGGTGTGGCAGATGATCTTCTTGATGTTATCCTTGACCTCTAACACTGGAAGGTCAAACTTGGGGCTGGGTAGAGAAAAAAGAAGCGACAACAGAGTTTATAAAGGGTCCATGAAATGAATTTTTTTCTGAGGATTTTTATGACTGAAATACATTTAAAACAGCTTTCTTGCCATGTAACTATGACTTTCCTCCTACTTTGTAGCAGTAAAAGGGAGAAATTTCAACATTTTATTTTTTCTGCTAATGACAATTTCCATATTCATGAGCCAAAGCGTGATGTCATTCAAGGCAGAACATTAGTGTCTCTATAGCTTTGTGTACAAATATATATCAAACTTTTCTTCATTTTCTTTGAGGAAGTTCCACTTTTTACTTGTTTACCATGTTAAACAGCTTGTTTGGACAATAGTTGTGCCAATACTGCTTCAAAACTTTCTTTTGTGGGTAATTTTGAAGGACATATTTTTGTACTTGTTTGGGGGAGCAGAGGAAGAGGAAACAAGGGTGCACGGGGACACCTTAACAAATGAATTAAAGTTGCTCAAGAGTTACTTTTACAGTTTTGTTTATGATATGCAAATTTAACATTTAATCCCGAAATAGAGATACCTCTATAGAGACATCTCAATTTCTAATCAAGATATATCTCTATTTCTTATAGAGCTATCACTTTTTCTAATAGAGCTATCACTTTTTCTAATAGAGATATCACTTTTTCAAATAGAGAAACAGAGATATCACTATTAGAAATGGAGATATCTCCAATTCAAATAGAGATATCTCTATATTTCAAATAGAGCTATCTCCATTTCAAATGAAGATATCTCAATTTGAAATAAAGATATCTCCACTTCAAATAGAGATATCTCTATATTTCAAATAGAGATATCTCCATTTCAAAGATATCTCTATATTTCAAATAGAGATATCTCCAATTCAAATAGAGATATCTCTATATTTCAAAAAAAGATATCTCCATTTCAAATAAAGATATCTCCATTTCAAATAGAGATATATCTCTATTTCTCACGGTGATATCTCTGTGTTTGTATTTGAAATAGGGATATCTCTATATGAAATCGAGATATCTCTATTTTGGTATTAACTGTTAAATTTGCATGCTGTAGTTTTTTTGTAAATTGTTGTCTTCTTGTTCATTTGCCTGCGATGTGACTGACTGTAAAAACTTGACTTGGAAACGTATAACAGATTGCTACTTACTGCTGAAATTTACAGTTGGGACCCTCCAGACAGAAACCATTTAAGTAATTCTGGCACATGACCCGGCGGACGTGTCGGTTTTTACACTGAGGACCTGCACAACGGCATCAAAGAAAGATATATGATCAGGAAAATCAAAATCAATATCCGGTTACACACACCAAAAAGGCATGCAACTGTTAAGCCACAAAAAAAAGTGGAAAATCCAAGATTTCACACCCAATATCACACAAAAAATGATTTGCTGGCAATATTAGCAATATTGCAAACAGTGGAATTCAGAACGTATATTGTTGTAAATATAATTTTAAAATTAAACAAAGAGATTGCCTGCAGCGGGGTTTGAACCTGCGACCTCTGGATTGCCTTTCCGGCGCTCTACCAACTGAGCAATCAAGCACTTTGATCATGGTTCCCCTTTTGTCAATGTCTATATTTGACAGAAATGCATTCGTCAAGACTTTGCCCATTGTGTATTTGAAAAGACATGGTCCATTCAAACAAATTTCCCATAGTAATTGTTGTTATTTAAAAAAACAACAACCAGGAATTAGTACATACATGTACCTATATCTCGGGAAAACTTACCGTGTTTGCAGAATCCCCTGTCATACCAAGGGCAGTCTCGGACTTTACTCTCAGGGTCTATGTGAAGGAACGGACACTCCTTGTTGCTACACATACCTGCAAAAAAAAACACCAAGAAATTATCGTCTTAAGTACACCACATATCTTCCTAGCAAAATGTGAAGACTTTATTTCCAAAACGTGATAAGCCCAATTTTGTCAACCTGTAATAATCCAACCCTCTGCTGGCTACCCAAAGTCAGTTTTGATAGCTGTTATATATTTAAACACAATTTAAGAATACAATAAAAGAGAAAAAGGTGGTTTAGAAACAGCTGTTATCTGCTTCGTTCACACGTACCCCCTCACCGGCAAAGGAAGTACAGTTGGGGGTGACCGATTAATGCCATCTTGCCTGACTGCAATTCATTTGCCGCCGCGTGAAGCACGGCCACTGCATGTAAATAGTACAAATCCCCTGGTGTACGTGTGTCACACACAAGGAACGGTGCGCGTCAACCAGCGAAATGTCCCGCCCATGGGACGTCGTTGCTAGGTAAAAGGGCGCCCTCTTTCGATGGCGCATGGAGCCCATACTGTGCTCTTGAAGTTTACCCAACCATGCAACTTTTTAACTTTTTTTCAAACTGATGTATCATGTTTTGGAAAAAAACTCTTCATGTTTAGTCTATAACCTAAATTTTTTTCTGCATCTATTTGTCCACTTCCCTTTTCCTTTGCCATTCTAAGGACCAAGTCCGACGACAATATTTTCAAAAGCCAGTTTGTGGAAATATATTCAAATTTTAAAAACCTTCAATTGTAACAATTTGTTTGTTGACTTTATGGAAATTTTCCGATATTATACAAAATAAAAGTTGCCTCATGTTATTTGAGAATTTCTTTCGCCCTAAAAAAGGTTCCCTGGAAATGACATGGCATGTTGTCCTTTCTCGTTTATGAGATTAGGGTGCTTCCAAATCAAAATAAAGCTGAAAACCGTCTATTTTTGAAGGTCAAAAAGCCAAATTGTCCACATGTTTCAGAGGCAGTGGGACTCAGTGTACAGAGGCAATCTACTATCCGAGCCTCATTTATGAGGCTAGGTTTGACCAAGACTTACCAAACTTGGTGAAGAAGAAGCACTCGGGCATCTTTGTCATGTCGTACTGGTGGAGAAACTCGCACTCGTCTCCCTTCTTGCACAGTCCCCGTAGCCAGTGTTTGCAGACTACGCTCTTTTCACCCCCGACGTGACGGTACGGACACATCGGTCCCTTGCTGCAGTTGTGCTGCTTGTAGAACTGACACACAGCGGCACCCGATTCTGTGGAGATGACGTACATATTATTACACAAATTACACTGAATTTAACCATCCCCGATCCTTCGAAACTCACAGAGTTTTTGAGAAATTTGGAAGGGCAAGATAGGATCCAGCAACTACTGCCATACATTACACAATTTAATACCCTATATTGTAAATGAAGGAGGCGGGCCTACTAAGACTTTCAGCAATTTCAAATTCCAGCGGTTCATTTTTGAGGATGAAATTAAAAGATGGTTCTTAGGCAAACCGCCAAACAAGTTAGAGTTATGCATCTATCAACTGTCCCCCCCCCTCTTAAACTTCATAGGAACATTGTCCTAAAAGTAACAATTACACATGATGTATCAATATTTAATGTCATTGTTAACAACAAACAGCATGAACAGTCCAACACTGACAGTGACATTTAACATGTTTAAGTATTATTATTTTAGGACCAACATGACCAAAACGAAAGAGGGGCCCATAACTAGCACAATCACCAATTTATTATAAGCACCACATTATTATCATAAATTTCACAATTGCCCTTTATTAAATTCATAAATATTGAGCCTCTGAGTGGATCCAATAATATCCCTCAAACAATTCAACAATCAGTTCTGGCCTTGTCACTGTCACGCCCCAACTATCGCATCGGTCCCAACTATAGTTGGGCCTGTCCCAACTATAGTTGGGCCTGTCCAAACTGTAGTTCCACAGTTGGGCTGGCACAACTATAGTTGGGCCTGTCCCAACTATAGTTGGGACGGTCCCAACTGTAAGTTCCATTGTTAGGCTGGCCCATCTATAGTTGGGCCACTCCGATATTTTTATTTTGCGGTGTCCCAACTATAGTTTACATTGATGTACAACCATAAAACGTTCCCTGCAGCTCTGATACACGTCTGACTTTACTGGGGACCACTGAAATTAGCTATTGATGGGGCAAATCTATAGTTGGGCCACCCCAATCTTTTTATTTTGCGGTCCCAACTATAGTGTACATTGTTGAACGATTATAAAACATTCCCTACAACTCTATTACACATCTGACTTTAATGGGGACCAATGAAATGATCTATGGGTGGGGACCATCTGTAGTTGGGCCACCGCAATATTTTTATTTGGCAGTCCCAACTATAGTTTACATTGATGTACGACTATAAAACATTCTCTACAGCTCTGTTACATGTCCGAAGTTGGGACCTTTGACATTAGCTATGGGTGGGGCCCATCTATAGTTGGCCGGCCATGGCAATCTTTGAATTTTGCAAAATGTTGCTGAATAATAAAACCCAGCAGCTGGACAACTCATCCAACTAGGCAGTACCACGTGACCGGCAAGCCTTGCGGCATGCATGCACGACAAATAGTAAACGGTGCCAGCGCCGCGGAACATTTAATCCAACAAGATCTATCAAGCATGAAGCATCCGGCGCAACTCCAGTCCTAACTATAGTTGGGATGACCCAACTGCCGCACTATAGTTGGGACAGTCCCAACTATAGTTGGGACCGATGCGATAGTTGGGGCGTGACATCGTCATTATTTTATCACGAAACTAGTGCAACTTCAATTATACTTACTATCCATTCCAGGAAAGGGCAAGGGTTGTGATCCTATTTGCTGCTCTAAAGCTGTCTCCAAGTCGAACCGCAAGCCTTCCACGTTTGCCACTATGTTTTCCATCCTGCTTACTTAAATCTTTCGATTAACAACTGTGTTTTAAACAAGAAAAATGATATCGGTTTTCCCCTCGCACGCCACACACACCACTTGGTAAGCAGTAGAGGGCGCCATCAGATGACCACAGTAAAAAAATTCCCAAGATGTCCCAAGACAGAGTATAACTATAAGGGGCATTGTTTTAGCGAAGTTCTGCATGTAGCCTTTTCAAAAATCTAGGATATGAAAGCCCAATTTATAGGCTATATTGTAGTACATGAATCACTCAAATCACTTATGTACTTTCAAGTTACGGAATTGTAAACACAACCACCGTTTTAAAGTTCTGTCCACGCGTCACAAGAAGGTGAGTGTTCTTTCAGTAAAACCATAAACGAAAACAAATCCCATATAGGGATGTGTGTGCATTGTTTTCGTAAAGAACGCACACTTGTTTTTGTGATCCGTGGACAAAACTTTAAAACGGTGGTTGTGTTTAAAATTCTGTAACTTGAAAAGCATATAAGTGATTTAAATGATTCTTGTACTAAAACAAAGCTTAAAAATTGGGCTTTCGTATCCTAGATTTCAAATTGTTACATGCAGAACTTCACTAAAACAATAGTCCCGACATTTGGGTTGCGGTTTTTTTTACTCACCCTGTATAGGAGCAAAGTTCCATTTTAACGGGGCCGTCATAGGGGGTTACTCCATAGAAGTCTCGCCGAAAAACCATTTTGGGGATATGCTTAGGGTAAAGCCTTCTCGTTAGTAGACCCAAAGACTCCGACACTCAACCAAAAAAGAAAGTCCTTTTATCAATACTTTTTTGTCGAACTCAAAAACTAGTATCGCTCAAATAACGACTAACCAGTACACAAATTCCTTAGCCATCCAGCCATACTCTTTGTTTGGCCCAAAACACCTAGTGATAATGTGTACGAAATTATGCAATTTATGACAAGTGGTACCGAAAGAAAAAGTTGCAATTTTGTATACGTGCAAGGTGAGTGTGAACCACAACTTGCACGTATACAAAAGTGCAACTGTTTTCGGTATCAGTTGTCATAAATTGCATAAATTCGTACAAATTAACACTGTTTTGGGACAAATAAAGAGTTTGGCTGGATACTAAGGAATTTCTGTACTGGTTAGTCGTTATTTGAGCGAGAGGTGCTCGGTAGTTTTTGAGTTAGACAAAAAAAAGTGTTGGAAGGGAGACATTCTTTTTGGTTGAGTGTAAGTCTTTGAGGAGAGAGGAGGCCTCATCAGTGTGAAATTTACCTATAAATGTGGGAAAGCTTCCTCTTCTCAAAAGCAATTATGAAAAAGTTCTCCGCTAAGGAAGTTGGACCATTGTTTCGCAGAATTCCAAAAAAGCTTTTTTTGTTTCAAATTGGGGACCTTCGGGAATGGGGGACTCTATTGTCCTCTATTGTTCAACGTCCCCTACTGAATGCAGAAACAAACTCACCTACTTATAAACACACGATAAGTTATTTTATATCTTTAATAACAAATCGGGTAAACACACATTTTACGGAATAAAAACATAAGATGATCATTACAAATAAATCTCACCAAATACTATAATCTTCTTAAGAATAGATAGCTTTTTGATCTTGTAGTTTAGTGTCTGTGAGAATGTCTCAACAGACTTTGTTTTTCTGTCAACATTATTCAAATTATATTTGTGTCTGGCTACTCTACAAAATGCCGATGCGTATTGATGGAGAATCTTTCTATAGCCAAATTTACGGTCCATAATTCAAAGACTCGTTATAATACCAAATGAACTCAAGCCCATTTATATACATGCATTACTTATGGTAACACTGTGTATTGATAACATTATCATATTAAAGAAATTATTTGCAAATAATAAACAGTAGAGTTTGATATATGTAACATATCAAATAAGGAACTATGTTTTATGATTGACGACATTACATGTATTTCCACCGTGCAGTCAAAACACACAAACATTTCAATTTTCTCGGATAGACGACCAGCATGTTGTTTTGACGTGGTAATAATAACATATTGCGTACAGGTTTTGAAGATAAAAACAATAATCTCAATCAAAAAGTTGATGCGTTTCTTCGCTTATATGGTTTTAAGCCGCTTTAAAATGCTGCAGAGTTTATAACAATATGTCGCAACTCGTTGGGTAAGATATCGTCTTTAACATATCGCACCCAATTATTTCTCATGTCAAATTTAAAACACGAGGTTTATTATGTGCAGATATTTACAAAGCATGATACCTCAACTAAATACGAGCAAAAGGAATATTAGAATATTAAGCATCTTGTCTTTCCCATCAGTATTATGAACTGTTTACTGATGAAGACCACTCAAACCCACCCCGCGGAAAACAAAACAAAATAAATGCATTTTTTTTTCGAGGACAATAATTCGCAAACGCTTAGGGGCCTATTGGGCAATGTCATTTTGTCCAACATATCGGTATGAAGTTCCTCACTGGTGGTTGATTCCAGGACAAATTTACTACCTTTTCGGAAGATTTGCCCAATGGTATGGGCAGTTGGTATAGTGTTCGCCGTCTTGCGGTGAATAAATTCACACACATTAAATTTTGATATTTGCCAAAAAAAGACTTCATCTGATTGATATCTCCCCTCGTTTCCAGCGTGTAGGCCTATATACGAGACAAGATATATCCCTCCAGGAATCATGTCCTACCTCCAACTTGACGAACTAAAATCATTTACATCACTTAATGAGTGCCGATACGCTGATTTGTCTGATTGTTTTGAGCCACAAAATTTTGTATTCTGTGGCTATACTGCTTCGGTTGTCATTCGAGCGCTTAGGTAACAGCTATAGTCTAAGACAACAATGCATATTAGACACCGCCATGCATCTTTTTTTGTCTCTGTTTGATGTAGGCCTATATATATATATATATGAATTTGTGTAGTTATCTGGTTGTGGGAAATGATACGGGCCTTCATCTGGCGTGGGCCTACTTCACTTTCATTGCCTGGGCGAGCATGTTCACGGGCAGAGGGAAGATGATGGTGGAGTTCTTCTCGGCCGAGATAGCGTGGAGTGTCTGGAGGTAACGGAGCTGGAGGGCGTTGGGAGACTCAGCGATGATGTCGGCAGCCTCCTTCAGGGCGCGGGAGGCGTTCTGCTCACCCTCCGCAGCAATCACCTGAAAAAGGGAGAGTAAAGTATGAAAATGGATAGCTACGCAGCCACCAACAACTTGCTCCAACGCAGTAAAATATTGGGCGTGCATAGACATCAAGAGGCTTTGCATTTTGATGTGAACATGCATCTTCAGAATACGGACCGAGTATACCGTGCAAAAACTTGACAAAAAAAAACTCTCGCAAGAGGACTTCAGAGCGAACACTTCTTCGAAGAACCGCTATTCACATGCAGCGTCACCATCAATTCCATGCAGCCGGCCACGATAGCACCGGGAAACGAAGCTGGATTAAGGTTACGGGAGGACGCTAGGTCAAAGGTATAACCCTTAAGCCCGAATGAAAAGTACAGCTGATGTCTGTGACAGCATCAAATCATATTTTTGTCAATCATCGAAGCAAAGTAATTATCAACTTTTCCTCACCTTTGCACGAGCCTCCCTGGACGCCTCAGCCTCAGCCGCCATGGCGCGTTGCATCTGTCTTGGTAGACGCACGTCCTTACTGTGGGTAAAGTAAACAAGCTCGAAATGATCTTGGAAGCTACGGCCCAACTGTAGACCTGCTGTAGTCAAAGTCATGTACATGATGTAAAAGTCTGTTCTCAAATGCACAACTTCACGTTGTCGTGACTGTCAATTGAGAAAGATTCCCATTTGTTGTCAGTTGGTGCATAGAGCGTTTTACAGCATGCAACACCCACTTTGTGTGCAGTGCAGTGCCAGCCCAAATGCGAAATGAGTGCCCTCGATATAGTAGTGTTTTCAGTACAAACATCAGGCTTGTGGACTCCAGTGACCCAATTTTCCACGACTGAATTTATTGGTAGCTGGTCAGTGGAGACCTCTGAACCTGTCGCAATTCAGGGCCATGAACCTGAGGCACGTGTTGTTGCGAGGGCCTACGGGACAAGGTGATTGATTGCCATAAAAGGCATGTGCTGACGTTTGTTACTAACCAACCAACCAACGGAGAGACATGATGATTTCTTGACCTGCTCTTCGCAGCTAAAAACAATCCGATCAAAATGACTGGTAAAATGGTTGTCCAAAGGACGAAGTAACATCTGCATTTTGATGACCACTGCATAACGTTGTTTAGGGCTTTGCCAAGCAGAACAGATTGATTGGGAAAGAACCATGCAGAGGACGCATTCGTAGCTGGACATTGGGTCAGAATCTAGAAATCAATATTAGGGAACATTGTGCACTCCAACGTAAAAGCTCAAATTACTACGTGTGTCCAATGCTTAACTGCCAAATAGCTTGATATAATTCCTCAAGCCAGGATGCCTCCCACGCTCAAGTTCATTTAGCTTCAGTTTTGCTTCCACTTAGAGCTTGTTGATTCCTTGTTCGATGTACCACTTGCAAAATTCGTTTGTAACGTGACGAGAAATGAGAGAGAGCATCACAAACTCTACGCACATTGTACTACACTTACATCTCAACTCTCTCTACTTTGACGCCCCAGGGATCAGTAGCGTCATCCAGCAACGACTGCAGGGTGTTGCTAATCTCCTCACGGTGGCTCAACATCTCAGCCAGGGTCTTGGTGCCCAAGACGTTACGCAGGGTGGTGGCAGCAAGCAGCTCCGTGGAGCGCTTGTAGTTCTCAACGTTGATAATAGCCATAGTGGGGTCTTGCACGCGGAAGTAGACCACGGCATCTACGGTCACCGTCACGCTGTCTTTCGAGAGAACCTTAAAAGAAAAACAAAACAAACAAACACGAAAATGTCATCATTCACATCGACATTGGATTCGGCTCAGAATCAAGGAGAATAGTGAGTCTGACTCTGTACCTCCTGGGGCGGCACATCAAAAGAGAGTGTCCTAAGATCAACCACTAGAATGTCATCGATGCAGGGGATAATGAAGAACAGACCAGGGCCCTTGGGTCCTCCGGGCATCAAACGACCGACGCGGAACAAGATGGCTCGCTCGTACTCGGCAATTGTCTGAGGATAAATAAATAAGGTTCAATAATTGACAGATATAGATGTCAAGATGGCACACGAATCTTTCTGAAACACGTCGTGCAAACTCACCTTGAAGCAAAACCAAATCGTGATAGGGAACGTCAAGCTGATGAAAAGAACCGAAAAGAACCAGAGAACATATGTGCAGCATGACATCTCCTCTGAATCTAAGAATTGGAGAAGAAAATCAACACATATTACTAGAGGTATAATAAAATCAGTCACAATCGTCAAAACACGGGTAAAAGGCTTCACAACAGACTGACGGAAAATTGGGATGTTGTTAGCTGATAAGTCAATTACAAGTTAATTACGGGGTGGTGTCAAACCATACTTCAGATCACAGGCAACAGATGATAAACATTGACCCCAAAAATGCACAGTTCATCTGCATATTTTGCCCCTTGAATTAAGACTGGATGTGCTTGTGATGACTTGTGATGACTTGTGATGACTTAATTAAAACAGGTCAATCACAAGTCAATTACGGGGTGGTGTCAAACCATACTTCAGATCACAGGCAACAGATGAATGACCCTAAAAAAATGCACAGTTCATTTGCATATTTTACCCCTTGAATCAAGGCTGTATGAACTTGCGTTGACTTGCGATGACTTGTGATGACATGATTAAAACTATATATAACGTATTAACAATATAACAATATTAACAATAATATACAAAACATTCTGCTTGAATGTGGTGGACGGAATTTTGCCGTAAATACTTTATTCCAAATAATGCTTTGAAATAAGACCTATTATGCTATGGCTTTATACCGAGTCTGCAATACTTGTATGAAAGCGCAAATTGTTCATTTCTAGCGATAAGCTGTACAAAACAATGTAAAACAATAAAATGGATCAGTTACATAAAATTGCATGCATAAGATGTACCTATAATACATTGTATTGCAAAAGAGAAAGCAAACCCAATGCGGTTACATTTTCGATTTGATCCCATCGATTCTGTGTCATAGAAGTTGCAAAAATCAGTGAATATAATTACGATCTTACAGTGTTACAGTTGTAATTTGGCCGTTTATTGGAAAAAAGCAATTAAAATTTGTTAGAACTTAGAAATTCCGGGTTGTCATTTACACTGTGACATATCAAGGGTCAATTAATATATTGGGGTATTGAAACTTTGGGTCATTTTTTGATTGGGATCTCATGTTTTCCAACACAACTTAAGGATAACAGACTTCTGTCTTCAAATTCTATCAAGGCACAGGCAGGGGTGTCAATCGCTTCTCAAAAGTGTGTGTGTGTGGGGGGGGGGGGCATACCTTGATCAGAAATAATGCAAGCGCGAAGAGCGAAGCCCTTACAGCGTGGATTTTAGATGCTCATGTGGTGTGATCTGAGGCAATTTCTGACCACTTTAACCAATATCATTCTAAGCAAAAGATAATGATTTAAACATCATTTCGAGGTTGAAGTCAATGAATAAGCTATTATATTCTCAGCTAAAGGCGTGGGGTTCGGGCCCGCTTAAGGTACCCGGAAAAATTCGGATTCTAGATGCTCATGTGGTGTGATCTGAGGCAATTTCTGACCACTTTAACCAATATTTTCTGAACAAAAGATAATGATTTAAACATCATTTCGAGGTTGAAGTCAATGAATAAGCTATTATATTCTCAGCTAAAGGCGTGGGGTTCGGGGTCCACTTAAGGGCCCCGAAAAAAAAAAGATTCTAGATGCTGTGTGGTGCGATCTGAGGCAATTTCTGACCACTTTACCCAATATTTTCCGAGCAAAAGATAATAATTTGAAAATCATTTTCGAGGTTGAAGTCAGTAAATAAGCTATTATATTCTAAGCTAAAGGCGTGGGGTTCGGGGCCTGAGGGCCCCGAATAATTTTGGATTCTAAATGCTCTGTGGTGCGATCTGAGGCAATTTCTGACCACTTTAACCAATATTTTCTTAGCAAAAGATGCTTGCCCCGACCCGCCGGGGTGTATTGTATACGCACCCATGTAGGCCTACACCTGTTTACAAACTGGTCACTTTTTGTTCTCAATAAAATGCTGCCAAATATTGGATCCCAAAATAGCCATGAATGGAAAGGAGCAGTGGCGTCAATTTGTGCCGGCGAGTGGGGGAATGGGAGATTACCATCACGCTGACATCAAAACAGCGCATTTTAAAAGCTTTTGTACTTTGTTTCTCCACTTTTCAGTTCTATTGAATACTTTTTGGTTGTTGGGATGTTCGAAAAATACCTCAAAATCCGGATTTTTTTCTCATCACGAAAAGGGGAGGGGGATGATTCAATAGCCCATCCCCCTGTTCTAAAAGTGGTGGGGGATATATATATCCCCATCCCCCGGGATTTACGCCCCTGGACAGGAGGCATTGCATTTCCAAAAGCGACACAAAACAGTTTTACTATAAATTGTTTTTCAAATGTCATCACTTTGAACATAACGAGTAGGGCCTACAATGCCTTTATGCACAAAATACTAAACACGATAATATCAACAAATCACTATGAGACCCCATGCGTTAAGGCAGAGTCATAGGGCAAGGTCTTTGTATCGCTTATTAGATATGCATGGTTAAACCTTTGTGCATACAAATTGTTACTAAATTGAAATAACAAACAACGCCCACCGAGACGCGTAAACGGCAGAAGGTCTATAAGAACCCCCCAAATTAGCTGAAATTCGTACAGTGGAATTTCAGACCTGCAAAAAAACATGAATGCGACTATACATGTCTTATACTGTGCAGATTGTTGAAATAGATCTTACTCAGTCATCATAACCAAAGACCAGACGCTATTTCTAGTATAACATGCATAGGCTTATACACGATTCCACACAACGCATGACAACTATGGTTTCCTGTAGCGTAACAAAAGAGACAATAAACAATGGTTTGGGAAAATGTCCCCGCTAGTCTAGCTTGACTGGGAAAGTTCCACATGTACCTACCACCTCTCTCCTGCACGTGCAGCCGTTGGCTTCCCGTGCGCTCGCGTTTAGCTCCGCCATGCTCCATGTTTGCGTCCGTCCTCCTCACCAGCGGAAGGTGTTCTAATTCTGGTTCAGTCATGTGAGCTGAATATTACTGGGTGGAACACGATGGAAAAATATCACTAAAATCAAAGTGCGGCTGCAATACAGAAAGGTTGATATGCATTGGACTATCGAACTTTGAGGTTTGACCTTGTCATGCGCGGGTCGAGCAAGCGAAGGCAAAATGGTTAACGATACATCCACGAATGTACAATATTATTTGCACAGTATTTTTTTTTATAAGACAGTTTTTACCTCTTCACTTTTTACTTGTTTAAAACAAGAGAACACCGATTATTCGTTAAAATGCGAGAAAGTAACCTTTGCACGCAAAAACGCTGGGGAGGTTTTCTTTTTAATACTCTGACGCAAGTGGCCCGTTAGCAGTGTCAGCATTGACTAATTTCCCCCCGATTCCCTCCGCACGATACGAAAACGCTGGTCTGGACCGATACCTGTGAGAAAATCTGATCATGAACTAGAATAACATATGACGTCAACACTAATTTTAGTAATGATTTTAACAGTGAGAGTGTACTTTGTACGCTGAAATATTGCCTTTCCATGTGTTTTTGACATGCTGAAGACTGTGTTTGGGCAATAATTGTTTTAAATTGATTATTTGCTTGGTAAAGAGTTTTAAAGGAATATAGGAATATTGGCACTTATCTCCAAAAGTGGCCAAGCGATTTTTTAAAAAGCTTACTTGGATTTAAGATTGTACTAGTACTAAACACCCCGTGAAATTACGTCTGGTTTGCTTTTTAAATATTTAGAAGAAATCAAGAAAATGTAGTTAATTTCCAAAAGAGTAATAGTATTTAACGAAATCGTGTTTCGCGATCAAAAGGTTGAGCATGCCTTTTCACTGTTTTCTCGAAAAGTGTAAAAATCCACCAAGCTGAAACTTCAACAGGTTAGGTTTTGAACATTCTTCTTTGAATTTTGAGTGGTGTTATTATTGGAAACGAACAAAACGCACCAACAGCCAATGATCCTACATACCTTCAAACTTAACGAGCCTTTTAAATTCACAGCTGAATAATGAGTTGTTATTACATGTTAATATAGCTGCATCATCATTCATTTTAATTCGCATGCTATGATCTAGAGAACAGCCTCAATTTGTTTTCTTGTTTCAACCGTCGAGTAAAGACGTCAATGAAACCATGACCACAGGAAAACTGACATCTCTCCAGTTTCAGATTCGAATTAATTAACACAAAGAAATCATGAACACACACACACTTTTTGTCCCATTCGTTTTGAGCACTTTTACTTTCGAAAGACCGATACTGTGTACAATACAGGAAATGGTTACAAAAGCCTCATTATAAAACACACTAAACAATGCATAAGTATTCCAGTGTAGTTGGACATGGGTAATTATTCCTGAATGCACGCAGTGCTAATATACTTTGTTTTGAAGAAAAAAAAGAAACCCAAATGTCAGGACCATTTTTGTAATAAGTTCTTCATGCAAAACTAGGATATGAAAGCCCAATATTACTAAGCTTTCTTTTAGTACAAGAATCATTCAAATCACTCATGTACTTTTCAAGTTACAGAATGTTAAACACAAACACCGTTTTAAAGTTCTGTCCACGGATCACAAAAAAGGTGCGCGTTCTTTCAGCAAAACGAAAACAATTCACACACATCCCCATGTGATTTGTTTTGCTGAAAGAAAGCTTATGAATTGGGCTTTCATATCCTAGATTTTGGAGTGCTACATGCAGAACTTCACTAAAACAATGGTCCCGACATTTGGGTTTCGTTTTTTTTTTACTCACCCTGTACTTTTGTTTTGCTACCAAATTACATAGTGAGACAAAAAAAGCGGAACCCAAACCCCCCCAAAATATATTTCATATTATGTAGCACCAAAAATAATGACTGGAAAGCCAATTTGTTTAAGCTACTTTTAGATGGAAACAGTACTGAAATTGCTCAAAGAATATCACAATCTAAACGCAAATTATGGTGTATTTGGACTGTTTGGAACAACATAGAAAATGACACAGAATACTTAATTCACAACTGTCAACAACTGTAGTACGCAAAATGTTTATAAACAACCCTGGTTAGGCAAACCATATGATACATGTATATAAAATCCATTTTTTTTTTAAGACGGGCCTTCAAAAGGACTTTGTTGATAATGTTTAACTTTTAGCCGAGGTTTTATCGCTGGTGATGTTTCAAGACAATTGTGACGACGATTCTTGAAATCGCATTTTTTGGACGAAAGGTGATAATGGTGATATTCTTTGAACGGATTGAGCAATTTCAGTATTTTTTTTCATCGAAGCGTAGCTTATGAAATTGGCTTTCCAGTCATTATTATTTTTGGTGCTACATATTTTTTTCAATATGAAATATAATTTCTGGGGTTTGGGTTCCGCTTTTTTTTGACTCGCCCTGTATGTCATTTTTCAGCCTCAGTACATTTTGAAATGTACCACAAAACAAATACTCGTATCTATCTTTAAAATACGGGTATCTTTATTTTTTCCCGACACCTGTGGTCTCTGTATAGACATTATGCATTAAAGGTATCTCAGTGGGAATTCTGTTATTTCACTCATGCCTATCTTAGTAATACAAAACCACTACCCTCCGACACCGCCCTAACGCATAAGGTCTATATAAAGCACAGGTATAAACATTTTAAGCAAGCGAAAAAATGCATTAAATCAACGATACGAGAATACTTACTGTCTCCAAAATTGTTTCTTGAACAAAAAAATGATACATTGTGGGATTTTTTTTAAAGATGCTATAAAACTGTGTTGGTCAACGCAGCACTCACCACGTCATAATTATGGGTCAAAGCATTCGTAGTCATTATGGGATTACACGTATGCAAATAAAAAAATGCTAGACTAGTGTGCCTCTAGATAACTGTGTAGATAACTGAAGTACTGATATATAATCACAAATATATTAGTTAGATTCTATAAGAACTACATGAATAATGTGTTTAAAGGGCACTTAGTAATAATTTTGAATAAAACGTTTAACAAATTTTGTTAATTGAACACAAAGATTAGTAACAATTACACGAGAAAGTGTAACATTTCCATTAACAAAAGATACGTCTTCGTTATTTAAGATGAAATTCAAAATAGTAAATTTCAAAAATGTGAAACAAAAAAAATCGTAAATGTCAAGTCAAAAAGTATTCTTTTGCAAATATAGTGCGGGAGAAAATCTGTAGAGTTGGTGCATTGTTTATACATTATCTCTGCATATATTTAGCATTCACTGTATAGAATACACAAAATCTATGATTAAATGTAATTCATTAAAAAACGTCATGCAAATACACTAATGCAAAAACCAACACCAAGATACATACACTTCTATCTTGGAATGTTATACCTTTTTTGTTTTACAAATCTCATTAAAAGTTGTACTGAACATGAGTTCGGAAGGTGGCAAGCAGAGAAGAAATACATTTGTAAAACGGATTGCTGAGTCTTTTGCGGAACTTAAGTTGAGAGTTTTCCAGTGGTTTCCCCGCCATATCCTTTCATTAGTACATCACAATTCGCAAGTCCTTTCACAAGTCCAGTCACAAGTAACAGGCGATGAACGATGAACAATAACAAAGGAATGCCTTTGTTACAGTTCATTTGAATAGCTCGTGACTTGAATTGAGACTAGATGACAAACTTGTGACGTACTTGTGATGGACTTGGCTACAACACTGAATTTCGATAAAAAAGGGGAAAATCGGTCCTTTTATGATTAAATTTCAATGTTTGAAACTGCACCAAGTTCCTACAGTGTTAATTACATCCGTATCCACACATAGTACACCATACAATATTTTTGGAAGACATAAATAACAGGGAAAGATCCATTCAATGGAATATTTCAGCAGAGAGGGGATACCCCAAGTCAGACTTACCCCAAGTCTGCAAATAAATCTGATATTCTACAGCTCTCAATATGTCATATGCTGTAATAAATAGGGGGAAAAAACCAACAAAACTTTGCTTTGTTTCATGGGCAAAATGATTTGGCAAGTATTTTAACTCACGTTTCTCAAGCATAATTCTGTTATCACCAACAGTTGTCATGTGCTCATTTTGCACACACAATCGTGCAGTCAATGTTCTCATTTCTTATTTTGGTGATGTTATACAATATAAACAAGTTTTGTTTTGGGTACAAAATTCATATTATCAGGGGTGTGAGTGACCACTGATAAAAATAGCTGAAAACAGCTGAAAAAGGTGTAAAAAAGCTGAACTTTGGAAATCTCCTATACTTTTGTACTGACAGCAAGTGGGGGAAAAAAAAGCTGAAATCAGCTTTAAAGCTGAGATTTCACACCCCTGTATTATTTGAAGGATGCCGGCTTGATGATTTGATCTCCAAATAATTGGAAACCGGTCATGAGAAACAAGTCACTCGTCTGACCCATCAAATCTGACAAACAGGGAGAACACAAAATTGGGCAAATCATTAGACATGATGATATTTCATTTCACACTGGGCATTGCTTGGCTTCAATTTTCAGGAAAATAAATCGACATGTCCTCTCTTCAAACTTTCAGATTGTGATGAGCCATGGGACTTGTCACGTGACTAGTCATGGGACTAGTCATGTGTATTTATATCTCCAAGGATCATCCCGTTCCAAATAAACATCAACTTGGAACTCTTTACTTAAATTTGTCTATGCATGCTAAATTTATCAACTAAAAACCCTCAAAAATTATCAAAATGTTAGGCCCTCTTACATATATATTTGTACATTTCAGGTCAATCAAGTAAGCAAGCGGTTTGCAGAAGTAATATGGATTATTAGCAAAAAAATTCAATGCATGAAATGAAAATTGAAATTATGATAATTTCATTTTTTTTTCAAACTGTAACAAACAAACTTGCAAACTTGAAATGTAAACACTTTGAAAATATTGAGTGCAAATACTGAGCTTAACACTGTGTTCCGTAATACTAAAAGTCCAAGAACAATTCTGGAAAAAAAAATGAAAAGTGGTGGACAGAAAAAAAATGTAAACACTTTGAAAATATTGAGTGCAAATACTGAGCTATACACTGTGTTCCGTAATACTAAAAGTCCATGAAAAATTCTGGAAAAAAAATGAAAAGTGGTGGACAGAAAAAAAAAATGTAAACACTTTGAAAATATTGAGTGCAAATACTGAGCTATACACTGTGTTCCGTAATACTAAAAGTTCATGAACAATTCTGACAAAAAAATGAAAAGTGGTGGACAGAAAAAAAAATGTAAACACTTTGAAAATATTTAGTGCAAATACCGAGCTGTACACTGTGTTCCGTAATACTAAAAGTCAATGAACAATTCTGAAAAAAAAATGAAAAGTGGTGGACAGAAAAAAAGATGTAAACACTTTGAAAATATTGAGTGCAAATACTAAGTTATACACTGTGTTCCGTAATACTAAAAGTCCATGAACAATTCTGAAAATAAATGAAAAGTGGTGGACAGAAAAAAAAATGTAAACACTTTGAAAATATTGAGTGTAAATACTGAGCTATACACTGTGTTCCGTAACACTAAAAGTCCATGAACAATTCTGACAAAAAAATGAAAAGTGGTGGACAGAAAAAAAGATGTAAACACTTTGAAAATATTTAGTGCAAATACTGAGCTGTACACTGTGTTCCGTAATACTAAAAGTCAATGAACAATTCTGAAAAAAAATGAAAAGTGGTGGACAGAAAAAAAGATGTAAACACTTTGAAAATATTGAGTGCAAATACTGAGCTGTACACTGTGTTCGGTAATACTAAAAGTCAATGAACAATTCTGAAAAAAAATGAAAAGTGTTGGACAGAAACAAAATGTAAACACTTTGAAAATATTGAGTGCAAATACTGAGCTATACACTGAGCTGTACACTGGTTAACAGAAAAATCAAAGTGTTTAACAAAATGTGCATAAACGGGGCACTGTATAAAACACATGAATGATTCCGTTGAAACAGCTCATACTGTTACTAATAATGATGCGTATTTAAAGCTATAGTCCATCATTTGCAGCCATCCGAAAAGTAACTGGCGTATTATTGTTGAAAAACATACTTGGTTGAAAGATAGTAAGTGGACTAAACCCTGTGAAATTAATCTTTCCGGCAAGCGTTTTGTTATTCGAGGCGCAGCGCGCGCAAGCTTTGGTACGATCAGTGCGTCAGATCAGTGCGCGACATCGCGTATAGCTACAATTCAAAATTCAAAACATGATTCAGCAACTTTTGATTTGAAATTGAGATCCTAGAATGCTGTTTTTCTCGGAATATACAGCTGAAGCTGAGCTGAAGCTTCATCGGGTTAGTTGTTCAGTATCCTTCATTAGATTTTGAACACTTTTGTTGCTTCAAACGAACAAAATGCGCAAATTGCAAATGATGGACTATATCTTTAAACTGAGTAACATAGTGCAAAAGCGAGTAGTATACCTTAGAACGATTATATGCAGAGAAACAAGCAAAGTGTGATGAGTCTGAGTACATTTCTTGAATAAACGTGTTGCATGTACATGTGTACACTGTGCACAAAACCCCAAAAACCTTCATACTAAAGGAACTGATGATAAAAATACCACTGTAAAACAGGCTGATATCACAGCTTGTACAATAGGGGAAAATACATACAAACAAGGGCCTTCAAATTTGACAATTCTACCCTGGAAAAGAAACTAGTCACATATAATATGTACAAAAATACTCATCTTTTGCCAAAATGTCTAAGATCTACGGAAGCCCGTTAGCCTTATGGACTCCATGAAGAACGATGTCCTCAGCAGTAAAAAAAAAAATGCTAAACAATTTTATATTTGAGGTATTTAAGGGACATTACTTCCATGTGTCAATGTACGTGAACTATATACACCCCGAGGACAGACAGACAAAGGGAGAACAACAGATTCTTTTTTGTCCTCAAGAGTTCATCTTTTGTTGAAATCGGTCCTCGGTCGTGCATTTGTGTGCTTAGTCTATGGGAGAGTGTTATATTACAGGGACAAAGGAAAAGACAAAGCATTGTCCTCGAGAGTATAGGAAAACACGACTGTGTGTTCAGGTGTGTGGAACTCTACGTAAGTCAACTTCCAATACCAAGGGGAACTAATATTGACTGTCCACCCAAACTATAAACCATGTTACATTTATTTTACTATAGCTCATACATAATCATTGCAATTTGGACAAGTTAGGTATCAGTTATCTCTGGTGTACTGGTTGTGCACTGTGCACCATTCGCACATGCAAAAACCAATGGGCTCATGCCTTCGTCAATGCTTCTTGTGAGTGGATCACACAGCATAGTCATTACAGTCCCTACACGGAGTCCACAGCGGCCATAGTTCAAATTGCACTAAAACCTGTTTTACTAAAAAAAAATACTGAAACCAATGGGTACCACTGGTACTAAGTTATAGACGTATACGTGCAAATGCAATATGTGTATTGTATAACACTGACTCCTGGATAAAGACAATACAAACCATGCCTCTAAAATCTAACCACAGCACCAGTTTCTGTATATCATGAGGAAAGGGCTGCAGAATATGACCTGCTACTTTCCACAGTATGTCCTCCAAAATGCTGAAGTTCAAACTGCTTAGTTAAGGATAAAATGGAAGGGACAACACAGGGTTAGTTTGGGGATTAGGCTGGAATAATTGTACTTTTCTTGCATTTCAGTGCAGTGACCCGGGTTCGAATCCCACCTGGGCCAATATGTGGATTGGGTTTTCAGTCCCTGCCTGATTCCGTGGGTTTTCCAGAGAATATCATTCTGGGGTTTTCCTCCCACCACTAAAACTGTAATTTCCTTCCACATCTTTTACCAAGGGACCCTGTTGGCAATAACTCTTCCATCCTGTTTTGGTGCTTGCTATGTTGGTTGTTGGGACTGCCCCAACTATAGTTGGAGTGCTACATCACTATTTCGGATTCAAACCAGCCAGCCAATGCCAGCAGGCTTTGCTGTGGAGTAGTTCAGCGTCCGCACTAGTAAGCAGGAGGTCACAGGTTCGAGTCCACAACCCCAACAAGCTTGTGAATTTTGTATTCCTGCAAGCTCGGTCAGCACCGAGTATACAGTTCTTATAAAGATTACAATGTCAGTGAAAGGATTTAACCCAATATTAAAATAACGTATGACTTTATCATCATGGGTTTCATACGATTGGATGACAAGCATGTGAAACCCATGAGACAATTAAGTCTCGTCGTTCAAACTTTAGGCCAAAAAAAAAAAGTCTCCGGTTTCTGGTATGCGCGCGCGTCGCCGTAGCCATGCGCGTCGGCAAAATGAAAAAGTGTTTTTTTTTAATGAAAGATGATGTCCAAAAACCGCCAAACTCACTGGTTTGACTGGAATACTGCTGCTGCACAATTTTAACGTGTTTTTAGATTGGGTTATGGTCGAGAATAAGCTTTATGTGGCCTCTCTGGACTCCCATATATTTGCACTAAGTTTAGTTGGACACCATTTGCAGTCATCAGCACACATTTGAAGCAAAAAAGTCAGGTAAAAAAAAAAAAAAAGCGTCGCCGCATCACTTTTTCGGCAAGCTCCATACCAGAAACCGGAGACTTTTTTTTTTGGGCCTTATCAAGACTTATGAAGAAACAAGGCACGAATATAGGGATTTGAAAATGGAACCTCTGCTCATAGAGCAGACATTATTTTTTTGAAAAGTCTGACGTCAATTTTTCAACAATTATGACATCAGTTTCCTGAAAAGGTAAAAATCGGTTTCAAATATGTTTGAATGGTTCCAACAAGCTGGATTTTTTTTTCACTGTTTTCATTTTTTTTTTTACATTTTCTTTGTTGTAATGCCCAAGAATGTATTTCTAAATACAACGCTTTCATTCTACAATCGAACAAGTTGACTACTTAACCAGAATAACTTCTGAATAATGTGATCTGCCAATAATTTTCCACAACCAAATACATACACACCTTGACGAAAGCGAAAGTCAACAGACAAAACATCACCAGTTACAATATAAACCAGTCAATATACAGGGTGGTGAAAAAGAAGGGAACGCACTTTTGACAGGAATTTTTACCTACTTATTTAAAATATTTGAACTGTTTTATATGTGGCCAAAAAAGCTTTAAAAAAAATCGCAAGAATAGAGTTATTATGCTAATTTGAATACAAGTCACCAAAATCATAAATGTCCACGTGTAGGTCTATTGTTTTGGTCTTTAATTCAAGCTCCGGAGCTCAGTCAAGCAGATGGAATATAGCCGTCCGTGGACAAACAGGTTTGACATATCTCAGAGACAAAATATGCATTTGCAATCATTTTTTCGTCACTTTTGTTTTAAAGATCAATATTTTAATACCATTAAATGGAATTTTTGAAATATGCCTAACAAGTAGGTGAAAATTGCTGTCAAAAGTGGGTTTCCTTTTTTTTGCACCACTCTGTAGTTAAGTCCATCACAAGTCCACGGCGAGTCTGGTCACAATGCGGATAAACAACAAGAACACAGAAATTTGAAATTTGAAATATCTTGTGACTCAACTCCGGACTGGATGACCTTTGATTGACTTGTGACGCTCTTGTGAGGCTATGAACCCAAACGTCTCTGAAGTTTCTTCAAGACATAATGTCTGAAATTTGCACATCAGTGCCCATTTAAGACCAGTTTTTACATTTTCAGACATTTCATCACAACCAAAAGAGACAAGTTAAAGTATGAAGTTGAGCCCAGTGATCTTTTCCCTGTATTTAAACTGATGTGTAATAACGGTTGGAGGTGTCTACCAAACCACTCTCGTTTCTAGGAAACTATTGGCTACTTCCTGTCCAAGTATCCGGCGAGCAGATCGATGGGCAGCGGGAAGACGATGGTGGAGTTTTTCTCGGCGGAGATGGTCTGGAGGGTCTGGAGGTACCGGAGCTGCAGGGCGTTGGGCGACTCAGCGATGATGTCGGCAGCCTCCTTCAGGGCGCGGGAGGCGTTCTGCTCACCCTCCGCAGCAATCACCTAATCACGGGAAAAGAGTTGATTTAACAAATGTTGTTAACCCCTTAAGGACGGGGTGTAATGGGGGCATTCCTCCAAACATGGAGCAAGTGACCTGCATGTCTGCACAGCCTTTGTGTGGTAGCGGGACTGCACAAAACCAGCAGCTGTAGAACCACGGACTAGCCATGTGCCACGGCATACCACGGCACACCTCAGCTGGCAACTGCATTCCAGTAAGGATTAGCGGCCGCTGCTATAGCCGCTCCCTGTCTTTAAGGGGTTAATAAACCCATAACACATACAACTCCGACTTTTCTTAACCAGTTCGCGTCGGAGGATGTGATGACACACACTGGATGTTTTTATACACAGGCACGGCTGACCGGTTAAGGCGTCGAGATTGCCTCACCTCCGGGTTTAAACACATCAATCTCCTGTGCCTTTTGTACACACACACAAAGTCCGTGAAGTCTGTGGAGACGGACCGTGTGTTGATCTTGAATTGGCCGTTGTGCACGGCCTACTGTTGTACAATTTACGCTCCAGTGCACACTCCGGAGCATTGAAACATACGAGGTTTCGGCAAGAAATAGCGCACATATACTGTTGAAATTACTCTTGCAAATCAGTATTTGTGGCTGTATATATCAGAAGTTGGCTGGAAAATGTTGCCTTTTGTGAACATCAAAGTTTTCGGCAAAAATAATCCCGGTGCGAAGTGGTTAATATCAAGAATTATGTCAGTGAAGGGGGGAGGAGGAGGGGGAGGATGCTGCCTCATGACCACTTTTGAGAACTCCATAGAGGGAGACACATTGCCTGCAATGTACGCACTAGAGCCTCAGATTCTGAATGTACACAAACCTGTATCGTCTTCGCATGGGCACCATCCATACAGCAACACCCCCCCCCCCCCGGGTGGTCTTCCAAAACTCTCTCTTTGTAACCGTGCGTGTGAGAGGACAATATTAAAATTGACATCGACCACATGTACAACAAAATTCCATCTCAAAAGTCATTCTCCAAACACTGCTGGAGAGAGTAAATGGAATCAGGCTTACCTTTGCACGGGCCTCTCTGGACGCTTCAGCCTCAGCGGCCATGGCACGCTGCATCTGTCTTGGTAGGCGCACGTCCTTACTGCGATAAAAATGACAACAAATCAATGTCGCATCGAGGGAAGGATAAGAGGAAGTGTGGCCTAGTGGTTAGGGTTTGTGACTCGTTATCAGAGGGTTAGGGGTTTGAATCCAGCTGCTGGCCATATGTTGTGTCCTTGGGCAAGCCACTTCACCCCATTTGCCTTTTTCCACCAAGGAGTGCATACTGGTAACAGCATCAGCTGGGGAGTAACCTGACATGGACTAGCATGGACTGGATGGGATATTCAGGGGGGGGGGGGGGGTATAGAAATATTCTCAATTGTTTCATGCCACGTAAACTGGATATATATGCTTGCCCGGTGCGCAATATTTGGAGCCAGAAAATAGTGTCAATGTGAACTTTTTCTCCCAATCATACGCATGATTTCCTAAATCCTCAACTTACATCTCAACTCGTTCCACTTTGACGCCCCAGGGATCGGTGGCGTCATCCAACAGCGACTGCAGGGTGTTGCTGATCTCGTCGCGGTGGCTCAACACCTCAGCCAGGGTCTTGGTGCCCAAGACGTTACGCAGGGTGGTGGCAGCAAGCAGCTCCGTGGAGCGCTTGTAGTTCTCCACGTTGATAATAGCCATAGTGGGGTCTTGCACGCGGAAGTACACCACTGCGTCCACAGTGACGGTCACACTGTCTTTAGAGAGGACCTGGAAACAGGGCCACAAAAAAACAAAACAGGAAAACATAAAGTCTATGATTAAACAGGGCAACTCACTGCAGTACTACTGACGGTTTTGTCGTTCTGGCTTCAGATTCCCACTGTATTATTAGTTTTTTTTAATCAGGAAATAAAAGCAAGGATTCCTCAAGAGTGTTCATAGCGCTGCAAGCTCGCAAGCCTTAGAAACCTGAAGAGAAATGACGACAAAGGAAAGTTCAATTGACCCAAGACATAATGACTTAAAATTTTGTTTACATGTGCACTTTCTTATGGGAGCTTGGTGGATCTCTTCCCCACCTGGCTAGTCCCATAGGAAAGCGCACATGTAAACAAAGCGTGACGTCACTACGTCTTAGGTATATTGAAAGGGTGGACGGAAAAACTTAGACAAACATGAACTTATTCACTCAAGAATAAGACCTATTAGCAAAAACATATAAAGACAATTCGGGCGATTCACAATGCAGAGCGCCACCAACAGTTTGCCACGGAGAGTTCATTTTTCCCAGAGATGGTCAACAAATTCACAGCGCGGAATATTTGAAATTGTTCGTTTTTTTCCGGTCAGTAGTTTCGTAAGCGTATGATTCGAGTATATGTTTGCCCTTTTATTTTCTTTGTATCAATATGGTGATTTTTTTGTAAGGCGGCAGAACGCTATGCCCCTATCTATAGCATAATAGCTCAAGTTGTCTACTGACACTCATTCAAATGGGCCATATTTTGTCGACCGTAAACTTGAAAAGTTGACTCTCCCTGGCAAACTCTTGGTGGCGCACTGCATTGTGAATGGCCCGAATTACCAGCTGCTACTTATTTTGAAGAATTAATTTCATACTTTACCTCTTGCGGTGGCACATCAAAGGAGAGCGTCCTAAGATCGACGACGCGTATCTCATCGATGCAAGGGAGGATGAAGAACAGACCAGGCCCCTTGGGTCCTCCTGGTAACAGACGACCAACTCGGAACAGGATTGCCCGTTCATACTCTGCAACGGTCTTGAATTGACAAAGGGAAAACCGTTAACACAATTCACTAATTTCAAAAACAAAAATTGAGACTCATTAATCACCTTACATCAGCTTGGCAAATTCGTGGGAAATCTTGCTGTGAGTAAAAATTAGATAACTTTAAAATACCCGGTAAAATGATTCCATCTGTAGCCCCTACTTTAACAATCATTCAAAAGTGTAAATTATGAGAAGCTCACCACGAATCTTGTCTTGGCCAGGATTTCTGTCCCACCAACGTCCCACCAAAAGAGAATTGCATCGCCACATCAATTCCAGAACTTTTGTCTGACCAGAAACCAACTTTTTTTTTCTGGCCTTAGCCTCCCAAATTATTATCATTATTTATTATTATTATTATTATTATTATTGTTTAACCATTATTTATTATTACTAAGCACAATGGGAAAGCTTACCTTGAAGCAAAACCAGATCGAGATGGGAAATGTCAAAAGGATGCACAGTAACGAGACAAACCAGAGAACCCATGTACAGAATGACATGTTATCAGGTTCTGAAAATTGAAACACAGGAAAAATTCTGAAACCAGTTCTCACTGAATATACACAGTTCATGGATCATGTTATATGTAAAGTCAGACCTATTACCGCGGCAATTCTATTATCGCAGCATAGGAAATTTCTCTTTTTGCATTGCCAAAACTCCTTCAAGTGGCGTTTTTTATCCAGTTCACAAGACATTAAGACTTTCACCAGACTTTCTGCCGAGTTGTATAAAAAGGATGATTAAAAAATGTTGTGCCTTTCGGGACTTCTAATGATTATAAATAAATACACATGTTTTCCAAAACTTGCAAAAGTTCCCGCACCGTGTCTGCTACCGCCTATATTTTAACATAGGCCTTAATCTTGGCGATCGTGTAGTGTAGGGCCCGGTTCCTATAAGGGAACAAAATCCACTTTAAAATTATCGGACCTACCAAACCAGTTGGCGACATTCTCAATAAACAGGTATGTCATAGATAGAGGTGCCCAGGGTTTTGAGGGACATTTGGGGGTAAAATGACAATGACAGCACGGCGACAACACGCGACCCAAAAATAAAGGAAAGATTTCCATACTATACGAAGTTCACTCAACACCCTGTGTACAAACCCTATGAGATTGGACTGAAAAATTCTAAGTGTTTTCTAAGAAAATGCTTGTATTTTTTCACGGCAAGATTACCATATGGGCAATTCCACACCAAAGTGGACATGACACCAAAAAATTCAAATACATGTGACTTAAACAAATTTGGCATCAAATGAAAGCTAAAAGTCTATATTTTCAAGATTTGAAGTCGGAATTTTATTTTTGATACATTTCGGTACCAAAAAATAGGATTACGTAATAATCCTGTTTTAATCCTAAAAATGTGATTAATAGTGATATGAAAGTATTCTACCAATACACACACAAAAATGTGTACTAATGCCATCAGTTTCTGTCATGAGAAAGTATTGGCCTTGAAAAACTGACTGAAACTTGTTTTTAATGTTTTGCGTAATTTGTTTCGCTTCAGTGACTTCTAATATTTCAGCCTTCGAAAATGTCCTTCCGTTACCGAAAAAATACATATTTTTAATTTATTTTTAAAACTTGCAGTATGAATGCATTGAAAGTTATTGTGCAAAGCAAGTTTAGGTAGGCCTTCAACATGACATTATAACTGACACTACTGTACTTCTCGGTTTTTAATTACAATTAATTAAATCACGTCCTTCCGTTACCAAATTGGTAACGGAAGGACGGTAACGGAAGGACAAATCGTATTTTCATCAAATGTTACGACATTTGTGCTCATGTTTGAAAAATGAAAATCACTGCAAATACATGCATGTATAATGAGCATTGAAAGGACATTCATGTGACCCACCTTCACAAAAGCGGGATACATATGTACATATATGCCGATGTACCAGTACTTGTACATGTATGGAGTTGTTGCAGAAAATCAAATCATAAAGTTGCTGCCATCAGCATTCATGGACAATATGTAGTTGTCTTGTGTTCGTGAATGACGTGTTTTTGGTTGTTTTCATTTTTCTTTTGTTATCATTAATTAGCAGGCTTTTATCTTTATCTCAATAGTTTTTTGGGTATAATTATTTATGCCAGGTCTGCATATTGTTGATTTCACATTCAGTTACACATTTCAGCAATTTGTTTCACTTGTATAATTAGTGTAAATTCACATTTTGTTCATGCTATATTTGAGTAAACCTTTTGTCCTTCCGTTACCGTCCTTCCGTTACCAAATTATAATCCACTTAAAACGTTGTATTTATATTACCGAAACACTTAAAGTCAAATGAAAGGTGGTATAGTATAGATAAAGCTTCAGGGATTCCATTTCCTACATTTAAAATATAATTGCCCCATAAAATTCACAGAGTTTACGCAAAACGCGAGTAAGTTGGAAAACCCTTGTCCGTTTTACCGTCCTTCCGTTACCGACCTCATTAATATTCATAATTCATAAACGAGAGGTATTCATGCCCCCAAAAGTGTGGAAATTGAAGGTAGCATTATAGCAATACAATTGTGACATTTGTTTGCTGTAACTATTAACAGTGTCTGTGATACACACATTTGAAATTTTGTTTAATGAGTGAAAACGTCCTTCCGTTACCGTGGAATTGCCCATATGCGAAGTTCACTAATTTTCCTCTGTATTGACTAACAAGTCCCCAGATAGCAATTTCATGTCATCAAAGTCAATTTGAGCAGTGAGAAAATACAAGCATTTTCTTAGAAAACACTTAGAATTTTTCAGTCCAATCTCATAGGGTTTTTACACAGGGTGTTGAGTGAACTTCGTATATGGAAATCTTTCCTTTTTTCACTGCTCAAATTGACTTTGATGACATGAAATTGCTATCTGGGGGCTTGTTAGTCAATACAGAGGAAAATTAGTGAACTTCGCATATGGTAATCTTGCCAAAATAAAGATGGCGATCACCGCACGATGTACCGTGAGCACGCACGGCGCGCTGAATCGCAAGGCACAAACCGCACAAGAAAATCGTGATTTCTACCCCAAGAATCTGTTCAAAATTGCAAAACGGGTGTCATTAGAATTGAGAAAAGTCTGCTTTTGATTGTAAATGTGATTTTTGAGCAATAAAAAATATTTTTGACTCTAATTTGATCAAAACAAAACAGGGGCCCAACACTTCACGATCGCCTAAATCTTTAATGGTGCTCTGACCTACTCCTAGAACTATGAGGCTCCCTCATAGTTCTAGGAGTAGCTCTGACCATGCATTTCAGGGGATGTTTTGGTCAAACATTAACTATGAATAAAAAAGTTGAAATCATTACAAAAAGCGCATCCCGCAAATACTATAGTATAGGGAGTCCACCTCCGTTCGCACACTCCGAGCATGTCTATTTTCACAGGCATCGTACACGAAATAAATCACACACCGTCAGATTTGTTTTATATCAATTTAAAAAGGAGGAGTAAAGAAGAGTATAAAGGGATGCACACGTGCATGATGCACGCGTAAAAATGAACACGAGTGCGTAGAAATAGGAGCGCGTAGCTTGTCTGACACAGTCTGACGATACAAAAAAAATACAAGAGTTGACTCAAATTTTATTCCAAGGCTAGAGCTCGAGTGAGTAACCTACCGTTTCTCTCAGCTTGGTACAGTCTCGTTCGCTGCTCTGCACTGCTGCTGTGTTTTGCACCATCTATCTCCATTTCGGCGAATTCTTAACCTAACACTTCCCAGTTTTTGTGTGATAAATACACGTACTAAACAACTCGACTGTACTCGACTTGGTGCGTATTTTGTGAATGACCTTTCAACTACAGCTAGCTCTTGCACAATTTTGTTGCTGCTTGATAAATTAGACTGGAAAATCAACCCTCGTGACGCGTGTGTACATTAGTACGTACGTGTGACAGCACGCATACAACGTTGCATGCACTGCGGAAACCGAACTCTGACTCTATACCAATGCAATGACGTCATTTTATATTTTCCCTCATTGACGGTATGGCGCGTGACCTGTTTTTTTCTCTTTCGGTAGATTGATCTCTACCAGTACAGCTCCATCCTTTTCCATTTACGTAGGTCTTAAGCTAGCTGGGTATCATAGTTGATATTTATCTTAATGAGAAACGGCATTTTCTGATGTGTCGACGCACTATATCGCAACTGAACATGACACGGCAGACCATCTATTCCTACCTCCATCAGCAGACGACGTAAACACGGAATCAGACTTAGCTTTTTATATTAATTTAAAATAGCCAACCTTTATAAACGGGCCCAGATTTTTAATCATAAAATTTTGTTAGGAACTAAGGAAGAGGCGAGGGGCCCGGAAGGGGGTGGGGTATCATGATAGTGCCGGTATCATCGTTTTTGCATAGGAATATTTGGCTAAAAACTGAGATATATCAAAAGTTCAATAGGCGCTAGGCCTATACTAACTACTTAGTAGGCCTACTATAGGCCGCCGAATCCAAAATGTTTGCCTAGGCTTTAGGCCTTATAACTACATTTTGTTCACATAAAAATGGTGTTCAAATTCTTAGCGTGGTTGAGCAGCCGGCACAGACATGGAACTGAGGAACACGGCCCCCCACTCCCGGCTAGCTGAGCTTTGCACCTCCTTGGACGTTTGGAGAGCGAGGGGCGTAGTTCTGCCTGGAACCATGCACTAAACGATTTCATAGTCTTCTGCTTGGAAAATGTATATCGGTTTATCATTAAATTGAACAAAGAAAATGTTGTTTTTAGCTTTGGAATAGTTTTTACTATATTTCAAATGATAACGCATAATAATGCTACACCCCCCCCCAAAAAAAACAATCTGTATCCCAGTTTGATATATTTAGACGGAAACAACTGTCAAAAGTTTGCAAAACTTTCACCAATAACACAATAATGAGTGATTTCTGAACACCCCCCCTTAAAAAAAAGGTCAGATATCAATGCATGATATTCTTCGTACTTTTTATTTTTTTATTATACATTATAGATTTTGATGTGAAAATCTGCATATCACTTTGTGAAGGCATCATTCTAGAATAAAATCTTTAAAACACCGAAATATACGTGCAAAGTACTATAAGTACATGAATTTAAAAGGTAACACATACGAAAACAAAAATACAAAATAGAGGGTTTTGGTTAACGATAACGATGATGTCAAGTGTGATACGTAACAAATGAATTCAAAACACACACTACGTGTTTTGAATTCACTTGTCGAAACTTAGTAACAATTTTATGTTTATGGTCTACTTCATTTATATATTTATTTTTATTTGGTAATTTTAATATTCGTGTCGGGTTATATCTTTGATATTTCAGAATGAAAAGTTGCTCTGAAGGCGAGTTGACAAAAACGTTACAAACAATAAAACTATCAGGCCTGGAAAAATCAGGCCTTAACAGTTTATGTCCCGTGCTTTTTTTTTCCTTCGAGTGTCACCCTAAGAATTAGATTTTGTTTTGAAATTGCTATTTTCCCCCCTAGCAATACAAAAATTATTGACATTCATGAAACATCGTACACAAAATCCGTCAACTAACACTTGAGGCGCAGTTATTTTTTTTTGCGTTATGGGCGCAAAAGAAACCCAACTACACGCATTATAGAAAAAAAGTATCTTTTTCTGATTAAAGAAAACATGCAAATTGCGTAACATTTGCTGAAGAACACAGGGTAGAGAGCAACCAAGAAATCTCCACTTATTATCCCTTGAGAATGGGTAAAACTGTTTCAAAACTGCTTACTTACATAATTCTTTTGGCTTTCAAAAAATGCTTGGATCCAAATGTCAGGCCATCTAACTTCATTTGATTCACTTGTTAATAAATGACCATGGCCATTAACGATTTAGGATCTACGAATCGAGATTTCATTTTTAAAAACTACAAAATACGGAAATAATTCTTCTTTTTTTTGGTATATGAAAACACTCTATACATTGTAGTTAAAGAGCCCATGCAATGTTTTTTAATGCTACCGGATACAACCCTGCATGGTTTCAATTTTCATTTTGCCATTTTCAAGGGTATTTTGGTGCCTTTTGGGGTTTTTTTTATGCTGATGAAAATTTTCATATTCATGAGCATAGTTGTGACGTCATTCAGGCAGTAACCTCAATGTTGCAGCTATTTCTGCAGCAAACGTTGCCAGAATTTTGGATACTTTGCTGCTGTAGATTTTCTTTTCTTTGGTGATTCATTGTTGTGTCAGTCAGTAAGACAATAAGCAAACTTTTCTCACAGATGTTTTCAATGAGCACAATTTTGGGTTCACAATTTTAACAGAAAACACATAAACTGAACAGTGTCTGCCTGAAATGACATCACAGCAACAGCGCCCTCACTTGTCCAGAAAAAGCATGGATAATTTTAAATGTTTAAAGAAGTGCACTTTTAAAAAAAAACATTAACCAAACAGGGGAAGTCAAATACTTTTTACACATGTAAGAGGAGTAGAAACTTGCCCAAAATATGTTCCTCAGAAAATTCATTTCATGGGCCCTTTAAATTTGACTAGAAAATAGTAAAAACTTGCAGCCTGATGATGTAGTCAGCTGGGTGCGAGTCTCACTGTATGGTATAGTCAAATCTACATAAAGAATTTTGAAATTGGTTAAAAGCGTTCTTAACATGAATAAAAATGCACGACAAAAGTGATGAAGTTTTACAAAAATATTACACACAAAGTAAATTCACGCCGTCTCTGAGCAGGTATGCTGTCTGTGGCTACGGTACCGTAGCGCCCCCATGGCAAAATCTTAACCGAAGGCTAAATTACACATTTCGGACTCGGCCTAGTCCCCGTACTTTGATGGCAGCCATCTTGGAACTAACTTAGCTGCGATCTTATCTTCCACGTGAATACGCGCGAGTAAATGGCACAGTATACTAAATGTACATGGTGATGATAGTGTCCATTCGTAAAGCAGGCGGTGATGATATGATTAACAATTGGTTTCATCTTTGATTATTTTACTAAAATTTTAAAATTTAGAATTTGTAAAAATACATGCAGAGTGATTTTAAAAATGTCAAAATGTCTTTTTTAAAATTGAAATATAAGCCATGACTTTTATCAGAGGACATCAGTAGGCCTATAATACTTCCTCTTGACGTTTTCGGTTTTCAAATTATAATAGTTTCAGAAGGAATCGAAAGCAATTGAACGAGCAGTTTTGGTTTGTTTCTTTTCTTTTCAAATTGTAAATTGACATCTACTGATGACGTTTTCATCGAAAAACCGTTGGTAACGTGCAATTGTGAATGGTGTATGTATATATTATAAAAATGTCACAAACTGAATGTTTGTATTTTCATGCACATGACTTGAAGCCATTATTGGCATCGAGGAGGACGCCGCCGTGGTTGTGTCGGTCAGTCCCATAACTAACGTTTCATCATTCCGGCGAGGATGTCGATGGGCAGCGGGAAGATGATGGTGGAGTTCTTCTCGGCCGAAATGGAGTTGAGGGTCTGGAGGTAACGGAGCTGCAGGGCGTTGGGCGACTCAGCGATGATGTCGGCAGCCTCCTTCAGGGCGCGGGAGGCGTTCTGCTCACCCTCTGCAGCAATCACCTGAAAAGGTTCGGTAAAAAGACGAAGTGAAACTCTATATTTGATCCTGATAGTTTCCCAACTGTCCACGATGACGAGTTTGCGTTATACGGGAATATTTAAGCAGCTATTTTGACCGTAACGACTCACCTTTGCACGGGCCTCCCTGGACGCTTCAGCCTCAGCGGCCATGGCACGCTGCATCTGGGTTGGCAGGCGGACGTCCTTACTGTTTTGGTAAAACAGAAACGAGATATCAAACGAGATGTCTATCATACAGGCCTATACTTTGGGTTCTATAGGAACAAAAGCAGTACAGGGTGAGTCAAAACAAAAACGAAACCCAAATGCCAGGACTATTGTTTTAGTGAAGTTCTGCATGTAGCACTTTCAAAATCTAGGATATGAAAGCCCAATTCATAAGCTTTCTTTTAGCACAAGCATCACTCATGTACTTTTTAAGTTACGGAATTTTAAACACAACCACCGTGTTAACGTTCTGTCCACGGATCACAAACAAAGTGCGCGTTCTTTCAGCAAAACGAAAACAATTCATGCACACATCCATGATGTACATTTCTGTCATTTGAATAATAATTTTTGTACTATTAGTAAAGAAAGCTTATGAATTGGGCTTTCATATTCTAGATTTAAAGGTGCTACATGCAGAACTTAACTAAAACAATAGTCCTGACATTTGGGTTTCGTTTTTTTTACTCACCCTGTATATAGATAAATGGTTAAGGAATTTCGGAAGCCTGTTTTAAAATCGTAATTAATTCAGACTTATCATCGTTAAACTTACATCTCAACTCGTTCCACTTTGACGCCCCAGGGATCGGTGGCGTCATCCAACAGCGACTGCAGGGTGTTGCTGATCTCGTCACGGTGGCTCAACACCTCAGCCAGGGTCTTGGTGCCCAAGACGTTACGCAGGGTGGTGGCAGCAAGCAGCTCCGTGGAGCGCTTGTAGTTCTCCACGTTGATCACCGCCATAGTGGGGTCTTGTACGCGGAAGTAGACCACGGCATCTACGGTCACCGTCACGCTGTCTTTAGAGAGAATCTGGAAACAAAAACGGGGTATAATCATAGGAATGGTTTATGGTTTGTGGAACGTAACTTGAGAACGATCATTTTTAACTACGACAATATGGCAAAAAAATACAAGTAGTCTCTTTTGCGAGACAAAATAGATAAACTGATATATTTATTTTTGAAATTCATGAACATCATGTGCGAGATTAACGGAGTTAAGAATTGGCATAATTATGACATTGTCTTCTCAAGCGTGCAATTCCTGATGAATGTCGATGATGCATGGAAGATTTTCTCCCTCCGTTTATTTCCCTAAAGCTCAATACAAAACCAATCGCAAACACATGCAGAAAAACTACAAACAGAGAGAGCTAGAAGGTTTTGCATGGTAAGATAACAGATGTAAACTTGTGTTATTATGAGTTCGTGTTGATGATGAGTTGGATTTTGGGGGTACATAATCATGCATCAATAGATCAGTCTTCATACCTCCTGGGGTGGCACATCAAATGAGAGCGTCCTAAGATCAATTACTTGGATCTCATCAATGCAGGGGATGACGAAGAACAGACCAGGGCCCTTGGGTCCTCCGGGTAACAGACGACCAACTCGGAACAAGATGGCCCGCTCATACTCGGCTACAGTCTACAGTCAAGGCAAAAGGGGCAAAAAACCGTTAACAATAAGTGATAACAGGGAAACAGAAATTGCGCCAAAACAGGTTTGATACATTTTGAGTTATGTGGTTGCATCTTCTGATACATATAAATTCTTCACTAGTTGAGGGTTCAAGTCCAGCCTGGAGGTGAGGTGCATGTGCCCTAGGGCAAGACATTTTGTCACAATAAGTGTTTCTCCCCAAGCGAGGAGTACTAATGGTGTACTGAGTTTGCATTAATTAGCCGTTTGCACCAAAATGGCTGGCCTGCAGATTCTTCAAGGAGCTAATCTAAGAAATATATTCAGGTGTCCAATAAGGTTAAAGGAACTACATAGGCCACAAAAACAATTTATTCATTGTTCTTGTACCAGCCGTTTTTTTTTTATAAACGTGTTTTCTAATGGATTTTAACGATCTTAAATTTATCTATACTATGAAACTAATTATTTTTTACTTTCTTTTCGGTAAGACACATCATTGATTACAGTTTTAACAAACTTCTATCTAGACCACGACAATTGTTCTATTTAATGGCTTTATTGGCTAAGTATTATTATTTGAATTACTGAAACTATATTGGATAGTTATTTGGACGACATAGACAAATTAAATACCGGTAGGCCTACAGTATTAAAAGCACTGTCAGTACACTGTTGACCACACCCGGTTGTTGGGTAAAAAGTCTTATTCTGTCCCAAGCCGATTTGGCTCATGGCGTGCCGGCATTTATGACGTCGAATTTTAGCTAAACGCAGACTGCGCAGACAGACGGTACGTGGAACCGTCGGCAACGTTGAACCGGGTGCAACTTTGCCGATCTTTGCGAGATAAATTTTGGTTTGCGTCTATAGGGCTGGGTTGTCGGTATCTATATAATCGGTAAAGCATCCCAGGGGAAACATCACACCAACTTTGAGAGAAGACAATGAGAAGAAATTACAGTTTTAGAGGTGGGAGGAAAAGCCCAGAAGATATTCTGGGGAAAACTCACGGAATCAGGTAGGGACTGAAAACCCGATCCACAAATTGGCCCAGGCGGGATTCGAACCCGGGTCACGGCGGTGGAAGGCGAGGAAAGAACCGCTCCGCCAACCCGACTCCCCATTTCGGCATTTGCGAATGAAATGTTTCCAAATCATCATTTCTGAGTTGCAGTTTCTTGTTTGCGTTGCTCTCTGCGTTTCAATTACTTCGACATGGAAACTGTATAGGCCTATGGCTTCACCTCATGTTTCCGTACAGCACAAAATAACCGATAACATATTTTTATTCTCATGGATGGGATGCCATCGCAGGTTACCCCCGGCTAATGTAGTTATTAGTTTATTTTATAAACCTAGCTGGGTGCAGATTATTTTGTGAGAGGCAAGTGTTATCCAACGCGTTATTTCGTCTGCTTCGGCTTTTCACACAACAGTGACAGTCCCCTTTATCTTGTATCTTGTAATACTGTGATTGTTTTGTTCTGAAAAACGGAAAGCGAAAAGCATTATTGTATTTTTTTAATGAGAACATTCACGACTTGCAAAAACATGTCAAAAAAGTGATCCAAGGTCTTGTGACGCCGGCGGGAACCTTGCACCCGGAATTAATTTGGATGTAAAAATCTCGTCACTCGAACGAATTTTTCGTCTTTGAAATACGACAAAAGCACAAGGTCATCACATTCGCCACAGCAGTTGCAACAACAAAGTAACAAAATGAGTCGTGTTTTATCGATGACTGAAATAACAGACAATGAGATTTAGGTTTTCTGAAAAGAGGTCTTTGTTTTTGATTTCAAATAACATATCGCAGGTGCAAAAAGGCCCTCATTAATTTAAACTTACATGAGTTTTGACCTCTTTTGAAGCATTCCTTTGACATGTTTAATTAGCCCATGTTGTTTTTGAAAACATAAAAAAATCACACAAATTCTATAATCCCCCCAAAAAGCTTTTCTTTTCTCCTCATTTTTATAAATCTGAGAATATGTTCCCCTCATTGCTTTTTAAATAGTTTCCCCAGTGTTCTATAAATCGTCGTCAATTAAATAAGTTCAACATTAAATGACCCCTGCCGACAACACACCCAATCTGTAATCTAGAACTACCAATGAAAACTAAAAAAAAATCATATTATGCAAGTTAAAGAAGAAGAAAAAAGATAATCAGCACACGAGGCTGACAGTGGCTGATTTGAATCAGGCAAAACGTAGTGGTGGACTCACCTTAAAACAAAACCAGATCGTAATCGGGAAGGTGATACTAATCAGCAGGATGGAGAAGAACCAGAGAACAACGGTGCAGCATGACATTTCCTGGGGCTCTGGAAATAACGGACGAATTTGTAAATGGTCATTTAAAAAAAAAAATACAACTAAGTTGCGAATCGAGACAGAGCAATGTGGCCAAATTCCCTATATTTTTGATTGCATTCGACACAATATTTGGATGCAAGATCTTACAGACGTTTAGAATGAAATGTATTCATTTGAATCGATTGCGTTTTTATTCGAATCTACATTTTAGTACAGGGTGAGTCCGAGTCGAATAAAGCGAATATAGCGAAACCCTGAAAAAAACCCGTATTTTAAACAAATATGTAGCACCAAAAATAATGACTGGAAAGCCAATTTCATAAACAACTTTCTTTCGGGGGTCAAGCACCAAATTCCACAGAATACTACATGTGTTGTGCACAAGTCTCGTATGGAAAGAAATGCATACTACAGGTTTCCACTCAGTAGTATGATGTATCTTAAGGTGAGATCAGGGCTAAAACATAATGAAACTGCCCAATCCGTTCAAAGAATATCACTATGTCAAAGCAATGACCCTAAACCTGTTTTGTCAATAAAAAAGAAAAAAAGAGGCATTTCTGACTGTTTGGAACAACAAAGAAAATGACAAAATGACACTTTAATAGAGCATAAAAAAATTACACTGTATATATACACTTGACATCCCCATGGTATAATCGCCGATATAGGCCTAATAGATGCATATAGGCCTAAGTCCCCTATTAATACATGCAGTACCTCCCTCGAGATAAGCACCAGGCACCAAAACCTGCCTCCCCGGGCCCACACCAACTTTCGTTGCCCAACTGTTGGTTTTGCCTCACAGTCTTTCAAAAAACACTCTGATGACTTGTTTCATAAAATTGCATACACAATTTTCGAGTCTTAATGGCACATAGATTACACGTTAATGCATCAACCGTTGCAAGCCAAATCTATTTGTTTAACAATAACTCCATGACAGCTATAGCTGGCCCGAGTTTCGTGTGTACCTACCGCTGTTCGTCTCCACATTAAATCGCTGGGCTGATGCCCCACTTTTCGTTCGTCCACGGGACGCTTCACCTGGGGGAAAAGCTTCACGTTCCATGTTGGTATCTGCCTTTCAGTTGAGCTCTCAATGTACAGTAATAACAATCAATATATCCGACCAAAAACTTGAATGCGAGGAATGGAGTATAACTTATGCAGTACAGAAAGACCGCTCACAGTAGTTGCTATGTGTTCTGGATACACCAGGCGTAGAATACTACACGATATTGGTAAAAAACATCCACCCTGCTGATATCCCACACGGTGCGAAGTCCGTATTATAAACAGCAAACCACCCATTGCGCACTCAATTCCCCGGTACATGTATATGTAAACAGGGTCAGGCACAATTTTGTGACGTCACCTGACATAATAATATTTGGCATAACGCCTGAGTGAGTTATAGAGTCCGGGGAGCGAAATGGGAAAAATGAATCACGGCATGGTGCACACAATTGCAATTTTAATGTCATTGCGGTGGCAGTGTGCACTCTACATCATCAAGCGTTTGTCTATACAAGAAACAAAATCTTCACTGCAATAATGACCGATTTTCGCTAAAAATTGCATGAAATAAGAATTCTGACTAGTTAGGCTTCGATCGTTGATCGCAGATCTTTGCACCGTACCGACATAACAGTTAAATTTTTAACCATGCCATGCAGTTATATATGTAATGTTCTTTGAGGTGACTAGTAAACAGTTTCTGTAATTTTCTCCCTTGCTTGGCACACAATATATTAAGGCCTATTTTACGACTACAATATTTTGCACGCGTGTATTTTTGAAACAACTCATTGTTTTGCCCAGCCCGCCGCTGCGTTCAAGGTGGTTAGTCTATGTAACAGACCACGGCGAAAAGATATGCTCCGAACGGGTGATCCTCAGACTATGGGTTGGTTTCATCAGCAAAACATTCTGAAATGTACATGGGCGTCGCCAGGATTTTTTCTAGACGAGGGCAAGGCACATTTTCCCTCAAAATGCCTATTATCCAGCATTTTCCCGATTGATATTTTTTTCGAGGGCGGGCAGGGACATTCCCCCAACCCATTAAATTAACAACAATATAATTTCGCACCTCCTGCCCCGCCCCCCACCTCGCGACGCCCATGGAAACAGTTTCGGCGATTACTTATGCAACTAGACTGCGTATTACCTCGAGAAACTGTCCAATCAGCAGGCGCCTTATATACACGCGTAATTCAAGCTCCCCGCGTGCGTGAACATCACGCCCATGATGAGTAGCATTTTTGTACAGGTTGTTGCATTACAAAAACACGGCATCAAAATTGACCAATCACAATCTTAGTCCTGATTTCGGAATGAAATGACATCACGCATGCTTAGATATATCAGACGTTAGACAGGCATGGGCGTCGCCACGATTTTTTTCTAGAGGGGGGCAAAACATATTTTTGCCAAAAAAAATGCCTGTATTTCTCAATACATTCTCGATTTATCAGTTTTAGAGGGGGACAGGGGCATTTTGCCCCCCCCCCCACCCGTTAAATTGACACCACTATGACTTCGTGCCTCTTTTTTTTTTCTTTTCTTTTCTTTTCCGCCCCCCCCCCCCGCGACGCTCATGTAGACAGGAGACTTGAGCTCCGTGGATAACGAGTGATACTCAGACTAATCGCAGATTTGTCTCTTGAAATAACAAGCAATGGCAGCCATTTCGAAAATTGCTTGTTAGTAATTATACCTATAATTTTTCAAAGGACAAATCTGCGATGGCCCTATAGCCAGATAACGTACGTTCTCATGACATACTCTGACTGCATGTGTGCCAAATTACCTTTGTATCATCAAAGGCACAATTCCCCCAAAATATTTTTCCTATCTGCCCGAGTAACAGACCCCGTGTTTGACTAAATTGACTAGTCGACCTTTTTAAATTGAAAGTGAGGGGAACTCTTCATTTTTGGAACTAGCGAGTAAAAATGAAAGCAACTTGAAATATAAGTTCACTACAAATTAATACCAGTCTGCTTTGATGAATAATTTTTGTTGTTGATTAAACATACCCTAACGCTTTAAGCCACATTAAAATGAAATATTAATTGAAAGTGAGGTTTGGCACGCACTCCAATCAATAGTCTGACACCATCACATTCAACCGTTTACAATTTGTAAAATAGATTCAGGAAACACGATCGAAAATGGCTTCCTCGTCATCTGCGTGATCGATTGAACGGAAGTTGAAGTCAACAATGTTAAATCTTATTATTTCGCAGTGCCAATTTATTGCCCTTGATTGGATGAACCCAGTGAATGTAAGTCTTATTCAAGCCAACTTTGGTTAGAATTTTTGTCAGCGTTGCTCACGATTGAGTACCGATGTAGAGTGCTTATCAGTGGCGTAGCCACGAGGGGGCGTGGGGGGGGACCTTGTCGCCCCCCCCCCCCAAAAGCCCTCCCACTGAGATTTTGACGCCCCCCCCCCCAATGAAATGTTCCAGCCCCCCACACACACACACACGCACACACACTGGAAAATTCCTGGCTACGCAACTGGTGTTTATAAAAGAAGCAAATATTAAACTCTTGCAGTGAAATAATAATTTACGACTCTTAAAAAACGACTACTTTTTTTTATAAAAGTAAACCAAACTCTGAAAACATCATTAGTATTTTTACCGGACGCTGGGAAGACCTCCGTTTCGATTTTGTTTGCTGCCTGGCACTGCGAATCTACATCCAGCTGGTGGACACTGACTGGACTTTTATGGGCAGTGAAGCACTTAAATATTAATTTAGTCAGGTGGCTTAGTGAAATTACCGTTACTCGGCAGATAAAAGCACCATATTTGGCACAAGGGTCCCTTGGGGCCTATTAATTAATGTTAGCCTAGGAGCCCTCCGGAATTTTTTTAAAAAATCATGTAAAACACATAATTTCAAAATGGCCGACATCCATGACAAAATATCGCTTTTCTCGAGTCCTGGGAGTCATAAATAGCACAGGGTGGTTGCCAAATTTCTGATTTTTAGGCAGTTGAAGGTTACTTTGGACATTGTAATAGTACCAGTATATTTTTAAAATATTATTAATATCATTATTCCAATAAAAGGACAATTTTCAATAAACGTCCACCTTCATCTGGTTGGTAGAGAAATGTTATCACCCCCAAAAAGTGAATAATCGTGAATCATGCATTTCAGTAACTAGACAACACTCTTTTTGAAGCAACTAACACGTGACTGCTTTATTTGTAGGCCACCAAGTAGTTTTCAATTTTCATTACTACATGCATCTCACATCACAGAGACTAGGCCATTGCACGGATTTGAGTTGAAATGCAGTTTCTTACAATGCATGTGGCATTGTTCTGTAATGTCTAACACACACTTTACAATGTTACAACTTGCAAAGTGGTGAGCAATCCAGATTTGCTTTGCCGCATTTGCGGCAAAGTTGGAGCAGTCTCCTTTGCAGGAGCGTATTTGATAAGCTCTCTGCACGATCTGGAAATTTCAGGCATGTTCATCTTTACTGGTACCCATGACTGATATCTTGGGCCAGACAAACTCCTGCGGAGAAGGAACCATTAGCTGTGTTTGTGAGCTATTCGTCCAGATTCCTGATTGATACACTAGCTGCCCGTCTGACATGCTGGAGTACCCCATCCTTGGTGGGTGGCAGTTTGCTCATTGCTCGATTCTTATGGCAGCAGAGTTCCCTTCTTATCCCATTGACAGAGCTCAGGGGACTGGTTTTGTCAAATAGGATTACAGTCAGTCTCTCGATCCTTAGAAAATGGTCATCGTTGAGATCCAGCATCTGGAAAGGATGACCAGCCAGATACATGTCTCTGTGACGTCTTCATTGTCCTGCCACTGAGCCCTGCCCAAGTGCTTAAGTGGGTTTCTGATGTGGAGAGGCATCCACATCAATGGACCCTGATGAAGATGAGAATGAAGGTTTCATATCTTATGATCAGGTACCATAACATGGAAGTACGACTCTTCTTCTGCATGTCGTTGCTCCAAGCCGGGGCTGACTCTTCATCTTTGGCGCCCTCGCTGCGCATGAAGGCCTCCCTGTGTTCCTTGGCTCCAGCCTCAGCTATAAAACTGTAAATTCGTCACATTCTGGCACTGCAACAGTTACAGTAGTCTTCAAAGCTACGGCTGGTACACAGGCGTAGATGTTAGGTAGAGTGTGCTTTTCATTTCCAGAAGGAAAAGGCTGATTCCAGTCCCGTGGAATGAGGTTAATGGTTATACATCTCTTCCTCTTTTTGACATCCCCCACTTGTTCAGGTATTTTTTTTAACGATAACCAAAATGCATTCAATAGCACTGAAAAATTGAGATAAACAGGGGCGGATCTAGGAGTTTTTTGCAAAGGGGGGTTCATCAGCAAATCAGTGCAGAATTAATCATACATGTAGACAGGTTTTTTTGTTCGAACACTTTGCTCCGTTAAATCAATAGGTGGGGGTGCGGGTTTGGGGGGGGGGGGGCTCGTGCCGGTACCATACTTTCAACGGGGCGCTTATTATCCGACGATTATTAACACTATATTACAGAATAGTACACAAATACCCCCTAACCAAGCTGGCTCTGTCCGTATTTTGTGCACAGGCGGACATAATACCAGTATAATTTGTTTCGGGTGTCAGAATGTTTTTTTTGACAGAGCTTAGGGGGGGGGGGTGCTTGGGCCCAAACCTCCCCACCCCCGGATCCGCAACTGATGTACAAAAGTTTAAAATGCGCCGTTTTGGTGTTAGCGCAAGTACACCGGTGAATAGTGCCAATAGTGTAATGTGAAGCGCCCCCCCCCCCCCGCTTCAGTTTCGGATTCCTCAGCCGGGCGGCGAATTTCAAAAAAAGTGATATTTTGTCATAGATGTCGGCCATCTGAAAATTTAGTGTTTTACATGAGTTTTTTTTTAAACCTCTGGAGGGCTCCTAGGCTAACATTAATTAATAGGCCCTAAGGGAGCCTCATGCCAGATTTGGTGCTTTTATCCGCCAAGTCGCCAAGTAACGGTAATGTCAAAATATGACACTAAGCCACCTGACTATTAGCGAGGTTGAGCAGCCGGCTCAGACATTTAACAGAGGAACGCGGTCCCCCACTCCCGGCTAGCTGAGCTTTGCACCTCTTTGGACGTTTGAAGAGCGAGGGGCGTGGTTCTGCCTGGAACCATGCACTAAACGATTTCATAGTCTTCTGCTTGGAAAATGTATATCGGTTTATTATTAAATTGAACAAAGAAAATGTTGTTTTTAGCTTTAGAATGTTTTTTAGTATATTTTAAATAACGCATAATAATGCTACCCCCCCCCAAAAAAACAATCTGCATCCCAGTTTGATATATTCAGACGATAACAACTTTAAAACGTTTGCAAAACTTTCACCATAACACAATAATGAGTGATTTCTGAACACCCCCCCCCCCAAAAAAAGGGTCAGATATCAATGCATGATATTCTTCGTACGTTTTATTATTTTTTTACTATACATTATAGATTTTGATGTGAAAATCTGCATAACATTTTGTAAAGGCATCATTCTATGATAAAAATCTTTAAAACATCGAAATATACGTGCAAAGTACTATAAGTACATGAATTTAAAAGGTAACACATACGAAAAAAAAATACAAAATACAGGGTTTTGGTTAACGATAGCGATGATGTCAAGTGTGATACGTGAATGAATTGAAAACAAACACTACGTGTTTTGAATTCATTTGTCGAAACTTAGTAAAAATGTTATATTGATGGCTTACTTTATTTATATGTTTATTTGTATTTGGCAATTTTAATATTCGTGTCAGGTTATATCTTCGACATTTCAGAATGAAAAGTTGCTCTGAAAGCGAGCTGACAAAAACGTTACAAACAATAAAACTATCAGGCCTGGAAAAATCAGGCCTTAAAAGTTTCCGTCCCGTGCTTTTTTTTCCCTTCGAGTGTCACCCCAAGAATTAGATTTTGTTTTGAAATTGCTATTTTCCCCCCTAGCAATACAAAAATTATTGACTTTCATGAAACATGCGTTGTGGGTGCAAAAACAACCCAACTACACGCATTATAGAAAAAAGTATATTTTTTCTGATTAAAGAAAACATGCAAATTGAGTAACATTTGCTGATGAACACGGGCATAGAACAACCAAGAAATCTCCACTTATTATCCCTTGAAAATGGATAAAACTGTTGCAAAACTGCTTACTTACATAATTTTGTTGGCTTTCAAAAAATGCTTGCAGATCCAAATGTCAGGCCATCTAACTTCATTTGATTCACTTATTAATAAATGACCATGGCCATTAACGATTTAGGATCTACGAATCGAGATTTCATTTTTAAAAACTACAAAATACGGAAAGATTCTTTTTTTGGATGGTATATGAAAACACTCTATACATTGTAGTTAAAGAGCCCATGCAATGTTTTTGTAATGCTATCCTTGAAAGAGCAGATGAATCTTTGTGTCTCATACAACCCTGCATGGTTTCAATTTTCATTTTGCCATTTTCAAGGGTATTTTGGTGCCTTTTTTATGCTGATGAAAATTTCCATATCCATGAGCATAGTTGTGACGTCATTCAGGCAGTAACCTCAATGTTGCAGCTATTTCTGCACCAAACGTTGCCAGAATTTTGGATACTTTGCTGCTGTAGATTTTCTTTTCTTTTCTTTGGTGATTCATTGTTGTGTCAGTCAGTAACAGTGTTGGAGCAAAGGCTTGACCCTCAAGGCCAAGGCCAAGGCCAAGGCTTTGACCCTCAAGCCTCGAGGCCAAAACCAAGGCTTAACCCTCAAGGCCAAGGCCAAGGCCCTGTTTTATGAAATGACCACTGATATAGAACTAATTATGGTCACATGAGTGACACATCATCACGCAAGGGCGGATCCAGAACACAATTTTTTTTGGGGGGGGGGCAGAAATTTAGGTAAGTGGGTCTTTTGGATTTGAGATGCTCTGTGGTGCGATTTGAGGCAATTTCTGAGCATTTTAAACGATGTTTTTTTAGGAAAAGATGGTGTTGTACTCATTGCCTGCCTTTATTACGACGTCACATTAAAAAAAAATGGTTTCGTTTTTTTGAGGGGGGGGGCCTGGCCCCTTTTGGCCCCCCTGGATCCGCCCTTATCATCACGAATTGCTCGTTACGAGGAACAACATTTCTTTAATTGCAATCAAAATGCTGGCATAGGCCTACACCGTTTTATGACTGCACTGTATCTATTAAAGTATAAGTTCAGGTCTTCAATATGGTTGAACTAAACAAAATAATGATATACTTCTATATTGACACACAATTCTCCCAAGTGTAACAAAAGGGGGATCCAAGAAACTGATTTGGGAAATTTTTATTTGCTGGCCCGACATGGTCAGAAATATCAGCATTATCTAAAACAGATACATGCAAATCTTTAGCACTTATCACGGAGACATAAATACAACCAATCAGATCTATTCCATAGTTATGTGCAATTAAAGTGATCATCTCATTAGCCCCACAAGTGTACGGAATATTTTTTGCAGCAAATCTACTACAATGGTAACCAAATTGTGATGCTACAAAAGTGGCAGTGTGCCCAACACACAAATCTATAGGGTGCTTCCCTCCTCCATGGTAATACGATTAACATGGTAACAGCAAAATTTCGAACAGATTTATCTGGAAAATGCAAAAATCTATGGGCCGTGAAGAGCCTTGACTCAAAATTGCAAGGCCCTGAACCCTCAAGGCCAAGGCTAAGGCCAAGGCTTTTGCCCTTAAGCCTCGAGGCCAAGGCCAAGGCCCTAAAATCCAGCCTTAAGGCAGCCTCAAGGCCAAGGCCCAGCATCAAGGCACTACATCACTGGTCAGTAAGACAATAAGCAAACTTTTCTCACAAATGTTTTCAATGAGCACAATTTTGGGTTCACAATTTTAACAGAAAACACATAAACTGAACAGTGTCTGCCTGAAATGACATCACAGCAACAACGCCCTCACTTGTCCAGAAAAAGCATGGACAATTTTAGATGTTTAAAGAAGTGCACTTTTCAAAAAACATTAACCAAACAGGGGAAGTCAAATACTTTTCACACATGTAAGAGGAGTAGAAACTTGCCAAAAATATGTTCCTCAGCAAACTCATTTCATGGACCTTTAAATTTTCATTGCCTGGGCAAGCATGTTCACGGGCAGAGGGAAGATGATAGTTGAGTTCTTCTCGGCCGAGATGGAGTTGAGGGTCTGGAGGTACCGGAGCTGTAGGGCGTTGGGCGACTCAGCGATGATGTCGGCAGCCTCCTTCAGGGCGCGGGAGGCGTTCTGCTCACCCTCCGCAGCAATCACCTGAAAAGGTTGGGTAAAAAGACAAAATGAAACTCTAGATTTGATCCTGATACTTTCCCAACTGTCCACGGTGACAAGTTTGCGTTATACGGGAATATTTAAGCAGCTATTTTGACCATAACGACTCACCTTTGCACGGGCCTCCCTGGACGCTTCAGCCTCAGCGGCCATGGCACGCTGCATCTGGATTGGCAGGCGGACGTCCTTACTGTTTTGGTAAAACAGAAACGAGATATCAAACGAGATGTCTATCATACAGGCCTATACTTTGGGTTCTATAGGAACCAAAGCAGTACAGGGTGTGTCAAAACAAAAACGAAACCCAAATGCCCGGACTATTGTTTTAGTTAAGTTCTGCATGTAGCACTTTCAAAATCTAGGATATGAAAGCCCAAATCATAAGCTTTCTTTTAGTACAAGCATCACTCATGTACTTTTCAAGCTACGTAATTTTAAACACAACCACCGTGTTAACGTTCTGTCCACGGATCACAAAAAAAGTGCGCGTTCTTTCAGCAAAAGGAAAACAATTCATGCACACATCCATATGTGCACACTTTCTGTCCGTAGACAGAATTTTAAAACGGTGGTTGTGTTTAAAATTCCGTAACTTGAAAAGTACATGAGTGATTTGAATAATAATTTTTTACTAAAAGAATGCTTATGAATTGGGCTTTCATAATCTAGATTTTGAAGGTGCTACATGCAGAACTTCACTAAAACAATAGTCCTGACATTTGGGTTTCAGTTTTTTTTTACTCAACCTGTATATAGATAAATGGTTAAGGAATTTCGGAAGCCTGTTTTAAAATCGTAATGAATTCAGACTTATCATCGTTAAACTTACATCTCAACTCGTTCCACTTTGACGCCCCAGGGATCGGTGGCGTCATCCAACAGCGTCTGCAGGGTGTTGCTAATCTCGTCGCGGTGGCTCAGCATCTCAGCCAGGGTCTTAGTGCCCAAGACGTTACGCAGGGTGGTGGCAGCAAGCAGATCCGTGGAGCGCTTGTAGTTCTCCACGTTGGTCACCGCCATAGTGGGGTCTTGTACGCGGAAGTAGACCACGGCATCTACGGTCACCGTCACGCTGTCTTTAGAGAGCACCTGGAAACAAAAACGGGGTAAATCATAGGAATGGTTTATGGTTTGTGGAACGTAACTTGAGAACAATCATTTTAAACTACGACATTGTGGCAAAAAAATACAAGTAGTCTCTTTTGCAAGACAAAATAGATAAACTGATATATTTATTTTTGAAATTCATGAACATCATGTTCGAGATTAACGGAGTTAAGAATTGGCATAATTATGACATTGTCTTCTCAAGCGTGTAATTCCTGATGAATGTCGATGATGCATGAAAGGTTTTCTCCCTCCGTTTATTTCCTTAAAGCTCAATACAAAACCAATCGCAAACACATGCAGAAAAACTATAGACAGAGAGAGCTAGAAGGTTTTGCATGGTAGGATAGCAAATGTAAACTTGTGTAATTATAAGTTCGTGTTGATGAGTTGGATTCTGGGGGTACATAATCATGCACCAATGGATCAGTCTTCATACCTCCTGGGGTGGCACATCAAATGAGAGCGTCCTAAGATCAATTACTTGGATCTCATCAATGCAGGGGATGACGAAGAACAGACCAGGGCCCTTGGGTCCTCCGGGTAACAGACGACCAACTCGGAACAAGATGGCCCGCTCATACTCGGCTACAGTCTACAGTCAAGGCAAAAGGGGCAAAGTCTTTAACAATAAGTGATAACAGGGAAACAGAAATTGCGCCAAAACAGGTTTGATACATTTTGAGTTATGTGGATTCATCATCTGATGCATATAACTAAAGATCTAAATTCTTCATTAGTTGAGGGTTCAAGTCCAGCCTGGAGTTAAGGTGCATGTGCCCTTGGGCAGAGGTGGCAGCAAGTCAATTTTTTGCGAGTCCAAGTCAAGTCACAAGTCATTGTTTGCAAGTCCAAGTCAAGTCACAAGTCATTAGGTCCAGTCACAAGTCAAGTCACAAGTCATTAGGTCCAGTCACAAGTCAAGTCACAAGTCATTTGGTCTAAACACAAGTCAAGTCACAAGTATCTTTGTCCAAGAACATGTCAAGTTGCACATTATTTTGTCCAGCTGTAATAATCTAAAAGAATTAACCTGGCGTCAACTTACTTTGAACGAGTTACTTTGAACATGCCTCCTTAATTCCCCTTTTTCAATGTGTTGCAATTACTATTCTTGAAGTTTATCACATATCTGTCGGATATTAGCCCTTTGTATACTTTAATAAATTTGCTTTACATTGTAGAAATAAATGTTGAGATGACCGTGAAAAAAAAAGACTTCACTCACTCAATTACATGTAGTATACTAACACTTTATTGTTCAATTTTCATGTATACCAAACGCCTACCAATGGGTTAGGCTATCCAATATTTTACATGCAATTGACAAAGGCCTGCTTTCTTTTCATGAAAGGTTCCTTTCAAAGTTTGTTCAACCAATATATTAAGCAAGAGACAATTGGTCATTGAAAACTGTAGTTTGTTGTGACAGTCTTATTGAACACTTTTGAAACTAGTGGGAACTATTCATTTTACTGGATTCAGTCACTGAGGTCTATTTTCTGGAATGAAAAAGCTAATTAAAAGTATAATAGCTTAATTAAAGTGTATTGGGTCGCTCGAGTAGCGTCTGACTTGGGTTGGTAACAAGTCATTTTTTGCAATCCCAAGTCAAGTCACAAGTCATTGTTTGCAAGTCCAAGTCAAGTCACAAGTCAAAGCTTGTATTTACAAGTCAAGTCACAAGTCACAAAAATAGCGACTCGAGTCCGACTCGAGTCCAAGTCACATGACTCGAGTCAGCAACTCTGCCCTTGGGCAAGACATTTGTGATGCGATCAAGATAAATGAGTCGTTTGTCGGGAACTTTCATTTGGAGATTCAGGCCAAAATTAGGGCCACTTCATCACATTACTTCATCACGTCTATCGGTGTTCCAACTTCCGTAATTTTTTAACTAAAGATGGTACATGTACCAGCATGCAGTTTTCACAGCAGTGATGCTGAGATTGTGCTCTTTTCAAATCTGTAAAAAAAAATTGAACAGGGTCGACAAACGACTCATTTAGCTTGATCGCATCACATTTTGTCACAATAAGTGCTTTTTCCCAAGCGAGGAGTACTAATGGTGTACTGAGTTTGCATTAATTAGCCCGTTTGCACCAAAATGGCTGGCCTGCAGATTCTCCAAGGAGCAGATCTAAGAAATATATTCAGGTGTCCAATAAGGTTAAAGGAACTAAATAGGCCGCAACCAGCCGGTTTTTTTTATAAACGTGTTTTCTAATGGATTTTAACGATCTTAAATTTATCTATACTGGGAAACTTATTATTTTCTACTTTCTTTTTGGTAAGACACGTCATTGATTACAGTTTTAACAAACTTCTATCTAGACCACGACAATTGTTCTATTTAACGGATTTATTGGCCAAGTATTATTATTTGAATTACTGAAACTATATTGGATAGCTATTTGGACAACATAGACATATTAAATACCGGTAGGCCTACAGTATTAAAAGCACTGTCGGTACACTGTTGACCACAGCCGGTTGTTGGGTAAAAAGTCTTATTCTGTCCCAAGCCGATTTGGCTCATGGCGTGCCGGCATATATGCGCAGACAGACGGTACGTGGAACCGTCGGCAACGTTGAACCGGTTGCAACTTTGCCGATCTTTGCGAGATAAATTTTGGTTTGCGTCTGTACCTGTATCTGGATAGTCGGTAAAGCATCCCGGGGAAACATCACACCAACTTAGAGAGAAGACAATGAGAAGAAATTACAGTTTTAGAGGTGGGAGGTAAAGCCCAGAAGATATTCCGGGGAAAACTCACGGAATCAGGTAGGGACTGAAAACCTGATCCACAAGTTGGCCCAGGCGGGATTCGAACCCGGGTCACGGCGGTGGGAGGCGAAAAAAGAACCGCTCCGCCAACCCGACTCCCCATTTCGGCATTTGCGAATGAAATGTTTCCAAATCATCATTTCTGAGTTGCAGTTTGTTGTTTGCGTTGCTCTCTGCGTTTCAATTACTTGACATGGAAAGTGTATAGGCCTATGGCTTCACCTCATGTTTCCGTACAGCACAAAATAACCGATAATATATTTTTATTCTCATGGATGGGATGCCATCGCAGGTTACCCCCGGTAAGATTATTTTGTGAGAGGCAAGTGTTATCCAACGCGTTATTTCGTCTGCTTCGGCTTTTCGCACAACAGTGACAGTCCCTTTTATCTTGTATCTTGTAATACTTTGATCGTTGACGTTTTGAAAAATGGAAAGCGAAAAGCATTAATGTATTTTTTTTTAATGAGGACATTCACGACTTGCAAAAACATGTCAAAAAAGTGATCCAAGGTCTCGTGACGCCGGCGGGAACCTTGCACCCGGAATTAATTTGGATGGAAAAATCGCGTCACTCGAACGAAATTTTCGTCTTTGAAATACGACAAAAGCACAAGGTCATGACATTCGCCACAGCAGCAGTTGCAACAACAAAGTAACAAATTCAGTCGTGTTTTATCGTTAACTGAAATAACAGACAATGAGATTTGGGGTTTTCTGAGAAGTGGTCTTTGTTTTTGATTTCAAATAAAATATCGCAGGTGCAAAAAGGCCCTCATTAATTTAAACTTACATGAGTTTTGACCTCTTTTGAAGCATTCCTTTGTCATGTTTAATTAGCCCATGTTGTTTTTAAAACATTAAAAAATCACACAAATTCTATAATCCCCCCAAAAGCTTTTCTTTTCTCCTCATTCTTATAAATCTGAGAATATTTTCCCCTCATTGCTTTTTAAATAGTTTCCCCAGTGTTCTATAAATCGTCGTCAATTAAATAAGTTCAACATTAAATGACCCCTGCCGACAACACACCCAATCTGTAATCTAGAACAACCAATTAAAAAAAAAATATCATAATATGCAAGTTAAAGAAGAAGAAAAAAAGATAATCAGCACACGAGGCTGACAGTGGCTGATTTGAATCAGGCAAAACGTGATGGTGGACTCACCTTAAAACAAAACCAGATCGTAATTGGGAAGGTGATACTAATCAGCAGGATGGAGAAGAACCAGAGAACAACGGTGCAGCATGACATTTCCTGGGGCTCTGGAATTACGGACGAATTTGTAAATGGTCATTTAAAAAAAAAAAATACAACCCAGTTGCGAATCGAGACAGAGCAATGTGGCCAAATCTCCTATATTTTTGATTGCATTCGACACAATTTGGATGCAAGATCTTACGGACGATTAGAATAAAATGTATTCATTTGAATCGATTGCGTTTTCATTCGAATCTACATTTTAGTACAGGGTGAGTCAAATAAAGCGAATAAAGCGAAACCCTGAACAAAAAATTTATTTAAAAAAAAATATGTAGCACCAAAAATAATGACTGAAAAGCCAATTTCATAAACAACTTTCTTTTGGGGGTCAAGGACCTAATTCCACAGAATATTGTGTTGTGCACAAGTCTTGTATGGAAAGAAATGCATACTACAGGTTTCCACTCAGTAGTATGGTGTATCTTTCGGTGAGGTTAGGGGTAAAACATAATGAAACTGCCCAATCCGATTTCAAAATGGCGGCCGCGCTATATGTATGCATTTATGCGAGCGCGCTTAGAGAAAAAAAATAATATGCATAATAGTTTATAACGTTTGTCGGACACACGCGGCGCTGGCCATACAAACAACACGAGGTCATGAAATATGAATATCACTATATCAAAGCAATGACCCTAAACCTGTTTTGTCAAAAAAGAAAAAGAAAAGAAAAGCATTTTATTGTGTTTAATTCTGACTGTTTGGAACAACAAAGAAAATGACACAATGACACTTTAATAGAGCATAAAAAAATACACTGTATACATTTTGACATCCCCATGGTATAATCGCCGATATAGGCCTAATAAATGCATATAAGTCCCCTATTATAGATGCAGTACCTCCCTCGAGATAAGAACCCGGTACCAAAACCTGCCTCCCCGGGCCCACACCAACTTTCGTCGCCAAACTGTTGGTTTTGCCTCACAGTCACAGTCTTTCAAAAAACACTCTGATGACTTGTGTCATAAAATTGCATACACAATTTTCGAGTCTTAATGGCACATAGATTACACGTTAATGCACCAACCGTTGCAAGCCAAATCTATTTGTTTAACAATAACTCCATGACAGCTAGCTAGCCCGAGTTTCGTGTGTACCTACCGCTGTTCGTCTCCACATTAAATCGCTGGGCTGATGCCCCACTTTTCGTTCGTGCACGGGACGCTTCACCTCGAGGAGACGCTTCATGTTCCATGTTGGTATCTGCCTTTCAGTGGAGCTCTCAATGTACAGTAATAACAATCAATATATCCAACCAAAAACTTGAATGCGAGGAATGGAGTATAACTTATGTAGTACAGAAAGACCGCTCACAGTAGTTGCTATGTGTTCTGGATACACCAGGCGTAGAATACTACACGATACGCGGTATTGGTAAAAAAAAATCCACCCTGCTGATATCCCACATGGTGCGAAGTCCGTATTATAAACAGCAAACCACCCATTACGCACTCAATTCCCCGGTACATGTACATGTACATTTGTATATGTAAACAGGGTCAGGCACAATTTTGTGACGTCACCTGACATAATAATATTTGGCATAACGCCTGAGTGAGTTATAGAGTCCGGGGAGCGAAATGGGAAAAATGAATCACGGCATGGTGCAATGCCGTGAGTGTGCACTCTACATCATCAAGCGTTTGCCCATGGTTTGCCAATACAAGAAACAAAATCTTCGCTGCAATTATGACCGATTTTCGCTAAAAATTGCATGAAACAAACTATAGTTGGGCTTCGATCGTTGATCGCAGATCTTTGCACTGACATAACAGCCACCATGCCATGCAGTTATATGTAATATTCCTTGCGGTGACTAGTAAACAGTTTCTGTAATTTTCTCCCTTGCTTGGCACACAACATATTAAGGCCTATTTTACGACTACAATATTTTGCACGCGTGCATTTTTGAAACAACTCATTGTTTTGCCCAGCCCGCCGCTGCGTTCAAGGTGGTTAGTCTATGTAACAGACCACGGGGAAAAGATATGCTCCGAACGGGTGATCCTCAGACTATGGGTTGGTTTCATCAGCAAAACATTCTGAAATGTACATGGGCGTCGCCAGGATTTTTTCTGGACGAGGGCAAGGCACATTTTCCCTCGAAATGCCTATTTTCCAGCATTTTCCCGATTGATATTTTTTTTCGAGGGCGGGCAGGGACATTCCCCCAACCCATTAAATTAACAACAATATAATTTCGCGCCTCTTGCCCCCCCCCCACCACCTCGCGACGCCCATGGAAATGTAGACAGGTTTCCTATGTAATAGACCCTGGCTGTGGCAAAGCTGACCATGGTCTATGATACGTAAACAGATACGGCGATTACTAATGCAACTAAACTGCGTATTACCTCGAGAAACTGACCAATCAGCAGGCGCCTTCTATACAATTCAAGCTCCGCGCGAGCGTAAACATTACGCCCATGATGAGTAGCATTTTTCTACAGGTTGTTGCATTACAAAAATGCGGCATCAAAATTGACCAATCACAATCTTAGTCCTGATTTCGGAATGAAATGACGTTAGACAGGAGACTTGGGCTCCGTGGATACGGGTGATACTCGGACTAACCACTGCCGCTGGAACAAACTTTTGCCAGGGGGTGCTGGAATTTCTAAAGGACGGACAAAATTAATGCGAAAGCGGAGCGCAAAGCCCTTACGCGATACGTCGTGGCTTAATTTGGAATATGGATGCTCTGTGGTGCAATCTGAGGCGCTACCTGGTCACTTTCTTGTGACTTTTTTATCAAAAGTTTTTGGAGAATATAAAGACAATTTATTTCATTATGTTGTTTAGAATATACTGTTGCTCTTAAAATGTTTAACTGTACTGAAAAGTGGAAAACCCTGTAGTTTTATCCCTGTAGTTTTGAGTCGTCCGTACTGGTGCTATAAGCACCCCGTGAAATTATTCCGTCTGGCTTGGTGTTATTTCAAAGAAATGTAGGTGATTTCCCAAATAGTGTTCAAAAGGTTTAGCATGTTTTTTTTTTAGCTGAAACTTCAACAGGTTGGGTTTTGAACATTCGTCTTTGGATTTTCAGCGAAGTACGAATGAAATGCGTGAAAAGCAAATGTTCCTATAGTATAAAAGCAGGTACGTGTTGATTGCAATTTGTTGTTGGTAAGGGCGGTAGTGTTTGGTGTGGTCCAACATCCCTGTTGTCTACACTTACAGTAACATTATGACGGTGGTTTAAAAATAATATCCGAGGTTGACCTTTCAAGTAATCTCTCTTTTTTTTTTTATATGAGCGAGGGGTAGTCTTATATGTCTGTATACAGAATTAACTATCGTCGTATAACACCAATTTACAGCTCAGGTACTGCATAAGAAAAGGGTATAGCACAAAATGGTCCAATCATGTTCTTATTGAATTATTTCTTATTATTGTAAATACCTCCCAAAACACAACACAGCATGCATAACATGGTGACATGACAAAATGAGAACAAATCCTACAAATGAAACGGTACAAGTTATAAGGCCAAAAAAACAAAAACAAAAAAAACAACATATTTAACGTCCCCGCCCGCTTCCTTTTTGGAGGCCGCCTCTTTATTTTATTTTTTTAATTGAAAAAAAAAACACGAAAAAAAGATAAATTGTAAACAGTGACATCATTTCGGTCTCTTTCTCTGTTGCATCTAGCCCATATAAAACTGGCATGTCATTTCCTGAGTCCAAGTGGCGGCCATTAAAAAAAGAAAGTTGGCGGCCATCTTGAAAAATAGCCCCAAAAAAAGGGGGGGGGGGAAAGGCCTCCTCCTTCCTTTTTTTTCAAAAAGGCAGGACGCTAAACATGTTTTTATATTTTATTTGGCCTAAAGCTTCGTTTAGCCAAACCCACTAGAAAGTTTTATTATATTTCTTTTTGCAGACTTCGATACGCATATTCAAGTAATAATAACTGGGTACTCAAAAATGCGCACTAGCTGATAAACAATGCAATATAATGCTTTGCTCTTCATGTATTACGCTATTATAAATATTGGCAACTCCACCCATAGTGTCGTATAAAGTCATTCGCAGTTTTATTCATGGACAGGGGAACTGAGTGTCCATTGAACCACAACATCATAAACTGCCATCTGTTTGAATTTGATTATCTTTGCACGATGAATATACGCGTAACAATTGCCGAATTGCTCAAGACACGCCCCAAAACATACATAGTACATGTACATGTGATATATGATGTGGACATTTCCACATGTTGCTAAACTGCACTTGTCACGCACCATCAGGCCTATCGTGTGGGGCTTTTAAAGGGAATGTACAACATTTGCTTTTGCTGCAATTTTCAGAAATAAATGGATTTGGAGGATTAGTATGTGTTAGCAAATATTGTTAAAATGACTTGTTTCACGTTTTGGACTTGTAGATGTTGGAAAAACCAAGAAAACCATTCATGTTCTTGTAGTCTGGTTCCCAGACCCCACTTAAGATGAAACGGAGAATTTATAGACTTTGGGAAATTGTAAGATCAGAGAGTCAGTCTAGTAGGCTTGTACCCCTTCACAGTTGTGTAATCAATTGCAAAGAAAACAAGGCATAACTAATTATGAAAAATTAGGAGCAGTTTTGAAAAAAAGCCAGTTTTTTCCAACGCTAGTCGGCCGACCAGCGTTGGAAAAATACAATTTTTCTTGAAAATGTCAGCACACCAGGAGCCACGATTTACAGGATGCTTTAGACTGTCATTCCCTAACAATCCAGCAAGGTATTTAGTGGTAATTTGATCATTTCGTTTTGTAATGTTTGCAAATGTTGTATCTTCCCTTTAAATGCTGATTTTGCAAAAGATCTTTCAATGGTAGGAGGAAATAAAATCTGTACATTTACCAGCTGCACGACTGAATCCTCTGAATATATTTTCCACAACCAACAAAAAAATAAATTTGTGTACACAAGTTCTCAACGTTAACTGGAATTCTCTTCATGCACAACACACATAAACAATAACACTGTATACAATTAATGAAGTTAAATTATTTCCCCTTCAAATATGGGGCCAAAATTAAATCTGTGTAATGTTCAATAATATCATGTGCCAACCAGAATGGAACTTTCCATTTAATTTCAACGTCAGAATTGATTTTATAATTGTGAAGTAACCAATCTCTTGTGTGGAATGCAGTAAATTAATTCATTCTCACCCTACCAGCATGACCAGCAGCCAAATACTTTTTCACAAAAGCCATTCGATTTTTTGGGGGAATAATCAGTTCTGTTGTGATTGGCAATTTCGTTGTTCAGATTGGAGGGCCCTTGAATTCTGCTTTAGGTTTCGTCTCGACTAAAAACGGTTTCTTAAATATGTGTATGTTAAATATTTTACAGAATACCGAATGGCTAAAAGAAATGGTCAAAATTTGATTTAAAGGCAATATACATTTCATGCAAGTAACGACCTTACATTTCATAAAATGTTATTTCAGAAAAACACGTAACCAATCACCCACTTTGATAATATTCAAACACTTACACAACATTTGTAGGAAAGTGATTTACGATTTTCGATACCACTGTCAGTACATTAACAAAGACAGTCACAATAAAACCAATAGAACAATACTGTCATACATGGATAACATTTAAAAATATATATTTATACTAATTTTTTTTATACTGAATTGTAAAACCCGGTTGAATTGTTAAACTGATATTTCTCATAGCATATATAGTATCAAGGTAGAGCATGTTGAGATTCAACTTTCGAGCTGTAATATACCACTACTAAAATCATCTATGAAACTGTGGGCCCTATTGCAACCTTTCAAATTTTGTCTCATAATAAAAACCAAACTGCAAAGAATTGTTTTGTCCTTTTTTAATTCCTGAATAATAAAAAACAAAGGCCTTTAAACTGTGTCAGAGCACTGAACAGATGTTGTCATTGTTCAGGTTGCATTACACTTTATTACACACCGTGTCAGCGTCACTTTTCAATAATAGCATTAGCGTTACCGGATACTATGATTTTCCACCACACAAAATGCTCATCAAATTGAAACAATTAGCACAGGCTAATTTCAATAAAAGCTTCTCGTGTTCGTTTGGTGCGTCACGATGACGTCAACTAGCTCAAGCATGGGATGAGATAATTAATTGGATTTGCTTCTGCAATCTGCACCTGCCATCGAATGGCACAATGTATGCCGACATTTTGGCAAGATTTTGAAAAGTGTTGGTTGATTTACAGTGTCGGTAAAGAGGTCATGGCCCATTATGAGAAAAAGTCAATTTGAATGTGTTTTGGAGAGAAGTCAAGTTGGAACACGGAGCAGTGTGTCTGTGTCCTATATGCCAGGAAGCCGAAGGCGGAGTGGTACATGTATATGGAACACAGACACACTACATTTTCTGTGTTTCCACGAGCGTGAGTGGGACAACAAATTTATCTTCAAGCAAATTTGACGCAAAGTAAAGCGGTTACTTGTTAAACATGAATGCAGCAGGAAACACGTGCACATCTCATACAGTTGTGCCTCCAATGAAAATCTTAAAAATGGAATTTTTTTAAAGTCATTTCATGGCCAACTTGGTTCTCTTAAGACAGAATTAGTGAGAAGTTTGACAAAGTTGGTATGTGAGTGAGGCAATATTAACGTCTATTTCAGTACAATAACTAGTAAATGACAAGTTTTTTTGTTTAAATATAATATACATGTAAGAAATTATGCAAATAAAACAGGTAAACATCTTGTGCATTTGGGCGATTGACAATGGAGTGCGCCACCAAGAGTTTGCCATGGAGAGCCCATTTTTTTTCAAGTTTACTGTCAACAAAACATGGCCCATTTGAATGAATGTCAAAAGACAACTTGAGCTAATTTGTTATGGCGTTCTGCCGCCTTACAAAAAGCACAATATTGCTAAAAAGAAAGAAAAGGGCAAACAGATACTCGAATCATTCGCTTACGAAACTACTGACCGGAAAAACGAACAATTTCTTAAGTCCAGCGCTGCGACTTTGTGGACCATCTCCCACAACGCACTGGGAAAAATGCACTCTCCGTGGCAAACTCTTGGTGGTACACTGCATTGTGAATCTCCCGAATTGAAGCAAATGAAACGGGAAAAAAAAAACACGTCTCCCCAAGTAAAAAGAGTCAAGAATACAATGAGTGACTTCACTTCGAGAACTTTAAAATGATTCAGCACTGACTGTTAACACATCATTTCTGTTTCTTTGTTACATGCCACAAAAAATAATAAATGTCAGACAGCTGAAAGATGTTATAGGAGAGTCAACAATCCAATAATTATTTGCGGCATCTGGTGTTGATGTTAAACAGATGCCAGGTCAAGGAAAATTAGGAGACACTTTCAATTACTGGACTCTTCCTTGTTCACGCATCCAGACAGAAAATCGACGGATAGTGGGAGGATGATGGTTGAAGGCTTCTTCTCGGCCCAGATGGTCTGAAGGGCCTGGAGGTAACGCAGCTGCAGGGCGTGGGGGGACTTGGCGATGGTATCAGCAGCCTCCTTCAGGGCGTGGGAGGCATTCTGCTCACCCTCCGCAGCGATCACCTGTAAATATCAAATCAAATGCCGAGCTTGTAGGACAAAATATGATAGAGCTTCAAATAAAGAGGCAACCAGGAAAACTGTTTTCCCCTCTTTTTGATAAGAGTTCTGGAGTTTGTTCAAGCACAGTTTGAGTTAACACATTGTCTTTCAGCAGCTTTTTTTTTTAATGGCAGATCTTCTGAAAGCCTATTATCACAAATCCTGAACCAAAGACATTGATTGACATTTTCACAAAGTTTCAAAAGTGTCCATGGGTCGTTAACCTCCCCCCCCCCCCTGCAAAAAGTTGGTAATTATGAATGACCCCTTGTGACTCATTTTGTTGAGTTGGGTCACGGGAACAAATGTTGCAACCTGACGCCACTTCCACGATTGTGCACAAAGTCAATGGAGAGTCAAGACATTTTTATTAGTATTTTCTAACCAAATTGGAAATGTTTCTCAGTCCCAGATTCATGTTTTATCATGAATGCAGTGAATGACCTTCATTGAGATGATATATGAGGAAGAAAGTGGCGTCAGGCTGCAACATTTTTTTCCGGGTCACGTATTGTCGGCTGGTTTTTACCTTCGCACGAGCCCCTTGAGATGCAACAGCCTCAGCTGCCAAGCCCAGCCGCATCTGGTAAGGCAGACAAACATCTTCTCTGTGGGGAAGAAACAAAAATGAGGTGAACGGATTCCAAATTCAGCACATTATACAGGGGGCCAATACTAGCATTATGTAATGTCCGTGACAGAGCTGTTAATAGCTTACAGCTACAGTCCATCATTTGCTGCTATCCAAAAAGTAACTGTCGTAATTAGTGTTTTACGATAGTAAGGGGACTAACCTCCCTGTGAAATTATTCTTTCTGGCAAGCTGTCATTTTGAAGAAATCAACGAAAGAAGGCCTTTCCAACGGTGCGTCTTAAAGAAATTTCCGTAAAAAAATTAGTAGTTCGTTTTTTTATTCGGCGAAGAGCGCGCAAGTGTGACACGACGCACCCTCGGTTGCTATAATTCGTCGGATCAGTGCGCGACATCGCGTAGCTGCAATCGGCCCCAGTGAGAACGTGTCTCGGACGCTGAATTCAAGCCCAATTCAAAACATGATTCAGCAACTTTTGATTTGAAATTGAGATACTAGAATGTTGTTTTTCTCGGAATATACAGCTGAAGCTGAGCTGAAACTTCATCACGTTAGTTGCTCAGCACCCTTCTTTAGATTTTGAGCAAGTTTGTTGCTTCAAACGAGCAAAATGCACAAATTACAAATGATGGACTATACCTTTAATGAATAAACCTGAAAATGTATTTTTTTCCCCTCTGACTTAGTATACATCCATCCTCTAGTAATGGTCAGGGAGATTACAGACTTCGAGTTTTGGATCATTTCTCTGAATCATCACCAGTGCGTAGATAATTAGATATCATGGTTAATTAGCTGTGTCACGGACATTACACTCCCTTTCATAATGCTTGAATTGCCCACAGTCCAAACTTAATGCTGCTTGTCCAAAATTTCTCTTTCACGGTCACGTACTTCACTTTCTTCTTTAACTGTAACACCCATTTTTGAGTGACTTTCTAGAGTCACACCGATCCATAAATTTTGAGCAACTCATAGGTTGATCCAAATATAATATGGTTCAGCAGGGGCAGATCCAGGAATTTTTTCAGGGGGGTTTCATCTGCAAATCAATGCTGAAATGTAGACAGGTTTTCTTCTCTGGACACTTGGCCTCCACAAAATCAATTGGGGGAATGGGGGGCTCATACCATACTTTCAATGGAAGTGCTGTTCAAATCCGACGATCATGAACACAGTATTACAGAGCCTCGTACAAATACACCCAAACCCCAGCTGGCTCAGTCTGAAAGTGGTTTACAGGCGGACATTATTACCGGTATAATTGTCATAATTTTTTGGGGATGTCAGGGCAGGGGGGGTTCGCATTATTTTTAATATATTTCTATGAAAAAACAAACATTTGAGTCAGAGCTTGGAGGGGGGGGGGGGAGGGTTTCAACTCCCAAAACCTCCCCTCTGGATCAGACAGATTAACTGAGAGTAACTTTTTTGTTGCAGCTGGTGTAAGCAAAGCTTGATCCGAAAAATTTTGAATAATCGAATATTCGTTGAAACGCAGTTCCGAGTAATCAAATACTAAACAATAAAATGGACAGCCCTACAAGGCTGATGTGGCAAATTTAAACTCGTTACATACACGTACATCTCCACTCTCTCTATTTCGACGCCCCAGGGATCAGTAGCTTCATCTAGCGTCGACCGCAAGTCCTTGGCGATTTCTTCGCGATCATGCATCACCTCAGAGACAGTCTTGGTGCTCAGCACATTACGCACAGTGGAAGCAGACAGCAGCTCCGTTGAGTAATTGTAGTCTTCTACCCTGATGGTTGCCAGGGTGGGGTCTTCAACGTGATAGAAGACCGCTGCTTTCACAGTGATTGTCACACCATCTGTGGTGATGAGCTACAGATGCACAAACAAGAACTCTGTGTTATTACTTGCCTGGCGGATTTTTTTTACAATTATTTTTTTTGTCAGCAATTATTTCAATAAATGGTTAGAGAGTTCAGACATCAATCCCAAATCCCAAAAAAAGAAAACCCGCTCCAAAACCATTACAATGCGCCGTGAAAATTGGCATATAATATTTGCAGTATGCATAATAATGGTTAGTTTTCAAGAGCTCCCCCATTTGGAAGATTGAACCCTGACTATGCCAAAACAAAAGCTTTTCTTGGTGCATTATTAGGTGTCCAGTTGTAAATATGCAGTCAGTTTGGGTAATATTTTACATATGTGTAAAAAATGGCCAAAAAAAAAGAAGAAGAATATTTGGATGTAACATTGACACGGTATCAATGTTACTTCTGAATTAATACATTTTTGCTCATATTTTTGTCAAAGTATATTCAAATGATTTCAAACTTTTTTAGTATTGAAACACCCTGATGAGGCGAATATTATGTTGAGCAATTGTTTAGAATGCATTGATACTTTTAATAATATAACCAAATATTTGGATGTAACACGCACTGTGTCCCAACACGGTGGAATGACCCACATGTACGTAGCCCAGTCAATTCCTTTGTTCAATTTAATAATTTATATTAATAACTGATAGAAAAAATAATAATATGAAGGCTACTCAAATTATAATTTAGATGCAATTGTTTACATCTAAATCATGTACGTTTGCATACATTGTGTAAACCTCTGAAACTTCATCTGTCTTCTGACGTTACAAATGACGTGCAGAGCGGCCAAATTTGTGTTGCCATGACAACAACTGTGTTACCTTGACGAAAGCTAATCAATCTCTGACAACAGCTCTCAAACAAACCAAAAAAATATGTGGGAAAGAGAATCTGCGGCAAATCCAAATTAGTGTTTGTCTTAAAACTGAACAACCTTGTCAAAGGATGCATTGGAAATAAGTCTCGGTGTTTTAAAGAAAAAAACAAACCTACATTGCGTAGTTCTGATAAGGCCAAGTAAAAAAAAATAAACTAGTTTCTCAATCCCGCCTGCTACCTTATTCCAGCCAGCCTCCTTTTAAAAATTTTTGAATAAAAATTCATGCATTTGCAAAAATTTTGCAAATAAATTGTCAATATATTGTCTTTTTATTTGTTTCTGACAAAATTGTAGCTATGTAGAAAGGGTAACGGCTCCTTTAGACACAACTTTACATCAGCATAAAGGGTAAAGAAAATGGAAGAATCCAACCACCATCAAGGAAAATCTGCCATCTTGGGGAAACAGTTTTTCCCCAAAAAGCCCGGACGAAAAATTGGTTCTATTTTTACTCAACCTTTGGACTTATCTTTTGTTTTTGTTACTTCTTTCTAGATCTATTTTCTCAAATAACACAGCTCAACAAAATAGGTAAATTTACCTCCACCCCCCCCCCTCAAAAATAGAGTAACCCTAACCATGCTTAATTCAACAAGATTCTGCCGTGAGCATTAGGTTTTACACGATTCATAACATACAAATACTAGTGTTTGGCAAGGTTAGTTGAGGTAAACAGTGTCATCATATTATACCCTGCAGTTCTGTTTTCATCTTTATTTTTGTTGGAACGCTAATGGATCTACAAGGACGTGGCAAAAACAAATTAAGTGTCATACAGTGCACTGTGTGTTTGATATCAGGCCATATTTTGATGTCTTTTGTCTCTTATCTTAAAGGATATTAAACTGTTGAGTGAAAATAAAATTATTGTGTTGTTAGTGGAATAAAGGGTACGCTCACCTTTTTCAGTTAGGCAATATTTGAAAAGAACATTTCACAACCTAACAATGGAATAGTATTAACACTTTGCCTATTCAGAACACTTTGCCTGAACCCCCACCACAACAAAAATCAGATTTTTAATTAATTTTTTTTTATGGAAAATTGCCCCAAGCAAGGCAAGAGGCAAGAAGAAAAATATGATGACAAGAATAACATTAATCAGGAAAGCTGGAGTTTGGAATTGATGTGCCTCTTAAAAGAGGCAAGATCATAGAATAATATTCAGATACAAGAACTAAACTAGACGGACGTTGTGTTTGTAGGTAAACAAACACCGAGCTGTTTCGGTGTTTTTTTTCTGTCTTTGAATGAAAAAAATTGACGTGGCCATCGGTGGCTATCGACCCAGAACCTTTGTGTGGGGATTCCAAGTTTTTGCCGTGTGTGCCAAGTGTGTGAAGTCGATTTATGTCAGACGTCCTAAATCCACGTGGTTCATTGTGTGCGCAGTCCTCTTTTCTTTGCGTTTGGGAACGGGTGCGCGTGCAAAGCGTACATGTATATGTATGTGGAATTCTTTCCAGTGTTCCTAACGTGGCGCACTTGAACAAATCCCCAAAAATCTCACATTAACTTTTAAGAAATTCTTTAAAGTTGTTAACTTCTGATAAATCATGATTATCCCAACTCACATACCCAACTACAAGTTTGTCACATTTACGTAAGCCGCATAAATCTGTGGCATCATGACTGTACCGCGTAGAGTGCGCGGGGACCTGGCCAGCTGTAGGGCGGCAAGGCATGCACGCGCACGCTGTCAAAATGTCAAGTTGGATAACGGTCGAGTTGTCCGACCCCATGGGTACAAAGCCTATGGAGAAAACAATGTGCACAATGCCTATGGAGAAAAGAACGTGTACAAACCCTATGGAGAAAAGAACGTGTACAAATCCTATGGAGAAAAGTACGTGTACAAACCCTATGGAGAAAAGAACGTGTACAAAACCAATGGAGAAAAGAACGTGTACAAACCCTATGGAGAAAAGAACGTGTACAAACCCTATGGACAAAAAATGCACATTTAATGTTACGTAACTTGACACTTGATGACGTCATGATTACGAATTTCTTCTAGGACCATCTGTGGATGGTGGTCTAAGTGTGTGCCAAGTCTGAGGTTGATGCAATTTAAGAAAGTGCCAAAGTGCCCTTGCTGAAGAAAAAACGTGTACAAACCCTATGGAGAAGAGTCTGAAAGAGAAAAAGAAAAAAAAAAAAAAGAAAAAAAAAAACTAACGAAAACAAGAGCTGTTTCGGTTGTAACCGAAACAGCTAATGATGATCTGAAATACTCCATGGCTTTTCGTATGAAACAAAATCTCTAGGAGTGCATTCGATTAGTGTGATCCCCATGAATACATGGTGTTCACACTCGAGGAAGCCACGAAATGAGGCTAATTCACAGTTTACAATTTATAAAATACATGTGCATTCAGGGAACATGATCAAAAATGGCTTCCTTGTGAATACGCTGTATTACAGACACCTAATATGATGAGAGGCAACAACCTCTCATCTTCTGGGATTCCACTGTTTCCGCTGTACTTTGCGGAAAAAATCTGGCATTCATTTTCAATAGCTTTTCAAATAACACAGAGCCTGATTGACTGAATTTTGTATTTATGTTTATTTTTTTTTTCATTAATATTTTTTTTGGGGGGGGGGGGGGGGGGGTTAATACCAATAGGTTCCAGTCAGGGTCGGCGGTAAAAAGTTTTTTTCTGGGGTCGGGAGCCAAAAATAGGGTCCGTCAGAAATGAGAACCAGGGAAATATAAAGGGATCCCTGAGACGTTTTAATAACACCTACCTCTTGTGGCGGCAACTTATAAGACACCGTCCTGAGATCCACAATGACGAAGTCATCCAAGCAAGGGATCTGGAAGAAGATACCAGGCCCCTTGGGTCCTCCGGGCAACAGACGACCACCTCGGAAGACGACGACTCGCATGTGCTCCTCAACTTTCTGCGGTCAAGAGAAGTACATCATAATTACTAAATAAAATGTGACTGAGACAACCAATCAAAAACCCAAATCCTACTTTTTGTTTGGTGGGGTTGTTGGTTTGTTTTATGGGGGCCCGCCATTGAAAATTGAAATGGGGAGGGGAGGGGGTGGGGTGGGAGGAGAGGGGGGGGGTTGGACCTCATTTTTTGCTAACAGGTGCTTTTTTCACCTTTTGTTTCTTTCTGGGAACTTAGATCTCACAAATTCCATCAATGATGGACCACCAATGATTTCTACCAGTTGTATTGTCTTTTTTAGAATAATGAATAAAGGTTGTAAGAATTCCCCAACAGGGTCCAAGATGGGGGACAGAAGGCTGTTAAATTAAAGACTGAAATGAGGAATATTCAAAACGAACCTTGATATTTTGGGGCAAAAACATGTATATGTGAGGCATTCTGGCAAATGAAGACCGAATTGGGCACAGGCTGTAGTGGAGAAAAAAAGCAAAAATCTGAACGGGTGTGAATTTTTGTCCGATTTTCAGAATTATTGATATTTGTAATTTTTGACATGCCTTCTACACGTGTTTTAAAGAAATAATATTAAAATCCAAGGGCGGATCGGGGGGGGGGGGGGGGGCGAAAAGGGCCATGGCCCCCCAAAACAAACCCAATTTTGCATTCTAGATCTCGCCCTTGTTAAAATCATGGAATAATCCTGGTTTGTTGATTTCTTAATTGAATCGAATACTGGAACTTACTTTTGCAACTGTGCGACGTTGCGTCCGAAACCATCGGACTTCGTTTGTTAGGACTTGGGGTTTGTTAGGAAAAACAATTTGGCATGTTTCATTTTTACGACTACAAAAGCTCAAAAACTTTAAAGGCCTTTTTCTCAGCATTTCACTTTTTTTGACGTTGATAAATGCGCACTTTAACCCCTTAAGGACGGGGTGTAATGGGGACATTCCTCCACACATAGAGCAAGTGGCCCGCATGACTGCACAGCCTTTGTGTGGTAGCGGGACTGCACAAAAGCAGCAGCTGTGGAACTACCCACTAGCTGTGAGCCACGGCATACCACAGCTGGCAACTGCATTCCAATGAGGATTAGCGGCCGCGGCCATGACCGCTTCCTGTACGCATGGGGTTAAGCAGCCATTGTCAAAGTATTGTCTGATTGAAGTGCAACAAACAGTATTGTAAAGAGAATGTTATTCTCTTTCTTAATACCAACACACCCTCATTTTGAGCTCTGCCCAAGGCCCAATTGGCTCTGTTAGAGAAAAATCCCTGCGAAAATTCCGTGCTTACAGCAAGCATTTTTCATGGGTTAGCGAGGAATGTTTGCTTCTGCTTATGCCTATATCCCGCAACTAAGGATTCTCTGGTAAAAGGTTAGCACAGAATTTTGATGCTAGCGGGGGTAGCACCACAGTAAAACAGTGATCGTAAGCGCGGCATGCTGTGGTTAGCAGACCCATGAAATTGGGTCCTGCTACGTCTCGTTTTGCCAGAACAACTCACAAATGTTGACGATGCACATTTACCTTGAAGCAGTACCAGATAGTGAAGGGAGCGCTCACCAACAACAGGAGTACGGAGAGAGCCCACATGATATACAAGGGGAAAGAGATTGGCCCAGCATGCTCTGTAGCAAACAAATAAGAAAAAGACGGAAAACAATTACGATGAACATTCGCCTGGAACTGTAACCAGACTCTTATCAGAACTTGACTGGCCTTTGCTCCAAGAAAGATGGCAAGTTCCCAGGCTTACACTACCCTACTAGATAACCAATGATCACGTGGATATACCCAGTGACCGGCAGAGTTGTAACGAGCCACTGATTTTTGTGACTCAAGTCGAGTCAAGTCATTTTAAAGAAGTGACTCGAGTCGAGTTGAGTCATTAGGTCAAGAAGGTCGAGTCGAGTGTGTAGTGTGTGGAGTCGAGTCAAGTATTTAGCTCGAGTCAATTCGAGTCACAAATATTTCAGCACTATACAATAAATAAACACTAGAGAGAAAGTCATTTTTTGGGGTTTAATTTTACATTCAGGCTACTACATGTGGTGAAACCACATTTGACTCTTAACGAAAACAAAAAGGGGGCGCCATGCTGATCGCCATTCAACTATTGGGGACACTGATCAAACCACGAATGTATATGTATACATTATTCGCGAACATTCTAACGTGACGTGAACAAAAACCGGCTCGGGTGGGACTTGAACCCATGACCTCCTGCTTACTAGCGCAGACATCTTACTACTCGGCCACCGAGCTTGCCGGGGTCAGCTGGCTGGTTTGAATCAGATATATGAAAGTATGCATATCTGATTCGAACCAGCCAGCCGACCCCTGCAAGCTTGGTGGTCGACTGGTGAGATGCCTGCACTAATAAGCAGAGGTCGTGGGTTCGAGTCCCACACGAGTGAAGGGCAAAACCCAATATTGAATTTAGCTGATTACTTACCCTTAGGCTTAGGCTTAGGCTTCGGCTTAGCGTCAGCGTCAGGGTCAGGGTCACAAGACGGTGGCTCAGGCAGAGCTGGTTCCATCTCGACCTCAGTAGACCCCTCAGTAGACATGATCACGGCAGGTACAAGAAACCACTGTCTAACTTAATAATCACAACCACCCTACAGAAACTTTGCCTTCGGATTTACACTAAACACTTATTGTATATTCGTTAGGAGCACCTGCAGTGGCACCGGTACTAGCGTCACTGAAACTGGACACACTGGTTTTGACGCAGGTATACTCATCAAAACAAACCAATTAGCGACAAGCTAATTTCACTAATAGCTACTAGTGATCAGCTCATGTGTCATGAAGCTGTCAGCCAGCTGCAAAATACGACGACGTGTGAAAATTGGCAGCGATACGTACCAGCCCTATATATTACACACAAGGTATAAGCTTACAATATGGCAAGACACTGGGCCTTTCCAAAATCTCTGGGGTCCAACACAAGAGTATTTCCACACTGACAGACACGAATCCAACACGGCTTCTACAGTAGGTTCGGCGCTCTACACAGATAAAATATGACCCTGGTTGGGACCAGGGTCGAGAGCTCTACCCAGGTAGAAAATATCAAATTTGCAGCCGATCCGTTTACGCACAGGTGTAAGCGTGAAGGGTTCGCCTTGCCAACCAGTGTTTGATGGGAACCCCAGTTCCACTTACATGTATGGTGGATCCATGTTGATTCCAAGACGGGTAGACAAGAAGAAAAGGCCCAGTGTTTTAAATGTGTCTTATAATTACATGAAAATCACACTTTTGTTTTTAAAATTTGAACCGGATCAGTTCTTGTGCAGTTTGATACAGTTGCTCCTCAAATAACTTGTTTTAAAGATAACAATATAAATAATTTAGTGAATGTTTAATAGTGACTGTTATGTTTGTGATTGAGTCAATTTCAAGCTATTTCAAAGCTATATTGTTTTTAAGAAGGTCACTCAATTTTTTGGGTCATATCAAAAGTTGTTTTTGTTCAACACAATTTCGTGAAAAATTGAATAAGTTGCCAGAATTGGGATGGGGATTTCTGCTTAATGAATATTTGAATAATAACGCTGGAAAAGTGTGAGTTGAAACCTGCGAAGAATTACCCATAGCCGTAAAAATGAATGAAGGCAAATGTTTCCATGAATTGGAAGTTACAAATAATTTGTAGTTTGTCAAAAATTATGACACTTGGAGAAAACTATGAACTTTGAAATTTCTCAACATATGGACTATATCACAATATATACACATATATTTACTGATAAACATAAAACGTTTCAAAATAGGTCGACCCTGAACACCAGTACTGTTTGCTGAGGACAAACAAAAATAATCTATGTACTTCACATTTCCCTAGTGCTAAACAATTTCTTTTAAAAATATCTGTTGAAGTTTCATAATACAATATTACAAGTATCTGTGTATGTGCTTTGTATATTATTAGTTACCCCGTGAGCGCGAGTGGAAAACGGAATAATGTAGTGCGTCTGTGTCCCACATACCACTCGGCCTTCGGCTGTGTGGTCGGCCGAGTGGTATGTGTGACACAGACGCACTACATTTTCCGTGTTCCATGAGCGCGAGCGTGATAACAAATTTATCTTCAAGCAAATTTGACACGCAGTAGCACGCTTTACATAAACATTTCAACAGTTTTAGCGCATGCAGCTGGAATGTCGCTCGCATTTTGGAATAGCGCAATACACAGGGTGCGATATGGACCGTGCAATACAGCCTCATATCACACTGTTGTTGCCATGGATCGACCAATCAGAATCGAGGATACAAGTTTACTTGAAGATAATAAAATATGTTATCTTTGATAATCTATGTACATGTAGTAGAATAATCTTTCATTTTACATGTTGAGTTGTTTTTAATGCACTAATTTTCAGTGAGTAATTTTATATTTAACTGAAGCACTCAGTCACATACATGTACTGAAGCCATTTTGCACTGTTATCAACACAATAGATTTTAGGAACCGACGATGTTAAAGGTAATAATATACAACATTTGATTTTGCTGTCATTTTCAGAAATGGTTGGATGTGGGGCTTAGTAATTTATAGCAAATATTGTTACACTGACCTGTTAAACATTTTGGGTTAATAGATGCTAGAAAAACCAACAACAAAATGCTGTTTTTGTAGTCTGGTACCCTGACCCTACTTCAGACGAAATGGAGCAATTTACATTGGGGAATTGTCAGGTCAGGCTTGCACCCGCTCACGGATGTGTAACTGATTGCAAACAAAATGTGGATTAACTAAATTTGGTTAATTGGGGGCAGTGTTTGAAAAAAGTCAGTTTTTTCCCAACGATGGACGGCCAACCATCGTTGGAAATTAAACAAAAAAATTCCACTTTTCTTGAAAATGACAGCACACCAGGTGCCATGATTTCACAAGATGCTTGAGACTATTATTCACTAACAGTCAAGTAAGGTATTTCATAATAATGTTGTACTTTTTTTGTGTGCAAATGTTGTATATAACTTTTAAAGTTGCTTTCTCTTTGTTCAGCAAACAATTTGCATGTTTCATTTTGGGCATTTGCAATCCTTAAAAAAATGGCCTTTCTTTGGGATACTTTTGCACCTATAATACACAAATAGATCCCTGTGAATTCTTGTCTGGCTGCAAATAATTCCAAATTTGAGAAGTCATTTTTCCATAACCAAGAGTGGACATGTGTTTTGGTTTTATGGCTCATTCCAAAACGACTTTGTTTTTAGTGCGATAAAAAAATAGCAACATAATAAAAAAAGAAGTTTATTTTTTTGAGTAAAACTTAAACAAATAGCACGGGGAAAGCAACTTTATATTCCTATAAAACAAGAGAATACATTCTTTTTTATACAAAAGTCACATTCTTGTAAGTCCGTATTTACAAACATTAACATTGTGAACGTACATTTAAAAAGCCTGTGCATTTATGAAATTTAACTATTCTGACAACGAAAGCCGCATGTCACTGCATCAGAAAGCCAAAGAGATACTGCACAAGTGTGTGCGTTTCTTTCTTGCGATGTCTATTACATCAGCGCAAACTCCTTGTTTAGCAGAATGACTTGTTAATACTTTGTGGTGTGTACACTGAGCAAGCGCGAGTGTACAATAAGCTCTGGCCGGTATCGGAATGTCTCAAAATAGACGCGCATGCGTATCGATCGCGACAAAGGGGCATGTTCCGAAAACCTTCGCCAAGAGAGCATTTCCTGACAACGGTATTGCATTTGGTCAACTTTTGGTCAATTGGTAGTTATATTTTATGAGAAATTTTATAGGGGGCTCATTTTTTGGTCAATTTTCAGGGGACAGACCTATTGACCGATGGACCGACGAAGTTTTTAAATTTTGTATGTTCTCAACTTCTACAAGAAGTTATAGTGAAACTTCCGCAGTCATTATAAGAAGCTTAAACAGTCATCTAGAGTCTGTCAATGGCCAAATTATCAAGTTTGATACAAGAAATTCACAGCCTTTTCAACCATGGCAGAATTGTGAGAGTGTTCATCTTTTCCGAAGAAATTCGAAAAAAAAAACACCAACTATATTCAAAATGTGGATAAAAGCCGACTCAAAACTGTTTTGAGACTGATATGAAATTGTATATTATAACAGCTGATACCGAAACCCTGATTATCCTCATCCAAGATGTTTAGAAAATTGTGTAGCTATGGCAAATTTCACGAAAACGATCGAAAGGTTATTGCACAACTATGAACAAACTCAAATAAATCCTACGCATGGCGTAAGTGCCACACTGCTTTGGGAAATTGGCAGCAGAATATTTCCGACTCGGAAAAGGACGGGACTACAACGCTGACCTGATGTCTTGAGTTGATTCACGCGTCCATCATCAATTCTGTTCCTCTGATCGCTTCCAACACTTAGAAATTGTTGAATTGATGAGGGAAGTTATAAGATAAAGAGTTTGCGCTTCTGTAATTAGACATAACAGCTTTCGCGATGTTTTAATTGATGGATGGCTTGGTCAAATGGGAATAGTCGTCCCTACCACCACGCTCGACCTTGTTTGTGAATCCGGCGAGCAGATTGATGGGCAGCGGGAAGATGATGGTGGAGTTCTTCTCGGCCGAGATGGAGTTGAGGGTCTGGAGGTACCGGAGCTGGAGGGCGTTGGGCGACTCAGCGATGATGTCGGCAGCCTCCTTCAGGGCGCGGGAGGCGTTCTGCTCACCCTCCGCAGCAATCACCTGAAAGACCACAACAAAAATTATAATATCATGTTTGTTTTCTGTAAAATCAATTTAATACAGCCAGTTGCATTCCAGCTGCAAATACAAATGCACTCGAGAAGATTTTGTCATTTCGAGACAACATGCGACATGTAAAGATATGCAACTTGTGCAGCATCATCTTGAGAGTCGAAGAACTTTTTGACCAAAATGACGTAAGGCAACCTCTTAAAAACACAAAGGGCTTTCAGTCTATTATTGAAGAAAATCAACTGTGCTTCAAGTGATTGTGCAACCAAAATTGTTATACTGTGTCTTGGATACTGTAATTTCATTGGTCTAGAACGAGCCAATGTCAAGTGTGAAAAAACAAAACAAATGTGGATTCAGGCAAGTCACTCAAATGCTGCCTTGCACATCAGTTGCAATAACAAAGGCAATGCACATGGCATGTAAAGATTGTCTGGCTTTCTCCGTTATGTTCCTGCAGCCCCTAATTCTCATGTCCATTAGGGCAATTCCACGGTTACTCACGTTACATTTTTGATGTACTTTTGAGTTTCCTTGGGCTGTAATTACCATACAGAAAAGGTTTAATAACTGTTATCCCTAATAGTAGATAAAGTAGACTCTAGACTCATCTACAAAAGACCAAACATGACATCAGAAATCGGTTACCAATGTGCTACGAAAATGTAACGTGAGTAACCGACAAAAAGGCCTTTGCGTCTTACATCAAACATAAGACATTTTTCTGGATGTCATCTTTGGTGCTTAGGTAGGTCTAGGTCTACTCTATCTACCATGGGGATAACAGTTATTAAACCTTTTTAGTAAGGTAATTACAGCCCAAGGAATTTCAAGGAATTTAGGTTGTAAAACAATGCAATTTTTCATAAAGGAAGCAGAAATATAACAAACTGCTTTAGCAACTCAAGTTCTCCACACTAGATAAAGTTACCAATTTCATGCACACTTCCAGATTCAAAAACACTTGTCAAAAAAATCTTAGGGTGGTAGGCCTACATTGACAATGTGGATGTTTTGGAATGATTGTAACTAAACTGTGGGTCAAATTGATTCTTGAAATTGTCTTTAAAATTTTTGAAATATATGCTAAATTTGTATAGGTTGTATAGCTTACTTTTAAAATAAAATAGGCTTCCAACCAAGTTGAAATATAAGTCAGCGGTGACGATATAAATCAATTCTTGCAGACTTATTCACATCTTTCTTTCACAACTTACAAGCATAATATAACAAAACAATTGTTGACTGTAATGTGGAACATGCATGTACGTTTTAATCGCTTCTTGGGTGTTCCAAAAGCTAGGTCCCATAATTTTTAGTTATGGTTTAAAGGGAAGATACAACATTTGCGAACATCGAAACAAACGAAATGATCAAATTATCACAAAATACCTTACTGGATTGTTGGGAAATGACAAACTCTAAAATCGTGTCTCCTGGTGTGCTGACATTTTCAAGAAAAATTGTATTTTTCCAACGCTGGTCGGCCAACTGTTTTTTTCTCTCAAAAACTGTTAATAACTGTTCATATTTAGTTTTTCCGCATTTTCTTTGCAGTTGATCACACACCTGTAAAGGGGTACAAGCCTGCTAGACTGATTCTCTATACATTACAATTTCCCAAAGTCTATAAATTGCTTCGTTTCATTTTAAGTGGAGTCAGTGAACCAGACTACAAGAACATGATTGGTTTTCTTGGTTTTTTTTCAGCATCTACAAGCCCAAAACATGAAACAAGTCAGTTTAACAATATTTGCTATAACATACTAATCCTCCAAATCCATTTATTTCTGAAAATTGCAGCAAAAGCAAATGTTGTACATTCCCTTTAATTGGAAATCCCAAAGTCGGCAATTCAACTTGGGAGTTACAATGTCAGCTGATTTTACCTTTGCGCGGGCCTCCCTGGACGCTTCCGCCTCGGCGGCCATGGCACGCTGCATCTGAGTCGGGAGACGCACATCTTTGCTGTAGGAATAGAAAAATTATGAAAGATTCAGTTCAAATCAGTGGCAGTATGACTGAGACAAGGGGAGTTTGGCCCAGTGGTGAGGGTTTGTGACTCATGATCAGAGGGTTAGGGGTTCCAATTGTGTGCTGTCCATAAATTGTGTCCTTGGGCAAACCACTTTACCCCAATTTGCCTCTCCACTGGAAGTATAAATGGGTACAAGCATCGCTGGAAGCAACCTGCGATGGACTTGCATCCAATCCAGGACATGCAGGAGGGAATAGAAATGTTCTCAATCATGCTTGTCTTGAGTGGCTTGAGAAGCAAGTTTTTTTATCGACTTACATCTCAACTCTCTCTACTTTGACACCCCAGGGATCGGTGGCGTCATCCAACAGCGTCTGCAGGGTGTTGCTGATCTCGTCGCGGTGGCTCAGCATCTCAGCCAGGGTCTTGGTGCCCAAGACGTTACGCAGGGTGGTGGCAGCAAGCAGCTCCGTGGAGCGCTTGTAGTTCTCCACGTTGATAATAGCCATCGTGGGGTCTTGCACGCGGAAGTACACCACTGCGTCCACAGTGACGGTCACACTGTCTTTGGACAGGACCTAAAGATTCAATTCAAATGGTATTTGTGTCCAAGAAATATTTGGTCTTACTTGATTTCATCCTCATGAAAAGAATACCCCAAACCCCAACTAAGAAGATAAAAACATTCACGGCTTGAACAAAAATTTGACAAAATTTGGCAGCAGCCAACATAGGCCTGGATAGCTTAGTTGGTAGACCATCGGAACGGCAATCCGGAGGCCGCAGGTTCAAATCCTACGACAGTCAATTTCTACGTTCAACTTGACAGGCAAAAAACACAATTACATACCAACTAACAAATACAATGCGTATGGGTCATTCTATCAATTTGGGTCCACTTGTTTTTCCTGTCCCTGTTACATCTGACATCTACGATTTTATAATCCTGATGCACTCTTTAATGCAGTCGTCCTCCGAGAGTGATTATGAATAGCAAACTACCTACCCAACAAATAAAAAATTGTTTGAAGTCATTCTTAATGATACTTGAATGGCAAATTACAAAGTACCAAGGTAACAGGGACAGGAAAAATGTCACACTTTGGACCCTAAATTTACCGAATGACCAATTTTTAATTTCAACAATGGAAGAAAGAAATAGAATAAGAAGATGAATGGGAAGAAAAGGAAAGATTTTGCACAAAAATGCAAATTACAGCAACTAAAATAATCAGCAAATGTTTAAGTATTCAAAGTTTCAGAACGTAATACATGTAATGCATTTTGGTTGGCATGCTGTAATGTGCTTTATCAGCAGGCAATGATAGGCACCACTTTTCTTCCTTTTTAATACTCAGAGCAAATTTTTGTCAATACATGGTTTTTTTTTATAAAGTTTGGGAAATTTACCATGTGGCATGTTTATTCAAGACCTTGCAGAACAACAATCCAAATTAATACTGCAAACATGAACATCTGTGATCATGTTTAGACAATCAAAACATAATTTATGTGACACTTCAACCGAGTAATCACGCGCGCAAGCATTGTGCAACTTAACTGCTGACGTACGATTGCGACCTACATTTCTGTTGTTATGACAACCAGCGTACTGCCTCAGTGACAACTCATTAATCTCTGACACCATCTCTCGGACACAATTTCGTCTGGTAATGAAAACTCTTGGGGAATCAAAACTGAGCCACTGCTAGCCCTGTTGTGAGCTGTATCGGGTTCATGTTTTTGAGACAAAATTAGTTCTGGGAGAAATCAGAGATTTCAAAATCCAGTTATCCGAATTTTTTTCAAACCGAATTACGGTTCTCTGATTTCACCAAGAGTTCCTATCCAGCTCACAGTCACGCCAACAGAAAGTGACGAGTGAGGTGCCACATAAAATGCCCTCCCAATGACTGGGTTTCAGAACTGAGTGACCACTGGGCCTTTACAAAAACACTCCAGAGCGGTAATGTTGAAAACAAATGGATGGAAACTCTCTGATGGGTGCAACCCTGCCAAAAAAAATCCCATAGACACTAGTGCTAGATGCCCATACTTCAAAATTCTTTTGAAAATACTCAGAACTCTCACAGGTATTCAAGCTGCACAGAAAAATGATAATCATTGTGTCATCTTTCATTTTCATTTTTGGATGGGTTGACCATTGACTTTTCGAGATATTCTAATGTCTATTCACAATATTCTTTTTTATTGAATGGGCCATGGTGATGTCATGATGTGCTTTAGAAATTATGCTGAAGTTACAGATGGGCGGGCTCATCTGGAACGTGTCTTTGTGTAGTCATTGTGTAGGGTAAACTGGGGTAAAAACGCCCATGGGGTAAAAACGCCCACTTGACTTGTTTCCACTGCTAGTAAAAAAATGACAAGATGAATTGTTCAATGGAATATATTTTTAATAAGTACATGTACAATGTAGATAAAAACTAATAATAAAAAGAATTAAATTCATTAACATATTTGAAGGGTACGTAGGTGCTGTTGAAAAAAATATTTTAAAAAAAGGTTTAAAAAATGGCCGTCGAAGGTTTAGCCTATATCACTTAAAATTATTTTATAAAAAAAAGTATCTTATATTTTTATTATTCTTTAGTTGATATATATTAAGAAGGGTTAAGAACATAATTATAAATGATTACAATATTAAAATCTATTTTAATATTTGCTTAATAACGTTTTTTGAGTGGGCGTTTTTACCCCAGGCAAAATCAGGGGTCTCGGGGTAAAAACGCCCAGTACTTTCCTTGATATCAAACTCTAGTGCAGCCTCATTTATCTTCAAAAACCTCACTGTTAGAACTTTCTACAGCATTATGTTTGTTGTATGAGTAAGTATTAGCTATAAGAGTCCCACTACATAAATATTAAACAGTCAGGCGCGGATCCAGAGGGGATCAAAAAAAAAAATTATAATACAAATTCCTAAAAAATAAGTCCAAACCACCCCCCTCCCCCTGCTATGACACCCAAACAAACATTATACTGTCCGTCTGTTTGAAATACGGTACATCATTCTGTAATCTAGTGTTAATAATCGTCGAATTTGAACAGCGCCCCCTATTAAAATATGGTACCAGCCCCCCACCCCCGTTTTTGCTTTTACGGAGGCAAAGTGTCTGGATTTTTTGCTGAGGAAACACCCCCTCCCCCTGCGAAAACTCCTGGATCCGCCCCTGACAGTGTATTGCGTGAAGTGGGGAGATACAGTCGGCAGCATCACTAACTGACGTTACGAAGTGGCAAGGAATCTGGCATTTGTTTAGTGGCGAATGCCATGGGTCTATGATATGTGAGCAGATTCGCTGATTAATTAGGCAAAACCCCGCCTCTTGACCTCCTAGATTTTGACCAATCAGCGGGCGCTTTCTATGTCAGGTCTTCGGTCATTCACCGTTGCGCGTCATAGACAATGGATTAAAAAGCCCTGCGTAACGCACTCTGTTACTATGTTACGCGATAACGCGCCCGGCTGTTGTCGCATTACAAAACACTGCATTCGAATTGACCAATCAAACGTTTAGTCCTGATTTGGGAATGAAATGATGTCACGATTCAGTAAAGTCGACTCCGATTGGCTGAGGCGTGAGATCGCATAAATCTGTATGCTTTGATATATCAGACGTCAGACAGGAGTCTGGGCTCCGTGGATAACGGGTGATACTCAGACTAGCATTTATTAGGGAATGCTCGAGAAATCATGAGCTCACGGCATTTTCTCAAGAAAAAAAAATAACACCTCTATGGTGATTTAAGTGTACTTTTAATAAGTAAAAATGACTAGAAATGGCTCTAAGACCCAACTGGACCGGTTTCTGCTCTCATGCTATAATAGCAGAGCTTCATCAGTAGTAAGCCAAATCCAGTATTTTATATTCGGCTAAATTAGTCGTGTCAAATGTTAGGGTGCATAGATACACATAAGTGCATCTAATAACATTTTGTGTAAACCTTGTAATGAGTCCAATTTCCGGTTATTGATCAACCTTGATTTGACAAGTACACCTTTAAGATTTTTGGCCTTTTATAGGCAGGAATTGGTTCGCTGGGAAACAGATGGCATACATGTAATTTCAGGTGTTCCGGAATTAAATGCCAGTCTTTCAGCAATACTTTTGTTAGCTGCTGGGTTTTGATGTGTGGTGTGTAGATTATCTTGAAGACTAGAGGTGGTTCTTTTGGTCGTGTTTCATTCATGATGTATTGCTCACAGATTTCAAATTGTATGTCTTTTATGACTGGCAATTTCCTCTTTCTTGTGGTTACAGAGTAGAAGTTTCATGAACGCATTTCTTTTCTCTAAAGAAATATGTCTTGTTGTCACAGAAATGTGCGTATCTTAGTACCGTAGTTCTCCTTTGATAAAGCCTTAGGTTACCAGCAGTAGGCTAGAAGCACACATACAAAAATGCCTAATAACATGGAACTATGATTTGGCTAAACAAGATTGAAATAGATTTTTTCAATATTGGCAGGTCTTATCATACAAGTTTGTAATGGGCGAATTATGTACGCTTATGTTCCACTTCCTTCCACATAAAAATACCTGTTTCAAATGATCAAGTTTGTAGTTATAATTAACCAGTTGTGTTTGAAAAGTTATTTGTATTTGATGAAGTATCCCTCCATATTAAATTAATTACAAAAATATGACTATACTACAGGGAAATCTGTGGTATAGCAATTTTTTTTTTATAAATGTGGGCGGGCGTTTTTACCCCGAGGCCCGGGTAAAAACGCCCGCCAAACTTCCTCCCGAAAAGGGGGGAAAATTTCCCCTTATCAACATAATGACCATGATTTTATATTTGCACCTGATAGAGGAGACATGTATTGCATAAAACCACATATTTATTTCCTGGTGTCTCCAAGTAGTACTGAGATATTTAACAAAAACCTAAAAATCGGGCGTTTTTACCCCAGTTTACCCTATCTGGTTTGAGTTTCCCTGTTACTTCCTCATTCAAAAATTCAAACCTATCATGATGGTTAAATTTTCACATTTTCTTTTTTTGACATCTTAAAGGTAATAAAAACATTTGTTTTTGCTGTAATTGTCAGAAATGGATGGATTTGGGGGGTAGTATTATATAGCAAATATTGTTACACTGATCCGTTTAAAGTTTTGTGTTCACAGATGCTGGAAAAACCAAGAAAGAAAATGCTGTTCTTGTAGTCAGGTTTCCTGACTGTACTTCCGACGAAATGGAGCACTTTATAGACGTCAGGGAATTGTCAGGTCAGGGAACCAGACTAGCTTGTTTTTTTTCCCCCAGCATCCATGAACATAAAACTTTAAACTATCAGTGAAATGATATTTGCTATAAAACACTAACCTCCAAATCCATCCATTTCTGAAAATTACAGCAAAAGCAAATGTTGTACACCACTGAATTATATTTTCACTCCATAATGACACAAATTCTTGTGAATTTTTCACAAGGTTTATGATCAAAGTGAGAGCTGTCGCTCTTGTAGTTTCCATGACAACTCCATCAGCCTTTCAAAAAAAATTCTTCTGAGTATCAACATTGCGAGGTCTTGTAGTGTTTGTCTCCATAAAAAAGTTCAACCCCTTTATAACGATATATAAAAATGTCTGGTTCAAGTGCATATTATTTGTCCTATGGTTTTAGATGTTATTGTATAATTTCAAAAGTCTTGGAAATGAAAAAGCTCTGTAACCATGGTAACATTAGAACAAAAACATAGCCTACCTCCTGTGGTGGCACATCAAATGAGAGCGTCCTGAGATCCACCACCTGGATGTCATCGATGCAGGGGATGATGAAGAACAGACCAGGTCCCTTGGGTCCTCCCGGTAACAGACGACCAACTCGGAAAATAATTGCTCGCTCGTACTCCGAGACCGTCTGGGTCGATGGGAAAACAATCAAGAATCAAATGTGATTATTTTACAATATTGTGATCGGGTCCATATGGGTAAGCATTGCCTTGTTTCTGAAAATGGGAGTCAGTTAACGTAGCGGTACTTTCCTCGCCTTCCACCGCTGTGAACTGGGTTTGATTCCTGCCCAGGCCAAATGTGGATTGGCTTTTCAGTCCCCAACTGATTCTGTGGGGTTTCCCCCAAATATTCTTCTGAGGTTTTCCTCCCACCTCTAAAACTGTAATTTTTTCACACTGTCTTCCCTTTCTTCCTAGGGCGATTTTGAGGAATCGTTGGTTTTATTCCCAGAAAATAAATAATAAATATTAATAATAATATGAAAACAAGACAAGGACTGGAAGTTCAACATAAAGACGAAGATTTTTCATTATGGCATCGCCAAATTAAAAACTTAAACAAATTTAAACATTTTCTAAGACCTTATACATGTAACACCCCATCCAAAGATTTCGCACTTTAATTCGTTACCCCAGCGACTTTTTGGTTCATCAGGAAAGAACTACAATGAAATTCAATACAAAACAGATGCCAATGGCTTAATCAGATGTTTCTTAAAATGTGAAGAATATGGGTGAGGGGTTACAAAACAACTATCAACTACTTGAACTGCATTTAACTTAACTTCGTGAATTTACAACATTTGCAAACATAAAACACACGAAACTACCAGTTATTATGAAATATCTTACTTGGCTGTGAATAACTGTCTTAAGCATCCTGTGAAATCATGGCACCTGGTGTGCTGTCATTTTCAAGAAAAGTGGAATTTTTGTATCAATTTCCAACGATGGTTTGCGGACCATCTTCGAAAAAAAAGTGACAATTTCAATACTGCCCCCAATTTACTAAATTTAGTTAGTCCACATTTCGTTTGCAAATGGTCTTGTTGATAACACATCCGTAAAGGGGTGCACAAAAAAAGGCTAATCTGATTCCTTGACCTGACGTCTATAAACTGCTCTGAAGTAGGGTCAGGGAACCAGACTACAAGTGGAACCAGACTACAAGAAGAACAACTTTTTTTTCTTGGCCTAAACCCCCAAATCCATCTTTTTCTGCAAATAACCTACAGCAAATGCAAATGTTGCATATTACCTTGGACAAAACTAGCCTTTCTCGATTGAATTGTCTTTAGATTAGTTTGAACTCTGTCGCTTATGTACCTTGAAGCAAAACCAAACGCTGATAGGGAAAGTTATACCCAGCAGGAGTAGAGAGAAAAACCAGAGCACATAGGTACAACACGACATTGAGCCCCCATTGTCTGTGGGATTAAACACAGAAAATGAGTTTACTCTACGAGAAATGTTAAAAGTTAGGTTATTATAATAATTATAATGAAAATATATAATTTGTACACCAATAGGCAATCATGCCAGTGCTACAAACAAGCAAACAAACAAAAAAAGAGCTATATTATACAGAAATTTTATCTAGAACTCAACCCATCAAACCCCCAACAGCATGTTTTGTTGGAATCTGTCAGGATGGGTACAGTACCCCTAAACTGACAGTCTTTTACATTGGGTTGGCACACCTCCAGAATCAAAGTCAGAAATATGTGTGTGCAGTTTCCCATTTGGTGTTGGAATTTGCCAGAATGGGCATGGTTCCTAGTAAATCATGCTAAGGAGTTAGGGTTAATTAAATTTTTCGGCAAGTCTGCCAAAACAGCTCTTGTTTTCGTGAAAGTTTTTTTTGTTCTTTTTCATCAGCCGCTTGTGTTTGTCCATACACATTTCTACATACGTACAAACCGATAAAGAAAGATGCATTACTCCTTGTGATGTAGGTTATTAGATTAAATTAGTGTTTTTGACATCAGTACTGAATAAGATGAGATTTGTGAAAGAACACGTGTTAACCCTAAAAGGGCCGGGGGAATTCATGTAAGCAGGCATTTGCTATTTTTCAGCTTACTTTCCCTATGTTTTGCAGACCAAGTATGGGGGGGGTGTTTAGATCACCTAAACACAACACCTAACTCTGTTTACATGTCTTTGGGCTAACCTTGCCCAATTTTGTTCACAATTAATTTATGAAAAACTTACCCCTGGGCGACGTGCCCCGATCACCTTGGCTTGCATTGTATCTTCCTTGTGCCCTTGACTCCAACTCTATGCCAGACATAGTTAGGATGTGTGTGCACACAAACCACTGGCCAAAGACTTAAACGAGAAACGACTCTTGAACGCCTGTACTTGCTAAATACTCCGCTGTTCTTCTGAAGTCAACCACAGGCAGATGGTACCTGTATAACACAGAAAATATAACACATTTTTTTCATATTTTTACCTGACGGAGGAAGCTGAAATTTTGCTTACATATTCCTTGTGTCCAGAATTGTGCCTGCACTGGGTTTAGAAAAGGCAAATATGTCCGCGGGCGGCGTGTTTACCGAAAATAAACTGCAAGCTCTATGCTTTCGTTGAAAACATTTTCAGTACGAACTCTCCGCGTGAAGACGTACGCGCGTGCTGTTCGCGGCCGCGGCGGCAGCGTGCTAGGTGTGCGTGCTAGGTGTGCAATCTTCACACGGGGAGTTCGTACTGCAAATGTTTTCAACGAAAGCGTGGAATTGCAGTTTATTTTCGGTAAACACGCTGCCCTCGGACATATTTGCCTTTTCTAAACCCAGCCAGCCAGCGCAGCGCAGGCACAATTCTGGACACAAGGAATATGTAAAGTAAAATTTCTGCTTCCTCCGTCAGGTAAAAATATGAAAAAAATGTGTTATAATTTTTTTCGCTATGGCAGGAGAGATTCATACCCTGGACTCCGTTGCGTGTACACAACGGAGTCCAACCTGGGCTGGCCTACTTTTTGGGTACTTTAAACATTACGATATTAAACTAAGGCCTTTTTCCGACTGAAATATATTTTAAGGTATATTCTTTCCAACAAACAAACAACTTGGTAGGCCTACCGAAATCTGCATCTCGGCGAAACAGATCGTAAAAATAATAACGTTGTTTAGTGAAGTCGACCAAAGTTGTCTTTCACGTTTCGGGGTTGGACGGCGACACTGATCGGAAATTCGTAGCGATGTTTTTATTAGTTTTCTAGGCCATTCAATGTTACGTTTTGAATCTAGTCAGTACGGCAATAATTTACACTCTCTTTGATTTTTTTTAATTACTTCACAGAAAAGCTTTTGATTTTCGCATAACTGCATCGAGAAGAAAGACGATGTGACAATGGATCGACGACGGTGATTTGACGTCGGTCCGCGTTGTGTGAAAAAAAGATACGAGCCGAGAAAGTTGGTTGCGCGAATATTGGGCAGCGCGAATTTGGGGCACCGGACGATCATGACGATATATGATATCATCAATAAATCTGAAATTGAAAATCGAAAAAAAAAATTCACTTTATTCCTCCATGGCCTTACCTACATCTGCAGCCAACATTTAAAACAGGGCTTGATCAATACTTGCAGCGATCAGATTACACCATGGAGGCTCCGCCCAGCCACACATTTTTTACAGTAAATTTACTGGAATTTCCATCTCATTTTACTCAGCAGCGGGGCGGCGCTACAAAACATAATTCAAGGTCGCAACCTCTTTCCCTTACTTATCAGTACTTTAGCAATACATGCACATTGTAATTCTTGCAACCTCGTTTTCATGGCGTAGAACATGCAAAAACAAAAATTCGCTGCAAACAGGGCGGGGGGTACGAGCGAAAAACAAAAAGGGTCTTCTGTGCTCGCTAGAAAACAGAGGGCGCTAGATGTGCAATTGCACATCAACTTGAACAACCCAAGTGCAAGCGCAGCATGCCACACGCCGGGCCCGCTGACGTTATGACGCGTGGGGTTATTTTTTGTTCCTAGGGGGTTTGCAGTGTCGGTTTAACGAGGGGGCCTTAGAGTGCCTGATTGTAATATTTTATCAGCGCTCCCCATTGAAAATATGGCACGAGCCACACCCTCCCCCACCTATTGATTTTCGGAGGCCCAAGTGTCCGGAGAAAATAACCGGTCTACATTTCAGCACGCCTCCCTGAAAAAAAATATGGATCCACCATGCTAGCCCCTCCCCCCCCCGAAAAAAATATTGGCTCTAGAACCGCGCCTGCTTTTTTGTCATGAAAAATTCAGTGTATGTTCTCTTTGAATCATTGCAAGACACGTAAAGGATCTCGTTCTCTTTTTTCCCTTAAATTAAAATTATCCCAACGATAAATTTGGAGAAGAAATATAGTCAGTGAAAATGAGCAGCGACGACGTGGATTCGAACCGGCAGGGATCTTTCTATAGCTCCTCTCGCTATCCACTATACCACCGTGGAATGCTGGATATGTATTGTACTACCTCCACTCTCCCCTATATATTCCGCGGTGCTGTGGTCCAATGGTTGAGGTGTCATGTGCCGTGTAACATGGTGCTTGTGCTCTTGAGCAAGGCACTTTACCATTATTGCTTCGTCCTACGGATGGGACGTAAAGCCGAAGGTCTAGGTCCCGTGTATTGTGTAATGCACGTTAAATAGCAACACTTATCGTTAAAGAGAAAGGGTTTTCCCCGGTGTTTCTGCAATATTCGCTGCATGCAACACGGTAAAAGGTGCTAAATGGGTCTCATATTTCTCATCAACTTCATTTACCCGTCTTTAATAATTATATAGATACTAGCGCTAAGACTCCGGTATATTATATTAATCCGTCTTGCGGGCCAGTTGCTTTGTTTATAAAATACAATAGCGTGCACAATAGTTGCTCCATTGAAGGGGGCCTCGTGAGGCTACGGTGATCACGTGACCGGATTCGTCCATACGCCACGCTTCAATTCCCGCCATCTATACTGCTCCAGAATGTTTTAGGAGCCTGAATGATCCCACTCTATGAACATGTTACCGTGATTTAGCTCAGGGTCACAAGTGACGAGGCGGCACACATTATTCAATCTGGAAAACCCTTGAGATATTTATTATAATAATTATATGCAACACAATACCCATACACATCCTACCTTGGCTTAACAGTGTTAAAGTTCCAATTGGCAATTAAACAAGTATTTTAGTTTGTATAATAACGCACACTAAAATATATGAACTAATCTAAAGGTAAAACGTTGAAAAGGTACTAATATCCTTTATCGTTTGAAAGTAAATAACATAATTGTTTCATTATACGTTCAGTTTTACAGAGTTTGGATACACAACAGCGAACTTATAATCAGGTACTTAAACAATATTATACACTTCTGCAACATTTTTTACATCTTGAACCACGTGTGTGAAACAGACCCTTCGTGCTGAAAGGTTTTTCGATGGAATTTTTTTTAACGATTTTGCCGACAAAAACGATGAACTGGGCCACAGGGGCGGCGGAACCGGGGGGGGGGGCACTTGCCCCCAGATTTACCCAAGTGCCCCTTTTGCGGACATAAATGTGCCCCCTCGAGCATAAGTGTGCCCCCTCGAGATGAAAAAAAAATTGGCCCTACAATTTTGGATAATTTGTTACCATTGTAATTCAGTAACCATTTCCCAAAATGGTGTAGACAATTCTGATGTGAACTAGGAATATGAAAACAAAACCCCAAAGCCCTTATACAATGCGACCTGAAAATGGCCGGTTTTGAAGAGCGCCCCCTATTTTGGAGATGTTACCAGCCGTTTAAATGTTAAACGAGAAAGTGTAGTAGATGTAGTAGCACTGCACTGCGTGAGCTGCAGTTCAATGTAATTAATACACATGTAAATAATAATAATAATAATAGTGGACATTTATAAAGCGCACGTATCCACCAGGACTGGTGCTCAAGGCGCTACATTATTACATAATACATAAAAGCGGGTATAAATATAATAAGTGCATACATAAAATTAAATAAAGATGTAAATATGAATATTGTAGAGGACAGCATTAGCCTGCGGCACAAATTTAAAATTCGATATATCATCCATATAAATTATCAATATCCAGAAATTTTTTTTAACAGGCTACATAAACACTTATGTTAAACAGTTCGACATGAACAAACTGGCGCTTTGGTGAAGCCACGCCCCGTCGTTCTTTCAGCCAATCCCGTTCGATCATCAAAACGGCTTAATTATTTTTTCATCATTCCGGCGAGGATGTCGATGGGCAGCGGGAAGATGATGGTGGAGTTCTTCTCGGCCGAGATGGAGTTGAGGGTCTGGAGGTAACGGAGCTGGAGGGCGTTGGGAGACTCAGCGATGATGTCGGCAGCCTCCTTCAGGGCGCGGGAGGCGTTCTGCTCACCCTCCGCAGCGATCACCTGTTTGGTAAAAAATTGAAACACAAAGTTGTATCATTACTAACCATTTTCAAGTCATCCACGGTCACCCAAGGAAAGAAACAACAACGACGGATCGATGTAGCCTTTTCAATCATTTTGATCTTTAGCCTCAATGACTCACCTTTGCACGGGCCTCTCTGGACGCTTCAGCCTCAGCGGCCATGGCACGCTGCATCTGGATTGGAAGGCGGACGTCCTTACTGTTAAAATAAAGTTAGGTAAAGGGTTAAGTGAAATTTGAAAAGTTGACATCATCTGAAGAAGACAAATTAACAGTATGAACACCTGAAGGAAAACGTATATGGAGGGGCATTTCGAAGATTACTTTTATTCTTCATGCATGCCACTTTGGACTAACCAACGATGCATGGGTAGTTCTGATGTTTCGGTTTAAATTATTTCTTTGTCGTGTTATCCACTGGCTATGGTTCCAACCCAAATCAATAATGGAACGTCCCAGATTTGGTATAAACCCCGCCCACCTTTAGTTTCAGTACATTTCTCACAGTGTGACCGAGTTCCCGTGATCAGCTGACCAAAAGTTTGGTACTGTTTAACTAACATGCAGGAAGGAAAGGGTCTATGAAGGCAACAGGTAAACAGCATGCTTAGGAGAACTTACATCTCGACGCGTTCCACCTTGATGCCCCATGGGTCGGTGGCTTCATCAAGCTGAGACTGCAGTCCGGCACTGATCTCGTCGCGGTGGCTCAACACCTCAGCTAGGGTCTTGGTGCCCAGGATGTTACGCAGGGTGGTAGCAGCAAGCAGCTCCGTGGCGCGCTTGTAGTTCTCCACGTTCAAGACGGAGGCGGTGGGGTCTTGTACGCGGAAGTAGACCACGGCATCTACGGTCACCGTCACGCTGTCTTTGGACAAGATCTACAATACACAAATCAGTTCTCTGTTTAAAAATAACATGTACATTGGTTTGAAAAGCAGAGTATATCAACAAAGTCATTATAAGTTTAAAATGAATCACAAATCATGTGAAGTGTGAATTAAAGAGTACCACTGGCAAAAGAAACACGTCCATTCCTCCGTACATATCCATCACTTTCTTTTCCTTCTTCCATGCTACAACTTAGCATTTGACTTGTAGTTGAACCGATAACATTGATCAGATGAACAGTCGATGCATGGGAGACTTTGAGACGCTAGATAGGTGGCAGCAAGCACACCAGTCATGGGTCCCTGTGACCGAAGATCCTATAGCGCCATAGCGCCGCTACGCGGCGCTATAGGATCTTTGGTCCAGACCATAGACTGCCATAGACCTAAGTGGTGATTACGCGCACTTCCCAAAATTATCAAAAAAATACTCAACTCGGAGATGTTCAAGACACGCAAGAATTAAAGCTTATTTCATCATCTTTCATGTTCTGTTCAATTTTCGGGGGGTTAATCGATGACTTTTAGGAAAAAAAAAATTTCATCCAAAGATGATCACCCCTAAAAGCAGTCCTGAAGCCCATTGCCATTTTGAAACTGGACACCTACGCTCCATTGCAAAATAGAGTCATTTGAGGGCCTAGGCTGCGTTGATGTTATTACAGGCCTCTTCTTGTGGCTTGTTTGGTGCCATGTGCCGTAGGTCGACCTTATAAAGTACACTTCCATGGCAGTTATGGGACTTATGCAACCTTTGATGTAATAATGAGTCCTAGTTAAAATTGCCACACCGAATTTATGAGTTCATTTCGTGAGGTGACTGAGGGAAATTTGGTTTTGTTTATCACAAGTGTACGACAGACTAAAGTCACTGAACAAGCTAAAGAACCCACCTCCTGTGGTGGCACGTCAAATGAGAGAGTCCGGAGATCGACGACTCTGAATTCATCGATGCAGGGCAGAATGAAGAACAAGCCGGGCCCCTTAGGACCCCCGGGTAGCAGGCGGCCGGCCCGGAAGATGATGGCTCGCTCGTACTCCGCAACCGTCTGGAAAAAGAAGTCAAAAGGGAAATTTAACATGAATTAATGGACTTAATGGCACATAGGATCATTTGCATTTATCGAAATGTAGCCTTGCGAATTATTATTAAAAAGCTTAGGCATTTTTGGATTAAAGTTCGTACCGGGTACTAAATACCCTGTGAAATTATTTCGTTGCGCTTGCTGTCATTTGGAAGAAATGAAGGTGATAGAGATCTTGTATTGACGCAATCGGGTTTCGTTATCAAACGTTGAGCATGGTTTTTTTAATGTTTTCTCGAAACACGGATTCGCCGAATTACAAACCAACGGCTAATTAAAAAAAAGCGTCACTTTACAGACGCATCTTTGGAAAATGCGGGCTTCTTTTATTGTTTTCTTCCAAGTGACAGCATGTCAGAAAGAACAATAATTTCACAGGGAGTTTAGTGCCATATATCTTTAAACCAAGTAAGCTTTTGAACGATAATTTTGTCAGTTACTTTTGGATAGCTGCAAATGATACTCTACCTCTAACAACCGACATCGTGCAAAAATGATGAGGTTGCCAATGCACGTGGCCTCCTACTTATACACAGTCAACAGCCATTCACCCTACATTGCGCTAAACCAAGCGACGTCACTGTTCAACTTCACTGTCCACGTACCAGGAGAAAAACCGATGTATTCAGAAACCTCGTAAATAAACTCAACGTGATTCGGACTAACCAAAAATATATATTTAAATTAAGTTATCACGTGCAACAAATAGAAAACTGAATTTCCGATGCCAAGTTGAACGGAAAGAATACAATTTTTTTCGTTGTTCCCAGGGTCGACTTTATTTTCAACCTCCGTTTTCAATTGACGGAGAAGCTAGTGGTAGCGTACTCCTCGACGCCTCGGGGATGAGGTTGGTACGGTGGAAACCAAGAAGCGCACTGAATTGTGCATCGCTTCTATGCATGCACTTTGATTTCTTGCGAAGACATACCTTGATGCAGTAGCAGAGGGAAAACGGGAGGGTGAAAACGAAGATGATGTAAGACAAGATGACCAGCACCTTGGTGCAGCATCCTGGATCCTCCTCTTGCTCTTGCACTGATGGGAAAATAAAGGGATTAAATGAGATTAAAAATGAATAAGAATCTACCGAAAGAACGACGGTAAAGCACGATCATTTATGGTACAGGTATATAGTTAGTTAAAGACAGTCGTTTCAAGATCGAGCCGATGTTTAGCCCCCCCCCCCCCGGCAAACAAAAGGCACTCGAAGTCGTGCAGTTAAATAAAAAACAAGTGCGAGTGCACTCTGGCGAAAAAAATGTTACGCATAGATGGCACATATGGAACACCATACTTTTGGTCTTTTTTAAGGGACAGACAGACCATCCGACCGGCCAACCACTAAGTGACATGTAGAAGCTCCTACCAGAGCTTGTCGCACCCCGCCAACCTTTTGGGGACATTTCTTCCTTCTGGATACCGTCCAACCACTACACAAAATGGCGTCCGCCTTGCTCGAGGCACATGTTGTACAGCGCAAGTGCGAATGCACAATAAGCTCTGGCCGCCACGAGAAGTCTTGCAGGAAAGTCTTGCATAAAATCGATCAAAATGATCACTGCTAGAGCTGAAAAATGCGACGCCGAAAACTGCGACGTCGATGGCACATATTGAACACCAAAATTGTGATCAATTTTCGGAGACAGACAGACAGACAGATAGGCTAGACAGACAGACCGACACCATGACCGACCGACCACAAAGGGACATGTAGAAGCTCCTCCCAGATCTTAAAATAATTGTGATATAATGTTTCTCGGACTAAATGTTTAATCACTTTGTTTTATAAAAATGTAAAAAACCCACTTTTTAATTTTCTTATTGGCGTCTGCAACCCTTTGATAAAAGACTAAATTTAGGCCTACATATTTTTATATACATAATAATTAAAAATTCCATTTTGTTACTTTGTTGTCTCATTCCAAAGCGAATAATTTCTGTATTTGAAATAAGAATCTCGAAAAAAAAAGGAAAAAAAAAAACACCGACAGTGCATCTCTGACGTAAATGGACGTATGGGCCGGCCTTATTCACGAGTTGGCCTTTTTTGTCGAGTTCCCTGTACGTATTTCATTAATTGTTAACTGTTGAATGGGATGGCGCCAGACTATTTATGCAGGCACAATGCAGCCTTATTTTACTGTACTTGTTTTTTTTTTAAATCTAGCTTTAAACATTAGGGAATGTTGAATTACAGATTCTAAAATATTCAATGAAGCAGACTGGAATTAATTAGAAATTAAATTGCTTTCATTTCTCTCCGCAAGTTCCAAACATTTAGATTTTACCTCACTTTCAATTCAATATGGCCGACTCGTGAATAAGGTCCATAATATGTTGGACAGCCCCTGTCCCCCTCGACTTTCCCATGGAGAAAATTCCTCCATGAGCTTCCACTTTTTCAAACTATTTGCAAGCAATTTTTTTAAGAGTCGCATCCCCAGTGCCCTTCTTTAAGAAACCTCTGGCTTTCATGGGATTAGTTCAAGATACAGCCAAAAAAATTGCTCTGTTGGCATCTGTGTCCTTTTAAACCAACATTTGTAATTGCAAATTTAAATTTGGATGGTGGAAAAAGGAAAAGTGAATGGACATACAGAAAACTCAGGCACGTTTCGGGCACCGTAGTTTTTGACATATTCATAGGCCTACAAACACTAGAAGATAAACATGCAGTTTAATTTTAAAAACAAAATCTATTGTGTCAGTGACGAATCATGATATAGGAAGTTTACATTCGATCGCACTGTACCATACAAACACCATATATATATATATATAAACCTTGCCAAACTGAATTCCATATGTCTAGTTATCCTGTAATTTCTCCAGGCGAAATTACAAGAGAGTTTGTCAAAAAAATGGCATGCGGTATTTTTTTGCGAGGTCATGGGTTCTAGGCATCTTTGACCCTTTCATTTTGGAAAGATTCCCACATCTGGCCATCCCTTGTCACCCTGTAAACAAACCCTATGCGACTGGTCTGAAAATTTTAAGTGTTTTCTTAGTAAATACTTCAATGTTTTCCGTGCTAAATTTGACTTTTTATGGCATATTATTACTTTCCGATGGCCGATAGGTCAATAAAGGAAAAAAAATAGTGATGGCCAGATATGGGAATCTCTCCTTGATTTTTTCCCCTGGTTGTTAACAAAGTAGCTTCCAATATTATATCAAGTAAAAAAAAACAACACTCGAATTCTAATTCAGGAAACATAACTTTTCATGAAAATTTGCATGGATAGGCCTATTTGGGGTGTGGCTCACAATTTGGATGAGTCACATTTATAGGGCTGAGGACACGTACGGGCCTCTATCGAGCGGGAGGCTGGGGTGCCCCTCCCTATATAGGCCGAGTATTATTTGACCCTACAAATCGCCTTTTTAAACATCAGGACGTGGCCTGGCGATAGTAGTTGGAAAAAAATGTTGCAATCTGACGCCACTTCTGCGATTGTGTACAAAGTCTATGAAGAGAAAGACAATTTTTAAAGTATTTCCTAACAAAATTGGAAATGTTTCTTAGTCACAGATTCATGTCTTTATCATCATTTTTGCAACGAATGACCTTCATTGAGACATAAGTGGAAAAAAATGTTGCAACCTGACGCCACTTCCATGATTGCGTACAAAGTCTATTTTTTCCAACATCAGATTTCAACTTCAAAACGGCCACAGAAAATTTCTGTGGCCGTTTCGAGGTTGAAATCTGAGGTTGGAAAAATGCTGCAACCTGACGCCACTTTTTTTTCTTCATATATCATCTCAATGGAGGTCATTCGTTGCAAAAATGACAAGACATGAATCTGTGACTAAAAAAATATTTCCAATTTTGTTAGGAAATAATTTTCTTGACTCTCCATAGACTTTGTACGCAATCATGGAAGTGGCGTCAGGTTGCAACATTTTTTTCCACTTATGTCTCAATGAAGGTCATTCGTTGCAAAAATGATAAGACATGAATCTGTGACAAAATATACCACCTGAGATTTTGAAAATGGCGTTTGCGCGCGGTAAGCGGGGCGGAGCCCTCGCCAATAAATGGTAAATTTCACTTTCAATCCAGATCGTAAGTAAACCTTAGTACCTCAGTCTTAATCATCGAAACTCTACTTGTATCTTAGCCCCATAGGCCTAAATATGGCCAATTTACTGGACTACCTCCGTAAATAAAGGCCACACTTGCAAAAGTGTGGCCTTTAAGATGTCTATTTTTCGTGAAGATTCCGGATTAGTTTGCACACGTTTGTGTATTAAAATTTCAACATGAAATTTCACCGACGAAAAATAGACATATGAAAAAGGCAGCACTTTCTGATTAGCCTAGTATAAAAAGGGTGAGTATACTTCTAAAGCAAAAACAAAAAAACAAAGTAAGCCTAAACGTGAAAATCAAAATTAGACAAAGTTCTACATGTGTTTTTACATGTTCCAAGTGTAGCCTTTATTTACGGAGGTAGTCCAGTAAATCGGCCACATTTATTGGGCTACTTGTATCTCAGGTGAGGTGCATAGTAATTCTGTAGCCGTAATTTCGGGGTGAAATCTGATGTTTTTGTTGGCAATGGGCGCGGGTTGAGTTGCTGGTTATTCCCAACGGCATGTCTAACTGGTCTAACCATGGAGCTATCCAACAATCGACTTGGACCATAATCGCCAGACCCATGTCCCAATGTTAAAAAAGGCGATTTATAGGGTCAAGTTACTCGGACTACCCTTCCCTATAGTCGATTTACGCCACGTACGTACTGACTGAATACGTCTTGTTGAGAAATTATTGTCTGATATGGGGAGTTTGGATCAATTTATATAACAGCACACACAAGTTGCCGTAGTACATACCTCCATGAACACGATTGTCACCATGCGCCATACTGTTGTATTATACACAAAACCCGGAAAAACACAGATGGAAACTTGAAAAAATAGTTTAACCGAGAACTGGTTGAATATACGCAGTTTCAGCCACACTCAGTACAGTGAATGTTTCCTCTAATCACGGAGAAAATAACAGTTCGCTTTGCTATAGACTGTCTTGTCGTTCATCAAAGGATTCCAATGGTACAGTTATTCACGTACGTATAGTCCCTATATACTCAATGAATACAACCTAGCCGGGTGATTATACGTAAACGAATCCGCTGAATATGTAAACATATTGAACCGTGGAGGATCAAGAACATGTTACGTAATCATTGCAAAGTGCTATTATTAATCGACGCGCGACCTAGCAATGCAAACAGCAACGCCAGGAAATGCAGATAACAAAAAGCCGAGTTATGCATTGTGACAAGGAATCTGCTGGTGGAAGAAATGACTGGACATGATCCTCGGCAGGATTTCATAATCATTTTTTCGGTGTCATAGTAATTATGGTCGCAACAATGCTTGCATGAACGATTGAACCATGGAGGTACCTCCATGATTGAACGTAAAGAAACATAATTTTGTTTCATTATCCGCATACGAAATTACGATTAAGTGTAACATCATCAAAAAACGGAAGTCGGCTAAACCATGCATGAGTGGATGAAGAAATGCTGCACACTAATTACATTGTGCATTATGTAGACCTTCTTCGCACATTTTTAAACCGGAATAACCACGGATCCTAGACACCAGGATAAACGACTCGGCCCAACTCCTGGTTTACGCGTGATAACGGCCTGTACTGGTGGCAAATACCATGAATACTTTTCAACAAAGACCACATGCGCGCGGTGGCTTTCAGATTTGCAAGGCTCCGATCTAGCGCCCGATCTGGCCTCGAAGTCTGTCAAGCCAGCGAATTATATTTTTGAATATTCATGAGTCTACGTTTTTGGTCGTTATTATTGAATTCTGATAAGTGATAACTACATAACCATGGTAATTCCGAGCACAATATCTTTAGCTTTAAGATGAACAATGAAATGTCGCTTTTGTTTCATCGGTTCGGCATCACATCTCTCTAAAACTTTTTAATAAAAGCCTCATTAAAAACGAAATTTGAGTAAACGGTGTTCTCCTCGAAATTTGACGTTTATTTCCCGGGTAAATACTTCATCTATGACGACAAAAACTGCACAATACCACCTGTCATATCCTGAAGTATTTATTTCTTCAATACTTTGGGACAATTATATCTTAAATAAGAAGTAGTTTTGCTTACAGTTTTATGAATAGGCCCTATTTCCGTTTTAGATGTCATGCAAAACCCCAACACAATTCGCGATTACGCGCCAACGGGTATTAATACCCGTTATCACGCGTCTAACCATGGAGGAATAAGAACACTTTCTTACTCCTCCATGGTCTAACCAATTAGTGCATTTTGTACTAGAGCTCAGAACAGTCGTTTATCCTGGTGTCTAGGATCCGTGATAAAACTGAGTGAGGCGTATAAACCGGAATATAACGTAAATGGACTTCGTGCGTATTTGTGGCGGGGAAAATACTCAGACGTATTAAAATGGGTGTTACCGGACACTTAACACTCAGTTCTGCATGCAGAGGCGTCACATAGTTTCAATTTACAAGGAACACTTTTCTTCCCCCACCCCCCCTTTTTTTTTCAAGGGGAATGCTCCGTCCGTGCATGGAGGTAGAATACTCAGAATCCGTAATGAACTGATATTAGACACAATATTGATACAGGTTTGCTTTCTGAATTTCATAATTTTTTTCTTCTTGTCTTTTCATCTTTGCCGTAGCCCCAATAATTGTTGAACCGCCAACCGGGCTATACTGGCGGCCGGGGCTACCGCTAAAAAAATTTAGCGTTTGAGATTGAGTCATTTCAAGTGTCCCCATGCAAATTGCATCCAAATAATCCCAACGTTTTGGACATAATTATATAGCTTCTAACAATAGGCCTACATTCAGCTGTTTTTTGCTTGTTAAAGTGTTGCTGAGCGCGCCATGGGCGTCGCCCGGGTTTTTTTTCTCTAGATGGGGGCAAAACACATATCCCCCCAAAATCCCTCTACAAGTTTTCCAGCATATTCGCGATTTAACATTTTTGTTCGAGGGTGGGCAGGGACATGACCAATTGGTCCCCCGACCCCTAAATAACAGCAATGACTTCGCGCCTCTTATTCTTTTTTTTTCTTCCTTTTTCCTTTTTTTTTTTTTTTTTTGGTTTTTCGGGGGGGGGGGGGGCCTTTCCCCCCCCCCCCCCCTCGCGCCGCCCATGGAGTCGGCGCCCTTGATGCTTAGGTGTGGGTGCTTTTTCTTTATTTCTTTTAAAATATCAAGAAATCCGAAGAGGAAAGGGGATGAGAGACATCGATATTAGAACATCGTCTACACTCCTCTTTTGGTTTAGTTACTTAAATAAAAAATGAAATTATTAATATTATTTTTTGGGGGGGGGGGAATCTGCCAGTGAGTCGACCCAACGCTGCCTTGCAAAACATTTAAGGACTCGTCGGCGTCTTTATTTACCCTTTATTTACCGCTAACTTTGGTCGATTTTATGTACATTGACCATCATAACTCCATGCATTGTTTATGTGTATGTCCAAGGTCTTTTTGTAGGTTGCATGTTATAGACCATTTTCATTTTGCAGCCATCATGATTTTTTTCCCATTCAAATGTTTGGAAGGAAAAATAGTCTGATTCCTTTTTTTGCGCAAAACACATTATCATTCAGTGCTGTTATTGGATACAGGAAATATGCCTGACTAAAATGGTGGCAGCATGAGAAAGGTCTATCGCGCACTAGATGCAATTCTGATGAGAGAGGGGCAGAAACCAGTCTTATTCACCCGCGAGAAATGAATTTGTTTCGGAATTCGGACTGTAAATAAATCTGAATACATGTACGTACTTTCTATAACTACAGGTGGGCCGATCGTGTTCGTTCATTCGGTATAAAACTAAACAAACTGCACAGACAACATCTTTGACGTAGAGCGCCCCCTAGCGTCGAATGGTGTGTTCCAGACCAAAAAGCTTCAAGTAGTCCCAACGATCCCTATACGGAAGGAGTCACAAGTCTCGTCCATGAACATGCCATTTTAATTGTTACAAGTCATTCCCAGTTGTTAATTCTGACCCTACTTTCACTTTGACTTATCGATTGACAAGTGATTTAACTTAATTATTTATTGTGACCAAAGAGCTATATTAAATAATTTCATTCTAGAAACACAAACAAACGTTGGTCTATACCGTGCAGTCGAGCCGATGAGCTGCCCTCTTTTGAATTGCCAGCCATGTTTTCAAGCTGGAGACTTTCTGAAGACATCCGGTGACGAGAAACTCCACTCTTTTGCCGAATGCTAGCGATGATCACTACCAATGCATAAACCTACTAATACAATGTATCTGATTTTGATCGATACACCACGCGGCGATATTAGGCAACAAAAGTGTGCAACTGAGACATAGGCCTGTGCCTGATTAAACGGTGATACCAAACGTCCACGTTATTATTCAGTTAGCGTGTTACTCACGTTATGATTTTCATTCAGAAGTTTGTTTGTGTTGTAAAGTGGTCTCCAAAGTCTAAACCACAACTGGCACAGATATCAATCAAGTTTAATCCTGAATCTTTATAATAGGCTTATCTCTAGAGTGTTTTATGAAAGGCATATCTCTAGTATGACTGTTAATCACAAGGTTACCGCCCTAAAGCATACACGAAGCTGTTAAAGCTATGTTGACCTCACATTTAAGTTTGGGAATACTTTTCATACCAAAGATAAATCCGCCGCAGTGCTGTACCGGAAAGTTTCCATAATTATTTAAACTTTGATTTTGATTTGATGTGTGGGACGAGTATTTTTTTTTTAATTCCAAAGGTAGGCCTACTTGCTGTTAAGCTGTGGATCATTCCGTAAAAAATTATTCCCTCAAAACACGCGAAATCGGACACTTCCATGATTTACAGTTATTTTTACATGCATTACACAGGCCCCTTGTTTCCAAATCACGATTTGCATGCCCTCGGTATTTGAGCATATTTTGGGCCATGAATTACTTGAGGGTTTGTGACAAATATGGGTAGAAGCCGTGCACAGGACTGTGAGCTTGTAGGTGTGCAATTTGGATTAAATTGGGGCCCTAAGGGCGCGCTATTTTGCAATGGAGTGTAGGCATCGTTTTTCAAAATGGCGACGAGCTTCAGGACTACTTCAAGGGGTGATCATCTTCGGTTGGAAATTTCTCCTAAAAGTCATCAGTTCACCCCCCGGAGGGCATACTCTTGCTAACCCGCAGGTCGTACTCCTTCCGTTTCGGGCGCTCACGTCCCGCTGGACGGGTCTGGTGCCACCTCATCCTGGGTCGCCCACCCTCTTTCCCCACGGTCCTGGCGGTATCCACCAGTACCACAGACCTTGGATTGCAAGCCTGGAGGGTGGGAACCTTGATGCATGGCCAAGCCTGTTCAGTCGCCTGCAGATTGTGCCGGACAGTGGACACTAAAGGCTGCTTCGACTGGGCTCCGACATCTTCGTTTGGTACGAAGTCCAGTGCTCCACGTTACGCGTGATGCCCAAGATGATCGTGCAAAGAAAGCACGAGTCGAAAGCATCCAGTTTTAGATTTCAAGTTCCAAGAAACTAAAATAAGGAGAAGCGACCCAGGTCGACCAAAATACACTTTGGTTATGACAAGCTAACTGTATCTGTATTCATAACGTCCCATTGATTAGTCTCATGGTCATCTGAATGACTTGACTGGAAGGCGATTTATTTTTTGGGCTAAATAGCGCCCTCTTTAGTTTGTAACTTAAGCCCATCGGTCGGTCAAAATGAGTTGGGGACTACTTGTGTATATGCCATGTGAAGTACGATTCAAGTGAAGGCATCTGATCATCCGTTTGTTACGCCCCTGAAATAGACCATCGATCCCAACTTTAGCTGGGACTGTCCCAACTTAAAGGTAACGGACACCATTTGCAAAAACAAAAATGTATTTTAACGACTGAAGGAACTACAATAAATCTGAAGTGGGTTATTAAAAAAATAATTCGAAATTTCAGCGCAGTATATATCAGACTTTTGGAGAAAAGTGAAAGCGCATCTTCATTTTGACAGTTTCATTTTTGATTTTTTTTGCAAATGGTGACTAATACCTTCGAGTATTCCAGTTGAAATAGGTAAACTAGGACCATCCCAACTGAAGTTGGGCCAATGGTCTAGTTTGGGCGTGACAATCTCATGCCGAGCTGATTTGAAAAGATGACGAATACTCAAAATCTCACACTCTATCTCTACTGAGCACATTTTAATGGTGGCCTGCATAACCGAAATGGAGAAGGGTACATTCCATAAAACCACATGACAAGGATTAAATCAACTACCACTGTGTGAACTTGGAGCATCAAAACTGAACTTTGGGTACTACACGTACTGCCAAACCAGTTAAAACAAGGGTCATCGTTGTGAAAATCTGTACATTTTAAATTGTTCATGTTTAGCATTTGATAAAGACTACACCATACAAAGTAAAAATCCAAAATTGTGTGGAAACCAACTTACAGTTTTTGGTTCAAAGCAGGAAGTTCAATTTTGGTTTTAAACTTTAGCTTGTGGATGAGGAAGTCAAAGATAAGTAAGAAATTGTTTAAATAGTGAATTACTAATTCTAGTAGCTAAAGGAAAACGTGTCCCAAAAATAAGGGAAAAACAAAAATATAAGCAGACGTTGTAGTTAAGCGAGTAGATTATAATACTAAGATCAATCAATTTGCAAAAAAAAAATTATTGTTTTGAATTGTGAGGCTCAGTTCAAAAATTAAGATACTTTCAAAAATGTGAGAAGCAAAAGGATTTGCCGAAACGAATGGTCGCCGATTTAAAACTGCACTCTCGGATGATGTAAACCGGCACAAAATATTAATCAAATACGACTTTCAATTTAATTGAACACAAAAGTTGAAATTATAAAATACGACAGAGGTAAAGAATCTGTCAGCTCGCAAACTGGGAGCTGAAAATGGTCAAAACAAAGTTGGATATGTTTACTGATGCCACAAAAATTCAAAACAAGCTGGTATCCGTGTACTGCCAACGTTGTGGCCGACTCAGACAGTCCTTTAGTGGATGTTGGCCAGTTGGCTTGGCCACCGGGGGGAAACGAGGTCGCGTTATCGGCCTGGAGATCACTCGCCCTCAAATTCGTTAACTTCGATGATTTCTTCACCAACAAAGAATTCGATAACTTCTTCCTCCTCCTCTTCGCCAGCGTACATGCAGTCAGTATCCACACCTGAATCATCAAAGAACAAACACAAAGTCGATCACAAATGTCACAAGACCTAATTTAATGTTTCATCAGAAACTTGTAAACCTATAAAATCAAGGCAGAGAGATAACTTTCCGAAGTTGTGGGCCAACATTTGTTTGATCATATCTTAGATCTGAGGTTGTTACAAGTACAAACTAAAGTGATCACAAATGTGGCGTCACAAATTCATGTTTGTGTTCTCATTTGTGACCTACTGAGGCAAAATGAGGAATGTCCCCCAAAACCTTATTTTGAGTAATGGACGTCTGAAGTCGGATATACTATACAAATCATGTCGAAATTGATATTAATTGTTTTGTATTTTAGAGGAGCCAAGGTATCCAAGATTCACACTATTCATTATTATTGGGGAAAAAATACCCACAAAAGCAGAAAAACTGCAGAATGTTTTTTACTGCTGTTGGCGGCGCAATGCGCTTCTTTTTCCCAAAGTCGTTTACTCAAAATGAGGTTAGTGAAACTTGGCAGGACACTGTTCGTGTTCCTGCGTCCTATCTTTGGAATAAATTTAGCTACAGAAATAAATTTGGTATCATATTTCAGCACCAAAAGTTGCCAGAGTTTTGGATATTTTGCAGTTGTAAATTTTTTTCTTTAGTTATTTGTTGTGTCAGTACATGGCAGTAAAGCCAATGAGCAAAATTTTCTCACAGATGTTTTGGGTTCACAATTTGAACAGAAAACCAGTAATTGAACAGTGTCTTCCTGAAATGACATCACAGCAACAACGCCCCCAGTTGTCTGGAAAAGCATGGACAATTTTGAATATTTAAAGAAGTCCACTTTTCAATAAAGTTAACAAAACTGGGATGTCAACTAGTTTTCATACATTTAACCAGTTCACGTCGGATGACACGTATACACGCAAAGGTTTTGTGGTATTCAAAATGGATGACAGATAAACACGCAGGGAGCGAGGCCGGAAATATCAAAATAATCCAAGGGCGAACTGGTTAAGAAAAGTAGAAAGGTGCACAAAATGTGTTCATAAGAAAAATTCATCTCATGGAGCCTTTAAGGAACCTGCCAATAAGGCTGTGTCTGAATTACTTGGCTATGGCTATGGATTACACATTATGCGTATGGCTATGTCTGTAGCTGAATCCACATCCCATAGACATGTGTGCTCTTCCCAGCCACAGCCAAGTTATTCAGACATAGCCATAGTTTTTTTTCCTGACTGTCTCTCTCACCGTCTCGCAGCTCCATGCGCAACTGCCTCTCCTCTTCATATTGCTCCTGCAGCTTTTGACGGAACGAATTGAACTCATCCAGCATCTGCTGTCGCTTCTCAATCAGCTCCTGAAAATGTAAAAAAAAAAAACGCCAAGGGGATGAACCTGTGTTCACAGGAACGGAGTGCCCATCTCTCTTTCGAAGCGATTGGGCCAGACTCATATGCTGTAGTGGGGGGATCGCCGCACCTCCACAGCGAGTCTGTTACCTTCCCAGCATTGAATAATGCTGGTACCCATTTAACACGTGGGTTGAGAGGAGTAATTTAGGTAAGGTGCCTTTTTCTCAAGTACAAGTACAAGTATGAGTACAAGGCGATTTTGTTCCTGTCAGTACGAGTACATTCTTATGAGTACCAAAAAATGTGCTTGAGTATGAGTACTACAACACTGAGGGGATAGATAGCACAGGAGTCCCAATTGGGAAGTAATTGGAAGGATGGAACCATCACACGTCAATTACAAGTCATCACAACTCAATCACAAGTCATCACACGTCAATCACAAGTCATTACAACTCAATTACAAGTTTCACCCGTCAATCACAAGTCATCACAAAATGACAAGCTATTCAAATGAAATGCGGAGAAGGCATCCCTTTCCCTTTGTTCATGGCTCATCCCCTGTTATTTGTGACCAGACTTGTGATTTGACTTGTGACGGAATTTATTACAACTCTGGCTTGAGACACTTAAACCAGTGCCACTGCATGCTGTGATGCCCATACTGTAGGCCCCATTGAAATTCTCGAGGAAAAACTGAAAGGCTGTGCTTCCTTCAACCACTATGATTTTCAAAATGAATTTCAGAATGTAAGCGGCATACTTGTTAGTAAAGTACAACCTCAATGAGCTCCGTGCATAAGTACCCCCTCAACGGTACGAAAGGGAGAGTTGGGGGAGACCACTGGGAGAGACATTGGAACGCATTGCCGATGGCCGACGTTCACGCAAAGACGATATGGCTTTGTGCACATTCAGAGAGAATTAGTCGTGCCTACTACGTGCCATACTTGCACCAACCAGTACGCACATGCGGTGTCCCCCCCCCCCCCCCCCAACGGAGCTCTCAAAAGTGGTCAAAAAGCGCCCTCTCTTGTCAGATTAGACAAGAGCAGTAGATTTTTAATGCCGTTTTCTTCTTCATCAGAAAATGGAAGGATGTGTTCACAGGCTTGCAACTGGGCATTTAGAAAAAACGAGGAAACCCCAAACCACACGAGACTTTGTATAGCATTTCTGGGAATTTAGAAAAAAACGAGGAAACTCCAAACCACACAAGACTTTGTACAGTATTTTTCAATTTGTAATGGCATTCACAAGAAGTAAAAAACGAGGAAATCAGCGGATCCGAGGAAAAGTTGCATGCCTGTGTTCAGTGGTGCCTGATTATAGGGTTGGTGGGTTGAGTGCCCTCATGATGAGGATGACTCAATCAAAGCTCCATATCTCACCTTGGACGCCTTGGAGTGGCTCATTCGGTCCTTCAGTTCAAACTGCTTGCTGTACATCTTCATGTTCTTCTTGAGGTCCTATCAGAAAAAAACAAAATCCAAAGAAAAGAATTTTTATTTTTATTTTTTTCGGAGACTGACTTTGAAGCTTTCTTTTAAAATATGGACAACTTTGAGAACAATTTATACACTGGATTGCTGTAGTTCATGATCATCAAGAATCGTGACATCAAAATTTGGACACAACATGGTTTCCATCACAATGATGTTTGCAATGTCTCCAAATTTTGAGTACACCTGTGTGTAGGGTAGCCATTTAGTGTCCATGTTTTGGATGAAAGATGTGTTAACTTTCTAAGTCTACCTTCAGCTGTATAATATAGGTTGTCCCGGCTATTTGAAAAGGTTTATCATTTGAATTCATCATTTTTAAAGCTATAGTCCAACATTTGTAATTTGTGCATTTTGTTCGTTTGAAGCAACAAAAGGGTTCAAAATCTAATGAAGGATACTGAACAACTAACCTGATGAAGTTTCAGCTAAGCTTCAGCTGTACATTCCGAGAAAAACAGCATTCTAAGATCTCAATTTCAAATCAAAAGTTACTGAATCATGTTTTGAATTGTTTTGAATTGCAGCTATACGCGACGTAGCGCACTGACCCGACGAATTATAACAACCGCGCGCGCGTGTGCGTCGTTCCAATACTTGTGCGCGCTGCGCTGAATAACAAAACGAACTACTAATTTAAATTTTCCTACGGTGCTTCTTAAAAATCACCGTTGGAAATGCTTTCTTTCGTTGATTACTTCAAAATGACAGCTTCCCAGAAGGAAAAATTTCACAGGGAGTTTAGTTCCCTTACTATATTTCAACCAAGTTTGTTTTTCAACAGTAATTACGCCAGTTACTTTTCGGATGGCTGCAAATGATGGACTATAGCTTTAATATTCATATTCGTCCATCAACATCGATGAAGTGCACTTCCAATGAATAATCAATTTCGTCTTTTGTCTGACAATTTCAAATTCAGTTCAAGCAAATCCAAACAATGAGCACACGTTTTCATCCCGGAGTATTCGATTTCTCTCGTCTACGCCGAATCGTGTTATTCAGAAATCAAGTTCGTCTAATTGATTTATATAAGTCAAATTCGATCTTTGAATGCTGCCTTTCTGCAACAGCTTAGACGAATTTGATCTGTGATGACGAATATTCTCAACCCGGTGACTAAAGAGTGTGATCAAATTTTAAAACTGAATGGTAAATGACTAAATTAGTTTTTAGACAAAATTGAATATTTGAGTTGGTGAATTTCAATGAAAAATCTTTTAAAATAGCCAGGAAAACTTATACAAAGGAACCACAAAACAAAAACCTGCCATCGGGACACCAAATCCTGCTTTTTCATAGTGGAACATAGGAAAATGTTGATAAGAATTTTTATATTTTTCAGTGCTGCACACCACTCCTGCAAACATTACCGAACGGAAAATCATTTACAAACATGGGCAAATATTAATATTGTCTACGCAAATGCTATGCATTGCAGGACTTTGATGACAAAATGGAAAATCAAAAATCCTTGAAATGGGCTGGGCAAATTGTAAATATCAATTACTTGTTATGTACAAATCGTCAACTTTTTCAGTGCAACTTTGTTTTTCTGAACAGATACCGTTTAGCTCTGGTTGTTTTACCTTGAGGTGCTTGTCGGTAAGCAGCGAGGCTGGGCGAGGGCGCCAGAGTAGCTGGCAGAACCGATCGCGGTTGCACTTCTGCAGCAGTCGACCCTGGAAACTCCAGACCCAGTAGGCATTATCAACCTGTCGTCCAAACAACAAAGCATGAATGGAATGAACATGACAACTAGGGCGTAATCAATTTGAATAGTTTAATATTGGAAACTTCAGAATTACATTCGAATGAATGTTTACATATTCAACAGAGCATGTAAGTCTCACCAGTTCACGTTCACTTTTTATGAGAACGTCTTCGTACCAAACACTGACTGGTCTAGTCACAGAGCCCGTGTTTAAATTCACCCCATTGTTATCTACAGTACATGATCAGTTGAACGGAGGTTGAGGTCAACAATTTTACTTATACATGTATAAGTCATCAATTCACAATATTTTTAATATTTCGTAAATTGAAATGCTTGCTTGTCTTTTGAAGTACCCATTTATTGCCCTTGAGTGGATGGGCCCAGTCAGGACACAAAATAAACGAAAAAAATAGGACGTTACACACGTTGTAGATCCTATACGGTGGACGTGCTGTATTCTCATAAAATCACAGGTTTTTGAGGTCAACTTACTCGCTCTATATTACCAGGATGAAACAGGGTCAACAATAACAACTAAAGCAATAGTGACCGACGAACCATAATGTCCAGGTTTGTCCGTCACCATTACTCTAGTCGTTATTGTTGCTATTACATGGCTTCTCTTTTTATTATGAACAACTGTTTGTAGCACACAATTTTGTAACACGTTAAATTATCTAACACAATTCAGGTGGAAAGCTTTAAAACAAGTTACCGGTTTATGTATACAATTTTGCCTGATGTTTTCACTTGAAAAAAAAAAATGTACAGGCTTTTCCTAACTTAGAATATGCTCCGGGCATACCGCCTTGTTCACAGAGAAAACGGTGATCATTTTAGTGAGAGAAAAAAACCCAAACACGAAAACAAAAAGACGGGAAACTGACTATGTAGGGCACTGTGGTCCAATGGTTACGGTGTTCAACTCGCGTGCCGTGGTACATGGTTCGAATCCGACAGGGAACATGGTGCTTGTGCTCTTGGGCAAGGCACTCTACTACGATTGCCTCTCTCCACCCAGCAGAGTTGTAACGAGTCACTGATTTTTGTGACTCGAGTCGAGTCGAGTCATTTTAAAGAAGTGACTCGAGTCGAGTCGAGTCATTAGGTCAACAAGGTCGAGTCGAGTCGAGTCGAGTCACAGAGTGTGGTCGAGTCGAGTCGAGTCGAGTCAAGTATTTAGCTCGAGTCAATTCGAGTCACAAATATTTGAACACTAAATTACAATAAAAAGCAACAAACACAAGAGAGAAAGAATACAAGGCACCAGTCTATTACGGAAATCCAAAGACATAAAGTATGCTGTATGGTACCCAACCAACAGTTTCCATTGCTAGTCACGTCACAGATAAGAAGATGTGAAACTTCGGTCTTATAACTGGTTTGGCTTCGGGTCTAGATTTTGTTGTTCGCTGATCGCTGACAACGTTAAAACCTAATTGCATTATACAAAACTGTTTCTGATTATTTAAAGGTGGACCCGTCCGTATCCATTTGTTTGTGTGAAGTCGGGACATGAATTTAGCCAGCGTTCCACCAAGAACTTCAAAATCGCCCGAAACCAATGATGAAACCACGGATTGAGAAATGCGTTTTAAGTCTGGTTCCGGGTTTAGCATTACATGCTATAGAACCACAAGGTGGGAGTCCGCGACACGGTGTATGTTTGTTGTTTCATTATGGAGGAAGGAAACAGACGGCCGCTGTATATAAACGTACATTATTCGCGAACATTAACGTGACGTGAACAAAAACTGGCAACGCGAACGGCGCAGCGTAAGTCATTGCAAATATTTTTCGCAAGTAAGTTTTGCTTTTATTTTGGGACTCGAGTCTTATTAGCCTTCCTCGAGTCGAGTCGAGTCATTCTGATGAGGGACTCGAGTCGAGTCGAGTCATTTGTTCGCAGTGACTCGAGTCGAGTCGAGTCATTTACCTGTCGGGACTCGAGTCGAGTCGAGTCGCCAAAAAATGTGACTCGAGTTGGACTCGAGTCGAGTCATTGACTCGAGTCATTACAACTCTGCCACCCAGGAGTATAAATGGGTACCTGTGAAGGTAGAGACCATATTGCGCGGATCTCGAGCTGCTACAGGGTCTCATTCCTGATGAACAGGGATAATAATTGTGATGCGCATTTGAACATATTCATATGGAATTTGCGCAATATAAATGCATAAAATTAATTATTAAATTATTATGTTTAACATATTTATGTTAAAACATACAAAATTAATTGGGAGGATTTGAATGTGCAACCTCCCGAGTACTGTTCCGGTGCTCAGTTGAAAGAGCACCTGAACAGTATACCAGCGGTCAGGGGTTCACATTCCACTCTTAGTCAATTTTTGTCTTAAAACTTTATACTGAGGAAAAAAGAAAAGAAAAGTAAAGTGCAATGACCTTATGACTCCACCAGCTGACCCCTGTGATGACGTAGCGTCCGCTTGGGTCCCACTCCAAGTCAGTGGCCATGAAATGCTCCGTCTGATTCATGCTGGTCATGTCACCGGCGTCGATGAACTCGAAGGTTCCGTTCATACTGGGGGGGGGGAGGAGGGGGAGGAAAATGAAATGAACAGATTGATACAAACTTATTATCATTAAAGGTAGAGTCATCATTTGTGGATTTTTTTTGTTTGAAGCAACAAAAGTACTCAAAATCTAAAGAAGGGTGCTAGACAACTAATCCGATGAAGTTTTAGCTTAGTGAATGCTGTACATTCCGAGAAAACAATATTCTAGGATCTTGATTTCAATTCAAAAGTTGCCTAATCATGTTTTGAATTGCGCCTGAAATCAGCGTCCGGGACACGTTCTCATTCAGCCGATTGCAGCTACGCGATGTCACGCACTGAACCAACGAATTATGCAACTGCGCGCGTGTGTGCATCGTGTCAACGCTTGCACGCACCTTTTGAAGGCTCCGCCAAATCAAAACCGAACTACTAACGGACATTTCCACAAAAATGTGTCTTTAGACGCATTATTAACACATCTTTGGAACTGACCTTTTATTGTTTTCTTCAAAATGACAGCATGCCAGAAAGAATAATTTCACAGGTAGTTGAGTGCCATTACTATCTTTAAACCAAGCATGCCTTTTAACAATAATTTTGTCAGTTACTTTTTGGATAGCTGCAAATGATATACTCCAACTTTCATTATCAAAGTTATATGAACTATGTGTGTAACTATGACCTGAGCAGTAATAAAAACACACAGGGTCTGAAATTTACAGCTGACTTTGAAGGTAAAAATGGATAAATTAGGTAAATTTTAATACAGGTCTTTTCCCAAATTGTTTTACCTTGGTACTTTGTAATTTGTCATTCAAGTATCATTATTGGATTGACTTCAAGTGATTTTTTTATTTGTTGGGTAGGTAGTTTGCTATTCATGATCACTTTTGGAGGATGAGTGCATTAAGGAGTGCATCAGAATTATAAAATCAGAGTCAGATGTAACAGGGACAGGGAAAATATGTCGGCTGCTAATTAATAAAATGCTGGGGGGGGGATTTCAAACTGAATGATAAGGCAGCCCAAGAAAATATCCAAATAGATTAAACTTATTTCAAAAACCTCTAGAACAAAGTGAACATAACCCTGAAAGTTCTGCACTTGGTGTAAAACTTTAACAAGTTAACTATCAGTAATGTTTTTAAGGGGTCAAGAACAACAGTTCAGGGGGTGAGAAATGATTGATAAGCCCATAATGTGATCATTGTCAGAAATTCTACCTGCGTAGTCCAGCCAGAACGACAAATTGTCCCGTCGGAGCCCAGAAGATACAATTAGCTTGTTTTCTCTCAAGAGTCTCTGCAAAAAGAAGGATAAAACATAGCAAATGTGTCAAGAACTGAGTAACTTCTGGAATACTTCTTGAAACGTTCGCTCTTGAATCATTACTCTGGATTATCCCTAACCCTCCAGGGTAGTTTGGCTAGAAACCCTGCCAAACGCAGCAACATGCAACACTTGTCAAAATGACAAGCCTGCCCAGTGTAGCAAGATCCATCAGGCCAAAAGTGTCATGGCCAAACTGCCTCAGAGTCTGTGGTCACCGAATACAGCAGGACACAACTGTGGCATTGTTCAATGAGATTGACTCTCATTGTCTCAGAAGCGGCCGTTTATGCACTAGTGTTAGCTGAATACGTCAAAGTGCACCAGACCTTTCCACCTGATGCACTATGTTGCGTCTGGCAGGGTTAGGGTTAATAAAGACTGGATTATTGCAATGGGCTAAGTTTAGTGTCTAACCCATGACTAAGAGCGATAGCCGGCTAATAACATCGGATTGGTTAAGCCAGCCGGATGAGTCCATGGTATTGCAACCCGCCCCTGAGGCCAAAACCGGCGGCAAAGCTTCGTTTTCGACCACCTCCCCCCCCCCACCCCTGAATTCTACTTCCATGGCCATAGGTACGTGGTGACTTACTGACAAGCTCCACTTTGCCCTTCTCGTGGATTTTGTAGAAGCTGGCTGAGATTCGCGGCGCCTCGCCGTGCAGACAGCAGAAGCGAGAGCCCGTTGGCTCCCAGGCAAAGGCCGTGATGGTCTCCTTGAGTTCCACCTGGTCAACGGGGATCTGCTTTTCTCTGATGCGGAACAGCTCAAAATTCCACAGCGACACCTGCGAGGGTGGGATAATAGATTGATCAATTAGGCCCCGCCTACTGCACACATGCGGAACAAGACAAGCCTGTTTTTGTTTTTGTTTTGTATTTTTGTTCATGCACCAAGTGTTGAGAAAATAGAGAAAATGTGTCAAGTTCAGTGTTGAGAAAATAGAAAAAATGTGTCGAGTTCATCTCTTGAAAACCTTTTTCTCAGAACATGGCATAAGATTTATTACACTGTTATTCAGTCAACAGAGATGAAACTGGCATATGGCAAAAAAATCGGAAAATATGCCGAAGAAAAATACGTGTCCGAAATCTGGGCCGCGCTGCATTACACACATGTACATGCATGTACAATACACTTCATGCACAATTTCCGGACACCAACTCCTGCTTTATTTTCGATTCAAACAAAATTTTACTGTGAAAAAAATGGTTAGTGTTTTCATTGCATAAAATGCCCGAATTACGGTTAGAGTAACGGAGTCATCAATAAAGAAGTTCACATCTTACTTGAGAAAGTCTAGGGAAAAGTCCGAAAGACAAGGCACTGTTCATGGTGCTTCAATCATGTCCATTCAACCACACAACTCCACTACTCCACTTGCATTCATACGTGGGGAAAAATCAGGTATTATCGTCTTTCTCTTCTAACAAATGCCAGTGAAATGTTTCGCTAATGTTCTCTTTGCTATCCTCGAAATAGTCATCACGATTTTTAAGGCATTGTATTTTGTATAACTAAATTTGAAACCTCCGAAAATCGCACAGCATAATGATTTTATCCACTAGATCGTTCACAAGGCTACCCGTTCGGCGGGGCCGTTCCCGACCGGCCATGTGCTAGCAGACGGTACGGTGCGGTACGTACGCTGGTACTCATTACGTGCAGTACATGTGCGCACGTGCGACACAGTGATTTTTCCATGTCGCCTGTCAATGTTTAACCTTTTGTCCAGCCGGAGAAGGCTCCGATCAGTGTTATGCCCTGTTTTTTCTACCGTTGAAACACTCCAATAACGACTGGTGAAAGAGATTAAAACTACGTTCGCGATGATTTTAACGTGCCATTTCCATCGACTTTTCATCGACTTTTCTTTGAAATTATGATTGAAATAAAATGACATTTTGTGAGAAAAATCCTTACTAAATCAAATTTTGTGGGACACACTGTAAAAAAATCGGAAATTTCGTTGGAAAATTCAAAAAGTCGGTTTTCCGATTAAAATCGGAAAAGTTTCATCTCTGAGTCAAAATGGAGTACTGAAGTGTGATGTCATTTAGAACCAGAAAGCATAGTGCAAACGAATGGAGTACGCGCGTGTTGGTTCAGGGGCTGAATCACGCGCTTAAGTCTTTCACACACATTTTGTGCGCGTGACGTATTCACTTCGGTACTCCATTACAACTCAAAAATGTTTTCCTCCCCATTTTCATATAATTGGCTAATGAATTATGCAAATCTGATACATAAATTATGCATTACTGAGCATCAACAATGCTGGGTACAGCCTACTAACTCGACACTAACTCCTCCAAAGTCAAGTGACACTTTTTTTGCCATTCAGCCTCAATCCTCCAAAATCCTGGAGAATTTTGGAGGATTGGGGAGGGTGAGGGTTAATCTTTCTTTATTTGTGCAAAATTTGCACACTGCAAGACAAATCACGCCAATTGGTAAAAGTCCTTTTTATTTCGGAGACAGCAACCTTTGACGGATGGAAGGTTCAACCATGATGACGTTCACCTTTTTGTTCTTGTTGGTGTAGCGGTCCACCTTGACGCCCAAGTAATCACCCTGTTTCTGCCAGTGGATCTTGCAGTCGGCGACGTTGTAGAGCGTCTTAGCGCGGAGCTCCTTACGAGACGGGATCTCCACCAGGGTTACTCTGGCTGGACTCTCGTTGACCTCCGGCACCCAGTAGGCCAGAATGTTATCGGCAGGGGACCAGCCAAAATCCCTGCCAAAATAAAACAAACAACCATAGGGCATTTGCCATTTCTGTGATGAAATATTTTCAACTGATTCCACGCTTGCAGACCTGCTTTTACTCTTTCAAGGCATACAGGATAATTTGGAAAACACTCAAAAAACGAAACTGCCAAAATATTAAGAAATAGCCCACTTGATTGTAAATAAATGAAAGCATGTAACATCCTGTGAAATCGTTCAGCCTGGTATGCTGTCATTCTCAAAAAAAAAGAGGAATTTTGCATCAGTAGTAATGATTATTAGGATGTAACCATTACTGACAAACAGTTTTGTCAAATACTGCACCCGTTAAACAATTGCAAGCCAGCTGCTGACTTTATGCGTATGCTCGGGTACGCTAGGTGTACTTTCCCATGACACAGCCAGCTCTTGGGCACTCCCTATGACCTATGGGTTCTATGCACGATGGTTGAACAAGTTCAGTGACAACCCCCGATGTCTGCTATAAATTAACAGCCCTTAAATCGGTCCATTTCATGAAATCGCAACAAATGCAAATAATCCTATATATGCATTTAGCCCATTCGTCCCTAGACTGCGCCAAACCACCCTGCATGTTACTCTCTAGAAATATTGAATTTGGGACTGGGTTTGAGAAAAAAACTTACCGAATTTCACAACACATGCACTTTTGTAATTATATTTTATAATCATGATATTGTGATGTATTTTTCTTTGGATCCCAGAAAACGTTGGCACTTGAGTTATACAAATGTACCTACGCCAAAGTATAATAAAGACATTATGTGGTAAAAAAAAAAATTAGAACTGTTCCTATTAAGGAACAAGATTTGTAAAAATAGATCTTTTACTCAAAACTATCTCTGGTGACTTGTTATTCATTTCAGTGGGTTAGGTCGTGTCAACAGTTTTTTTTTTGTTTTGTTTTTTGTTTTGCATTACGGAAATAATTTTTTGACATGGACTGAACTATGACTTTGGCCTGTTTTTTTCTTCAGAGTGACCTGCCATTATCTCCTCTCCCCTTCCTACCTGATCTCGGTAATCTTCATACTCTTTTTTTCCATCAGACCAAAGGACGGTGTCTCGTAGATGCTCAGCGTATCCTGGGACTGCTTGGCAAAATACTTGCCATCGTGATTCCACCTGAAATGACAGAAAGGCGGGTTGGTCAAGCCAAAAGCTTTTTGGCTGTAATCCATATTTTTTTAGGCGTTCTGGCAAACTGAGACAGAACTGGGCAGAGGTCGAAATGAAAGGTTTATGTGTGTTAGGGAAGACAATGATATTCCCCTTATAATACTGTTTGTTGCACTTCAATTGGAAATTTTGTTGACAAATTATGGCTGTTTAAAATTCGCACAGGATTCATGATCGTGAGGTTGTGGGTTCGAGCCCCGCCGTGGCCATGCGTGTTGTGCCCTTGAGTAAGGCGCTTTACCTCAATTACTCCTCTCAACCCAGGTGTTAAATGGGTACCAGCATTATTCAATGCTGGGAAGGTAACAGACTCGCTGTGGAGGTGTGGCGATCCCCCCACAGCAGCATATGAGTCTGGCCCAATCGCTAAAGAAAGAGAGATGGGCACTCCGTTCCTGTGAACACAGGTTCGTCCCCTTTACCTTTTTTGGTTGGGTATTCCTGACTTACTTGAATATCGGCCAGTGTGCAGCGCTCTCGCAATGAAAACCTCTCTTCTTCTTGCCCGTCTGTACGTCCCATATGATAATGGCTTGGGGGTCATCTCTCACGTCAATGAGGGGGCTAAACGTCACCAGATACCTAAGGGCAAGAACATTTCCAAGAAGCCATGGATATCTCATGCTTACATCAAACAGAAATCAAAGGACAAAAATTAAAGCCTAGAAGCCCTTAATAGTTACAATTTGTCGTGACAGACTTTTTAAAGATGGATAAATGTTTCTCACAAGCGTTACTTTTAATGAATTCTTTTAGTTCCTATAAAGAATACCATGATAGTAATTTAGAAGGAGGTCACTCTATTTGCTACTTAAACAAACAACATACTTTACAACTTTAATTCCTTAGTTATTTTGACAAGGAATTAGTTGGGAAGGGGGTCTGGGATAACCACCCCCTCCCACCATTGAGTGACAGCTTAAAAATACTGCAAGTAAAACTTGCGCGATCCCCCTGGCACGCTGGCAGTTTGTATACAGGCCGTTAGTAAGGACAATTTTCAGTGTACCTAACTAAAATGGAATCACTATACAGGCCGCAACTGTGAAGCTATAAAGGGGCCTTTTACTTACAAAACAATACCCGCCATGACACTAGAGAAACAAAATGACATAAATCATGGGCTACCTAGGACCAAGGCCTGTAGAGTGACCCTGGAGGTCATGACCTGTTGCCCGAGTCTAATCACTTTACCAGATACCATGAACAATAACCACAGATCAAGTTTGGTTGAGATTGATGAGTGAACTTACAGTTAACCTTACCAAAATGGAATAAACACACACACACATATACACAGACACACAGAAAGAATACGCTATCTCAATATCCCCCTACGGCTAACCGCCAGGGGGATAAAAACTAGCTCTTTCAGGACATTTACTGAAGGATCTCAAACAAGGTGACAATGTTCCTACCTTTCACAAGGTGAGAAATCAATCAGTTGCACGCCCGGATGGGCAAACCTCTTGATTTGTTCAAACTTGGGGCCGCCCCAGAGTGCTATGCCTCGATGGTGGAACGTTGAAAGATAGGTGCCCTGTGGTGACCATCTGACGTATGTCTCTGTCCATTGCTACAGAAATCAACGACACAAAACGTTGAGTCAACCAAACACCCAATTAGTAATACTATCATAGTTAGGATTTACTAACATCAAAAACCCATTTGACCAAGTACTGTTTATGAGTACAAAGACTGTTCTTTTACTTTACTTAACTTCAACTTCAGCAACTTGTTGCCTTTTCATAATTCAGACTGCAAATCTACATTTCTTCTTTCAGTAATGGTGTAGTGTAAATAATTGAGCCTTGAATAATTTGCTAGTACAAGGTTCGACCTTAACTTTTTTGTTCACTAGCCAGCCAGGCTACCGAAACAGACTCTTAACTAGCCCGCGGGCATGTTCACTAGCCCGCATGTTTGTTTCTTTTATATTGTTTCATAAACAACAATGTGCATACATGTAAAACGTGTAACAGGCTTGAAAGTTGACCCCTTGTGGCGCACAAATTGATAGGTTTGATTTCTGAATTTCATGATTTATTTCTTCCTGTCCGTTCATCTTTGCCGTATCCCAATAATTTTTGACTCGCCAGCCGGGCTACTTAAGGAAAAGTTTGACTAGCCCGCCGCTGTTTTGACTAGCATTTGGCTAGCGGGCTACCGCTAATTTCGAAACCTGTAGTAGCCCAGCAATCAAGACAAATTTTACTTTAAATTCAAGCTCCAAATAGCCTGTTATCTTCGGAAAGTGGTGGTTGAAATAAAACCAGCTTCAAACCACTTCTACCTTTCTCTCTTCAACGACAGATGCTTCCGTTGACGTGTTCATGAAGATGGCCGTCTTCTCCCCGCCGTCAAAGATGACGCTGTACTGATCGTTACCGTCAGGTTCTTGCAGCCAGAATCTCAGGTTACCCTGGTAACGAGATATGGGACAAACAAAAAGATCAATTTACAATGGGGGGAAACTGGTGAGGGTTCAAAATTTCAATTTTTCAAATTCTGGAAGAAATATGCAGTGCTCTGCACTACACTGTAAGAACAGCACGGACGACTTTTTAAACCACTGATATATTTTGATTCCATGAAACAACTTACAAAATCTTTGTAAGGCTGAGGTTTCGGCGGTTCCCATTTGTCATCGATTTGAGTGTACCTTCGAAGAAAATCAAACAGACAATTTAAGAGTGCAATCAAGTGTAATAATTCAAGGAACGTGTTTGAGGGATACATGTACTACATAGAAACAGAGCATCTTGGCGATATTTAGTGAACTTGTTGGTAATTCTTCGTTCACAATGCCACAGCACCTTTCTAGATTATATAAAAAATTAAATAGTATGATACATATTGTGGGCAATATTTTATTATTCATTTGGTAAATTATTGAAAATCTTCTGAGGAAATGCAATAGGGTCATTCAAATAAGGCCAAAAAAAAAAAAGGCTCCAGTTTCTGGTCCAATTAAAAAGGTTTTTTTTCTAATGTAAGATGATGTTTCAAAACCGCCAAACTCACTAGTTTGACTGGAATCCTGCTGCTGCACAATTTTAATGTGTTTTTAGATGTGGCTACGATCGAGTATAAGCTTTATGTGGCCTCTCTGGGTTTCCATACATTTTACACTAAATTTAGTCGGGCACCATTTGCAGTCATCAGCTGACATTTGAAGGAAAAAAAAAGTTAAAAAAAAGAAGCAAAGTAGCCTACCTGCCAAACAAAAAAAACCAATTGTTTGAAGTCAATTTTAATGATACTTGCGTGGCAAATTACACAGGTCAGGTGTAACAGGGACACAAACAAAAAGTCACACTTTTGGACCAAAAATGTATGGAATGACCTAATAACATTGAGAATTGGATTTGAAAAGTTAGTTTTTGTAGGGTACACTGGCCAAAAGGAATGTACGTTGGACGTTACTTACTTGTCGATGTCGGAGAACAGATTCACTGCAAACGTGTGTGTCTTGTCTAACCGGTACCCATTCATCTGCTTTGCAGCTTCAATTGCATTAGCTGGTGACGAAAACTCCAGAAAAATAAACCTAATGTACAAAAAAGAAACAAAACATCGTTTATACATGTTCTTTGCTCATAGACAACTAGCCACTTGCAAGTTGAATTTGGACACTCACATAAAATGCTGCATATAAAATATTTGAATGCACATGTAGGATCATTTGCATGTATCCCAAAGTAACCTAACGAACTATTATCAAATTATTATTTTCTTTTCTTTGGTGCTTCATTGTTGTTTCAGCACATCATAATACATTTGTACTTAGGCCAATGAGCAAAGTTTTCTCACAAATGTTTTCAATGAGCAAATTTTGGTTCACAATTTGAACAGAAACCCCCTAAACTGAACAGTGTCTTCCTAAAATGACATCACAGCAACATCGCCCTCATTTGTCAGGAAAAACATAGACAATATTAAATGTTGAAAAAAAAGTGCACTTTTTAATAAACTTAACCAAAAAGGGATGTCAAATAGTTAAGTTTTTTATTCATTTAAGAGTAGAAAGTTGCACAAATATGTTCCCAAAGTGTGCATGGTGTTGACTGTTTTCTTGAAAAGGTTCAAATCTACTGAGCCAAAACTTTAGCAGGGGTGCGTTTTGGCGGTCATAACCAAGAATTGGTTCGGTAGTTTCTTGTCGGTGAATTTCTTCAGCAATTTTAATTGGGTTAGAATTACGTATGATCATGTAGTACTCAAATCCCCAAAACAATTAACCAAAGAGAAACCCTCGAACCAATTCTTGGTTACGACCGCCAAAACATACCCCAGGCTAGGTTTTGAACACTCTTCTTTGGATTTGGAGTGTTATTATTGGAAAACGACCAAAATACACAATAAAGCAAATGATCCTGCATGCCTTTAAATTAGTAAAATGACACAATATCCCGATCTTGCTGTCTCAAGGCAGTACGACTAACTTACCCCTTAGTGACCCCATTATCATCAGGGTAATGCTCGGTGCTGATGTCGCCAAACTTGCTGAAGATTCGTCGGATGACATTCTTCAGTTTGGGCAGCCTGTCCTGGCCGACGTTGGGAATGTTATCCACCACGATGACGGAGTCGCTACCGATGGCCTTCTGGGGGCGCTGCTTCAGGATATCGCCCAGCAGTTCTGATTGGACAAACAAAAAATATGTAAATATCTGAAACATGTGGTAAATGATTTCACAGGATTTAATGTATCTCTGTGAATTACTCTTGCCATGTATACTGCATGACTGGGCACATTAACCGTGGCTCTCTAGGCATTTTTGCTAGGATGCAACCTCAATCCTGCAAAATCCTGCACCTGCCTCCATGTAAAAATGGCATACAGGGTCAATCCTCCCAAATCCTCAGTTATTTCTTGAATGTGGTCCTTGGAGGGGTGACCGCTGCCTCTATCCTGCAAAATCCTCCAGCAATCACTGTCAGTATGTTGAGGCACAGCCAGTGACATCCTGGAGCAGTGCGGAGGATTTCAAGTATAATCAAGGACTAAATTTATGCACGGCTGAGCATAAACAACACAAGGTCAGGCCCAAGACTTTGACACAGTGCATTCTCCAAAATCAGCGGCACATTTTAGCTACACTGTTGTATATAACCGCAACCCTTCAAAATCATCCATTTTGCAAAGAGAATTTTGGAGGATTAGGGAAGGTTAGGGTTAAGGTTTGGAAATATAGGGAAATAAACTTGTGAAGGTATAGGCCTAAATGTTTTACTGACTTTAAAACAGCCACTGCAAGGCATATTTCCAAGAAAGGTTCTTTTATAAGTTCTGCTGATCTGTCAGTAGCAAAACAATGAAGGAAGAACACTTAAAATTTAAAGTGATTTCATGATATCCCAGGACCAGGTTGTTAGCAGGCCTATTTTATAATTTAATAATACTTGGTTATACTGAAGTACATGTACATCATGTCTTTTCGCTTACACAAGCAGTCAAGTCACAATGAATTGTAAAATAGAAGGCAGATTTAACATTTGTTTAACGTGTCATTACAGGCAAATGATATTGTCAGACCCCTTAAAACTACGCGACCTTATTTCTACGTACTCGCTTTTAATTTGCGTTGGTAACACGCGCGCTTTGCAAAGCGTTACCTGCGCAGATTATGGAGGATCAAGGATTCTTGACGTACTTGATGTCTTGATTCAAGTTTTTCAACTTAGCCTACTTTTTCGGAATTTTGATATTTGGTCATGTTGGCACAATTGCAGAATACCCGGCCACTCAATCTATCCACCTCGTAGCCGGCTACGGGAGTACGAGGTCACGGTTGGTTGACCTCAATAAACATTCTCAGCGCTACTTGTATGTACTATGCGTCATGCTCCACTGCACTCCCACTCCATATCCGCGTAGCTGCCAACAGGCATGACAGGGTAGTTGGTTTGGACTTAAACAATTTTCAGCAACTCCCATTCATTTTGTGTTGCATCATTCTCAAATAATGGACCCCACTCAGTATCCGCGTAGCTGGCAATGGACTTGAATTGTTTCTTTTCCAGTGATTCCAACCTCGTAGCCAGTGATTTTAGGGGTGTATTTCCGAGTGGCGGGGTATTCTGCAATTACTACGGCATGGTTTGGTTCTCAACATCAGTTTTCAAGGATGGTACTAGCCCGACTGCGTCTGGCCGTTAAGTACTATCGCAAGCTCTGTAGTACGGCCAGACGCCCAATGCTTCCAAAAAGACTGAATTTTTTTGGCCACTGATGTAGCGATTTTGCTACAGATTTCGATCGAGATTATCTTTTCATCCAGGACAAAAATTTCCAAAGTTAAGGTTCTTAGTCGTAGAGCAACCCATACCTTTTTGAAAAAACGTTCTTTGGTCTCAATATTTTCATCCATCTGGCCAAAAGACGACTTTCAGTCATCATCTTCCACAAATATCGTCCCGAAAATGCTCCCCCATGCGATTTCAAAATGGCGGCCGCGCTGTAATGTATGCATTATGCGAGCGCGCTTGGGCAAGATAATGAATATGCATCATAGTTTATGACGTTTGTCGGACACTCGGCGCGGCTGGCCATACAAACACGAGGTCATGATCTAAATCTGTAGCAAAATCGCTACATCAGCGGCCAAAAAAATTCAGTCTTTTTGGAAGCATTGGGCGTCTGGCCGTACTACAGAGCTTGCGATAGTACTGGACGGCCAGACGCAGTCGGGCTAGGATGGTACAATGAAGGGGGCATGCACAAAGGATTTATCTGGTTGATGGGCAACATTTATGGGTTAAGTAGCACACAAAATAGAAATTTACTACCTTTTAATTGTAATTTTGTAAAATTATTAAATGTAAACTTTCCCACAATGCAGTGTGCAGTATACATTCACTGCACACTTCCGGCAGACTGGCACACGATCGCATCCCGCGCGAAACATACGGTCCATTAAATTTAATAAAAGATTGACTTTAATGCCACTTTACCATCGTCTTTCACGTCATCTACGTAGTCCTCTGGATCACTGAAGTTGGGTTCTATTTCTTCGCCATTCTGATCCACCTCATTCGGTGCATTTTCGTGAGACCTGTCCATTTTTCGGCTCGACTGCCGATCTTTCTCCACGCTCCCCTCCGCCATTTTCGTCGTGCACATGGAGCGCAGACCGAGAAATACCCCCTAACTCAGTGATTATTTTTTAATTAACGAGCAAACGAAAAGCAGAGGGCGCTATACAACTTTTACGGCTTGAAAAGTTCCATCATCGGACTACATTTTGTGTAATAGTTTTAATGTCTCTGCAGCTGACAATTTTATAGAGTGACACAGTTGCAATGGTGTGATGTTTCCCCTGGGAAGCTTTGCGTAAAAAGAGGCTCGAGGCATGGACATGTAAAAAAAAAAGCACCGCAAATACGTGATGGCAACTTTTTTTCACATGTTAACTCACGAGCTGATATTGGTCAATGTTGGGGGTGGAGCCGGGGGCTTTCGGGGATTGTCTGTCAAACACACCCCACCACTGAAAATGGCCGGCAGTGGCCATTGATGATGCCTGGGACTATGCCCGGAACATTTTCCAGCTCAATTTTGGCGGTCCGTTCTCATGGACCTCCTGACCACACCCACCATAATGTGCCCGGTAGCTCACTAGAGATGTCCATTTCCCTACATAACCGGGCATATGGACCATATACAGGAAAATTGGTTAACTTTCCAGCTAGGCTGACATCCCCCCCAGTCTACCAGCCGAAATTCAGATTTTTTTTTGTGTTTTGCCAAATTTAGACAATTTTTAGATAAAGATTTAATCATACGGTAGCACCATCTGACAAATCTCTTTTGAGTTTGAGAGGTTCTGAAACTGAGACAGGGGAAAACATCATGGTTATTATATGGTGTGACTGAAAGCATAATGCGCGTGAAGGATGCAACGTTGAGTAGGGATGATGCTCAGTGGCGCACCCAGGATTTGGCTTGGGGGGGGCCTCACAATTTTTTGGCAAAAAAAATGGCCAAAATTTTGGGCCGCAGAAAAAAAAATAGATTTTTTTCGGGGGGGGGGACATTTTGACGTTGGTGGCGCAACTTACACCCCTATTATACTACTCGAAAATAGGCCACATACATCATCTCCAAGGTCAAATCGTGGGACCAAAAATAAATAAATTTGACAACCTCTAGGGGGGCCCCCGAGCGCCCCCCGGGTGCGCCACTGATGATGCTGGCTGGTCAGTGACATCTGGCGTACCCTCCTTACCACACTAAGTCCAATTATGTAAGTTACCCAAGGACAACTTAGTTCCCCCACGTCAGCCTACATACCCTGGTCAACCTTCAGGGCCGAAGCCCAGTCTAATGTGGCTTTCTTAGCTGTAGGTAGCTTTCCAGCACTTAACTGGTTCGTCACTCATCACTCAAATTCTGATGGGAGGCAGGCTGGCTCTAAACAACAGACGCACATACATTGGGGACAGCCTGACTGCTTATCAAGGACAAACCGCTGCACTCCCACCTGTTTTATTAGTATGTGCGAACATATTTATGGTCGTCAACTGATTAAATAGCCATTATCTTAGTAGGGGGCTCATGAATACGAACCCGGGAATCCCGGGTTCGCAAAAGCCACATTAGACTGGGCTTGGTCCAGTACTTCCTTCATCCATACTACGCCTTACGGCTTATCTTCATCATGATGCAGCCGCTCAAGTGCTTGGACATCCGACATGCCTCACTGATCAGCCAGCATCCCCTGCTCAGCACACTGCATCCTTAACACGCGTCATTGCTTCCAGTCTCATCATATACCTCCCTTCATCTTTGGAAAACCTTTCAGTCTCATGACGACGGCAGAGCATACTGCTGGAAAGGTTGATGGAATTTCCCCCTTCCATCCCACTTAGTAAACCTCACAAACTCACAAAAGATATTTTTTTTAACTGATTCACATAATCTACCGTAAATCTTTATCTTATCAGTGATACCTTCACCATGCAAACCGTCAAATCTTAGGTCAAGTACAAAAATACCAGTTGATCGTCCGGGTTTTTTTCACAAAGAGGAGGATGAGGGGCTTTTTAATTTTTTTATTTTTATTTTATGGCTAAAATAGCAATGCTTAGTACACGATATGCACCTTAAGAAGGAGGAGGCCCTTTTTATTTGATAGTTCTGTGTAGTTGTCGACTATAATTGATGACCAAAAAACCTTCTCAAAGCACTTATTGAACATTAGTAAATTTAATTTTAGAAGCATTTGAACTTCTGAAACATATCTAACAAATGTTTAAAATAACCAAAAAAATTGATGCAGCTTCAAAAAAGGATGCAGGCGGGGACGATCAACTTGTATTTTTTTTTTACTTTGCCTTTTAGACAATTACAATTTTATAATGAAAATCAAGCATTCCCCGAGAGACTCTTAGAAACGATAACACAAAGAAATATAACATAAAAGTTTATTTGTTTGGTTGATTGGTTTTCGCTTCTTGATTACTACGAATTTCAACACGTCCGTAAAAGTACTTGTTGAACTAGCTCCATGTGTTGAACTCAAATCCGCGCCCTACATTAAATTTTTAGTAAGTTAGAGGGTTTCATGTGGATTGCGGAATTTCGTCACGAACTACCGCACCAGACGACTAGTCATGTTGAATATACCGTTGACAGAGTTTGGGAACACGTCCGAATGACCTATGACGTATGCATTGCATTGCGCGCGTGTCGTCAAATCGACATGCATCTCTCGTGCATAACAACAGCAGTATAACTGTACATACAGTGCACTTGCACTCATAGTGACCGTTTTAGCTGATTTTCGGCTAACTTTGACGAATTTTTTGTTGAAAAACGAGTTTGACAGAAAATTTGACAGAATGGATTTTTGGGCAGATTTCTGGCAGAATTCTGTAAAAATGGTTATTTGACAGAAAAACATAGTAAATTTGAATAAAAAGGTAGATTTGTTTACAAAAGCTTCAATCTTTTCAAACAAACCCTTGCATAATGGGACAGGTTGCCTTGTCTATGTGCTGAGGTTCACTGGGAATCGGATTTTGTCGTTACGCAACCTCGTTTTGACTGAAATTTACGCAATTTCATAACACCTTTATATCACTATAGATTGTTTATAATGTAATTTGAACCTTAATTAAGGCAATATTACAACATTTGCATGCGATTTTAAGTGTTTATAATGTATTTCGAGTACTGTGGGGATTTGGCAGATTTTTGATAAATCTGACAGATTTTTGAAGAGCATTTAGCAGAATTTGGCGGTGACCTTACGGTCACCCTGCATACAGTGCATTTGGCGCATGCATTGCATGCAGCGCTAGCGCCACTGATCAAAGTTCATGCATTGTATGTCAATGTGCGCATGTGGCAAAACTTAGATATTTTGGAAATGATCAGTTAGGAAAGCATGCAGCATATGATGGATTTCAGTCTTGATCACATCAAAAATGGGTAAGTAATGAATACGCTCATGGCTGCTTTTGAAAACTGTCTTGTGTTTGAACAATAAGCGATCACGACGGGTATGATCGGTAGGAAAAATAAACAGGTTTTGCCCAGAAATTTGCGTTATGTTTTTTTGCAACATTTTTCGTTAGCACCCCGCAAAGTCAAGGTTATGCCAACTACGCACAATATGTATGATCATGGAGGAATAAGAACCCTCCATGGTATGATGTATACCAAAGGCACATGTTTGTATGGCGTTGTGAACCATGCCATGTTTTTGTCTCAGTTTAGTTGTAGTTGATGTACAATATTAAATTTACATATTGAAAGACGGGTCTAAAGTAAGGAAATAAATTGTTTAATTGTTTGTTTGTTTAACAAAAATGATTCAATGATGATAAGTTTAATTTCTTTAATTAAAAAGGAAGAAGTTTTTTGTGATTGTGTGGTCCAATAATATTGGCAATATTATTATTATTATTGTTATTTTTATTTAGATCTTCGTGTGTTTTTATCCTTCCAAAATACTAGCTTGAAATATCCAGCTCGCTAGGCTCATGACATGGGGAAATCTCCCCACGTCACGTCATGAGCCCAGTGAGCTGGATATTTCAAGCTACCAAAATACAACCAGTATTAGTACCAGTGCTTCCAGAAGTGTGTAAGTAAGATTAAGAGAGCCTATAAAGTTACTTTCTGGAAGTAGGCCTATGGTCTTTTTATCTATATAAAAGTACATGAGTTTTGCGTTGGATGGAATTTTGTGGTGGGCGATTATGTATGAATATGTTGGGCACGTTCGGTCGATGTGCGCCAACGGCTGATTGCGTTGCGCTATCGGTCAATCATGATGCTATCAGTCATGTCAGTCGATCCCGCTGCCACCAGTCGAACACCTTTTCTTTTAAAGGGTAAGTAAGTCTGATGGTCTGAGATATCAATCGACCCATCGCACAGCGCGATCGACCGATTTCGCAGATCGACCAATTGCGTCCATTCGCATACATTGGGTTTTGTCTACCACTGACATAATCTCTAGGACAGTGACATAAAATCACTCTGATAATCAGGATGGCCTGAACAGTATGCACAGCACTTCAACACAAATGGAGTTTAGTTCTCATGTGCATCTAAGAAATCATTTGATTTCTGTCTCTGATGTTTCTCCCTGCATTTGTTAAATCATAAGTACACAAAAATAAGAAATTTCTCAAGACATTGAAAAGTTCAAAAACTTATACTTATTTTCCATTTACACCTTTCAGCTTAGTATTTTTAAGATAACTTGTGAACTTAACTGTAATTTCAATGACGTTTCGAACGAATGTCAATTTTACAGTAATTTACAACAATGAACCTTTTTAAAAAAAATACTAAAATGATTGTAAAAAGTACACTTAGGGTAGAAATCTTGAGGGCGAGTCCGAAAAATGGGACTCTCAATACTGTGTATGAGTCTGAGAGTCCCAAAACTTAAGGTATTGAAAACATGCAACAAAAGAAAATAGACTGGCTCATGAAACAACCAGTCCAACATCCCTTTGGTAACTGCATCAATCAACTGTGTCAAAAGAAACATCTGGTACCGGTCTCTATTTCTACACATCTCTCCATAATCTGCCACCAGCTACTGAAAAGGTCAGTCTTTTCAAACAGTTGGACACGGTGTAGTTTTAGGCTTCAAATTGAAATCACTTGGCTTCGCTCTCAGGTGCAAAATATTGAGGAAAAATCTCCTTTAAAGAAATAAATTGAGACTTCAAACTTGGTATTCAAAGTACTGAGCACCTTGTTTTTGCGCCATGAAAATATTGGAGATCTTTGTCAGCTAAAGAGTGAGTAAAGTTGGCCTACAAAAATACAAAAAAAAAATTTACAAAAAAAAAATCAAAACAAACCCCTAAAATGAATTCATATTTATTTGTCGTCTTAGCATACTAGAAAATTATGCATAATTCAAGTTTTTATTTTATTTGCTGAAAAAAAAATTGCTAAATAAATATTTGTGTCTGTCGAAATTTCTCTGGTGAACCAAATTTGGCCATGACAAATACTTGTATATTTATACAGCTGTACAGGCGCCTGTGCTGCTTGCATACACTTGCATACTGTACATGGCCACGGTTGCAGAACCTTGCTAGAGGCACATCATTAACCCTACCTCCCTAGGCCTTTTTGCTAGGATGTAGAATCAATCCTGCAAAATCCTCCAATTGGCCTCATGGAAAAATAGCACATAGCCTCAATCCTGCAAATTCCTCCGTTATTTCTTGAATATGGTCCATGGAGGGATGACCACTGCCTGAATCCTGCAAAATCCTCCGGCTATGTCTGTCAATAGGTTGAGGCAGAGGCAGTGACATCCTGGAGCAGTGCGGAGGATGTCAAGAATAATCAAGGACTAAATTTATGCACGGCTGAGTATAAACAACACAAGGTCCGGCCCAAGACCTTGACACAGTGCCTCCTCCGAAATCAGCAACGCACTTTTGCAATGTAACCTCAATCCTGCAAATTCCTCCAATTTGCAGAAAGGATTTTGGAGGATTCAGGGCGGTTAGGGTTAATAATGAGCTTATGTTTAACCTTACTTTGCGTTTCATAAGTTACACAAAAATGCACATTTAAGTAACATTTCTGCTTGACATTGCACAGTAGAAATATAAAGATGGTGATTACCAGTTAAAATAAAATTCTACACAAAGCTTTGTCAAAATAAATTTCAAATTTGTGCCATTCAAAAATGGCTATGTTTTAAACAGGTCTGTACATGTGCTAAAGCCATCAGGAGTACCTAGCCGTGTTGCATGTTGAATGAGTCATGTAATTGGCTCAACCGGACTTTGGCTTCCCCCTGAAATGGCAGGCCGGGGTTTAAGTTGCCCGTCGCCAAATCATTTTCCAGCTATGGTTTTCCTGTGCATATTACTGGACTGTACTTGGGCTGAGTAAAGAGAAAGGGGAAAAAACTTCATTCACGTTTTTTTTAGAACTAGAACCAGAAGTGAACAAAAGTACAAAATTACGTGAAGCTGTGCAGGTAAGGAAATCATGAATGGGGCAGTATAACTGTAAGGCTGTATTTAGAGGGAGAATAACAATTAGCGTGGAACAAGCATGTTTTTCTGTGTTCAAACTTCATTTGTATCAACACCATTATCAGCGTACAAAATATTCCTGTAGATGTATTTTGTGCCCAACCATCCTATGCAAACATCATTCTGTGCAAAGTTGTCCTTTCAGTCAAAATCAATCAGGTGACTCTTTTTAGCAGTTAAGAGCTCCCGGCCTACATAAAGCAGGATTGACTGGCTGTGACTGTTGGTGTAATTTGGTACAGCTATGCTTTAACTGTAGGTGATTGATAAGCCAGCTGTGCCCACCAGTTGCCTGCTTTTGTCTGTTGACTAAATTTGACTAGTCACAGTGTTTGCTAGAAATATGATCTGACTGTTGATGACTAGCCTAGACATGGCAGGGGAATAGGATTCATTTTTTCACTGTCTACCTCCATGCTATGACTGTTCATGTTAATTTTTAGGTTTTATACTGAATGTTAAAGCAGTGAAAGTTGCATTAGACAGGAAATCCTGCAGTCAGTACCTGGGAGACTGAATCAAATTACTCTAGTACATGTATGTACTTTTTGTTTAAATAAAAAAAAAGTTGACCGCAGGTATTATGCACAATTACATGCTAAAATGTACATGTACATGTAAACACTGTACAAACATCTACATACATCTACATACCTGTATACAGCTCAATGAACTGTTTTTATAAGGTGTACCTCATCCAAAAGGAAAGGAAAATATATCCAGTGCTTTCTTTCATGTACATATACAATGTTGTCTATTATATACATGTACTCTCTTGGTATGAATTGAAAGATCGCTGCAGGTGAAAAGTCTTATGAGGTGGATAAATTAAAGGGAATATACATCATTTGCTTTTACTGTAATTTTCAGAAATGGATGGTACATTGTGGAATTGTAAGGTCAAATGACAGTATACCAGGTGCTATGAAGGTATTTCAAAATGATTTGGTAGGATTTCTTTTTTTTGGGGGGGGGGGCAGGTGTGGGTGGAGTGGCTTGCCCAAGAACTGTGTGATTCAGCGACACATCTATCAAAAAGTGATACCTTCCTCATATATGTAAAAAGTCACAGCATTTCAAATTTCAGGGCAGGAAGGCCATCAATCCTAGATGACGCCCCTTTTCAGAACAACAGAATGTCCCTGTAGCTTCTGCAAAATGCACAATGATCTCCTCCCAAAACCTTCCTGCATTGCAGCCTAATCCTATCCGAATCCAATTTTCTCTTCAGATTTGGGCGTCTGTACACATGTCTCACTGATACTACACTAAGTGCCGGCTGCAGCTATGGTGGGCTATAAACCCCACTTAGAGAGCCGTCTGTCCCCGCTGGATCATGGCGTCGCCGGGGCAGTCGCCGGTATGGCAACCAGAGCCCTCATGCAGCCTTTTGATGTCCTCAAGATACGATTCCAGGTAACCAGACTTTCATTTCCTCTTTGAGCTATTGGTGTTTTCAAAACATTGACTACGAGCATTGGCAGGGAAATAGGTCCTGACAAAAGTACGATCTGAGAGTGCGATATTATTGTGTTTACTCAACAAAAATATTTCTAGTTCCCTTGGAATGATATACATGTAAAACCTATATTTTTTTTTTGGTTTTAAATACAGTGTGGAAAAAGGCACACCTGGATTTTACTAGGAGTAGGTGTGTGTTTTTTCTAGGTGTGTGATCTGTGGTGCAGGGAAATTCAGGCGTGCAATTAGTCACACTTCTCGGGAGGCTTTTAGGTGTGCGATGGTGTGGGGGTGTGATCGCACGCCTCAAATCAGAAGGACTGGTTTTAAAGATCATAGAGTAAAGAATGTTTAACTTGGCAGCAGGATATTAAAGCTTGTCAGAGATTTTGAAGCTCGACGTGGTGCCTGCTTTATTGTACAGGTTGGAGATTGTTAGGTTTCAAATTCTCCTGTCATACTGAGCAATTTTTTTAGGCAGTTGTGAAATGCACTGCTAGAGAATGAATCTGTGGTAGAAAAAAAAATCCGGGTCGTTGAGTCAAACTTAGCAAGTAGTTCTGCATTAAACATCCCATTGAATTCAGCTCCTACTTTTTTTTGCTTTGGTACAGTTACAATTTGAGCCAGTACGTGACCCAGGGGAATCTGTCCAGGGGTCGCGCGCCAAGTCCAAGTACACTGGTATCCTGCAGGCAGGACGTACTATCTACATAGAGGAAGGGACCGCTGCTTTCTGGAAAGGCCATGTCCCGGCCCAGGCTCTGTCCGTCGTCTTTGGAATGCTACAGGTAAAAACAAATCCAGAGAAGCTTCATTGAAATACCGGGCCACTGCAGGAAATTATCAATTGTACTTCAAACATAAAATTGTGCAAGTAAATCTATCCTGCTTCATCATTTGTTTCATGTTGTGGATATTCACTGAACAAAGTTTTCTGTCAAACAATTTTGCCACAGAATTAAAATAAACAAAAGTGCCCAAAGTTGTACCATTATGCTTGCCATTGATATATTTACAGAAAGCACACTTTGTTACGGAGGCCGTGATAACACGCACTGGCTGTTATCGTGCACAGGCACGGCTGACGGGTTAAGACGTCAAGATTGCCTCGACTCGCCTCCGGGTGACATCTAAATTTGCTAATCCTCATGCCTTTTGTACACACTCACAAAGTCCATGAAGTCTGTGGAGGCGGACCGTGTGCTGACCATTGTGTGGGCCGTTGTGCACGGCCTACAATTTATGCTTCAGTGCACACCTGGGGTTTTGAAACATGGGGTTTCAGCAAGAACCATATTACAAATACTGTTAAAATCACTGTTTCAAATCGGCATTTGTGGCGTTTGGCTGTATATCAGAAGTTGGCTGGGAAATTTCGTCTTTTGAAAATTTCAAAATTTTCGGCAAAAATTAACCCGGCGCTAAGTGGTAAAAAAAAGAAAGCTTAATTCTCTATCAAAAGGTAATTGATGCCAATTTCATTCCGTTTTTTTGTTAAGGGGAAAATAAGTGGCCCTTCTAAGATGTTCTCCTTAGAACTCTAATTACAGACATTTATGGTGCATTCTGATATATTAATTTTTCCGTCTTGACTTGACCTCTTTCAGTTCACAACTTTTGAATACCTCACGGAGACAGCCCATCCGTTTCTCTCCAAGGAGCTGTCCACCGGTACGGCCAAGCCGTTCTTCCACTTTGTGTGTGGGGGTGTGTCTGGGTGTGTGGCCACCTTTGCGTGCCAGCCCATCGATATTGTCAGGACGCGATTAGTTGCTCAGGGCGAACCTAAGGTATGAAGAGGCCTCTCTGTCAATGATGCCAATAACGTGTTAAGACTAGTCAGTCGTTTTCTTTTAGTTTTGAGGTCATACCTTTTGTGTACACATTCCAGTCTTGAACTTGAACTAGGGTGGCATGGGTGGCTTGTGCGTAAAGCGCTCGCCTCTCACCAAGGGGACCACGGTTCGAATCCTGGCCGCGGATCGCATGTGAGTAGAGTTGTGCGTTGGTTCTCTCCTGTGCCACAAGGGTTTTTCTCCGGGCCCTGCGGTTTTCCTCCCTCCGGAAGAATCAAACACTTTCAAACTCAGGCTGTGCTCCGTGGTCATATATGGGTCGATGTGGCCGGCTGCCATAGGCGCCTTTACGTGCAAGCGGCCCGACCACGTTGTAGCCGCGTCCTTCGCAATTCAGCATACCAGCTGCGAGTAAGGCAACAGTTGACAAAATGAGAATTCTCCTAGATTAACAAGATCCCATCAGGTCGAAAACCCCAAGGTCAGTCTGCCTCAGTTTGTGGTTGCCAACTGCAACAGGCTGAGGCTAGTATACAACAGCGGCAATGTCCAATGGAATAAGCTCTCATTGTATCAGAATTGGCAGGTAATGCAATGGTATTGATGGCTCAATGCTGCAAGGTCCCACAGACTTTTACACATGTTCCACAGTGTTGCGTCTGGCAGGGTTAGGGCTAAAGTGGGGAATATGAATGTACAGGAAGGCTTGTTCATTGATAGTCTTACATAATGATCAACCGAATGACGTCACGGAGTTGTTAAGATAAATTTATTCTTATCTTGGAGTTTTTTTTTCTTCAAATTCTGCTGCAGTTGCACTATTCAAGCCATAAAGCAGTGCGTATGATGTACAGAGAACATGGAGCAATAAACCCTTCTTTTGTTTAATCAGTCACATACAGTCAAAAATTCAATCCCGTTCCCTGCCATGCCTTTTACTTAGGCTAGGCAGCAACAGTCAGATCATATTTCTTGTAGGCACTGTAACAGTCAAATTCCATCAACAGACAAAAGTAGGTGGCTGGTAGGCGCAGCTGGCTTATCAATCTCCTACGGTCAAAGCATATCAGGTTTCATCACAATAACAGCCTGTCAATCCTGCTTTATGAAGGCAGGGAGCACTCAACTGTAAGAAACAGTCACCTGACATATTTTGACTGCTGGGCTAAGTTGTTGTAGTAGCACCATGTGGCAAAATCTCTTTTGTGAGTATGTGTGGTTTTGAAAGGAGTCAGAGGGTACTCAACATTTCAGACAGTATGCTCTGCCTGTCTTCAGGAGACTGAGGGATTCCAACGGTGATTGAACTATTGGTAATGTTGTCAAACAGATTTCTAAAGATTCATTTCGTTTAAAAGAGACTCTATTTTATTATGCAGTTGTACCATTCCAGTCTTCAAGCAGTGCGTATGATGTACGGAGAAGCCGGGGTGTTGACGTTCTTCAAGGGTCTACTACCGACCATGCTGCAGGTTTTCCCACACGCGGGCTTCCAATTTGGCTTCTACGCACTCTTCAAAAGAGTCTGGGAGGTTGTCATGGACCAGCCCGAGAAAACCTCTGGCATCCATGTTCCAAGTGAGTGCTTTTCACTTTTGATGCCAGAGGGCGCTCTTTTTGCTAATCACTTTATTCAGATTTCGTAAATTTATCCGTAGGGTTATTGGGCATTAGAATTGAGTAAAAAACTAGTCATTTACACTCGGCGTCTGGTTTAATTACCAAAAAAAGAGACACTTTTGTGTGTGTGTTCTTCATAACCCCCGAGGACAGACACACAAAGGGAGAACAACAGATCCTTTCAGTCCTCAGGAGTTGGGTCTTTTGTTCAAAATGGTTCTCTGTAGTAGGTTTGTGTGCTTAGTCTATGGGAGAGTGTTATATTACAGGGACAAAGGGAAACACAAAGCATTGTCCTCAGGAGTATAGTAAAACAAGAGAAAATTGTATCCTATCGGTAATTAATCTTTCACAACTTGTTCTATACAGCGGCCTTGAAGTCCTTCACCTGCGGTGCCTTATCCGGCCTCTGTGCCAAGACAGCAGTCTACCCTCTAGACCTTGTCAAAAAACGCCTCCAAGTCCAGGGCTTCGAAGAGGCTCGGAAATCCTTCGGCAAAGTGCGGCGGTACAACAGCATGCTGCACTGTGTGGCGCGCACCGTGAAGGAAGAAGGCATAAGGGGCATGTACAAAGGACTCTGGCCGAGTACACTCAAAGCCATCGGAACTGTGGGCTTCACGTTTTGCTTTTACGAGAAGGCGTGCCACTTTCTAGAAAGACGATACTTGTAATTTCACCCTGTTGTACAGTCTCTGCAGTGCCTGGTGCAATGTAGTTTTATCCCGAGGGATTCCTAGATATTTTGTTTCTCAATTGATTAATACATGCATGCATCAAAATGAAACCAAATGAAGTGTCTTTTTTTTTTGATGAACAGAAATACAGTTAATTGAGAAAGGTCAGTCTTAACAGTGATATTTTATTATTTTAAGTTTGTGAATGTCAAAGAGAATCTGACAATGCAGAAAACTTGAAATGCTACACAAGAACAGCTACTTTGTTTCATCAGTCATATTAGGTTTTGCCCTTCACCGACGTTTAAACACTGTATACTCAGTGTGTTACCTCCCGAGTGAAAGTTGGAAAAAATCACTCGGGTGGGATCAAATCCACGACCTCCTGCTTTTCTAGTGCAGATTACCACTTTCCACCGACAGCTAACAGGCAGTGTTTAAATGTCGGTGAAGGGCAAAACCTAATTTGATTTATATCACCCCGACGCAAAAATTCCATCTTAAAATTGTTTCATCAGGAACAGTTGTCTCCCAAAGTCATTCTTCTTAAGTTCATCACAAGTCCTCGCAAGTCAGTCATGAGTCAAATCACAAGCTTTTCAAACTGCGACAATGGCATAACTATTGTTCATCCCTTTTTACTTGTACTTAAACTTCTCAAGTGATCTTTGATTTCGTTGTTAGGCCAAAAAATAAATAAGTCGGTCTCTGGTCAGCGCGCGCGTCGATTTTAAGCATGCGCGTCGATCTTTTTTTTTCCCAAAATGTTCCGCGGTAGCGCCAACAGCGCCCTGTATTTCCGCACCTCCTCAATTTTTTTTACCAAAGAGCACCAATTACCGAACTTGTAATGGAATCTATGCAAGTACCCATGGAATAAACTTTATATTGAGAACAATTTTGTGTAAATATCCAAATTTATGGATTGTATTAAAACAGTTGGACACCACATTTTGGTATCGGGTGTATTTTTACCTGCTTCATATAATGTCTCTGTTACTTGTGACTGGACTTGTGATTTACTGTTGATCGGACTTGTGATGGACTTGTGAGAGCGCCATAGGTGTGGCTCAAATACTGGGCTTTCTCCATATTGGGAGCCACACTGCGGTGATAAACAACATGCGAGGAACAATTGTGTTGAGGAAATCGAAATCGGGACTGTTTTTTAGTTGATATTCACTACAGAAGATACATACCTGGGCCCAATTTCACGGCGCTGCTAAGCACAAAAATTTGCTTGGCACAAAAAAGTCTGGCTTATAAAAGCAGGTTACCTGCCAAAACTCCATGTGATTTCATGCTAAGCAAACAACAGCTGAATACTAATCACGAGCAATGTACATCACATGGAGTTCTGGCTGGTAACCTGCCTTTATAAGCCAGAGTTTTTGTGCTTAGCAGCGCCGTGAAATTTGCCCCTGGTTAATTATTAGGAAAAATTGAATTCCGTTCCTGTACACGTCTAGTTAGCCTGTAATTTTCTGGTGAAATTTGCAGAAAGTCTGATTGCGGTAATTTTTCAAGCAATCATGGATTTTCCTTGGTTTTAAAGTATCTTCCCCAGTGAATATTAAGTGAAAGAAAAAACAACTTTTCTTCACGTTGCCATCACCACAGTGTGGCTCACAATACGGAGAATGTCTGGTATTGAGCCACATTTGTGGGGCTATACCTGTGATGGGCCCATCTCTTTGTCATCCTTGAAGTGGGCACTGGTGCAATATACTTATATTAGAAAGATGGAAGTACATGCAGATGTTTTGGCTTGATGTGTAATGGGCTTGATCACCGACTCACTTGTGATTGTTACTTTTTCTTCCCAAGAAGCACGTCATTTTTTTTACGAGACACCGACTCTCGGGGTTTGTTTACATTAAAAATAAAGCCTGAACATTTTGGTAGCTTATGACGTGTGGCCATTGAACATTCCGAAGAAAGGATGTTTGAACTATTTTTTTATAGAAACTGACAAGGATTTTGATAAAGGTAACCAGTTGATGGTTGGAATGACTTCCAATGAGCACCTTCATTACCAAAGAGAAGACATATTTCCATCCCTTTTTCGTTAAAATATTCTGAAATGAGACCATCCAAAGTGTGCATGGAGACTTTGTTTCAATTATTAATGTAAACATTGTGCTAAAATGATGTAAAAAAAACCTCATAAAATTTCAAAACACGCCAAATTATTACCACGTTAGAAGCACAGTGGTATTAGTGGGCTGTGACATTTTATGAGTTTTCTTTCTGCAATTATTTATTTCTTCACGAGGACATCTCAACCATAATGAGATTTACACAAGACTTGTCCCTGGCAAAACTTAACTTTCATTTTCATATTTGAAATAAAAAAGACTAGGCTTACCTAGTCGAGTTGAACCTGAATAGCTCGGTACTCGGTGACTCAGTCAGTCAGTGACTCGGTCCGTCAGTGACTCGGTCCGTCAGTGACTCGGTCCGTCAGTGACTCAGTCTGTCAAAAGGACAGTAAGTTTGCCCTTACGGTCCATCAAAAAGGCATGTACATGTACAGGTACGTGTAAATTGGTTTTGACTTCCATTTCGGTTGTTACAAAATATTATTGGAAGCCAAGAGCATTGTTCATTTTTTTGGGGGGCACTGTACCCAATTACCCCGTCAGTGACTCGGTCCGTCAGTGACTCGGTCCGTCAGTGACTCGGTCCGTCAGTGACTCGGTCCGTCAGTGACTCGGTCCGTCAGTGACTCGGTCCGTCAGTGACTCGGTCCGTCAGTGACTCAGTCTGTCAAAAGGACAGTAAGTTTGCCCTTACGGTCCATCAAAAAGGCATGTACATGTACAGGTACGTGTAAATTGGTTTTGACTTCCATTTCGGTTGTTACAAAATATTATTGGAAGCCAAGAGCATTGTTCATTTTTTTGGGGGGCACTGTACCCAATTACCCCGTCAGTGACTCGGTCCGTCAGTGACTCGGTCCGTCAGTGACTCGGTCCGTCAGTGACTCGGTCCGTCAGTGACTCGGTCCGTCAGTGACTCGGTCCGTCAGTGACTCGGTCCGTCAGTGACTCGGTCCGTCAGTGACTCAGTCTGTCAAAAGGACAGTAAGTTTGCCCTTATGGTCCATCAAAAAGGGATGTCCAGGTACATATAAATTGGTTTTGACTTTTTTTTTGTTTTTGGGCTCTGTACCCAATCACCCCCTCGACGGTAAGAAAGGGATACATGTAGTTGGGGGACACCACTTGGGAGAGACATTGGAACGCATTGCCAAAGACGCGTAACGCTCACGCGAAGACGCCATGGGTTTGTGCACATTCACAATAAAATCAGTCGTGCATGCTTCGAGCTGTATGCGCACCGCACTCAGTACGTGCATGCTGTGTGTCCCGTCCAAGGGGCTCTCGAAAGTGGTGAAAAAGCGCCCTCTGTAGTGAGCGCACGGAGCCCATACAAAAATCAGGCATGCAACTTTTCCTCGGATCCGCTGATTTCCTCGTTTTTTTACTTCACATGAATACCATTACAAATTGAAAAATACTGTACAATGTCTTCTGTAGTTTGGAATTTCCTCATTTTTTCTAAATTCCCAGTTGCAAGCCTGAAAAATAGGGAATGCAAAGTTCTCGTTCAGTTTGGAATGCTACACAACAAACTGTTCTTTGTGGGTCAGCGTGCTGCCGTGCTTACTAAAAGCCTATCCTGATGTTCCAAACGCCAAGTTCTAGGAATTTCTGAAATATTACAAAAGATATTTGCTATAAAATATTGTAAAACATTCTTTATTCGTACTATACATGATACAAGTACATCTGGAGTCAGTACAAATTTACACCTCAATTAAGAGGAATTAAGAGAAAATCAGTTCAACAGATGTTTATAAGTAAATAATGGCTGGTGGTTTTGGCTTAAAGCTTGAGTAGACCATTTGCAATTTGTGTATTTATTTTGTTTGAACCAACAAAAGTGCTCAAAATCTAAAGATGGATGCTTAACGACTATACTGATGAATTTTGAGCTCTCTGAATGCTGTATATTCCGAGAAAATATTCTAGGATCTCAAATTGCACCCGAAATCAGCATCCGTGACACGTTCTCATTCAGCCAATTGCAGCTATGCGATGTCACGCACTGAACCGACGAATAATAGCAACCGTGCATGTGTGTGCTTCGTGTCAACGCTTCTAGCACCCATCCAAGGATTTGAACAACTACTACCGGAAATTTCCAAAAATGTGTCACTTGAAACATTTTTGGAAATGACCTTCGGCTATTGTTTTCTTCAAAACGACAGCATGCCAGAAGGAATCATTTTGCAGGGAGTTTAGTCCAATTACTATCTTTAAACCAAGTAAGCTTTTCAACAATCATTTGGTCAGTTACTTTTTGGATAGCTGCAATGGTCCATTTTACCTTTAATGACTTTATTCCAGATTACCGAATTCCAAAACAAGTGTTCTTAATAAACACTAAATCTTGCACTTCGAATAGAGTTATGACAAGTTTACGAAAAAATAATTCTGTTTGGACAGAAACATGAAGTACTGGTCGGAATATTACACCAGCACAAAAAAATAATACTATACAAACACCTTCATAGTATATAAATATCTGATGTTGAGTATGAAGAATACTTATGTCTACCTAGAGATACCCTGTATGTGCATATGTAGTGCAGAATATCTGCACTATTTCTTTCTCATATATATCTACATCTGCACGCACATTGCCAGTGGCAATGTAAACTTTAATCGGAAACATAATAACACATTCATCAAGGAAAAGCCGACAGAGCTGTACATGTATATCATTTCACAGACAGTACAAACTGTTCGACATGACACCTGATTTTGTTATATCACAGAATTATGTGCGACAGATAGCGCTGAATGAATTAACAGAAATTTACATACATACATAATAATTTATACTCTCCATTATACATATCACTGACACAACTTTATTTGAGCATTGCAAGTAACTATAGTGTACATGTACATCTATAAAGACACAAAATATTACTACGGTCCTGTACATGGATTTTCAGATACAAATAAAGTATACATGTACATGAACTTCACATTTTCGGTGGTCTGATCACTCATAAGTATTGTTTGCCATGTGCTTATTTATAATTTTAAAACCCATTAATTAATAATTAATTCTGTGTAGATTGCAGCAAATTGTCCAACACTGAACAAACAAAAATGAATGCCATTCGTCAATATGACAAAAAAATTTGAATAATTAAGACCTGAGAAGGATACATGAGAAGATTAATACTTGAATACCCGTGGCAAGTTATAGATTGACAATTCCCGGCCCCCCTGAAAAATTTGAGAGTCTAAGAATTTAGACTCCAAGTCCCTCATTCCTCCCAATGAAAATTGATGCCCGTCATGTTGTAAAACTGCTCATTATACGGTCGATAGAACTCGGCCAGACAGGCCCGGACACGAGGATCCACAGGATTATGAGGGCGGCCTTTGGATTTCCCGAGACACCTCACCTCCCCATTCTCGTCCGCTCTAAGGCAAGGAAAGCCTTTCGTCTTGTTGAAGACAAACGATTTCTCCGTGAGCGTCCTGCTGATGTGCAGGAAGTCTTGTACTTTGCCCATCTCCGCGCCGGGATTGGCCACAAGGTTTTTCCCGCTGACAAACAAGAACTGGTCGAGGGGGAAATACTTCAGCCATCTCGTCAGATGCAGTGAGTACAGCCCGATGCCTATTGCGCTCCAACTCTCGTCCACGGTGCATTTTCTCGGGTCGAGCATGGCTTTCTCCTCAAAGGGTGTGGTCTTACCCTTGTTGAGGGACTGGGCGTGGTCGGAGATGGCCCGTGCCACAGGTTCACGCACAACCAGTAGGAATTTTACGTCTTGTGACATGCGATAGATGAGCTTTGGGACTTGCGGCGTCACAAAGTAGCTGGGCGTTTTCTCCACGGTCAGTTGGTTTTCATACGAGTAGGGCATCGCCCTCCTGAAAAATAATAACAATAATTCTAAATGTAGTTTTGCTAGTAAGTAGAAAACCCTGCTGTGGTGGGATTAAAATCAGAATTGTCAACCGGATTTGAAAACCGGATTTCCGAAACCAACCTTAATCCGCCTGTTTTTTTGTGTGACAAAAGCTATTGAAATATAAAGAAAACAACAGGAACATCCGTCAGCGTGCAACTGCTCCATGGTCTCTGATTGTAACAACATTCACTTGTTAGCGGTCCTCTTGTTTCATGAATAGCCTGCCCATTCAACTGATCTGAGAGATCTCATCCATTTTCTGGAGTGTTTTTGGAAAGGCCCAGTGGTCATTGAATCCTGCAAACTATACCCAATCGACACGGAGGGCATTGCATGCAGCACCTAACTCGTCACTTTTTTGGGAGCTTCCCGAGAAATCAGATAACCGTTACTCGGTTTGAAAAAAAAATTAGGACAACTGGATTTTGAAATCTCTGATTTTTCCCACCACTCCTTATGATGATGTGTGTGAAAACTTGTGATGACTTTTATTTAGAACTCTGGCTTACCTGTACCACTCTAAGCCCCTTTCATAGAAACGATCGAAGAAATGCACCTCCTTCTCGTTAACAGTAACTTCAGGGTGCTCTTTAAGGAATTTCAGCAGTGCTCGCGTTCCTCCCTTCTTGATTCCAATAATGATGACCTTCGGAAGCCGTCGTTTCCATTTACCTTGCGGTTTGAAGGCTGCCCTCTCTGGCACCAAGTCCAAATCATCGTCCACCTCGTCGTAAACACTTGACCACGAGGACAAAGAGGAAAGATCATCTTGATTTGTCGGTGAAGGGTTTTGAGGTTGAAGGAGTTGATGAAAGAACACCGTCTGTTTCACAGCAGCAACGCCCTCAGATTGTGTGGCATTCACTGAAGGTTCTGGCATTCTTGGGTTTGCTTTGATCTTGGCGAAGATTGGCATTTTGTGGAACGACGGACTGTTCGATGTCTTCAGTTTCGGAGGTGCTTCTGTTCTGCTTTTGCAGCAGTTGAGTGAATACACGTAGGTTGATAGGATAGCCACGCAACATACCGCTACCAGTACGCCGACTCTCTTCTTGCTCAGGGAACAACAAGCCTGTCCCGGGCCAGGTGGGATCTTATCCACCGTCATGATCTCGAACCTGTATTCATGCAATTGGTAAAATGCAAAAATGGAAAAATGAAATCTCTTTTACACAGTTTGCAGTGTGGGAAACATCCATTGGTGTACATCATGATTTAAAGCTACAGTCCATCATTTGCAGCTATCCAAAAAGTAACTGACGTAATTATTGCTGAAAAACATACTTGTTTGAAAGATAAAACATGAAAAAAAGTAAAACTGCTGCAAACTGCTTACTGACTGGATTGACCTGAAATATATAAATCTTAAAATTAATGTGGCCTGACGTTGCGAACTTAGCAAGTTCTTCTTCAGAGGCTAAAACAGAAATGACAGAGGTACATGTACATGTACATACATTAACATGGGGGTGCACACAAACATGCAGGGCTGAAAGAAGAAACACAAAAGGAGGATTAGGTGTGAAAGGTGTGGAAAGATGCAGGGGAGGGTGGATGAGAGAACAAAGAAACAAAGGGAGATGGCAAACCACAAGGGGTCTTGTGTAAACAGGGGAGGGACCAGAAAGGGGAAGGATCAAAGGTCACAGGGAGTGGGAACGGACAAAAGAGTGTGAGAGTGAAGGGATGATGTGGGGGGGGGGACAGTATTGAGGTGGAAAGGGATGAAAGATGGGGGAAGATGGGTAAACACAAACAAGGAAGACCAGATGGATTATCTGTAACAGAAGACAATGGAGGAAGAACAGAATTAATCATTTCCAAGTTGGATGTTGAGACCATGTGGTTGAATAGTTCGAAGACGATTCATCCACACTTTCTCTCTGCTGAGGCGAACTGAGTCCTTGCGATGGCCAAGAGATTCAATGCCCTGCAAAATCATATCAGAAATGGAGTGGTTAGGCAGGTTGAAGTGATGACCAACAGGGGTTTCTAGTTTCTTGGTGTTGACCGTTGACCGGTGGGCATAGAAACGCTTCTTGAGCGTATTTTTAGTCTCACCTACATACTGCACTCCACAGACCCTGCAAGAAATGAGATATATGACATTAAAGGTGTTACAAGTGATGTTACCAATGGTTCTGTGGGTAGTGACAGAAGAGTGTTTGAAAGATAGTAAGAGGACCAAACTCCCTGTGAAATTATTCTTTCTGGCAAGCTGTCATTTTGAAGAAATATTAAGGAAAGAAGGCCTTTCCAACCATTCCAACCGTTGGAAATTGCCGTAGTACATGTAGTTGTTTTTTTAATATTCGGCGAAGCACGCGCAAGCGTTGGCACTATGCACACGCGCGCAGTTGTTATAATTCGTCGGATCGGTGCGCGACATCGCATAGCTGCATTCGGCTGAGAGAATGTGTCTCGAACGCTGAATTCAGGCTCAATTCAAAACATGATTCAACAACTTTTGATATGAAATCGAGATCCTAGAATGCTGTTTTTCTCGGAATATACAGCTGAAGCTGAGCTGAAACTTCATCAGGTTAGTTGTTCAGCACCCTTCTTCAGATTTTGAGTACGCTTGTTGCTTCAAGCGAACAAAATGCACAAATTACAAATGATGGACTATATAACCCATGATGGGGTTTTCTTTACTCTTCCTATTCTTATTTGAGTAGGCCAAACATTACACAAAACACCACTGTATGCCTGGTTTGTAACACAAAACAGAGGGAATATTTCTATGATACAATATTATTTTTCAATTAGTAAAAAATGCGATAGTGTTGTGTAAGGCCCTGTCAAAGGTGGGGGGTATTGATTCCTCATTATGCTTGTGGCACTGGCAGGTCAAGTTTATCATTATGCGGGTAAATTATTGACATCATAATGATACATTTATTTATGTCAAAATTAGAAAAGGCGATGGAAAGATCGTTGCAACCTGACACCACATTTTTCTTCACATATCATCTCAATGAAGGTCAGTCACTGCAAAAATGATTATAAGACAAGAACATGGCTCCTGGACTGAGAAACATTTCGGAAAGTCTAACTGTTTACGTATGTCAATTTTTTTCCCCAATCATTTCCAAGCGTCAAAAAGTTACTTTCTATGGTTCTTTCATCTATTTTCCCTCCTCGACTCTCACCCTCCTCCAATCCTCTTTATTTACCAGCTACTTACTCCACCGGGATTCGAACCCGCAATCTTGTTATTTAATCACACCAGCCTTATCTGCTACACTAGTCAAACGATCGTTGCCAGTAAGGGACTATATTTAAGGCTAATGAATATTTAATAAACTAAATATTCATGAAGACGTATTGCACTATCACTGGGTACAGGTGGTGACGTGTGTCGATGACTGTTTCATGCACTATCGGTTGCGGTTCCAGTACCGCAGCTGTGATGCGAGTGGTAAACTTAATATGAGTACATGAAACAGTCATCGGGTGTTACGCTTCCGCGCGACGTCATGCGCCAACAGCCAATCGCCAGCCGGCAAAAACGACTAGTTGACAGCCTGGTACCGGTAACCGACCGCCATTCAATCGTACACAATTTTTTTTTGTGCACAAACCATTGGCGATCCTGGCCATGCTCGCAAGGTTGTCAGGTTAGCGGTTATTCCTCCTGTTTTCACTGCAATTGTAGGCTGAATCTTCATCATGGATCGTTTTTTACTTCAAGGACCTGTGTAATGGTTATTCCAGGCAAGTTTGGGGTGAGTTGCAGTTGTAATTAGTGTGAAACGGGGACAAAATTCAACATTTTCCAATTTTTTTTTGCCTATACTATCGTTTTCGAGAAAAATGTGCTCCAGCCCTAGATGACAACCCAATGATAAAACTCAGGGCTGGGTAACTCCAGCTAGCTCTGGAGGATTTTTTTTAAAGGGAAATAGGCCTAAAGTCCGAAATTATAAAATGGTCTGATTCCCATCTTGTTAATACACAAATACAACGATAATATTGGCATGGAGCCAGACTAAAATTTGTCACCGGAAAATGTTTTAAGTACAAAAAAACAGTAACTGCGCATGTTCAGTGCATATCCGGCAAACTAACGTTTACTGAAGGTTTGCCGTCTCCGGCAAAATATCCACTGCCATAAACTAAACATTGTAGTAGTACACAGTCATGACAGTGGCGTTGTTGTGCCCATTCTTGAAAATCACGCATTTTCGAAAATGGGCAGGCACATTCTCGAGAATGTGCAACTGGATCCTTGCTCAATCTTGGCTTCACTGATTCTTAATTACACTGTTGCATTACGCAAGGCGCTGAAAAGTAGAGTGATATGAAAAGTATACGCGTATGGGGGAGGGGACCGGGGAAAAATAAGAATAAATAAGAAAGAATTCAGACTATTAACCTAAAAATATCACTTGAGGTTGAACGTCCACTACAATGATAATATCCTTGTCAGAATCATATTATAAAACATTGCTTTCTGGACGTATAACGTATTCTCACGCGTTCTTCTCACATGCATATGATACATACAGGGACACTAGTTCCCAGTCCTCCGTTATTACAAATTCATAAATTGTGCACGTGGTATTCCCACCCATTGTTGAAAATGAGCGCTCATTTTCAAGAATGAGCGCTCATTTTCAAGAATGGGCGCTCATTCTTCAGAATGCGCGCTCATTTTCGAGAATGCGTGATTTTCAAGAATGGGCACAACAGCGTCACGCAGGTTGCAACAGATCATCCAAGGCGATAATTAGGGTTAAACTAAAGTAAGTTATGACGGTTCCTTACTTACTATTCTATATGGTACCTTCGACCATGCTTCGATCGACTACATAACCCGCAGTATTTTCATCTTTTCATCGTTGTTTTCGGTAACCGTTGTTTTCGTCCTAGTTTAGTTCTACACTCCCGCTGGTGTTGTATGATAATCAATTATTGTATAGCGCCCTCTAGAGGTAATCAATATCCTCCGCTCCGACACCGTGACCCGATTTTGGGCCGTCATAAATACAATGTACAAAGACACATTCTTAAAATCTAAAGTCTCTATAATTACTGAAGCCAAAAAACTACAAAGTTTCTATGCAGGGGCGGCAGCGGCGGCGGAACGGGAGGCGGGGGGAATGTAATTATCTACATCTTAAATGTTATATTAATGCATGGATTGAATATAGTCTTTCTTTCCTTATTCCGCCAAACTGACTCTGACATTTTTTTGCTGCAAGCAAATATTTTTTTTGGCATCTCGGTAAAGTCACTATATAGTCTGTCATTGACCGTAATACGCATGCGTGAAACATATCTCGTGAACTAATGAATACGTCACCTGATTCGGAATATTCAGACATTTTATGATTATATTCTATTTTTTTTAATGTTTGTTGAAGCACGCTGAGCGCTAAATCGGTGGCCTGAATGCAGCAGGTTCGGGCTCAATTCGTGGAGGAATTTGACATTTTCATTTTTTCCGCAAAACATAATTTTCTTCCCTAAATTGGGTTTAATCAAGTCCCGATGATTGATAAAACATATTGCCCCTTCTTCTTCTCATTCATGGCTCTGGAGGTTTAAAAAAAAACTTCAGTCCAAGAACCCTTCCGTTATCAATTGATGCATATGCGCATTATGGTTATAATGCCCCGAGTAGTACGACATGTTCCTCAGAAACACAAAGGTGCTCACATGATAATGACGAGAAAAATATACCCAAAGAAAATAATGATACGTCTTTCAGATAAAATTTTATTCACAATTTCATTGTCGTGTCTTTCTTAACATGAAAATGAAACAAATCAGTTAAATGCGGTTATATGCCTTTTTAATTAAAATTTTATGACCTGAATAGGCCTAATATTTCACCTTTTGTGGCGCACTCGAAAGCGCGATATATTCTATTGGAGTCAACAAGGGCGGATCGGGGGGGGGGGGGGGCAACGGGGGCTATGCCCCCCTCCAAACACCCCTCCCCCCCCCCCGAAACCGTCATTTTTTTTTCTAAGTGGCGTCGCAATAATAATAATAGAGGCAGGCACTGCGTACACCACCATCTTTTCCTCCAAAAGAAAAATTGGTTTAAGTGGTCAGAAACAGCCTCAGATCGCACCATGCCACAGAGCATCTAGAATCTAATACAAATTCTGGGGCCTTTAAGTGGGCCCCGAACCCCACGCCCTAGTTTTTGGGACCCACTTTTTTGTCTTCTGGATCCGCCCTTGGGAATCAAGCGCATATACATTGATTGCTGTTCTGAAATTGAGTAGTTTTTGTTTTCTTAATGAAGGAGCTCGCCTTACAATAACTGGAAAGTGCGATGTTACAGAAAATTTCACAGGACAGGGAAACATTGACACTAAATGGTATAGAAGTGGAACTACAGCACTGCACTGACACTTTCTGTACAAAATAAGTGCATTCGTTTTGCTTGATTTGCTTAAACTTTAAAGTTACTTGAACATTTTAATATAGGTTTTCCCGGCTATTTCAAAACGTTTATCATTCGAATTCACCGTTTCTGATAGTTCAATTCGGCCACTAACATCGATTTTAGTGCACTTCCAATGTATAATTTTTCGTCTTTTGTTAGGCAATTTCAAATTCAGTTCAAGTAAATTCACACAATGAGCACACGTTTTCGTCCCGGAGTATTCAATTTCGTCTCGTCTACGCTTAACCTTGTTATTCAGAAATCAATTTCGTCTATAATTGATTGATATAATAAGACGAATTCGATCTCTGGATGCTGCCATTCGGCAACAGAATTTGATCTGTAATGACGAATATTCTCGACCCGGTGACTAAAGAGGGTGACCAAACTTTGAAATTGAATGGTAAATGACTCTATTGGTTTTGGTAAAAGTGTGCGAACATTTTCGTGGACGAAATTGAATGTATATAGAGTTGGTGAATTTTAATATTTTATAGCCAGGACAACCTATACCGTAATACTCCACAATGTTAAAAACTTTTATATACACACACATCGTTTTGTTGATGCAGATTTTTTTTCATAAATCTAACACTAGTTAACTTGCTATGTTATAGAAAACATATAAACATGTACATGTACCTTGTTATTTTAAAGGCATATTTTTTTTAGGATCATTTGCTTTTCATGCATTTTGTTCGTTTCCAATAATAACACCAAACAAAATCCCCCCAAAAAACATGTTCAGAACCTATCAGCTGTTGAAGTTTCAGCTCAGTGAATATTACACTTTTCGAGAAAACTCTATAAAACTATGCACTCTCTTTTGATCCCGAAACACAATTTCGTCTATAACATAACTCTTTATTTCTAAAAAATCAGTCGATGGACTCCTCATATCTTACATATCAGCAAGCCAAAAACGAGATAATTGCACGGGGTGCTTAGTACCATTACAATCTTTAATCAAGCTTCTTGATGACAATTCGGTAGGTCACTTTGGGATATTATGCAAATGATCTTGCCTTTAATTCAATGAGTGACGTATATGCTTATTACAACTGAATAGTGTGAACTAAGCACATTTTTGGTGAAGCTTCCAGTACCCCTCTGCATTGCCCCATGAAGAGACACCAAAGTGCACGCGACTCGGTACTCGCTGGTGGTATGCACCGGCGTCCCATTCCACGAAAGCCGCCTCCTGTCCTCCTTTACCGATCCTGACCACGCCCCCTTTGTAGTCGATCCAGAAAGGGCGGTACTCACTGGCGTTGACCAACCCTTGTTCCTTATGTGTAGCCACTATATTCAGACAGATCAAGTAGCATGGTCTCACGTTCGCCAAGGTATTCACTCTCCCACCGATGTCTAGAGATGAAAAATAGTAAAACCCGACCCATTCAATTTTAGGTTATTTCAGCACTCGATCGGCAAAACGCCGAAAGTGCCCATGTTTTGTAACTTGTTTTAAATGCTATCCTTAAAAATGCACCTTTGTGTCCCATTTAACCTTATATTAAATGTTTTTTTTTTATTGTGACAGTTTAAAGGGTAATTAGGTGCCTTTCTATTTTTTTAATAATGCGAATTGCTGCATTCATGAGCAAAACTGTGATTTTATTACGGGCATGAACCTTATGAAGCTTATGAATTGGGCTTTCATATCCTCGATTTTGAAAGTGCTACATGCAGAACTTCCCTAAAACAATGGTCCCAACATGGGGTTTCGGGGTTTTTTTTACTCACCCTATAGACACTTGTTGTGGCGTCCTTATACAAGTCGTTACAGAACTGTCATTAAAGCACGGCTTTTTTTAAAGGAAATAATAATATACAGGCGTTTTCTACTCACTTATTTCGGCAAAGACGGACTCGTCCGTATTATGCTCAGCCAGGGCTATGCCAGCACCCCGCTTGATCTTCACATCGAAGTCCAACCGGAAAGGCATGCTGAAGGGTTCCAGCAGGAATTTGAAGGTGCGTGGTAACATGGCTTCAGTGAATACCGAACAAACTGGGAGGAAAAAAAGACATTTGTTTGGAACATTCGACTCAAAAATTTTGTTTCTATTTACACATGTAAACATGGTTCGGTATAACCTTCACTGACGTGTGGAAGTCTGCATTTTTGTCGTTGGTGCGAACATACTGAGCTCACTTTGCTGAAACATAATTCTGCGAAGAGCAAGCTGCTTATATAGAAGATAGGCTAAACGCAGATGATAATTTCGTACAATTCGATGTCTAAAAATTCCGGCGGACAAAGCTGTCATTTTCAAGTTTGCCTAACACTAACACGCGCCAGAGTTGTAATGACTCGAGTCAATGACTCGACTCGTGTCCGACTTTAGTCATACAATTCAGTGACTCGGTACAACTCTGACATGTGCTCTGCTGAACAAAACGAACCACGGATCAATCCCCATCTTGCACAAACGAACTGTCTTATTCGAAATGTAAAATCAAAACTGTATTCAAATAAAAATTCACTCCCACCGACTAAAACTTGGGAATGCATTTTCACTCGAGTTTGGACTGAAGTGATTCTTTTTTCCCCACAGAGAATTTCAATCTGAAATTAGAGTGATTTTCACTCTCAATCGCATCTAATCCCTATAGTTTCACTCTTTGGAATTTCGAGAGAAGGTACCACACCCAAGATGTACTGTACTGCTAGCTCCGTCCGACGGCCGAAGATACATTTTGTTTTTAACTAGCCATTTTCACTAGCGATACAGATGTTATTTAGAGACATCGACCCCCCCCCCAAAAAAAAAATCGGCCCACGTTAAGGTATGGACTAAATTATTACTTAAAGAATTTCGAACTGCTGCGGGCCAACATAATTCAGTTCCCACAAGGCAGACTGGTTCCAACCTTCTCTTTAAATCAAGTATGAGAGAACAAGAAGAATCAGTCTACCTGATAGGCGAATCTGTTTGTGTGCAAAAGTATAGGCTAATCAAAAATAAAAAAAAAACCACCCTTTTTCCCCCAGAGAGTTGTAGACGCCAAAATGACAAAAAAGTACCTTTTTTTCCCGTACAAATAAAACTCTCCAGTGTCAGGGGAAAAATATAATTTATTGAAGAACACTGACGGTAAAACTTCAATAATCTGACCATGTGCGTCGCTAGGATGGGGCGGGGGGGGGGAGTAGCGCTTGCCCCCCAGAAAAGCCGAAAAAAACGGGAGAAAAAAAGGAGAAAAAAAAAGAAGTGTGAAGTCATATTTGCTATTAATTTAATACACATTTTACAAAATGGGCGTCTGCAGGGATGTCAATAAGGATGAGGTGGGCAAAATAATGTCCTCCCACCTACCCTCGAAAAAAATGATAAATTGAGAATATGCAAGAGAAAGTACAATTTTTTTTTGCGAAAAATGTGCTTTGCATGCCCCCGCCCTAGAAAAATCCTGGCGACACCCATGAATCTGACGAGAATGTCACAATTTTACCGTGCACATTGTCTACTCACACTGAAGGTCACTGCCTGTCTTGGGTTTGGTCTTCGGTCGGCAGTGAGCCCTGAACGCCGCAAATGCCTTGCCTCGGAGCTCGGCGAGATCGTCACCGGCTGAAGCCCGTGTCGTGGCGCCGCACATCTCGCCTCGGCACGCGGTAAGGGAGTACAACAATCCTGGTAACAGGAGAGCTGCGAGCAGGCAAGCTGACCTCTGCATCTCAAGTTCCACCAGATGCAGACTGTAATCGCCGTATGAACGATGGTGGTATAAAATGGTGTATATATGCTTCTAAGTGGAGATATCCTGATTAATAATAGACCATTAGAAAAGTTGCATGATTAATTCATCTGACGCATTTGCAATTTACGTCAAAATGTCAAGAGGTATGAAGCCCAACATTCGCTGCGAAATTTGCCCGAGTTGAAATATGTTCAACTGTTACGAATTCGCAGCGCGAATACTCGCCATAACGTCACAAATTCGCGTTCGCGTATGAACCGAGCTTATTCGTACGCGCCATTTACTAATTCGTTCCACGAATTATGATAATTTCGCACGAATTACTAACTCGTATAGAGATGTATTTTATGTTGGTTTGGCAAAGGTTTGGTAAAATAACGACACATATACAGCTACTTAGTCCGTTTTTTTCTTTTTCCCTACATCTTAAAGAGCAGATGAAGCACTTTGCAATTGTGCCAATTCGACGATCATTATCTCCGGCTCTACTTGACTGATTTCGATCAATTTGGGGTCGATCATGGGGTATTTAAGGATCCTGAGTCGATTAACGCTCTTTTCAATGCATTTGGAGGTCATTAGTTGTAGATGATATATTTTAAACCAACTTAGCTTTATTGTGACTTGATCCACCGAAATGAGTGCAGGACAAATTTTCACTTCAGTATTTAACGTGCATCTGGAAGCGCATATAGATTCGAAGTCCCGCCTGAGGCGAATCAGTCACAATAACAAATCCATAATTTGACATAGTGACGAATTCGGAAATGATCCTATTTGCCTATAATGAAGATGTATCATTATAGGCAAATAGGATCATTTCCGTATTCGTCACTATGTCAAATTATGGATTTATTATTGTGACTGATTCGCCACAGGCGGGACTTCGAATCTTAAAATCCATACAGAAATTAAGAATTTTGGCATAAATACTTGAAGGAGCAATCTTTAAACGCCCCCAAATCGCCAAAATGGTCGATTCGCCGTTATGTACTGTCAGCTCTGCGACGGTCTACGCCAACCCGCTTCATATCGCGTTTGCACACATGCTCGAAGTGCAGGACCTGCCTGCCCATCGGCCTGAAACCTAGCCTTTAGTCAAGTCCCACGCGCTTACCCGGACACGTGACGCACCCCGGATGCTGACACGTAAAAAGACTAGCACGAGCGGCGAAGCCGCGAGGGCCTTTACCATCTCGTGGAGAACGCCTATGTTTTTCTTTACATTTGTCTACCGATTTGGTAGACATGCATAATGCATTACCCATTGTGAATTGACCAATGAAAATGCAGAATTACTAACGTAAATCAGCCGTCGTCTGGCGCCAGATAGCACGCGCGCCATGGCGCGCGTGCTGTTGCTGGTAACCGCAAACCACCGTTAGATGATTGGTTTATATTGCTTGATTTATATTACGTGAATGAATAAGTGATTAGTTCCACGAGATAGTAAAGGCCCTCGCGGCTTCGCCGCTCGTGCCAGTCTTTTTTAAGTGCCAGCATCCGGGGTGCGTTACGTGACCGGATGGTCCGGGTATAGGCGCGTAGGACTTAACTAAAGGCTACCTGAAACCCGGCAGCGAGCTCACTGTAAGAGGACATCTTTGGGGATGCGGCCATCTTCCAATGGGGGCGCAGTTCAAATCCGACGATCATTAAAGCGGACACTCTCTTGGACGCATATACCAAGGTGTTCACCACTTTTAAATAAATTCCTGTTTGTCATTTTAATGAGTCTTTTTTGATCAACTATGTACCACCTTGTGACAGTACACTTGATTTTCAAAGGGGATTAATAACTACGGCACTCTGGATGTGACATCCAGGAGGTTGAGATCTCACATTATAGCATTGATCTCTCCTTACTCCGCGAAACAGCATTCGAAATTATCGCGAGATATTGACGCCTTACTTTCAGGATGTTGCCATCTCGTGATAAATATTTTACCTGAGGATGTCGGAATCCTAATGTTGTGAAGCATTTCATAGAATTTCCCAAACTTGGCTGATAGCTCTGTGAGCCTACTTTAAAGTGTTTAGTGTTTAGCTAGTGTTTAGCCATTGAAGATTGATGTTTAGGATTTGGATGCGTAATGTTTAGCTTCAAAACATGTTTACAAAGTGGTATAGCAAGCTTTTGTTTATTAGAGTGTATGATATACGATTGTAAGATGTTGACGTCCTGTGATGCAAGATCTTGACATTTTGGATGGTACCTCAGTCTGGAGCTTAGTAAATAATGTTATTGAGGTCCCCGAGTACCTTGTACTCTTTTGAAAAGAGAGCATCGTTGACAAGCGTCCTTGAAATTGCGGAAACGAGGAAGTACAATGCCCCGACGGAGCCATTTTGCCAGAACGGAACCTAAACTATTTCCACTTAACGCCAGTTTCGGTCGAGCAATGAGGCATGACCGTCCGACGATTCGGGAACGACCACTTACGGAACTTGATCACATATAGGTACTTAATTCAAACAACAAAAATTAACCACATATTACTTTCAAGTCAATTTCTTTGTTCAACTTTAAAATATTTAAAGCGTTATCTGCAGTATTGTCTGTTTCCTCTCATAAAAAGGCTCCATGTTTTGTAATATTTTGATATATTAACTGGTTTTTTTTTATAACTAACGATCTCCGTATATACTAAATTTTTCAAAGAGTAGGCAAATAGTACCAGTAACTTCGAGCCCTCTCCATGGGCGTCGCCAGGATTTTTTCTAGAGGGGGGCAACAATTTTTTTGCCAAAAAATGCTTGTATTTCTCAACACATTCTCGATTTATCAGTTTTAGAGGGGGGCAGGGACATTTTGCCCCCCCCAACTCATTAAATTTACACCACTTTGTCTTCGCGCCTCTTTTTTTTTTCTTTTTTCTTCTTCTTTTTTTTGCTTTTCCGGGGGCAAGTGCCCCTTGCCCTCGCGACGCCCATGGCCCTCTCTTGGCCAATTAGAAAGATTTGTTATAAAACCTAGAACCATATATTTATTTTCATTTTATGTATTTATTAGCTTTTTTTTCTACACCGTGAAATATTTGCAAAAAAAGTACAACATTAAGATTACAAATTCTAAATTAACGGGTAAAGCGGACCCTACCGGTGTAAAAGTGACACCTATTTTAAAAAAAAAAAACTTCAAATCTGGAGGCCCTTTCACGTTCCGTTTCCCTGTTGTGAAATACATATTAAATATTTGTAACCAACAACTAGGTAAATATGAGAATGAATAAAATTGCTGCAAACTGCTTGCTGATTGACATGGATTGGATTGACATGAAATGTACAAATCAAACATATCAAAACCCTGACAGAATCGTATTCAAAGGCAAAATAAGTCGTACGTTAGCGAATATAATACTTTCCCCTCCATTTGTAATTAAAAAAGGGTTAGGATTATTATTTGCCTTGATTGGTCTGCATGGCACGTTCATTTACAACCGTATTGAGAAACTTTGACCCAGTTGACACCATCTTTGTTTGTCAGGGATCTTTCTGCATACCTAGTATATCGACATAAGAATCAAACACGACCCAAACTGCAACGCAGACATATGGAAACAATTCTTCTGAAAATGTCAGCGACAACGCGGACTATCCCGCAGAGGATTGACAGTTCTGTTCACTGTCTGTGCACTGTCTGTGCAGTCTGCATAAGCTTAACGTCGATATGGAAAGTGGGCTTAAAGATGTCATATACGCAAGCTATAAGATAAAGATTTACGATTATTAGCGATTATGAGGTGGTGGTGCTTGCATTTCCTGTTTTTTATGATTTTAATGACAAACTGTCGCCTGGGTTAGGAATTTCCTGCTCCCCGCTTGATACGCCACTTTCGCACTTGTAAACTATCTCAGGTAAGTTGCTTACGCCGACCAAATCACAATAGTTTAATAATCCTTTCTTTATTAATGAAGAGTTATTTGGACCTTACAATTGAGGGTTTGAAGAAATGAAAGGCCCCAGATCTGAACTTGTACTGGGAAAGATTTTAGATGAAATCGGACTTGGGAGTTGCTCTATTTTGCAGTGAATGGACGGATCATTCTTTGTCCCAAATGGCGATCGGCTGTAGGATAAATTTACGGTTGATCATGATCTGTACAGCCCCCCCCCCAATAAAGAGAGAGAGAACATAAACCAAGCTTTACTTAGATTTCATAAACCTTGTCATCCCGATGGTATATTTACCCTAAAAGGGCCGGGCTATTTTGACCATCTCTCAGCCGGTTGGGGGATTCCGCCCCCAAGATTTTGGCCATCGAGCAACGAATTTCATGACTATTGGTAAAAGGGTTTTGTAAATTGGCTAATTAATTATTCATATGCACGAATGATAATTCTGCTCTGTGTACACTACGTATATTTAAAAAAAAAAAGTTTTCACGGCGCGTAGGTCCGATTTTTATGTTTTGGTATCAAATGATGCGCAAGGCTCGAGGCAAAAAGTCATAACAGCTCGGGTTGCGAAAAAGATATCGCGGAAAAAGTCGAGGGGGGGGGCGGATTCCGGTTAAAAGGATGTGCTTAATATTGGCTTCTATAACAGAGGGCCTTACCTAACACTTCAATCCTTAGCTGCTGCAGGACCTTCCTCATTTGCCTTTGGGTGAGGTCCCGCTGTGGATGGAAACACGAATCCATCAAATTTGGTCGATTCGTACATATTGCAGGTCAATCCAATCAGTGGGAAGTTTGCGGAAGTGATATTCCGTTCATTTTGTCCTACAATAATTCATATTTACTGGTTTGCAATTTACAGGTTTTCAGTAGGACGGGTGCGCGTAGTAACACTAGCGTGGACCTCACAAACGCCAAGCTGTTTCCCTCCACAGACCAAGGAGACAACCTGACTGACGTGAACATACAGGCGGCTCATCGCATCGAAGACATGCTGTTGGAATGCCAGTGGGGGACAGAGTCTTGCTCGCATCTGAACTTCACTCACAGACTACGGTCTCTGTCACACGTTCAACGATGTGCCTGCCGGAGAGCGAGGGGTGTTATCGGTGCGAAACCCAGGCATCAGGAACGGTTTGTACATGAGGTTGAACATCCAGCAGGATCTGTACACGTTCGGAGAGAGCACGGCTGCAGGGATGAAGGTACAACACGCACTGTGATCAGATAGACATAACGCGTTTAATGCTGAGTAAGCTTTCAATGGTTTCGTATCACTTGGGTAGGAATGACTAAACTCTTTTGTGATATTAATGAAACCGTCCCGAGAGTCGAAATTCAACTTTTTCTTAAGGTTGTAAATGTAAGGCGCAAATACGCGTCGAACAAAACCGTCACGATTGGGAACCTAAGCGAATCAAAGAGTGGAATTTTGTCCTAGAAGACGGACGTAAAAATGGATACTGCGATTAGGCCAAATCATAAAAGTGCTGTGAGAGGCATATGTAATACATGTATCTGGAAAAAATCGTAGCAACTTTTAAATACTAACTGTTCATGTTTTCTAACTTGTCATAAAACTGTTTTTTTTTGTGTGGCAAAGTGTATTTGCCTGACTTTTAAACACATCTGACCGGCATTATTCGTTATTCAATCTTCAAAAGTGATAAGATTATAATCACGGAATGGAACTGGGAATACGAGAGCAAATTTGGCGAATTATAATAAGACGTTTGGCTCTTCTGTCAGGTGTTACTGCACCCCCAGGGTGAGTTTCCTATCATCAAGGAGTTTGCTTTCTCCATCACGCCTGGTTTCGAGAATTCAGTGACTGTTCGTCAGCAGACGGTACGTTCAGTAACCAATGGATAATTATCAGTGAGCCGCACAAAAAACCAAAAACCCAAAAACAAAACAGGTCAAGCGTCTACTTAGTCGTGGTGGCTACCCGACCTAAGATTTATCAGAAGTAGTGAAATATTGAGAATGTATTTGTCTGGTATCCAGACTGTGGGGCCGGGGGGGGGATAGACACCATCTGACTGCTGGAGACGCTATGCCCCTTCGCTCCCAACTTGTTTGATTCTCTTTAGGTAACAAGTTTGAAGGCACCGTATGAGTCAAACTGCGCAGAAGACTCCTTGAAAGAGTTCAACTATAAGTACTCCGTTCCTGCGTGTCAGTTTGAGTGCAGGGCTCGTTACGTCATCGATAAATGTGGTTGTCGAGACATCAGATGGTCAGGTAAAGACTGAATTCAACTGGACAGGTTCAGGATTTGATAAATGTTGTCTCAGTTAGCACATTGTGACAACATTGTTTTTTTACTTCTCATGCAACACGCTGCACATGAACAAACCCTGAAATGTTCAATATCGATGCTCAAGACTCAATTGTACTTAACGATCTTATTAACGCCTTGTCAACTATTATTGTTGGTAAAATTTATTTTTTTATTATCTTTTATGTATTCGGCCAAGAGATAAAACCCGGCTACCATTCCTTGGTGTAACCGTGTGCTGGGCCTACGGTAGCCCGGAAGGGACATATTCAATTTTGAATCGACTTCAGGGCATGATCTTTTAATTCATGCACGTAAACCAGTGTCGGGGTGTGAAAGACATGCAACATTAAACAAATGTTTCTAAGTACATGTATAACAACAATGCATGTACTTCTCTAAAAGCTGTCTTCTTGAAACCGACATATTTAAGGCATTTACCTTGCATTTGTACAGGTTCTGTGGACATATGCACCATGGAGGAGGTGGTAAATTGCGCGTACGTCTACGAAGGTAAGATACAAATAGGCCTTTCTTTTGTTTGTAAACATTAGCGCCATTTTGTATGGGCTGCCGTAAGCGCATACATTGAAGCCGTGGTTGCAGTGGCGTAGCCAGGAATTTTTCAGTGGGGGGCGCTGGGGGGGGGGGCTGGAACATTTCATGGGGGGGGGCGTCATGCAGGGGCGTCAATCGCTTCTCAAAAGTGGGGGGGGGGCGGACATACCTTGATCAGAACTGATGCGTGCGCGAAGCGCGAAGCCCTTACGGCGTGGGGTTCGGGGCCCGCTTAAGGGCCCCGAAAAAAAAATGATTCTACATGTTCTGTGGTGTGATCTTAAGCAATTTCTTACCACTTTCCTCCATGCTTTAACTAATATTTTCTTAGCAAAAGATAATTATTTGAACATCGTTTTCGACGGGTTGGAGTCATTGAATCAGCTATCGGTATTCTGAGTTATAGGCGTGGGGTTCGGCACCGAAAAAAATTGGATTCTCGATGCTCTGTGGTGTGATCTGAGGTAATTTCTTACCACTTTAACCAATAATTATCTTAGCACAAAAGATAATAATTTAAACATAATTTTCGAGGTTTTTTCAGCTAAAGGCATCAGAAAATTTTTTGAACATTGTTTTCGAGGTTGGAGTCATTGAATCAGCTACCAGAATTCTGAGCTTTAGGCGTGGGGTTCGGGGCCCGCTTAAGGGCCCCGAAAAATTGTGGATTCTAAATGCTCTGTGGTGCTATCTGAGGCAATTTCTGACCACTTTAACCAATATTTTCTAAGCAAAAGATACATTGTAGTACATAATAGGGCCCTGTAAATGAGACACGAGTTCAAAAATCTGGGGGGGGGGACATTTGATTTTGTGTCCCCCACCCTTCAAAAAGTGAGGGGGACATGTCCCCCTGTCCCCCCCCAGGATTGACGCCCATGGCGTCATGTAGATCAATGATAATTTTTTTAGAAACTCAAAATCTCAGTGGGGGGGGGGGGGCGACTGGGGGCGACAAGGTTTCATGGGGGGGGGGGCGGTCGCCCCCACGCCCCCCCCCCGGTGGCTACGCCACTGCGTGGTTGGCAACATATGTTTTCCCAAAAAGTCCTCATAACGCCATCAACACATATTTAAAAGGCATGTGTAGGAATTATTTAATAGCTTTGTTGTAAATGTTGTATTTTCAAGTGTCAAATAATACTTTGGTGATCTGTAATAACTCTTCTTCATTTTTGCAGTGTTGGACCTTCCATAGTTTTGCAGGCCGTGGTAGGCAAAAATGCAGTTTGCCAACCAAGCGCAGAAAGGTCTATTGCCACATGATCACTAGACATTAACAATAACGTGCGCCACCAAGTGTATGTCTCAAAAATGCCCTCACAGCGACCTCATTTGCTCAAAAATAGCCTTTTTTTGCGGTGGACTCTGGCGCGGAGTATAAAACAAATCCAAATACACCAACAATTCGCCATTTATTCCTTAAAATAGCTTAAATAAAGGACTTCCTGAAAAATAAACTGCCTCCTTCTACCTTGTAACCGCTCATAGTGGATGCAACCTAGCTGTTGAATGTTAAAATCGATTTTGGCTTAAAATACATTGAGTTTTAATCTAAAGTGGATATCTTATATGTTCGGATAGAGAACACATGGTTTGGCCCACAACAATTTACATTTACGTGCTTGATACAAAATTTGCCAAACTATATTATTATTAGTGCTTTTAAATCGGCTATCATGGTAACCATCAATATCATACCATGCCTACTCCCGATAACACTTTAAACTCTACAAAGTTCATGCTGATCGGCCAACGCGTTCCTGAGCCATTACAAAAGTTCACAGGGCAGACCCCCGGTCCTGATAGTGAAACATTAATTGCACTTACATGTTTAATATGTATAATTCTAAAGTGGTTTCAATAAAATGATTGTTTTCCTACCAAAGCATTTTGCTTAACTGGTGTTTTATTGTATCGATCGAGCAGAGGAATTTCTATCACACGGTGAACGGTGCAACTGTCCCATGGCCAGCAAGACAACGACATACGACAGCAAGGTTTCGCTTGCCTTCTGGCCAGCTAAACATCTCTTGAAAGAGCTGCAAAGAGAATCCAACATGTCTGAGGATTTCATCAGGTACACTCTTAAATCTCCCTGGTCCAAAGGACCCTGAATCCGGGTTATATTTGGCCAAAAAGTTTTCTGGGTCAAAACGATACTTCTTGGGTATAAGTGACCATTTCGGGATCATTTTCTGGTCATTTTGACCGAGAAACCTAAGAAAAGCTGTTTTGTTGACCAAGGATATTTTTTTATCAAACCAAGTATTAGGTCAAATAGAACACGAATTTCGGGTCAACAGGGACTTTATATGTTTGGTATTATACTGCAATAGTTTGGTGTCCGTGATCAGACGAGTACCTCACTAGTTTAGTGGGAAGAAGGGGTTATCGTGCACCCTCGGAAATCAACTTAAAAATATGTAAATTCCAAAGTGCCGGTTTATCAGAAATAAGATTTTCGTCCAATATTTTATTCAATTCCAGCCAATCTGTCAACATTAGCTGCAATATTGGCTGAGATATTGGCTAAAAATCAAATTTCTCATCAATCGACACTTTAGAATTTACATAACACGCACTTGGATATGTTTTTTTTGGTGGGCGGGACATGCCATTTGCCTCCCCGAGGCTACCCCACCCCCACAATCCCAGGATCGCCGCCAGTGGTGGTATCCTTTCACTTTCCATTTTCATTCACTGTTTTTGGTGAAGTTGGTTTGTTTTTGGTTTTGTTTTCTCATGTGAAATACATATTGGGATCGATTGGCAAATTTTCGACATGACATGACCAGTAGTGTACGGTAATTAAAAGGTAGAACGGTTCACTGTCTTCACCCCTGTCTATTCGCCCCCCCCCTTCCCCCCGAGCACCTCTCTGATAATTTGTGGATCAAACAAGCGGTTTTTTATTTTTGGAAACAGTGGCCAAACCCAAATAAGTGTCCGTCCAGAAAATCAGTCACCCGAAGTCAACTCCTGACCCTATACACACGATTACCCCCAAATTCTGCAGTTGACAAAGTTTGGTTAACTGTTCCCATTAGAAATAATGTGCTTTAATACTGTGTTGCTATTTGTTGATCCAATGATTCTTTCGATGTCATACAAGAAGGATGACAATTGTATAGCTAACCTACGCGACAAAGGACACTTTTTGATAATCATTGCCTGAATGACAATATTTGCCATTCGAAATTCACAAATGATTTGCAACCAATACAATCTTTCATGCGATTTTTTTTTAATCTACGATAATTCAAGTAAATTAAGAGCAAACATGCGATAACAGCGACAAATATAATAATTAATCAAAAACAAACCCAAACCCTAAAACCCCTAAAAAGTTTTCAATCAAATTCATTGGTAATTTGCCGGTGGGTACGTTTAAGCAACGGAAAGTGGTTTGGGTGCTTTATCAGCTGTTCCTAATTTCAATTCCGGTGATGTTGCAAGTGTCGATGATTATTATTTTAAAGTTTTTAAAGTTTTTTTAAAATATAATTCATAAAACTATTTGTAATCTCCATTGCAGACCATTTTATCTATTGGAAACAGCTGTGTGGCTGTTCATTTCCAGCAACAATCACAAGTTGATTTTACATTTCGTTTCAATTTTTTTTTACTGCAACTTGGTTATCCAGCGCTAGCTTTCTACATCATGTAAATTCAGTCAGGACTTGTGTTCTTGTCACGAAATCAATTTGTATTTATAATCAAGTTCATCATAATGTAAGTAATCTGGTTTTAGTTTACTTAGATCACAAAAATTACCAATAAAACGTCCCAAGCCAATAAGTAAAATTTGACAAGAGAATGACATTAAAATGACACATTTGAACAAAAACGAAAAAAGAGCAATTTTGTGCTAATTACACAGTGACTGAGCTTAAAATAATCAGTGTCCAGTACAGTCAAACGTGCAACTGATTTTGGAGCTGGTAATATGGAGTCTGATTTTGAATGGAAAGTTTCGTTGTGCGTTGCAGCTCTGAAAATCATTCCCAAGTTACGCAGTTCGTTGGTTCCTTACGTTTTGGGGGAAGTGCGGCGAATGCAACTTAAACGTATAGTCCTAAGCCAGCAGATTAGTTCATCGATGCTTATGATCTTTGCTAATTTTTCACTATTCAACTGGACACCTAGTTAGACGAGCAAAAGCTAGGAATTAAATGTGAAACTTGAAAGCATGCAGGTTCAAAAACACTTTGTGCCACGAAAATGCGAAGTGCAAACGATATTTGTTTTCACCGTGTAGCTGGCCAGCATTCTACGCAATGAAAATCAACCGTTTAGTTTGCAAGTGATACTGTTTGTGAGTGTCCGTTGGGTAATACTGTTTGGCGATCATAGCCGATAACATCGACTTGGTATCAATCAGAGGGCTCCGAGTTTAATGTGGCAAATCGCATCTCCGTGGTCGTCCATTGTGTGGCCCATTTAGTTAGTAGTGGTCATCTTGCACAAGTAGGAGAACGATTTGCCGCATCCGATGTCATTCCATGCGTTGTTCCCATTCTGCTGCAGGTGAATACAGTCCTCTTTACCACCGTGGTTGTCGGGTTGTTTATTGGCCCATCCGGTGTAGCTGGCCGCTGATCCATCTGTCCAGATGTACTTCCCTTCCTTTGCCAAGTCGTTGAAGCCGATCCACAGGCCGCCTGATGGCTTTCCACGGGCCGACGTCCACAGCGTGCGGAGAAGATTATCCTCCTCGGCGCTAGCTATGGACGTCAGGTGACCCTGGCCGACTAGAGTGAACTGCTGGCAGTGCTTCTCAGCTTCATTGTAGGTCTTGCCAGTGCCGAAGTAACGGTAGCAGTTGCCATTGTAGAAAGTCCACATCGGTGGACACTTGGGGCAGCTTGGTAGACATGCCGCAGCAAAACCCACCAACAGGACGAAGCACAAGGCTCGAACGAAAGCCATGATGTTTACAAGTTGTCTTCCTACCGCTGAGTGTCACAAGCCAAAATGCAGTTGCAGAGTGAGGCTAAGAGAAGAGATGGCATCGCTTATAAACCCTCGATTGGTCCCAGTTTGGTATAATTGACACCCGGCATCTGTAAGGTTTCATTGGCGTCCAGCGTCACGTGGAGTGTTTTAATTGGCCATTGCAGGTTGGAGGTGTGGCCAGAGCCATATTTCACATGACGACAGTTCGAAAGGTTTATCGTGTATCACTGAAAACCATCACCTCATCCTCTCTTAGCACCATGATTGGTCAGTATTTTCAACGATTAATGAGATTCTTGCAAGAGACCATTTAGAATTCTAATTGGGTGTCACGTGCATTTGCATTGATGAATACGAAGAGGATTGTTTGTGAAAAAGACTGGTGAGACGTTTGGGGAAATTAGATTACACTAACATGTTCTTCGCCGGTAAACTCGTTCTAAACCTAAAATATTCCTCAAGAATCCAAGACAAACTCTTCGAATGTGCTCACTGAAGAAACCCCCAAAAGTCATTTTCAATTATTATTTTGCCTTCAATTCCACTCTGAAGACGACAATAATCTGAAAGATATACCATTGCTACTTTTCAATTTAACCCTGAAAATAGATTGTCTACCAACACAAAAGTTTTTGACGATAAATTTAAACATTTGCATTCAAGTATTTCCCGGAGTATACCTAATGAAAAGAGTCCTTCCAAAATCAATCAGGCCAATATTTTTGTTATCGCCCGTAACATGGAAAAAAGGGTAAAAAGCTCGTCTAAAGTACAATATGGAAACATTTTCACAATACATGTAGTTGGTTAATGTTTACCGCAATTAACCAACGATAAGGGAAATGTATACCAAAGTTGAGCAAATTTATCGCCCAACAGTGTTTTACCTAACTGTCTTTTATCGTGTACTTTCCATATCGAAACATCCCCGAAAAAGCAGACTAACGAAATTTATTTCAGATTAGATCGGCAATAATGCGTTCTGGCACGCTGTGCGATCCATGAATTTAAAAAAAATGTTCTCCTCCTTTTGACTTTTGACTAAGAAATAAGTCCATAATTGCCATGGAATAAGCTCACCTTAATTCAAATATATTTCAACTAAGTATTTGTTGAGGCGTTAGCAAAGTGAAACCCACCAACAAGACCAGGCAAACCTAGCAAGTCCCAGAGCGCACACAATTCTGTTGCATTGATGCAGAATGGTTAGTTCTACAGGGTGAGTGAAAAAAAAAGACTCGAATTGATGATTTTTTTTCTTAAAAAGCAATCAAATTTTAACACCAATGAAGTATATCGTAAACGAGCATGTTCTTCCACTCATCTAAAAGAAAAGGAATTATTGAAATTGATCCATGCTATCCTACGTTATGCACGTTTTACTAAAAGCACCCATTTTTATAACTGTCCATTAAATGTCATTAAAAGCTTTTGAGCTGATGAGTGAGAAATACAGATTACTCACAAGCATTCAAATACAAATGAGATTTTAATCATTTGGATCACGATTGTAACATTGTTTTTACTGTCAAATTCTGTGTTTTAAATACGAGTAGCAAGTCATCTATTTTGTCTGAAATATTGATGGCGAATTTGGTATATTTTCCTTTACAAGTTCTCCATTGATCGAGGTGGGAAATCTTTTTTGTTTCATTGTATTTAATGGGTATTCATGGGTGGACAACTGAATTCCGTGATCTTCATAAATACATGTAGACTAACTTGAGAATAGAGCAAATTACGTGAAATGTGCACAGTTACTAGTCAATACTATTTACTTTATGATTACGTTTTTATTTTAATGAAATAGAGCGAGTCACATATTTTAAATATTTTCTGTAAGATAGTCACTTTCTCTCTCACTCACCCCTTTATTCACTGGCAGTCTTTCCATGCATATTAGTCTACAATATGGACCGAAATGAACCAATCATTATGTTCTCTTCACTAGTCTAAATCAGAAGTAACAGTCAGTCAGTCGGTCGGTTGATCGGGGGGTCGGTCGGTCGTTTGGTCGGTCGGTCGGCCCGTCGGTCCGTCGGTCAGTCAATAATAGTTATAAAGATGACACTTGTCCGGTCTCCTGGAACCATAAAAAAAAAAACATTTTATACGTTTTTGCAGGAATGACTCCATAAATTGTGACTGCCCTGACTGCGTGCGTCTTGCCATCATACTTGCTGTCTGCTTTCAGCACTTCATTGGAAAGTCGACTTAACGTTTATGCTTCGCCTGCATATGACGTTGTCATTGAAAAGCAAAAACCTAGTTCACAGTTTTAATTCAATTCACAGAAGTTTCACAACACCTTCAAGCTATAAACAGATTGGGACTAAATCCGGGGGTATGTTTTGCATCATCAAAATATCGCCATCATAAAATCCACCTTCCTTTGTTTACTCTACAGCTCAAGAGACAGGATGTGTCTATGTTCCACGCCGAGGTATTGTTGCACAAAATTTTTTAAAATGTGTGACGTCACGATGACATCATCAAGACGTGATTTTCCCAAACACACATAACAGAAGTTCTCATCGTCATGAAACTTTGTGGATAGGTAGATAATGTCACAAGTATGCAAAATTTGAAATGATGTCACCATGACGTCATCGGTTGATTTTATGATTTTCTCAATATTTAAGATTATATTCCGCTTACACAATTTTACACTTTCTTTCATGGGACTGACGTCAAACTTGGTGCACATCAAGACCACAATGAAAAAATGTGCATTGACAAGTGTTGTTACGATGACGTAATCGCGGGACATGTGACGTCGATCATGCTAAAAGGTGTATATTTTAAAGTCCTATATGTGGAGTTAGTCCTATAACTACGGTATGTTCTTGCATATGGACACACAAAAAAGGAAATACGGAAAAGCCCTATGTTCTGTTCATTGAACAGACATAGCTCTACCTTTGTTTTTGTTCTAAATTTTTTTGTTTTTTTCGCAATTGCGCAAAAAGCCTTTCTTTTTGTTCTGATTTTTAATTTTATTTGCTTTTCCGCTTCAAAGCGGAAAAGCATTGTTTTCGTTCCGATTTTGTTTTCTTTTTGTTTCCACCCCAAATCCCATAGACTTTGTACACGTTTTTTTAACCGCGGCATTTTGGATCGTAAACAAACTCGTATTCTAATGAAACTTGTCCCATGTAAAGACCCCATAGTGACATTGTGTCCCATTACGTCATCTTATATGTGCAAACTTTAAGACCCAATATCTAGAGAACTGAAAGTCGGATTGGGTTGAAACTCGGTATGTAGGCAGACCGGGATGTGTTATAGACGAAAATTGACATTGCGTCATCATGACGTCATCGTGTGATTTTATATCGATTTTTGAAATTTTGGACCTTTTAGCCATATCTAGCAAACGAAATATGCTAAATTCAATTTTTTTGTGTGTTATGTTTGTTAGGTAACAGGTATATTTACAAAATTGCGAAAATTGTGTGACGTCATTATGACGTAATTAAAAATGTGATTTTTTTTTTAAACACATATAAGGGAATGGTTGATTGTCATTAAACTTGGTAGGTATGTAGATAATAGTGCTAGTACTCAAAATGACGTCACGATGACGTCATCTGTATATTTTTTACGATTTTTAAAATATTTACAATTTAATTCTGCTCACACAATTTAAGACTTTTATTTTTCTGATTGGCCTCAAACTTTGTACTGACTAAAACCACAATAAAAAACTGAACACTGCCAAGTATTTTTACGATGATGTCATCACGGGGCATGTGACGTCATCATGAATGTACATTTTTCTAAGATTTTTATTGAGAAAACTGTAATTCCGATTGGGTTAAAACTCGGTATGTAGGTAGACTGTGATGTGTTATAGGTAAAATTGAGGTGATGTCATTATGACGTCATCTTGCAATTTTATATCGATTTGTGAAGTTTTGAAGATTATCACCATATCTCGCTAACCCAACATGCTAAATTCAAAAATCTTTTTGTATTAGGTTTGTTATGAAATAGGTATCTGCTAAAAAAAAATTGAAAAATGTGATTTTAAAAAGCACTTATAAGGGTAAGTCCAATAGTCTTACAAATTGGTGGGTAGGTTGATACTGTTTATAGTATGTAAAGTGTGAAGTGACGTAATGATGGCGTTATCACCATTTTAAAATAAATTTATCAACCTTTTTAAATTTTCTAATACAAAAACTTGACGTGGTTTTTTTTGTGAAAGTATTTTTTTCACACGTATTATTTATATTAACAAAAAAAAAATGCGGAAAAGCTTATGTCCTGTTCATGGAACAGACATAACTCTAGTTTCTTTCTTCTTTTTGTTTCACGCAAATTTCCCATAGACGTTGTACACGATTTTAGTACACGCAACTTTTGGCTTTGAACTTTGTCATACATCATTCTAATTAAGCATATGCAGTGTTCTTATGGCAAAGTTGTGTCCCGAAGAGTGACGTCATGATTACCTCATCAGGGGTCACGTGACGTCATCACAAATGTGCATATTTTGAAGTGCTATATCTACAGAACTGTAAGTCAAATTGGGTTAAAACTTGGTTTGTAGGTAGACCGGGATGTGTTACAGGTAAAAATGGAGGTGACGTCATGATAACATCATCATGTGATTTGATATCAATTTTTGAATTTTTGGACCTTTAAGCCATATCTCACGAACGCAACGTGCTAAATTCAAAATTCTTGTTGTATTATGTTTGTTAGGTAATAGGTATATGGAAACAACTTTTTAAAAATGTGTGACGTCATCATGACGTCATCAAAAATGCGGATATAAGGGAAGGTTCGATCGTCATGAAACTTGGTGGGTAGATAGATATTGGTACTGGTATGCAAAGTCCGAAGTGACGTCACCATGACGTCATCGGTTGATTTTTTTAATGATTTTTTTAATATTTACAATTTCATTTCGCTCCCAAAATTCAACACTTTCTTACATCGGATTGACTTCAAACTTGGTACAAACCAAGACCACAATGCAAACATGTCAATTAATAAGTGTTATCAAGATGACGTCGTTGTAGGGCATGTGGCATCATGTGATACAGTTATATTTTAGGAATTATTCTAAGCATTTTGAACACATTAAACTGCATGAAGAACTCTAAAAAGCAAATGCAAAATGACCAACAAAACATAAACATTTGTTAACTGCGAAAAAGCACTGTGTTCTGTTTTCAAACAGACATACAGCTCTAGTTACTTTCTTCTTTTTGTGCCATAAATCCCATAGACTTTATACACGATGTTAGTACACGCCACTTTTGGCACTGAACTTTGTCATACATCATTCAAATTTAGCATATGCATTGTCGTTATGGCAAAGTTGTGTCCCGAAGAGTGACGTTATGATTACGTCAGCAGGGGTCACGTGACGTCATCGCAAACGTGCATATTTTGAAGTGCTATATCTACAGAACTGTAAGTCCGATTGGGTTGAAACTTGGTGTGTAGGTAGACCGGGATGTGTTATATGAATATTTGAAAACGTCATCATGACGTCATCATGTATCAAATTACAAGTGATTTAAGGGCAAATTTTGTGAGGTTGTAGACTATGCTGTGAGAAACATGTCTTGTTCCCGGACACAAAACCGCCTGACCTTCACTTCCGGTGTTACCGGAAGTGCAATAAAAACCGAATATAACTCAAAAGCGGAACGTTTTACTACACACATACATATTATATGCAAGTGTTTATTGAGGAATGCCATACACAAAACAGAGTGATGACGTCATCTTTCGAAAGGGCGCCCCCCCCCTAGCGCGGCTCTTCTGGGGCAAAACCATGTATCTTAAAATTTTGACATTTAAGATAATAATCTTTCTAGGGAATATGGAGGTACTATTTTCATTTAGCAAAATTTCAAAGTCGCACGATATTTATTTTCCGGGTTAATTTATGCCATTTTGGGCATTTTTTCGGCATTTCCTAAATATTTTACAGCAGAACAATGTATCTTACCAGAAGTATTGTTTTGTTCAACAGCAAAACAGTGTATCTACATGTTGCTCCCTTTTTGCTTGAAGTTGTTTTTCCCAAAATGCAGTTTTTTATTTGGCAAAAAAGGTTAATTTGCATTTGCATTGCTCTTGCTAATTTCAATGACTTCTATAAATTAACATCAATCAGAGCAAAAGAATGTCACCGAATATGCGTAGACGATGTATGCATTCAAACCAAGCCAACTCAAATTGCCTTGTTTTGCCACGAAAACCCTTCTGTCGATTTCAACATTCATCTTGTTTTGCATTGTTGTACTGAAAAAAATGCTGACGTGAGAATGAATGCGTGTCAAAAATTCGTGACGGTCGGGACAAAATCCTTTTCCCATGTAATATTTTGACAACATAGGGCGCTATAAAGTTTCGGCTGCCCTTCAAATGAAAATGCATTGTTTTGCCGCGGAATGTATCACAGAGTTGACAGTTTTGCTGCCTCTCAACCAAAGATACATTGTTTTGCCGTAAAATTTCTGAAAAGGTGCTCTTGTCAAAACAAGATGCATTGTTTTGCCTTGGAATGTGTAAACCACATAGGACAAAAATAACGCACGGCATAAGAGTGCAACTTTATAAAAATGGTAATAAGTATAAGAAACCGAGCTTAAAAATTTCAGAATCTAAAGAAAATATAACTGACACAATTCTGTGAAAAAAAAGAAACTCAACGGTATTTAAAGCATAAAAATGGCAAAAGATGGAACTTCAAAGTCTTTTTTCTCAAAATGATCATTTGCGAGTTGCACTGTTTTGCCTTGGAAGGGCCCAGCGGCATATTAAATAGTGTTTGCTTTCTTTAATTTGAAAACAATCCGTTAAAATTTCACCAAATCGCCCCTTGATATTATTTGATTAACCACAGATAATTTGGCAAGGTTTCAAATTAATGATGTCATCAGACCGGAAGTTACTTCTCAGAGAATTTGAAAAAGATAATATTTTAAATTTAATTGTATCATTTAATTCATGTCGTATATCTTCGTAGCCCAAATAACGATATCCCTTGCAAAGTTCACCTTTTGCTTCCAAATACTGTGACGTCATCAAACCGGAAGTTAGGTGTTATGAATACATACAGTTATATTTTCCATATTTTCATACGTTGTTTAACTTCACAACGAACATGTATCCACTCCGAACTAAATCAGTATTCGCTCCCCGTTTTTGAATAATGACGTCGTCAAGCCAGAAATAACTTGTATGTGTACATAGAATGTTTACTCAAATTAATCACACCGTTAAAGATGCATTTTTTAAAACAAAATAATAGATTGCACTGATCGTTTGTTCTTACATAAACATTTTCATGACTCAACTCGGCATTGTTTGATGAACAAATTACCTGCCCGACCACTCTGCGTTTGTAACAACAAACGTGAACCTCTAGTTAAAACTTAAATCGCAAAGGGTATAATGTTACTCTCAAATGGCTTATTAGGCTTCCCCCGGGCGTACATTTTGTACGCTTTTGAAAATGTTGATCATTATGGATGACCCCTCAGCTACGTCCTTACTACAAACATCCACAGCTTTTCTTTCGAGCAGAATAGTACATGAACTTAAACTTGGAACAAACATCAACCCGGAAACAGATATGTGCATGTCATGTGATACACAATGACGTCATCAGGTACCAAATGACATTCACATTGTCACGTATGAAGTCGCTTGACCTTTACTTTTAGGATTATCGAAAAGTCAAATTTAGGTGAATGCAAAATACCAAAAGAAGCGTCAATCTTAAAACGAATTACATGTCTGCCAAACGGTTCGGGCATAAGGTTGATACTTTCGGCAAATTTAGCATGAACCCTTGTCCCACGTACATTTCAGCAGCACTTTCCACTGCGCATGTGCGACTCCTGTAGTTATTTGCATACGTAATGAGGGCTGCAGATTAACACCGATGAAGCACTCAAAAAGATCTATTTGTACTTGATTGTTTGTAGACCATTTAATTTGGGAGCCGTTGTTATTAAATCACTATTTAGTTCATTCAGTGTATACTTGTCGAAGAAATGTTAAGAGTGTACAAGCATTACATTCACTGTGTGGACTTCCGAACAAAGATGTCTACATAAACCAGGTAGCATCGACGTTGTGTGGACTTGCCCACGTTCACACAGTGTTTCCCCCTCTCTGGAAAACAGGTTAAGAAACATTTTGGGGTAAGGATTATCCGTGACAAAATGAAGAGAAACACTAAAGGGAATTATACATAAAATTTGGGTTGTAAGAGTTTTCACAGTGTGAGTAAATTGAGTTTTTTCTTAACTGCACAAAAACAAAGGAATGTCCACACTACGTATCGTAAACATGTGTGGGTGTACGTAAATATTTCGTAAAAGTGTCCTCGGCATTTTTGTTTAATTTTTTAATATGAAAGGACTTGTTGAGCAAGTAACCAAAATAGAGCTTAAATTTTTTCTTTGACCCGTTGCCATGGTAACAGGCATTTTTTGCCAGTTTGGGGGCTTCAAAAACTGTGTTTTAACTTATTTAAAACAAATCTTTCCGCCAAAATGCAAAATTATATCACAAAATCTACTATATCACTCCAAAGTATCATCCTCGCCCTTGAGAAAAACAAAATGTTTTAAATGTCACCCTTGTGCTATTTTTTAGAACACGCGTAAAAACATGTTTTTAGAACTTGCAAAATTGTAATTTTTACCCTATTTTTGTCCCTCAAAAAGTCAACTTGCCAGGATTCTCAGAATATTTTCCTTCTGGATTTGATCAGAGCCAACATTGGTATTTCAATATCTGGTGAGAGAAGTTTTTGGGAATCGTCCCTCGCTATAGTTTTCCTCTCATACCTTAAATGCAGACAATTACTCATTCGTGCCATTCTTTCGTTAGCTCGGAGCAGAATTTTATTAGCCCATGCAAAGACAAAGAAAAACATTACAAATTTATTTATTTTTAGATGTTAAGCGTATGTTGCATAAAACTCCAAACTCCATACTAAAGTCTACCGATGCGGTTTCTATTTTTGAGCTGCCATTTTTTTCATGTGCAGCTCCAGACATGCGCTTCAAAAACTAGACCATGTCTACCGTGTTTTATGTAGGCCTATGTCTGCCGAGTCAGCAACAAAGTTCATATAGTCTAAGAGTAAACAGCGATCAAACATTTTTTTAAATTGCTTTTTATAACTTGGTTGGCTGTCATGAGTACAAAGCAGGAAGACAAATCCTTTAAGGCATTTTCAGCAAAGATGTGTTAAAGTTTTAGTCTGTCGTCCTGTGTGGAGAATATATATATATATATATTATGTATTTGTATTCAATAGAAAAACCCAACGAACTGAACCTTTTGTGATATGTGCTCAACAACTCATTCCTCAGACTTCAATTTTTGTTGTTGTTCGGGCCGATCTCGATCACCCTTTGTTTTTTGTAAGATATAGGTTTTGTTCATGGTGCAGTTGGGTGATCAAGCACAACCCGATCACCGTTTAGTAAACTAAATCACAGCGCTTACATTGTTATTACCCCAGATCATTGGGCCTGTTAGGCGCAAGGAAGCTAATTCCAACACAATAACCATCCCTGCTCTGACAGGAAGCCATTTACTCCTGGGTGGAGAGAAGCAATGAGTGACAAAGTGCCTTGCCCAAGGGCACACGCACCATAACCCCAGGCGGGACTCGAACCCACAACCTGCAGAATTACCCGCAGACCACGAATTCAATACTCCAGACCACGAGGACGGCCACGGCATTCAACAGATATCAAGCTAACCACCGGTTATGTGTTATTATGCAGCGTGTTTTTATTACTACAATGTAGTACTATTTGCCCTAAAGAAATGTTCTTTTGTTCAGCCTTAGGCCAACATTGTATCTTTTGGACAAAAAACAAAGAAAACAGCCCCCAAAACGGCATGCCATTCACATATTGAACTATGAAGAAATTCAGAGATGACGGCTTTTGCTCGCACGATACCACGATCAGTGGTGTATGGCCCCGCAAAGGAGTTGCCAATCCCCCTCCCCCGTGTGCTTATCGCGGACAGACCATCTACAAGACAAGCTTCCATAGTGTTCTCAAACTTGACCTTGTGTCTTAACTGAGCTGTCTAGGAACAATAAAAAAATTAACTGGTAAACGCTTGCTGAACTCCTAACATTCCGTTAACGACGTAAATGGAAAGTTTACAATTTGTTTTCTTGAAAATCGAATCGAAGTGAGGATTGTACAACAATTTGTGATATCAACAACATCTGTTGATCTGACAAAGTATTACAAATTTTCATTCTAGTTCATTTTTTTTTCTTTTTTTGGAATCGGCCCTCAATAATTTTCCACTCATACCTTAAATGCAGTCAATGATTCTTTCGTGCCATTCTTTCATTAGATCGGAGCATAATTTTTTTAACCCATGCAAAGACAAAAAAAATTTTTAAAAATTAATTTATTTTTTAGATGTTAAGCGTATGTTGCATGAAACTCCAAACTCCATACTGAAGTCTACCGATGCGGTTTCTATTTTTGAGCTGCCATATTTTTTTTATGTGCAGCTCCAGACATGCGCTTCAAAAACTAGACCATGTCTACCCAAGGGCGGATCTGGGGGGGGGGGGGCTAAAGGGGGCCATGCCCCCCCCCCAAAAAAAAAACGAAACCAATTTTTATTTTTTTATGTGACATCGCAATAAAGGCAGGCAATGAGTACACCACCATCTTTTCCTCAAAAAAAACCCATTGGTTAAAGTAGTCAGAAATTGCCTCAGATCGCACCACAGATCATCTACAATACAAAAAATTTTCGGGGCTCTTAAGCGGGCTCCGAATCCCACGCCGTAATTTTTTTGACCCACTTTTTGGGGGGGACCACATTTTTTTTGGCCCCCCAAAAATTGTGTTCTGGATCCGCCCTTGTGTCTACCGTGTTTTATGTAGGCCTATGTCTGCCGAGTCAGCAACAGAGTTCATATAGTCTAAGAGTAAACAGCGATGAAACATTTTTTTGTTGCTTTTTATAACTTGGTTGGCTGTCAAGAGTACACAGCAGGAAGACAAATCCTTTAAGGCATTCTCAGCAAAGATGTGTTAAAGTTTTAGTCTATCGTCCTGTATGGAGAAAATATTGATATAATTAGGTATTTGTATTCAATAGAAAAAGCCAACGAACTGAACCTTTTGTGATATGTGCTCAACAACTCATTCCTCAGACTTCAATTGTTGTTGTTGTTTTGGCCGATCTCGATCACCCTTTGTTTCTGTAAGATATAGGTTTTGTTCATGGTGCAATTGGGTGATCAAGCACAACCCGATCACCGTTTAGTTAGTAAACTAAATCACAGTGCTTACATTGTTATTACCCCAGATCATTGGGCCTGTTAGGCGCAAGGAAGCTAATTCAAACACAATAACCATCCCTGCTCTGACAGGAAGCCATTTACTCCTGGGTGGAGAGAAGCAATGAGTGACAAAGTGCCTTGCCCAAGGGCACATGCACCATAACCCCAGGCGGGACTCGAACCCACAACCTGCAGAATTACCCGCAGACCACGAATTCAATACTCCAGACCACGAGGACGGCCACGGCATTCAACAGATATCAAGCTAACCACCGGTTATGTGTTATTATGCAGCGTGTTTTTATTACTACAATGTAGTACTATTTGCCCTAAATAAATGTTCTTTTGTTCAGCCTTAGGCCGACATTGTATCTTTTGGACAAAAAACAAAGAAAACAGCCTCCAAAACGGCATGCCATTCACATATTGAACTATGAAGAAATTCAGACATGACGGCTTTTGCTCGCACGATACCACGATCAGGGGTGTATGGCCCCGCAAAGGAGTTGCCAATCCCCCTCCCCCGTGTGCTTATCGCGGACAGACCATCTACAAGACAAGCTTCCATAGTGTTCTCAAACTTGACCTTGTGTCTTAACTGAGCTGTCTAGGAACAATAAAAAAAAATTAACTGGTAAACACTTGCTGAACTCCTAACATTCCGTTAACGACGTAAATGGAAAGTTTACAATTTGTTTTCTTGAAAATCGAATCGTAGTGAGGATTGTACAACAATTTGTGATATCAACAACATTTGTTGATCTGACAAAGTATTACAAATTTTCATTCTTGTTCATTTTTTTTTCTTTTTGGGAATCGTCCCTCAATAATTTTCCTCTCATACCTTAAATGCAGACAATGATTCTTTCGTGACACTCTTTCATGAGCCCGGAGCAGAATTTTATTAGCCCATGCAAAGACAAACAAAAACATTAAAAATTAATTTATTTTTAGATGTTAAGCGTATGTTGCATAAAACTCCCAACTCCATACTGAAGTCTACCGATGCGGTTTTTATTTTTGAGCTGCCATTTTTTTTATGTGCAGCTCCAGACATGCGCTTCAAAAACTAGACCATGTCTACCGTGTTTTATGTAGGCCTATGTCTGCCGAGTCAGCAACAAAGTTCATATAGTCTAAGAGTAAACAGCGATCAAACATTTTTTTTATTGTTTTTTATAACTTGGTTGGCTGTCAAGAGTACAAAGCAGGAAGACAAATCCTATAAGGCATTTTCAGCAAAGATGTGTTAAAGATTTAGTCTGTCGTCCTGTGTGGAGAATATATATATATATTATGTATTTGTATTCAATAGAAAGAGCCAACGAACTGAACCTTTTGTGATATGTGCTCAACAACTCATTCCTCAGACTTCAATTTTTGTTGTTGTTGAGTGATCGGGCCGATCTCGATCACCCTTTGTTTCTGTAAGATATAGGTTTTGTTCATGGTGCAATTGGGTGATCAAGCACAACCCGATCACCGTTTAGTAAACTAAATCACAGCGCTTACATTGTTATTACCCCAGATCATTGGGCCAATTAGGCGCAAGGAAGCTAATTCAAACACAATAACCATCCCTGCTCTGACAGGAAGCCATTTACTCCTGGGTGGAGAGAAGCAATGAGTGACAAAGTGCCTTGCCCAAGGGCACACGCACCATAACCCCAGGCAGGACTCGAACCCACAACCTGCAGAATTACCCGCAGACCACGAATTCAATACTCCAGACCACGAGGACGGCCACGGCATTCAACAGATATCAAGCTAACCACCGGTTATGTGTTATTATGCAGCGTGTTTTTATTACTACAATGTAGTACTATTTGCCCTAAAGAAATGTTCTTTTGTTCAGCCTTAGGCCGACATTGTATCTTTTGGACAAAAAACAAAGAAAACAGACTCCAAAACGGCATGCCATTCACATATTGAACTATGAAGAAATTCAGACATGACGGCTTTTGCTCGCACGATACCACGATCAGGGGTGTATGGCCCCGCAAAGGAGTTGCCAATCCCCCTCCCCCGTGTGCTTATCGCGGACAGACCATCTACAAGACAAGCTTCCATAGTGTTCTCAAACTTGACCTTGTGTCTTAACTGAGCTGTCTAGGAACAATAAAAAAAAAATTAACTGGTAAACACTTGCTGAACTCCTAACATTCCGTTAACGACGTAAATGGAAAGTTTACAATTTGTTTTCTTGAAAATCGAATCGTAGTGCGGTTTTTTATTTTTGAGCTGCCATTTTTTTATGTGCAGCTCCAGACATGCGCTTCAAAAACTAGACCATGTCTACCGTGTTTTGTGTAGGCCTATGTCTGCCGAGTCAGCAACAAAGTTCATATAGTCTAAGAGTAAACAGCGATCAAACATTTTTTTATTGCTTTTTATAACTTGGTTGGCTGTCAAGAGTACAAAGCAGGAAGACAAATCCTATAAGGCATTTTCAGCAAAGATGTGTTAAAGATTTAGTCTGTCGTCCTGTGTGGAGAATATATATATATATTATGTATTTGTATTCAATAGAAAGAGCCAACGAACTGAACCTTTTGTGATATGTGCTCAACAACTCATTCCTCAGACTTCAATTTTTGTTGTTGTTGAGTGATCGGGCCGATCTCGATCACCCTTTGTTTCTGTAAAATATAGGTTTTGTTCATGGTGCAATTGGGTGATCAAGCACAACCCGATCACCGTTTAGTTAGTAAACTAAATCACAGCGCTTACATTGTTATTACCCCAGATCATTGGGCCAATTAGGCGCAAGGAAGCTAATTCAAACACAATAACCATCCCTGCTCTGACAGGAAGCCATTTACTCCTGGGTGGAGAGAAGCAATGAGTGACAAAGTGCCTTGCCCAAGGGCACACGCACCATAACCCCAGGCAGGACTCGAACCCACAACCTGCAGAATTACCCGCAGACCACGAATTCAATACTCCAGACCACGAGGACGGCCACGGCATTCAACAGATATCAAGCTAACCACCGGTTATGTGTTATTATGCAGCGTGTTTTTATTACTACAATGTTGTACTATTTGCCCTAAAGAAATGTTCTTTTGTTCAGCCTTAGGCCGACATTGTATCTTTTGGACAAAAAACAAAGAAAACAGCCCCCAAACGGCATGCCATTCACATTTTGAACTATGAAGAAATTCAGACATGACGGCTTTTTCTCGCACGATACCACGACCAGTGGTGTATGGCCCCGCAAAGGAGTTGCCAATCCCCCTCCCCCGTGTGCTTATCGCGGACAGACCATCTACAAGACAAGCTTCCATAGTGTTCTCAAACTTGACCTTGTGTCTTAACTGAGCTGTCTAGGAACAATAAAAAACAATTAACTGGTAAACGCTTGCTGAACTCCTAACATTCCGTTAACGACGTAAATGGAAAGTTTACAATTTGTTTTCTTGAAAATCGAATCGTAGTGAGGATTGTACAACAATTTGTGATATCAACAACATTTGTTGATCTGACAAAGTATTACAAATGTTCATTCTAGTTCATTTTATTTCTTTTTGGGAATCGTCCCTCAATAATTTTCCTCTCATACCTTAAATGCAGACAATGATTCTTTCGTGCCATTCTTTCATTAGCTCGGAGCAGAATTTTATTAGCCCATGCAAAGACAAAGAAAAACATTAAAAATTAATTTATTTTTAGATGTTAAGCGTATGTTGCATAAAACTCCAAACTCCATACTGAAGTCTACCGATGCGGTTTTTTTATTTTTGAGCTGCCATTTTTTTTATGTGCAGCTCCAGACATGCGCTTCAAAAACTAGACCATGTCTACCGTGTTTTATGTAGGCCTATGTCTGCCGAGTCAGCAACAAAGTTCATATAGTCTAAGAGTAAACAGCGATCAAACATTTTTTTTATTGTTTTTTATAACTTGGTTGGCTGTCAAGAGTACAAAGCAGGAAGACAAATCCTATAAGGCATTTTCAGCAAAGATGTGCTAAAGTTTTAGTCTGTCGTCCTGTGTGGAGAATATATATATATATATATTATGTATTTGTATTCAATAGAAAGAGCCAACGAACTGAACCTTTTGTGATATGTGCTCAACAACTCATTCCTCAGACTTCAATTTTTGTTGTTGTTGAGTGATCGGGCCGATCTCGATCACCCTTTGTTTCTGTAAGATATAGGTTTTGTTCATGGTGCAATTGGGTGATCAAGCACAACCCGATCACCGTTTAGTAAACTAAATCACAGCGCTTACATTGTTATTACCCCAGATCATTGGGCCAATTAGGCGCAAGGAAGCTAATTCAAACACAATAACCATCCCTGCTCTGACAGGAAGCCATTTACTCCTGGGTGGAGAGAAGCAATGAGTGACAAAGTGCCTTGCCCAAGGGCACACGCACCATAACCCCAGGCAGGACTCGAACCCACAACCTGCAGAATTACCCGCAGACCACGAATTCAATACTCCAGACCACGAGGACGGCCACGGCATTCAACAGATATCAAGCTAACCACCGGTTATGTGTTATTATGCAGCGTGTTTTTATTACTACAATGTTGTACTATTTGCCCTAAAGAAATGTTCTTTTGTTCAGCCTTAGGCCGACATTGTATCTTTTGGACAAAAAACAAAGAAAACAGCCTCCAAAACGGCATGCCATTCACATTTTGAACTATGAAGAAATTCAGACATGACGGCTTTTTCTCGCACGATACCACGACCAGTGGTGTATGGCCCCGCAAAGGAGTTGCCAATCCCCCTCCCCCGTGTGCTTATCGCGGACAGACCATCTACAAGACAAGCTTCCATAGTGTTCTCAAACTTGACCTTGTGTCTTAACTGAGCTGTCTAGGAACAATAAAAAACAATTAACTGGTAAACGCTTGCTGAACTCCTAACATTCCGTTAACGACGTAAATGGAAAGTTTACAATTTGTTTTCTTGAAAATCGAATCGTAGTGAGGATTGTACAACAATTTGTGATATCAACAACATTTGTTGATCTGACAAAGTATTACAAATGTTCATTCTAGTTCATTTTTTTTCTTTTTGGGAATCGTCCCTCAATAATTTTCCTCTCATACCTTAAATGCAGACAATGATTCTTTCGTGCCATTCTTTCATTAGCTCGGAGCAGAATTTTATTAGCCCATGCAAAGACAAAGAAAAACATTAAAAATTAATCTATTTTGAAATGTTAAGCGTATGTTGCATAAAACTCCCAACTCCATACTGAAGTCTACCGATGCGGTTTTTTATTTTTGAGCTGCCATTTTTTTTATGTGCAGCTCCAGACATGCGCTTCAAAAACTAGACCATGTCTACCGTGTTTTATGTAGGCCTATGTCTGCCGAGTCAGCAACAAAGTTCATATAGTCTAAGAGTAAACAGCGATCAAACATTTTTTTTAATTGCTTTTTATAACTTGGTTGGCTGTCAAGAGTACAAAGCAGGAAGACAAATCCTATAAGGCATTTTCAGCAAAGATGTGTTAAAGATTTAGTCTGTTTCTGTGTGGAGAATATATATATATATATATTATGTATTTGTATTCAATAGAAAGAGCCAACGAACTGAACCTTTTGTGATATGTGCTCAACAACTCATTCCTCAGACTTCAATTTTTGTTGTTGTTGAGTGATCGGGCCGATCTCGATCACCCTTTGTTTCTGTAAGATATAGGTTTTGTTCATGGTGCAATTGGGTGATCAAGCACAACCCGATCACCGTTTAGTAAACTAAATCACAGCGCTTACATTGTTATTACCCCAGATCATTGGGCCTGTTAGGCGCAAGGAAGCTAATTCAAACACAATAACCATCCCTGCTCTGACAGGAAGCCATTTACTCCTGGGTGGAGAGAAGCAATGAGTGACAAAGTGCCTTGCCCAAGGGCACACGCACCATAACCCCAGGCAGGACTCGAACCCACAACCTGCAGAATTACCCGCAGACCACGAATTCAATACTCCAGACCACGAGGACGGCCACGGCATTCAACAGATATCAAGCTAACCACCGGTTATGTGTTATTATGCAGCGTGTTTTTATTACTACAATGTTGTACTATTTGCCCTAAATAAATGTTCTTTTGTTCAGCCTTAGGCCGACATTGTATCTTTTGGACAAAAAACAAAGAAAACAGCCCCCAAAACGGCATGCCATTCACATTTTGAACTATGAAGAAATTCAGACATGACGGCTTTTGCTCGCACGATACCACGACCAGTGGTGTATGGCCCCGCAAAGGAGTTGCCAATCCCCCTCCCCCGTGTGCTTATCGCGGACAGACCATCTACAAGACAAGCTTCCATAGTGTTCTCAAACTTGACCTTGTGTCTTAACTGAGCTGTCTAGGAACAATAAAAAAAATTAACTGGTAAACGCTTGCTGAACTCCTAACATTCCGTTAACGACGTAAATGGAAAGTTTACAATTTGTTTTCTTGAAAATCGAATCGTAGTGAGGATTGTACAACAATTTGTGATATCAACAACATTTGTTGATCTGACAAAGTATTACAAATTTTCATTCTAGTTCATTTTATTTCTTTTTGGGAATCGTCCCTCAATAATTTTCCTCTCATACCTTAAATGCAGACAATGATTCTTTCGTGCCATTCTTTCATTAGCTCGGAGCAGAATTTTATTAGCCCATGCAAAGACAAAGAAAAACATTAGAAATTAATTTATTTTTAGATGTTAAGCGTATGTTGCATAAAACTCCAAACTCCATACTGAAGTCTACCGATGCGGTTTTTTATTTTTGAGCTGCCATTTTTTTTATGTGCAGCTCCAGACATGCGCTTCAAAAACTAGACCATGTCTACCGTGTTTTATGTAGGCCTATGTCTGCCGAGTCAGCAACAAAGTTCATATAGTCTAAGAGTAAACAGCGATCAAACATTTTTTTTATTGTTTTTTATAACTTGGTTGGCTGTCAAGAGTACAAAGCAGGAAGACAAATCCTATAAGGCATTTTCAGCAAAGATGTGTTAAAGTTTTAGTCTGTCGTCCTGTGTGGAGAATATATATATATATATTATGTATTTGTATTCAATAGAAAGAGCCAACGAACTGAACCTTTTGTGATATGTGCTCAACAACTCATTCCTCAGACTTCAATTTTTGTTGTTGTTGAGTGATCGGGCCGATCTCGATCACCCTTTGTTTCTGTAAGATATAGGTTTTGTTCATGGTGCAATTGGGTGATCAAGCACAACCCGATCACCGTTTAGTAAACTAAATCACAGCGCTTACATTGTTATTACCCCAGATCGTTGGGCCTGTTAGGCGCAAGGAAGCAAATTCCAACACAATAACCATCCCTGCTCTGACAGGAAGCCATTTACTCCTGGGTGGAGAGAAGCAATGAGTGACAAAGTGCCTTGCCCAAGGGCACACGCACCACAACCCCAGGCAGGACTCGAACCCACAACCTGCAGAATTACCCGCAGACCACGAATTCAATACTCCAGACCACGAGGACGGCCACGGCATTCAACAGATATCAAGCTAACCACCGGTTATGTGTTATTATGCAGCGTGTTTTTATTACTACAATGTTGTACTATTTGCCCTAAAGAAATGTTCTTTTGTTCAGCCTTAGGCCGACATTGTATCTTTTGGACAAAAAACAAAGAAAACAGCCTCCAAAACGGCATGCCATTCACATTTTGAACTATGAAGAAATTCAGACATGACGGCTTTTTCTCGCACGATACCACGACCAGTGGTGTATGGCCCCGCAAAGGAGTTGCCAATCCCCCTCCCCCGTGTGCTTATCGCGGACAGACCATCTACAAGACAAGCTTCCATAGTGTTCTCAAACTTGACCTTGTGTCTTAACTGAGCTGTCTAGGAACAATAAAAAACAATTAACTGGTAAACGCTTGCTGAACTCCTAACATTCCGTTAACGACGTAAATGGAAAGTTTACAATTTGTTTTCTTGAAAATCGAATCGTAGTGAGGATTGTACAACAATTTGTGATATCAACAACATTTGTTGATCTGACAAAGTATTACAAATGTTCATTCTAGTTCATTTTTTTTCTTTTTGGGAATCGTCCCTCAATAATTTTCCTCTCATACCTTAAATGCAGACAATGATTCTTTCGTGCCATTCTTTCATTAGCTCGGAGCAGAATTTTATTAGCCCATGCAAAGACAAAGAAAAACATTAAAAATTAATCTATTTTGAAATGTTAAGCGTATGTTGCATAAAACTCCCAACTCCATACTGAAGTCTACCGATGCGGTTTTTTATTTTTGAGCTGCCATTTTTTTTATGTGCAGCTCCAGACATGCGCTTCAAAAACTAGACCATGTCTACCGTGTTTTATGTAGGCCTATGTCTGCCGAGTCAGCAACAAAGTTCATATAGTCTAAGAGTAAACAGCGATCAAACATTTTTTTTATTGTTTTTTATAACTTGGTTGGCTGTCAAGAGTACAAAGCAGGAAGACAAATCCTATAAGGCATTTTCAGCAAAGATGTGTTAAAGATTTAGTCTGTCGTCCTGTGTGGAGAATATGTATATATATATTATGTATTTGTATTCAATAGAAAGAGCCAACGAACTGAACCTTTTGTGATATGTGCTCAACAACTCATTCCTCAGACTTCAATTTTTGTTGTTGTTCAGTGATCGGGCCGATCTCGATCACCCTTCGTTTCTGTAAGATATAGGTTTTGTTCATGGTGCAATTGGGTGATCAAGCACAACCCGATCACCGTTTAGTAAACTAAATCACAGCGCTTACATTGTTATTACCCCAGATCGTTGGGCCTGTTAGGCGCAAGGAAGCAAATTCCAACACAATAACCATCCCTGCTCCGACAGGAAGCCATTTACTCCTGGGTGGAGAGAAGCAATGAGTGACAAAGTGCCTTGCCCAAGGGCACACGCACCATAACCCCAGGCAGGACTCGAACCCACAACCTGCAGAATTACCCGCAGACCACGAATTCAATACTCCAGACCACGAGGACGGCCACGGCATTCAACAGATATCAAGCTAACCACCGGTTATGTGTTATTATGCAGCGTGTTTTTATTACTACAATGTAGTACTATTTGCCCTAAAGAAATGTTCTTTTGTTCAGCCTTAGGCCGACATTGTATCTTTTGGACAAAAAACAAAGAAAACAGCCTCCAAAACGGCATGCCATTCACATATTGAACTATGAAGAAATTCAGACATGACGGCTTTTGCTCGCACGATACCACGATCAGGGGTGTATGGCCCCGCAAAGGAGTTGCCAATCCCCCTCCCCCGTGTGCTTATCGCGGACAGACCATCTACAAGACAAGCTTCCATAGTGTTCTCAAACTTGACCTTGTGTCTTAACTGAGCTGTCTAGGAACAATAAAAAAAAATTAACTGGTAAACACTTGCTGAACTCCTAACATTCCGTTAACGACGTAAATGGAAAGTTTACAATTTGTTTTCTTGAAAATCGAATCGTAGTGAGGATTGTACAACAATTTGTGATATCAACAACATTTGTTGATCTGAAAGTATTACACATTTTCATTTCATTTCATTTTTTTTTTTTTTTGGGGATCGTCCTCAATAAAATTTTCTTCTCACCTTAATAATGCAGACAATGATTCTTCGCGTTCTTTCATGAGCCCGGATGAGAATTTTTTAGCCCATGCAAAGACAAACAAAAAAACATTAAAATGCGGTTTTTTATTTTTGAGCTGCCATTTTTTTATGTGCAGCTCCAGACATGCGCTTCAAAAACTAGACCATGTCTACCGTGTTTTGTGTAGGCCTATGTCTGCCGAGTCAGCAACAAAGTTCATATAGTCTAAGAGTAAACAGCGATCAAACATTTTTTTTATTGCTTTTTATAACTTGGTTGGCTGTCAAGAGTACAAAGCAGGAAGACAAATCCTATAAGGCATTTTCAGCAAAGATGTGTTAAAGTTTTAGTCTGTCGTCCTGTGTGGAGAATATATATATATATATTATGTATTTGTATTCAATAGAAAGAGCCAACGAACTGAACCTTTTGTGATATGTGCTCAACAACTCATTCCTCAGACTTCAATTTTTGTTGTTGTTGAGTGATCGGGCCGATCTCGATCACCCTTTGTTTCTGTAAGATATAGGTTTTGTTCATGGTGCAATTGGGTGATCAAGCACAACCCGATCACCGTTTAGTAAACTAAATCACAGCGCTTACATTGTTATTACCCCAGATCATTGGGCCTGTTAGGCGCAAGGAAGCTAATTCAAACACAATAACCATCCCTGCTCTGACAGGAAGCCATTTACTCCTGGGTGGAGAGAAGCAATGAGTGACAAAGTGCCTTGCCCAAGGGCACACGCACCATAACCCCAGGCAGGACTCGAACCCACAACCTGCAGAATTACCCGCAGACCACGAATTCAATACTCCAGACCACGAGGACGGCCACGGCATTCAACAGATATCAAGCTAACCACCGGTTATGTGTTATTATGCAGCGTGTTTTTATTACTACAATGTTGTACTATTTGCCCTAAAGAAATGTTCTTTTGTTCAGCCTTAGGCCGACATTGTATCTTTAGGACAAAAAACAAAGAAAACAGCCTCCAAAACGGCATGCCATTCACATATTGAACTATGAAGAAATTCAGACATGACGGCTTTTGCTCGCACGATACCACGACCAGTGGTGTATGGCCCCGCAAAGGAGTTGCCAATCCCCCTCCCCCGTGTGCTTATCGCGGACAGACCATCTACAAGACAAGCTTCCATAGTGTTCTCAAACTTGACCTGGTGTCTTAACTGAGCTGTCTAGGAACAATAAAAAAATTAACTGGTAAACGCTTGCTGAACTCCTAACATTCCGTTAACGACGTAAATGGAAAGTTTACAATTTGTTTTCTTGAAAATCGAATCGTAGTGAGGATTGTACAACAATTTGTGATATCAACAACATTTGTTGATCTGACAAAGTATTACAAATTTTCATTCTAGTTTATTTTTTTTATTTTTGGGAATCGTCCCTCAATAATTTTCCTCTCATACCTTAAATGCAGACAATGATTCTTTCGTGCCACTCTTTCATGAGCCCGGAGCAGAATTTTATTAGCCCATGCTAAGACAAAGAAAAACATTAAAAATTAATTTATTTTGAGATGTTAAGCGTATGTTGCATAAAACTCCAAACTCCATACTGAAGTCTACCGATGCGGTTTCTATTTTTGAGCTGCCATATTTTTTTATGTGCAGCTCCAGACATGCGCTTCAAAAAGTAGACCATGTCTACCGTGTTTTATGTAGGCCTATGTCTGCCGAGTCAGCAACAAAGTTCATATAGTCTAAGAGTAAACAGCGATCAAACATTTTTTTTATTGCTTTTTATAACTTGGTTGGCTGTCAAGAGTACAAAGCAGGAAGACAAATCCTTTAAGGCATTTTCAGCAAAGATGTGTTAAAGATTTAGTCTGTCGTCCTGTGTGGAGAATATATATACATTATGTATTTGTATTCAATAGAAAGAGCCAACGAACTGAACCTTTTGTGATATGTGCTCAACAACTCATTCCTCAGACTTCAATTTTTGTTGTTGTTGAGTGATCGGGCCGATCTCGATCACCCTTTGTTTCTGTAAGATATAGGTTTTGTTCATGGTGCAATTGGGTGATCAAGCACAACCCGATCACCGTTTAGTAAACTAAATCACAGCGCTTACATTGTTATTACCCCAGATCGTTGGGCCTGTTAGGCGCAAGGAAGCTAATTCAAACACAATAACCATCCCTGCTCTGACAGGAAGCCATTTACTCCTGGGTGGAGAGAAGCAATGAGTGACAAAGTGCCTTGCCCAAGGGCACACGCACCATAACCCCAGGCAGGACTCGAACCCACAACCTGCAGAATTACCCGCAGACCACGAATTCAATACTCCAGACCACGAGGACGGCCACGGCATTCAACAGATATCAAGCTAACCACCGGTTATGTGTTATTATGCAGCGTGTTTTTATTACTACAATGTTGTACTATTTGCCCTAAAGAAATGTTCTTTTGTTCAGCCTTAGGCCGACATTGTATCTTTTGGACAAAAAACAAAGAAAACAGCCTCCAAAACGGCATGCCATTCACATTTTGAACTATGAAGAAATTCAGACATGACGGCTTTTTCTCGCACGATACCACGATCAGTGGTGTATGGCCCCGCAAAGGAGTTGCCAATCCCCTCCCCGTGTGCTTATCGCGGACAGACCATCTACAAGACAAGCTTCCATAGTGTTCTCAAACTTGACCTTGTGTCTTAACTGAGCTGTCTAGGAACAATAAAAACCAAATTACCTGGTAACCACTTGCTGAACTCCTAACATTCCGTTAACGACGTAAATGGAAAGTTTACAATTTGTTTTCTTGAAAATCGAATCGTAGTGCGGTTTTTTATTTTTGAGCTGCCATTTTTTTATGTGCAGCTCCAGACATGCGCTTCAAAAACTAGACCATGTCTACCGTGTTTTATGTAGGCCTATGTCTGCCGAGTCAGCAACAAAGTTCATATAGTCTAAGAGTAAACAGCGATCAAACATTTTTTTTATTGCTTTTTATAACTTGGTTGGCTGTCAAGAGTACAAAGCAGGAAGACAAATCCTATAAGGCATTTTCAGCAAAGATGTGTTAAAGATTTAGTCTGTTTCTGTGTGGAGAATATATATATATATATATTATGTATTTGTATTCAATAGAAAGAGCCAACGAACTGAACCTTTTGTGATATGTGCTCAACAACTCATTCCTCAGACTTCAATTTTTGTTGTTGTTGAGTGATCGGGCCGATCTCGATCACCCTTTGTTTCTGTAAGATATAGGTTTTGTTCATGGTGCAATTGGGTGATCAAGCACAACCCGATCACCGTTTAGTAAACTAAATCACAGCGCTTACATTGTTATTACCCCAGATCGTTGGGCCTGTTAGGCGCAAGGAAGCAAATTCCAACACAATAACCATCCCTGCTCTGACAGGAAGCCATTTACTCCTGGGTGGAGAGAAGCAATGAGTGACAAAGTGCCTTGCCCAAGGGCACACGCACCATAACCCCAGGCAGGACTCGAACCCACAACCTGCAGAATTACCCGCAGACCACGAATTCAATACTCCAGACCACGAGGACGGCCACGGCATTCAACAGATATCAAGCTAACCACCGGTTATGTGTTATTATGCAGCGTGTTTTTATTACAACAATGTAGTACTATTTGCCCTAAAGAAATGTTCTTTTGTTCAGCCTTAGGCCGACATTGTATCTTTTGGACAAAAAACAAAGAAAACAGCCCCCAAAACGGCATGCCATTCACATTTTGAACTATGAAGAAATTCAGACATGACGGCTTTTTCTCACACGATACCACGACCAGTGGTGTATGGCCCCGCAAAGGAGTTGCCAATCCCCCTCCCCCGTGTGCTTATCGCGGACAGACCATCTACAAGACAAGCTTCCATAGTGTTCTCAAACTTGACCTTGTGTCTTAACTGAGCTGTCTAGGAACAATAAAAAACAATTAACTGGTAAACGCTTGCTGAACTCCTAACATTCCGTTAACGACGTAAATGGAAAGTTTACAATTTGTTTTCTTGAAAATCGAATCGTAGTGAGGATTGTACAACAATTTGTGATATCAACAACATTTGTTGATCTGACAAAGTATTACAAATTTTCATTCTAGTTCATTTTATTTCTTTTTGGGAATCGTCCCTCAATAATTTTCCTCTCATACCTTAAATGCAGACAATGATTCTTTCGTGCCATTCTTTCATTAGCTCGGAGCAGAATTTTATTAGCCCATGCAAAGACAAAGAAAAACATTAAAAATTAATTTATTTTGAAATGTTAAGCGTATGTTGCATAAAACTCCAAACTCCATACTGAAGTCTACCGATGCGGTTTTTTATTTTTGAGCTGCCATTTTTTTTATGTGCAGCTCCAGACATGCGCTTCAAAAACTAGACCATGTCTACCGTGTTTTATGTAGGCCTATGTCTGCCGAGTCAGCAACAAAGTTCATATAGTCTAAGAGTAAACAGCGATCAAACACTTTTTTAATTGCTTTTTATAACTTGGTTGGCTGTCAAGAGTACAAAGCAGGAAGACAAATCCTATAAGGCATTTTCAGCAAAGATGTGTTAAAGTTTTAGTCTGTCGTCCTGTGTGGAGAATATATATATATATATATATTATGTATTTGTATTCAATAGAAAGAGCCAACGAACTGAACCTTTTGTGATATGTGCTCAACAACTCATTCCTCAGACTTCAATTTTTGTTGTTGTTGAGTGATCGGGCCGATCTCGATCACCCTTTGTTTCTGTAAGATATAGGTTTTGTTCATGGTGCAATTGGGTGATCAAGCACAACCCGATCACCGTTTAGTAAACTAAATCACAGCGCTTACATTGTTATTACCCCAGATCATTGGGCCTATTAGGCGCAAGGAAGCTAATTCCAACACAATAACCATCCCTGCTCTGACAGGAAGCCATTTACTCCTGGGTGGAGAGAAGCAATGAGTGACAAAGTGCCTTGCCCAAGGGCACACGCACCATAACCCCAGGCAGGACTCGAACCCACAACCTGCAGAATTACCCGCAGACCACGAATTCAATACTCCAGACCACGAGGACGGCCACGGCATTCAACAGATATCAAGCTAACCACCGGTTATGTGTTATTATGCAGCGTGTTTTTATTACTACAATGTAGTACTATTTGCCCTAAATAAATGTTCTTTTGTTCAGCCTTAGGCCGACATTGTATCTTTTGGACAAAAAACAAAGAAAACAGCCCCCAAAACGGCATGCCATTCACATTTTGAACTATGAAGAAATTCAGACATGACGGCTTTTTCTCGCACGATACCACGACCAGTGGTGTATGGCCCCGCAAAGGAGTTGCCAATCCCCCTCCCCCGTGTGCTTATCGCGGACAGACCATCTACAAGACAAGCTTCCATAGTGTTCTCAAACTTTACCTTGTGTCTTAACTGAGCTGTCTAGGAACAATAAAAAACAATTAACTGGTAAACGCTTGCTGAACTCCTAACATTCCGTTAACGACGTAAATGGAAAGTTTACAATTTGTTTTCTTAAAAATCGAATCGTAGTGAGGATTGTACAACAATTTGTGATGTCAACAACATTTGTTGATCTGACAAAGTATTACAAATTTTCATTCTAGTTTATTTTTTTTTCTTTTTGGGAATCGTCCCTCAATAATTTTCCTCTCATACCTTAAATGCAGACAATGATTCTTTCGTGCCACTCTTTCATGAGCCCGGAGCAGAATTTTATTAGCCCATGCAAAGACAAAGAAAAACATTAAAAATTAATTTATTTTGAAATGTTAAGCGTATGTTGCATAAAACTCCAAACTCCACACTAAAGTCTACCGATGCGGTTTCTATTTTTGAGCTGCCATATTTTTTTATGTGCAGCTCCAGACATGCGCTTCAAAAACTAGACCATGTCTACCGTGTTTTATGTAGGACGGCCACGGCATTCAACAGATATCAAGCTAACCACCGGTTATGTGTTATTTTGCAGCGTGTTTTTATTACAACAATGTAGTACTATTTGCCCTAAATAAATGTTCTTTTGTTCAGCCTTAGGCCGACATTGTATCTTTTGGACAAAAAACAAAGAAAACAGCCCCCCAAACGGCATGCCATTCACATATTGAACTATGAAGAAATTCAGACATGACGGCTTTTGCTCGCACGATACCACGATCAGTGGTGTATGGCCCCGCAAAGGAGTTGCCATTCCCCCTCCCCAGTGTGCTTATCGATTTTTTTTATTATGAAATATTGTATGGCAATCTGTCACATTCTTCAACATAATTGCAAGCAGTATTTCCCCGTAGGTATTATTTTGTTAATTTGTTTTTTCAAAAAATAATCTGCATCTGTTGTCAAATACTGTACAAACAAAATGGGGGACACCGATGGTCATATGGGGCTGCAGAGATATACAGTGCGTCTCAACATACCTGTAACATGTTTTCGTTTAGCGAGGCTCTAGCGTCGCCGCGGAAACACGTACCGCCATCATTTTATATCAATTAATGCTTGGAATCTGAACTTAATCCTTGGTGCATTGGTTTGAATTGGTTCGAAAGGGTTTTAATTTATTCGTGCAACTTTAGCGGTACTGGGTCCCAACGAACACGGGTCGGCAAGGCGTACCTTTTACACTTGTTCATGGGTGGGCTGTGCATTTTAGATATTCTACCCGGGTAGAGCCTCTCGACTCCGGCCCAGACCGGGGTTGGATTATTTTACCGCGTATACTGCTAGACCCGTGTGAAAGCCGTGTTGATTCCTAGCGACATTCGGGTAGCGTGAAAGCCCCTGGTGTGAATCCAGGGCTCTTTGAGGCAAGGTAAAAACGATACAAGTTTCTTACCCGCCCGCTTCCTTTTCCCCATTCACCTCTTTTATAAAATTCATACTCTTGCAATATCTATTGCAAATATGTCGTCGATATAATTGTCTTTTTATTTGTTTCCAACAAAAACTTGCCAATGCAGAAAGGATGACGGTTCCTTTGGACTCAATTTCCAATCGTCTTTAGAGTTGAAACAGTGGAAGAATCCATCTTGAAAAATCCGCCATCTTGCGGGGGAAAAGCCTCAATATTAGGGCGCCCTCAATTCATATTCAATTCAATTTCAGAAACATTTATTTCCATAAAAAGCTAGTAATCAGTGGTGCGCGTGAGTATGACATTTTTGCTATCGAACCGAATGGGGCATGCCTATATATTTAAAATGCCCCGAATTAAAATTGTGAAATTCGTCTCGAGTAGAAATCGGCGATGAATTCGAAAAGCAAATTCCTGGGTTTTTTTTTTAATGTTGTTCTCATAACATTTTGTTTCTGTTGACTGAAAAAACGTTACGATTAAAAACTGTGCCCATTTTTGGACTTATTTGAAGAATTGTGGGCATTGATCAAATTATAAGTTCGACATATATTTCCTTTTATGTATAAATAAAGGTGAAGTTAGCTGTCAGTTTGGAATCTTCTTGTCCGTGTTTTCACAATAAACATTAAAATAAGACCTTTCATGATGCACTTTACTTATGACATGGAAATTAAGATCGAACAACTTCGTACTATTGCTCTTTGATATACAAGACTTATATGGTTTTATATGCGTGGTGAGAAGGGCGACCGATGCCTGGTCGTCCTAAAGTTTCAGTAGTGTAGGGGGCCTGTATGGTACAGTTTGACCTTTGGCGTAGAAATATGAAAGGTCACATAAATATGTAAATATCTATATACAGATATAAATATTCATTAAGTGGAGGTGGGAATTTTCGGTACAGTTTGACCTATTAGGTGAGGTTAAAATGTTTGAGCACAGGTTGACCCGTTCTATAGGAAAGATTGCATAATGTATGGGGGGAAATATAAAAAATTCAATACAGTATAGATATGTTTCTACATATTGTAACTGGTTGCGCAACGTGAACACGGCCTATATGTGGCCGGCAGTAGTTAACCCTCGGACAATGGGACTGTTGACATGGGTACGCTCGCGTGTGGTAAGTGGGTTATCCCTCGGACTGAGAGCTGTAAGTGGACGGAGGTAATTATTGACCACTCCGTGGGGTTTAGCCGAAAGCGATCGATATTTCTCGAAAGGGTCTACGATGGCGCTCGCGATGTGTGACTGCGCAATAGTCGTAGCCTTAATGCCATTTTGTGATTGGACAATAATGACGGCGTTGATCAACGCGAGTATCCGCTCCGTTCACAAGTACCCCCTCACCGGCAAAGGAAGTACAGTTGGGGGTGACCGACCGACGCCATCTTGCCTGACTGCAATTCATTTGCTGCAAGGCGGGGCCACTGCGTGTACATAGAACAAATCCCCTGGTGTACGCGCATCACACACAGGGAACGGTGCGCGTCAACCAGCGAAATGCCCCGCCCATGGGACGTCGTTGCTAGGTAAAAGGGCGCCCTCTTTTGTTAGCGCACGGAGCTCATAGTTCGACGTACGGTACCACATGGTACACATGCATGGACGTATCTTGGACGTACGGGCGCTGCGTGTACATGTTCACCGTACAAGACCAGTTTGGCAGGCCAGGTTTTTCTGTAGGTAACACATGTACATTTGGTTCCCTTAATGATACGGCTGTAGGAAAGGGAAAAACTCATTATCATAATCACAAAACCGTACTGTGTATATCTCGACATTTCGATGTAAAATAGAAATATGGATCGAGTGATCTTAATTATTAATGAACATTGCAAACTATCTGCAATGATTCGTTGGACATTTGTGCATAAACTTTGGGAATGGGTACTTCTCTCTTAAAAAAACCTTATTTTATTCATCTATATTCATGCTTGCGACCGAGAGAACTAATTACTTAACACTTCAATTCCGTATTCACGCGTACACGGAGATCTGAGACAGCGATGCTTGCGAAAGCGCTCGCAGCTGCCCGTACTGGAGATATGAATACACCATCAAATGAACGTCGTTCATCGTCCAATCACAAAATGGCAACAAGGCTACGGCTATTGCGCAGTCGTACGGCCAGTAAGGGATTAGCGAACTCTGTGTGGTTCTGAAGCAATCGATGTGTTATTGTGCGGGAAATTCAAAACGCATGTCGTGGATGAATCTACCTTGTAATTTTTAACGTTGGTGAAATTTAGAATAATAATCGGTTTGATCTTGTAAAAGTAAGCCATCATGTCTGACAGAAAGCGAAAGCGGTCGGAAACATTAGTTGAATTAGCTGAAGCAAGCAATGGTTTTTCTCGATTAAATTATCTGGCTTCTGAGATAACGGAGAAACAATTGAACAAACTGGCGTCTAATCTTTTAAAAGAGAACGATCACGTAGCTACACGATTTGGACGTTTTCCAAGTTATAAACAAACACTCACCGCAGCATACTTGCAGGGTACAGCCTGTTTCAACCATGGGTGTATAATGATAAATCCAAGATCCATAATCCATGCGTCTGTACGGAGACTGGTGGTCGTCCCGTGATGACATACAATGAATTATCTCCGTGCGCCTATATTCCTCTGTTAATCGATACAATACCAATGGCACAATACTCTTGTACACTGTCACCAGAATCATCCAAGTAAAATATATATCTGTGCGCGGTGATCGTAAAAACATAGAAGGTTTTGGCACCAGTCAGAGCGAATGCAAGTACACATGCACCTATGCCATGCATCTCACTACTGTATACATTACATTCGTCCGATCAGATAGTGCTCAAGTTTCCTTAATCCATTAAGGCTAAATTATCGATTAGGCTCTATATCTTTAAGTCTGCAGATGTGCGTACAATTCGGAGTGGATTTGGTTTAAAAAGCGTCATTATAGCCACAACAAAACGTGTGGGCATGTGGTTTTTAAAGGGAACTACGGCCTGGAAAGTGCCCGATTGAGCAACACCGTTGAATGATGTTTATCGGAAAAGAGCATTGTATAACACAACCACCCTTTACAACTGTGCATTTTGTAATATTTCGTACTAGAACGACCCCACCCCTAAAAAAAACAACCTATAGCCTATCCATAGTTGAGATTTCAGTCGTAAAGTGCTCGTCTTTTTGCGCAGAAACCACTTTTTTGGGGGGGGGGAGATTGGCGTTCGACAGGAAAAACGGTGCCCCTTTAACGCTGTCTGTACAGAAATGCATCAAACCCTAGTTGTACCACCGTGCCGGATTTGTTTACAAAATCGAGGATGACTGGGTTTGTTAAAGCACGTACGACCATTTTACGGGGGTTATTTACAGGGCGTGTCCGAACACTAATTTTATGACTGACAGTAGGCTTTTCCGATTGTTTAACTGTAAGACAACACTAACAAAGAAAAATACAACTGCAGTAAGTGTATACATGATAACATTATTGCTTTATTGACGTCATTTCTCATTGAAACACTCTTAATTTGTCTGTCCCAATGTATTTCTTCGCAATTATATCGTCATTGTAATGTTGACTAGTCTTTAATCATCACTGTCTTCCTCGCTGACGTCTTCTTCATCTTGATGGAACAGTCCGTCAAATTTTACATGGGAAGTGAAGTCACAAGCTATTGAACCAAGCCAACAGAATTCTTTCGTCACTGTTACTTGTGACTAACAAAGGTTGGATGAAAAGTTTTGAGTCTAACAATAATAAAGTGCATTTAATTTGGCTCTTCAGATGACCAACTAGCTTGTTTATTTACGTTCCCAGCATCTTTGGTGACTGCAGCAGGACTGTGAAATATCAGAGGTATCAACTTTTGAAAATGGAGAAAACTGAGTACCGGGCTGTCGTCAAGTATCTCACCAGAACAACGCCCCTTCCTACAAGTCCATCATTCCAACGGCTACTGTCCATGACCTTGGCTTAGGCCTCGTTCATCATCTTCCATACTCTCCTGACTTGGCACCTTCAGACTTTCATCTCTTCCCAAACATGAAGAAACACTTAATTGGCTGGCAGGCATTTCCATGCAGACACGGTCATATCGTCCGTTGTGGAGGCCTTTTTTGAGGAGCAAGAGAAACCTACAAAGTAGGTGGATCAAGGTGACACAGCACCGCTGGCAGAAGTGTGTGGACCATCAAGGGGACTGACTAGGTTGAAAAATAAGAACCGAAAGTTACCTTATTCCAGAAGGACATCATAGTTAGGCTTAAATCTTTTCAACCAACCCTTGTATCTTGGAAAAGGACTTTTGATAGACTCACACACTACTCGTTGTTTGCGAAGGATGCTTCCACGTATCATGCCTGTCATTTCCCAGGTATTATGCCATTCTAAAACAAGCCATACTTTTCTGCAGTTGATGGCTAAAAAAGTCATTTTTAGTCTCTGTGAGAAACATTGCATGTTGTACAAGAAAATCTGCTGTGTTGCTAGCATTGGAATTGATGAAAAGCATCCTGGTTTGGCACATCCAGGTTTACTTGGTGCATGGCCAAGTAGTTTGGTTGTGGGTGGTTCAATTCCACTAATGCTTCAATTTACAATGCAGAGCATTCCAGTCATTTTTTCTCTTTAATTATAAAACTGAATGTAGAGAAAGCAAGTGTGTATCGTCAAATGCCATGTGGAAAATACCCTTTCTTTTTTGCTGGTTTCTTTTGTTCACATTTGTACATAAACAAGTGATTCCATTCATTGCTTTCATTCGGATATTTGAGAAATTTTATAATGTTTTTTGATGTTTTGTGAAAATGCTCAAGTTTTTTACTGAAAAAAGAATGTTAATGTTTTTAGGAAATATTCACTGCCTATGTTACGATATCCTTTCAAAGTTAAAAAGTATGTTCACAGATAACATTATTAGAATAAATCGCAGTGATCCTTAGGTAGGGAGGGCTGTGATGTAAATGGGTCAGAGGTCATTGTTGAAACATAATGTGTAGGTGTGAAGTCATGCAGGCCATGTGACTAATAACATGGGTCTAAAGTTAAACTGTGGGTTTATGGTTATAGACCTTACTAAAGATTAGCAGGTTTGGATTGACTGGAAATCTGGTTAATACACCCTCAGTAGAGCCTCTGAAACTGCAGCGGGCGACACATTTTTTGTTAATTAATTCATAACCAAAACATATTTAGGCTCCCATTGTCCTACCCCAGTACAGCCTATGCAGTCACCTTTAATGCTTGGTTCACTGTAAAGCCAAGTCGAACCTGGAAAATCTGGGCCTCTGCCAGAGCCTCATTCATTTGTGTACAAACTTAATCCCTTTGTGTGTAGTTGTCTTGCCTGCCCTCTAACCACAATCTATCAATGAGTCTGCCCCTGGTCCAGAAACTGAATGGAAGCATAATAATAATAAATATAATAATAATAAAAATGATAAACAAATCCAATTTACAGGTGGGATATGATGGATGTCATCAAGGTCAATTGTCAAATTTAATCGCGTACAGTCAGGTTCAAATTACCTCTACTATCAAATCCAATGGAAACCCGTTGAAGCTATAAGATTTGGAGCACAATGGCGTGCATCGACCATTTAGAGGAGAGGCCTCGAGAAGGAACATGGCGGGGAGGAGATCTCAACAGGGTAGATTTCGTGCTGGTCGGGGATAAGCCCAAAACCAGGACAGTAGTTCCTTGGAAAAGAATGTACCAGTCATAATTATTTCGGATGGTATGGGAAAATTCATGTTCCACCATGGTGGAAAGGTCAATACACTGGAATGTCAATTTGGTTATAAACAGGGAACCTTAAAAAGGAAAATAAAAAGGAAGGAACAAATAGATCAATAATAAACAATCTAATAGATAGATAGCATCCACAAGAACAGTTGGAGTGCATAGCAGTGTTGTAGTCGAGACCGGATAGTCCGAGACCAAGACCAAGACCGAGACCTGAAGTTGCGAGACCGAGACCGAGACCGAGACCAGCCCCTTCAAGGTGGACCGAGACCGAGACCGAGACCGAAATGGTCCGAGACCGAGACCGAGGATAATAAATAACAATAATCTAAATAAACAACAAGACACTAATTACAGCTGAACAGTCTGTCCTTGAGATGTTGATGTTCATGGGGATGTGAAGGAAGTGATTGAAAGTTAGGAATCACTTGTACCTGCTTAATTGTGTCATGCGAGTGCTCTTCGTGTTTGCTTCATGCCATAAATTACAACATGGCAACAGAATTTGTTATTGTCACAATCAATTAAAAAAAATTGGAAACAACCTAATTTAAAGAAGAGGAAACCTTATTTGATGAACTCCATATATTTTTGCCACTTTTTAAAAATATATATTTTTTTAAAATATTGTTTAACTACTATAAAGTGTAAATCTGATGAAGAAACTCTAACTTAGGAGTACGACAATTTGTACTAGTTTTTGCAAAACTTGAACATGTTGAAACTTGACAAAAGTAAAAAGCTAAAGGTGGATGTTTCATCTGTTATAGGAACTCGGACCCTAAACTTCACAGCCACCCCTTGGTTTCAGCAATGACCACTAACGGATATTTAAATGCAACTTTAATTTTACATTGGACCTCCTTGTAAACCTGATTCAAAAAAAATTTGGAGCAAGAAAATATTGATTTATTTTTTAAAATTTCAGTCATGGAATATAGATTTGTACATGTAGACCAAAAAAATTGAGAGATGGTAGCCAAATATGGATTGGTCTGCCCCCCCATCCCTCTTTGTGATTCTCCTTCCAACCCTGCATGCTTGTGTGTCCCCTACAAGTTTGTTTCTTGTTCCTCTGTCATTTACCTCTGAAGAAGGCCTGGCTAAGGCTGAAATGTAATGCCACTTTATTTTTGTTTAATGTCAATAACGTTACATATACTATAGAAGATTGATGAACCATATTTGCCTGATCTATCTTCTGTTAATCTGCCCGCCGTCATCATCGTCATTAGCATTTTTGAGAATATGGCCGACACAATAGAAGGGCGCTGTCACAAACTGAATGTGGTGGGCGAGATGTACTTTTAGGATTCATGGCTCAGTGCGCACGCCTCTCTTTGTTTTGTACCGTGCCATCGTATCGCCCGCATCGGCTACTTTGCTGGGCGATTTACTGGAATATTTTAGTGATTAACAAGTACGACATATTGCCAATATATTAATCGTTTATTGTGATGGCCGTAAACAGCATATAGCGATTAATGGAACACAATTCTTCTCGACTCATGGCAGTAGCTCAATTTGTGTTTATCACAGATGAAGATTAATACATGGCGAGTCTTTAATAAAGAGATCACAAAATTCAGCTGTCCACCACTAATACCAATTTAACGGTCTACGAATTGATGAATATCCATTAATAAATATTTGTATTTGGAATCAATGAGGATGGCTATATGGTTATTGGACTATGCCTCACTCACTAGAAAGTCCATCACCGGGGAGGGTACTCTCGGTCCAGGAATGCTGTTGTCCGCAACACCTTGCAGCAGGAACGGTCGACTCTTACGTTGGTCAGCTCCGAGCAAAGTTTAACTCGGTAGGGAGAATACAACCTTGGGAATCGGAACCTGGCAAGGGAAACCCGTGTAGATCTGAACAAGTAAAGGCGTACATCAGAGCAAGGCAGCTTGAACAAGCCGAGGCGCATGTTACCCCGAGGCAAGCTGTTCCGATTTTCTCTAACAAGATCAGATGGTTGGTTAGGGAGATAAGGTCCCGCATTACAATACAATACAATACAATACAATACAATAAAACTTTATTATCCCAGTGCGGGAAATTCCATGGCCTTTTTACACGTTATTTGGTTTAAAACACATAAAAAGCACGAATGTAAAAACTACACAAATACAAAAATACAAACATTAAAACTTATAACTTATATTAACTTATAAATCTGTCCGTAGGCAAGTAAGATATGTCAATTTACTGTGTACCTGTACTGTGAGATTAGAAGGTTTGCATGGTGGAAAGATACTAAGACAAGTTAAGTCCGCGGTAGCACCACGTGAACAAATCTCCCCCGCGAGCACGTGTGGCTCCGAAAAAGAACCGGAGGGACCCAACGCCCCGAACAGCATGCTCCGCCCGTCGTCAGGAAAATGTTCATTCTCCCGACGACAGGCAGAGCACACCGCTCGAAACGCTGAGCCCCCGGCCCCCAGAACCACACACACTCACAAAAGAGACCCATCCACACGGCGCCACCGCAAACCCATCCCGTCCCAGTACCTGTACTGTGTTATTCCTATTTGTTTAACAAAAGAAAACGAACTTCGTCAAACGAACTTCGTCAACGGAGGATAAGGGTTGCAATACAGCAGCTCAGCGTTCCAACTGCTCATTGTACCACCTGATAGCTGCTGGAACAAATGAGCTGCCATATCGCGTAGTTCTTATCCTCCGTTGTAGAAGACGGTTACTTCGGGAGTTATGGACAAACTTTGTATGCAGCGGATGGCACCTGTCAGACATAATTAGTTGTAATTTATTGCACATGTTAGACTTGAATAAGTCAATCAGTGGTTCCTGTTGATGGCCAATAATCCTGCTAGCTTGTTTAACTATTTTATCCAACACACTGTGATCCTGGGTCCTCATATTTCCAAACACACAAATAAGACAAAAAGTAGGAATACTCTGTAATACTGATTTGTAAAACATTTGCAGAATTGTACGATCAACATCAAAAGAGTTAAGCTTCCGAAGGAAAAACAGGCGTTGTCGTAATTTACAGAATTTTGCCTTAGCACAGGTGTCAAATTTAAGCTGATTGTCGATTTCAATCCCCAGGTATTTGTAAGCAGATACTGTTTCAATTCGTTCACCTTTGATGAAGAGTGATGGGGTGTGCGTTTTCTTTTTTTCTAAAATCGATCACCATTTCTTTGGTTTTTTTTTGGCATTAACTTCCAAGTAGTTTTCGTCACACCACTGAGTGAACCGTGAAACTTCCTCCATGTAACCATTTACTGATTCACGACTTCCATCTAAGTATCCCACTAAAGCAGTATCATCGGCATACTTAATCAGCTCATGCGATGGGTGGTGTGATTTACACTCATTTGTGTACAAGGTGTACAACATGGGTGAGAGAACACACCCCTGTGGAGCACCAGTATTAGTGTACTGGAGAGATGAAGTAGTGGAGTTCAGTTTAACCTGTTGTCCTCTGTTTGACAAAAATAATCATAAATCCATAAGATAAGTCTAGGGTTGAAATTGAGACTAGTTAATTTCTGGGCCAGAAGATGTGGTTGAATGGTATTAAAGGCACTCGAAAAATCTACAAAAAGTATTCGTGCACAGGCTCCTGCTTTCTCCAAGTGCACATAAATACCATTCAACAATGTAAGCACTGCATCCTCTACACCTCTATGAGATCGGTAGGCAGACTGGTGGTCATCCATGGACTCATTAACCTGTGGCAATAATATCTTCATTATTATTTTTCAAGACACTTCATAGGTGCCGAGGTAAGGGCCACGGGACGCAGATCATTCATTTCTTTTGGGTGAGATTTTTTTGGAACGGGCACAATAACTGACCTCTTCCACAAAGTCGGAACTGACACATAACTTAACGATTTTTGAAACAATGTTTGATATGGGTTTGCTAACTGGTCAGCACATACCTTCAGCACCTTACATGTGACTACATCAGGCCCATTTGCTTTACGTGAGTTCAGTTTCGCAAAAAGAGATTTTACTTCATCAACTCCAATATGGATATTTTCATTGGAGGAGCTTTGCACTTGATCAATAACTTCATCCTTTTGAACACTGAAATCATGTTTATCAAACCTACCGTAAAAACAATTCAGATTATGGGCATAATCAACTTCATCATCTACAGTGATTCTGTTTTTCTTTGGTTTATACCCTGTAATGGTTTGCAAACCCTGCCAAGTCTTCCTGGTGTCATTTGTTTGAAAATAACCTTCAATTTTGTTCTTATAAGCCAGTTTACAGTTTTTGATTTCTTGTTTCAGTCTTTTCTGAACCTCTTTCCGTTCCTCTCTGGTTCCAGAATGAAACACGATCTTGTTTTCATTTAACAATCCTTTAAGCTCCTTCGTGACCCATGGTTTATTGTTTGAAATGTTTTTGTTGGAATCAGCAAGTCTTCACAGAAACGTACGTATTCAGATATGACATCGACAGCTTCATCTAGATCCTCTGAAACATCAATGAACACGTTCCAGTCTGTACAGGCAAAACACCCTCGCAGCGTCTCCACAGCTTGACTTGTCCAGGACTTGACTTGAACTTTCTTCACAAGTTCCCTCTGTACTCGGGGTCGATACACAGGAATTAGCTGGATCATGTTGTGGTCAGAGTTGCCCAGACCGGGCACCGGTATGCCCCGGGAATGTTGCTGTAGCATAGGTCCAAACAGGCGTCATTACGGGTTGGACAGTTTACATGCTGGTGGTATGTGGGCATACATTCCGCTAAACTGCATGAATTGAAGTCGCCAATAATAATTTTGGCAGCATCAGGTGAGACCGTCTCAGCTTCAGAAACAAGGTCTTGAATTGTATTGGCTGCTATCTTGGCGTCTGCCGAGGGGGGAATGTACACCACGAACAGCATAACTTGATTTATTTCCCGTGGCAGATAAAATGGCCGGAGATAAATACTAAGGAGTTCAATATCCTTCGTACAAATACTTTGCTTGACGGTGATGTGTGCTGACGAGCAGTATTTTTCGTTAATAAATGCACAAACCCCTCCACCTTTAGTTTTTCCTGAATCCTTGTTTCTGTCCATCCTCAACAGCGTGTATCCATCCAAGTCAACCAAGGTGTCTGGGTCTTTCTCAGTTAGCCACGTTTCAGTCAAACATATCAAACTGGAATCACGGTATTCTGAGAGGAACTGTTGGCAGGCTCTGAGTTCATCAGTTTTGTTTCGTATGCTCTGAACATTGCCGTGGATAATTGTTGGAAGTGGATTTCTAAATCTCGATTTTTTAAGTCTGTTCCTCACACCACCTTTACTCCCACGTTTACACACTTTGGGTGTGTCCATGCATACCTCGGGTATTACGTAATCAGGCCGTGTCGAAAAAGCACGGCGACTCAACCGGAATTCACGACTGTATGATATCAATGGCGGAGGCTCACCTTCACCGTTGGTATCGGCTGCACCCAGAATTCGTTTAGCACTCCATGATAAAGTTAAGAATGCAACAAGAAACACCAACACAGGGAAACAGGGTACTTGAAACATCATCTTACTTGAGAAAAGTCACAAACTTCACTAAAACAAGGCATAAAAACTGGATTTAAAACGGACAAATACGGAGACAAGAAAAAGGCCGTGTCGCCACATGAGCAGCGCCACCTGTGTAGCATTGCGGTGTTACCTGAGATTGCGGCAGAATCCTTTGTCAAGCATTACATCCTGTATAGAGACCTCGCGTTCTTCCTCTGCCTATGGTGGGCTGGGGATCGTGCAGCAGATTTGGGTCGGACAAAGACGTGTGAGGTTACAAGAATCGATAACAGGGACCTTGTGTTCAACCATACTGTTGGCAAGACGGTCCGAGAGGCAGATTCCTCTTTGATAATAATTCCCAAATTAGAGCAGGAGGAGATGGATCCAGCTGGAGCAGTAGATCGAATGGTGGCTTTGTCGAGGGAACACGGTCTCAACTTATTGGATGGCTACCTTTTTCGACCGTGTACGACTGACCACAGAGGTTTGGCAAACAAGCCGTTCATAGGAAATAACCCTACCAACCGGCTGAAGTGGTATTTTTCCAACTCCTCTGACGAAAGTGACCTCGCTTTCCGAGCACATGGAGGTAGAGCGGGAGTGGCAACCACATTGGGCTTTTAGGCGCAACGGAACAACAGGTGATGGATCACTGTAGATGGGCGACACACCGTACATTTAAGCACTACACGCAAGTTGAGAGGGTTACTAGACAGCACACCACCGTGCAGATGCTGAAGGACGCAGTCCATGCAGACAGGGAAGATCAGTCGTCGGCCGCAGAGCTCGTCGGGAGGGTTTACCAGACGTTAAATTCTAATTTAGGGACGAAAGCTGCTTTCTAGTACAACTGACATCGTGCTTTACAGCACAGGAGACGATAATTCTCGCAGGACAACACAAGTAAAGGGATCCATTTCTTTTGACGTTGTAACTACGAAGGCAGGAAAGTAAAACAAGACAAACAAGAGAGCAAAAAAATAATGGATTACTGAACACATGAAAATAATTTAAGCAAGACAGGTTCTAGGGGCTCTAGATTTATCTCATAATGATATTTGGGGTTATCGGAAAGGCACACAAATGCACGTATAGACAAACACACCAAAAAACCACAAAAACAAAACAAAAAGAGGAAGAAAGAAGAAAGACGACCAAGCCTTGCGATTTGAACCTTTCCTTCGTTATAGGCAGGTTGTTCTATTAGTAAAGTTTTGGGGAGGGAATTTTGATTATAGTTTATTGTTGATACTAACCAAGGGGAGAAGAAAATAAATAAGAAAACAAATAGAGAAATTACGGGCATGCTTGATTTCTGGCTTTTGAAATTAATTAGAAATGGGATGAGATATGGGGTGTGTTATGATCCCCAAACCAAAGAGTAAACCCAACCCCGAATTTTACTCCCCAGAAACGGAACCAAAACAAAGTGGACATGAATAAAGCAAAGGCAAACCAGTTCACACCTTAATTAACAATTAATATTATTATTTCAACAGAACCAATACAAAACACTTTACACACAAATTCAATTAAAGAAAATACCAATATACTATGATAGATTACCAGAGAGTGAGGTGGGGCGAGCAGGGTGTCTAACAAAAAGTTCATAGTTCTTGTCTTGGTGGGTGTTCCATGATGATTCCGGTGATGAGCAGCAGGAAAAGGGGAAAAGGGGTTCCTCTAACGGGTCCTCCCGTTAGGCAGCTATAGTACGGTCAGTACGCCGTACTCGTGAGTTCACGCACGTCGGATCAGTACCCCCGTGAAGTGACGTCAGGGTCCGGTAACTCAGACCCAAGTCTCTTGTCCGACGAAGTCGCCAAACCCAAACCAGGCAGCACCCTAGTGGGGCCAACTCCAAACTTGCTTGAAGCTCCAATCTGCTGTTCAGTCGACGAGCGACATCCAGGGGGAGATCATCAGACAGCAGACTCCCGGTCTTGGTCTTCAGAGCGTGTGCCCCGGGGAAAACTCCCCAACAGCCGGCAGTGGGCACAGTCGTGAAACTCACGGTCCTCTCCGTCCGATGGTATGGGATGAAAGGCACACCCCAAAGTTCGACGATCCATTTTATATGGGGACGAACATTCCAGGCACACCCGATGCATACCGTAAATTCTGACTTTTCACTCTCCAAATTTAACGATTGTTCATTCTAATTTGCATATCTAAACTGCTCGCCCCAATTGGGTTAAACTGCTCGCCCCCTTGAATAGTTAAAAAGGTTTAAGACATCGTTCCAGCAACTATTTGTATCTTTCCTCCAGCACGTGACCCTCCATGCAAGTCCACCCAGTACATATGTGTACATGTTTGTACAGTATGTGACAGACTTGGCAAGGCTAGTGCCAGCAGTATTTACTTGACCACTGGGGGGCTGGAACATTTCATGGGGGGGGGGGGCGTCATGTAGATGAATGATAATTTTTTTAGAAACTCAAAATCTCAGTGGAGGGGCGACTGGGGGCTGTCCCCCAGCTCCCTCGTGGCTACGCCACTGTTTGCAGCCATCCGAAAAAGTAACTGGCGTATTATTAATTGTTGAAAAACGTACTTGGTTGAATGATAGTAAGTGGACTAAACTCCCTGTGAATTTAATCTTTCTGGCAAGCTATCATTTTGAAGTAATCAACGAAAGAAGGTCTTTCCTGTGTATATGGCGATCAATGTTTCCAACGGTGCGTCTTAACACGCACCGTAGGAAAATTAAAATTAGTAGTTCGTTTTGTTATTCGGCGCAGCGCGCGCAAGCATTGGCACGACGCACAATGTGCGCGCGGTTGCAAAAAAACGTCGAATCAGTGCGCGACATCGCGTATAGCTGCAATTCAAAACAATTCAAAACATGATTCAGCAACTTTTGATTTGAAATTGAGATCCTAGAATGCTGTTTTTCTCGGAATATACAGCTGAAGCTGAACTGAAACTTCATCAGGTTCGTTGTTCAGTATCCTTCATTAGATTTTGAACACTTTTGTTGCTTCAAACGAACAAAATGCACAAATTACAAATGATGGACTATATCATAAATAGCGGTGTCCCCCAAACCTATCTCTACTGAGTGGAGCGTTGAATTACGGGTACCCCTCCATACCAACGCTCCACCGATTCGCCATACTTTGGTGACACCGTCACAGTAGCATAGTCACAAACCCACGCGAGGACAAAAAGACCAAAAAAAAACCGGTAAAGAGAATACAAATGAGAGAGACAGTTATTCTGGATTGATCTATACATTCTTGACATTCCATGAGACCCCTTATATTGTTCCCAAACAGCGAAACATTGAAAAAAAAACCAGCAAAATAGTCTGACAACTTACAGCTCAATGTGTTTGCAGGGAGGCTCAGTTCTTGAATCGACTTGTCGAATGAGGGCGTCTGACGTGACGTCACCGTCGTTGCTCGCTTGAAGAAAAACAAGTCGCGCTTTATCCACGACTGTTTTGTGTAATGATACGTGCTCCTTGGGTGTGTTCAAAGCCCATACTGTCGTACGGCGCGGCGCGGATCGGAGCACGTATTATTACACGAAACAGTCGTTGATAAAGCGCGACTTGTTTTTCTTCGCGATCGAGCAACGACGGTGACGTCACGTCAGACGCCCTCATTCGACAAGTCGATTCAAGAACTGAGCCTCCCTGCAAACACATTGAGCTGTAAGTTTTCAGACTATTTTGCTGTTTTTTTTTCAAATTTTTCGCTGTTTGGGAACAATATAAGGGGTCTCATGGAATGTCAAGAATGTATAGATCAATCCAGGATAACTGTCTCTCCAACCTCGTCCCCAGGGTGTCGAGCAGTACGCGCCCACCACTACCTGCTCTCTCACCCTGGTATTGGATCATTTGCATGTGCAAGATTTTTGCACACGTATGCAAATGAGGAACAGTCTGGTGCCTGGATATGCGTTACACATTAGCGTTTGTTTTTGTATGCGGTGTCTGGGGTAAAAACAGAGTCAATTCGTAGCAGCGCGAGCACGGCGTGAGTTACGAAAACACGATTTTTGAAATCAAACTGTCACGATCCTATCGAGACAACATGCAGTATCATATTTCATATTAATATGAGCAAATTGGAAAGGAAATTAGTATTTTCGAGAAGGCGTGGACGAATGATCGCGAAAACACGTACTGCACGTTGTGAATGTATAGCACCAAGTACACGATAAAAATCCATTACTAGCCAATTGCGGTATCCAATCAGGATACAGGAAGAAAGTTTCCTATCCAGGGTTTACTATTGGAAACGCGGTTGGAAATAAAGTAAGCACTGGGGACGAGGTTGCTGTCTCTCTCATTTATATTCTCTTTACCGTTTTTTTTTGAGGTCTTTTTGTCCTCGCGTGGGTTTGTGACTATGCTACTGTGACGGTGTCACCAAAGTATGGCGAATCGGTGGAGCGTTGGTATGGAGGGGTACCCGTAATTCAACGCTCCACTCAGTAGAGCTACCCCAAACCCGGTCATTATCACGCAGTGAAGACCGGATACTCACACTGTTATTCACATTCATAAATACCTTTTTAACGAAATAAACAGTTAAAATGCTCCAATTTTGGGACTCTTTTGTCGGCGATATTTTGTGTTCATGTTCATGGGCCACATTTTAGCTTATTCATGGTACCCTGTCTCTTCAATATGCGTTGTTATGGAGATCAATGGTTATAACCACCCTAGCCTGGACGCGACGACGTCTTCATCGTTGCATAAAAACGTCCATGAACTTCTGCTCAGTGCCGTAGCAAAACAAATTACAGCAATTTTGTTCATATTTTACCTGATGGAGGAAGCTGAAACTTCGGTTACATATTCCTTGTGTCCAGAATTACAAAGATGCTCGGTTTAGGAAAGGTAAATATGTCAGTGGGTGAAGTGTTTACAGAAAGTAAATCGCGGAGACGGGGTGCGTAATTTTTATTCCTAGGAGGGTTAGGGGCAATGTCGTGAATAATTCATGTTTATCCATGAGAACGGACAATGACATCAACAGCATTGTTGTTAGTTACTCAACTAGTTACAATACATTAAAGCATTTTAAAGAACGGTTGTCGTCGAGCTACCACACAGTAGCCTAGTGGATAGCGAGATGAGCTATGGATACAAAGATCCCTGGTTCGAATCCACGTCGTCGCTGCTCATTTTCATCAGCTATTTTTCTTCTCCAAATTTATCACTGAGATAATTTTAAATTAAGGGGAAAATAGAACGAGAACCTAAGTCTTGCATAGCAATGATTCAAAGGAAAAACTGAATTATTCATGACATTGCCCCTAACCCTCCTAGGAAAAAAAATTACGCAGACGGGGTTAATATAAATAGCGGTGGATGACCGCTGATACCGTTAATTGTCAAAGATACCGTTAATTGTGCTTCATGCACTGAAGAGAGAGTATTATCCCCACAATGTAGGAAAATAAATTGGAGATGTGAAGGGGCGTGTCTGATTTCTGACCAGGGGTGGGGCAGTTAAATTACAATACATCGTGAACTCGCCTTTTTTTTCATCTCAAACCCTTTGAAAAGGGTGTTACTAAAATTAAGGAATTTTGGTTGTAGTAAACGTAAAGTAAAAGCTGTCTCGACCAAATATCGCCCACCAGGAATGCTTTTTTAATCTGCAGTTTCGTTGGCATGAAACGACTGAGAATATTACGATGTAAGTCCATCGCATGCTACAAACTCATTCATAACCTTTAGTAGGGAGAGCAATGGGATAAAGTGGCTTACTCGAGGACAAAATTAATATGGCCTGAGGCAGGAATCGAACCCCTGACCAACTGATCACCAGTCGCAAAACCTAACCATTAAGCAGCAATCCGTTTTCTGGATAAATTTACCTCCTAAAAGAGGGACGTCATTGCATTTCGAACCAAGCGCTCACAATCAGCAAACAGCAATATACTTCTCAAAGCCGACAAAGACGTCTTTGAACAAGTCCAAGAATTCCTATGTACATGTATAAGTGAGCAATACTTGAGCACTTCTTGTGGGTGGCAATTTACAACGGTAATTAGGAAAACAATTTCTGAATTTTTAATTTTTTTTTTACTGATGCAATCGAGATATATGTCCTGGGAGCGTTTTGTGATTGAAGATCGGGCTGTAATCACTGAAAATGCTACCTCAATAATCGATTAACCGTATTTTGCTTTACTAATCTATTCATCCAATCAATACGATATGTATTAGTATAGTTGCCAGTTTGATAACAATCAATGTAGAGCTTACTCGCAGAAATGATGAAACAGCCAGTCTACGTTTACAGCACCCCAGGACGAGACACAGACGCGGACTTGAGTCGGTACTCGCTTGTGATATGCACCGGCGTTCCACTCCATGAGAGGCGCCTCCTGTCCTCCTTTGCCGACCCTGACCACGCCCCCTTGGTAGTCGATCCAGAACGGGCGAAACTCGTCGGCGTGCAGTAGGCCTGTCTCGCGGTTTATGACGAGTTTATCCGCGCATGTCGCACGAAAGCAAGACCTCATGACCGACTTGGTGTTTTTTGAGCCTCCAAGACCTGACAAAGAACGATAATTGGTACAACTGTGTTGAAAAACTCACCAGTCGTTTATTATAAGGTTAAAAAGTAGCTTTTTTTGGTAGACCAATATTGGACATAATTATATGACAAATATATCTGAGGATAAAATATTTATTTATTTATTTATTTTTATTTATTAGATAATTTCACAGGCAAAATACAAGACAATTAAAATATATAAATATATGACAGTTTTAAAATTCAATTACAATTAAAATTGTAAATTCAATTCAATAAATATCTTGTGTTCTCCCAAATATAAATAGAAGGTCCTACACTGTCTCTGTCAGATTCAATTTAATTAGTATAAGTGTATTTACTTGATAGAATTCAGCCTATTGTATGTACATATTAATTGAAAGCATATGCTTTTTACCTGCATCCCTCGTATCATTTTTGTCATTCTTTATATAGTTTCCTGTTTATTATGTTGTTTGTGCTATGATATTAAAAAGTAAACCATAACCATAACCGTAACCATAACCAAGATTAGCATATTGAATATTGTTCTTTAGCTGTAATGACTCTGAGATCAACAATTACAAGTACCAAAATTGGTATGCATTTATGAATATTAATTTTATTCGAAACTGTCCTATGTGGCTGGTATATTATTGAACTTTGTCTCTCAATATGGATCTGCGCCTGACAAAATACCCGGTTTATGGGTTTTTTTATAACTCCGCTTCCCAAATCAACTGCGAAAGCATTAGAACCCCAATTTTGTCCTTCTAACTCGGCCGAGGTGAATCCCAAGCATTGAAAGGCATATAACATCAGTTGCATTTATCCCTACCGAAATATTATCAAAAGGCTTACTTGGATTAAAGATCGTATATTAAGCGCTGTCAATTAATTCCTTTGGAAACGTTTTAGTAGTTTTGTGTCATTTAATATCTAGTCTTTCGTTTGGTAACATTGGTAAAGTAAACAAAGTGTCGAGTAACAGGGAAATGCGCGATATAAAAAGAGACCTACTTCAAATGCGATTTTCTCCAAACATGCTTTTCACTTAAACGGGACAGACTTTTCTCTCTTCGCGAAAACGCTGACGATATACTGGTACTAAAGAACCCGTGAAATTAGTTTGGCTTTGCTGTCATTTTATAAGAAATCAAGAAATGGTGATTTCCAAAGTAAACTTGACTGATTTTGGAAACAAAGGATGCTATTGACGAAATGGTGTTTCGTGATCGAAAGGTTGTGCATATTTTTTTCACTGTTTTTCTTCGAAAAGTGTTAAACCCACTGAGTTGAAATTTCAACAGGTTGGGTTTGAACATTCGTCTTTGTATTTTGAGGGTGTTATTATTGGAAACGAACAAAATGCATGAAAAACAAACGACCCTGTATGCCTTTACTAAGCATAGAAAGAAACATATAGCTTGGGGTATAGTAAACATGATAATAAAAATTGAATATTGTTGTATAATCCAGCTTACTTATATCGGCAAAGATTGAATCCGTGGTTTCGTCTTCTGCCAGGGCTATCCCAGCTGCCTGTTCCGCCTTGATGCTAAAGTCCAACCGGAATGGCATGGTAAGCGGCTTCAGTACGAACGTTACGCTGGGTGGGCTCGTTTCTACGGTAGTGAACGTGCAAGCTGCAAATAGGAAACATAACAATGTGGTTTATTTTTTTTTCCGGTCACTTTACGGATAGATCGGAAGTTTGCAATGAAAGTACGTTGCTTTGCACTGTGGACAGGTTAAACCACAATTGGGGGTTTCATATTAAAGAGGTTGTGGAATGCTGAAAGTCATTTTTTTTTATATATATATATTTTTTATTGTAGAGTAGACCCATATATATCATAATGACAAAGTCCCATTCTTTTGTAATGTGCGTTTATAATTATGTTAACATGAAATTCATCGAGTAATTTGTTGGTCAGTCATCGGGTTCTTTGTAAAATGAGAAAAATCGTGACGTAATAAACAGGACTCGTTTATACTACGCTGCATCGAGGGTCCTGTTTATTACGTCACGATTTACTATGTTTTGTTTGCGGCCCCCAACGACGACTTTTACACAAATTGCACGTTCGGGTCGAAACAGGACCTGAAAAACAGCTCTCAAAAGTACCTTTTGTACTCATTTCATGACAGACACAATAGTCGTTTTTATTTCATCACACCTTAGGCTACTTATATACCCGAAAAATGACGGAAATGTCTTCTAGCACTCCACAACCTCTTTAAAACAATATATCGCTCGCTCCATTTCACAAAAATAACTGGGATAAAGTATATGTTATTGACTAGTAACTGTGAAAGTTTCATGTAATTTGCATACTCTATTCCCTAGTAATATGTCTATGATAAATAACATCACAAACTCAGCTGTCCACCACTGATCATTAACCGTTCTACGAACTGATGAATACCTAGTAAATACAATGAAACATGGACGTTTTCCCACCTCCACGAATGAACAAAAACTTGCAAAGGAAAACAGATAAAAATCGCCTGAAGTATTTCAAGAAAAAAAGAGTTGACTTGTTCCTCACATTCAAACACAAATTCTGACTCAAATCATTAAAATCTCATTTGAATTTGAATGATTATTGTAAGCTCTAATTCTCACTCGGCTCAATATAGCTTCCAATGGCATTCCATGCTGGACAGCTATAAAAGTAGTTTCTTTTAGTACTACATGCATGCATTCTGATAGCATGGATCAACTTCAGTAGTTCTTTTTTTTCAGAAGAGTGGAAGAAAATGCTCGTTGAGTACATACTTCATTGGAGTATCAAATTTTGATTTCTTTTTAAGATACAGAAATCATGAATCCAGGTCACCTTCTTTTTGACTCACCCTGTACAAACTTGCAGCATTTAATGATAACTTTAATCGGTGTCAGAAAGAAGGGTTACCCAATATAAAATGATTTGGATATTTTTTCTGTCACATTGCTTCATAGCAGACACGGAATACTCACATTTGGGGCCATCTAATTCGTGGCGACTCTCTTTCACTCGACACTTGGCTCGGAAATTCGCAATAGTCTTGGCTCGAAGTGTGGCAGTGTCATCACCCGGATCAGCCATAGTGATAGTACCACAGGACAGGCCTGGCACCGGCTGCATCACGAACACCAAGACTAGAGGTGCGACGAGGGCCAACGCGTAACGCCAATTCCTCATTGCTGGACAATGGTTGCATCAAGCGTAGACTATACGCGCTCGCTAAAAACTTGCTGGGACCAGTACACGACCAGAATTAATTGGTCGAAGCCCCATGGCCGCCTGGGCAATGAATAACGATCGGATAATTGATTAAACAGCCTCCAGGTAACCATGGGAACGCATTAATCCTTCAGCCTTTCCACTATTGAAAATCAATTGTTGCATCACCCCACTAAAGCGGCTTTCGCTTTGAAATAAAAAAAGAAGACTTTTTACTTCTTAGGAAATTCGTGAAATAAAACACATCTATAAATTATCAAACCTTTTCTTTCCTCAATATGGCGAGTTTGATTAACATGTCTTAATTGGAAATATCATTAAAACATTTGGGTGTCCCTTATTAACAACAACAAAAATTCGCTTGTATCAAGGACTGGAGTCACAGTTAATCTTTTCCACTAAGTTGCACAAGGAAACGCATAACATTATGGGTAGTCTGGTTCCCGGTCCCCATTGTCCTCAGAACTTCAAATATTGCAACGTTATGCATGACGTACATAATGTCTGAATCCCGCCTCCTGGTGCGAATTCAAAATCACAACGATAATGTTTGCGCGCAACCAGCCTATTACAAAATGGCATGGCCACACAAAAAGGTGCAATTTCGGAGGTGATGAGTTTCGATTTTTGCTGGATTTGAAAGTGTCTCTGGAAAATATCAATAAAGAGAGGGGTATTACTGTTCAGTATTTAAAACCTTTGCAGTTGAATTGCTTGAAAGCTGTATTCATGGTTTGGGTAGTTTTTGTGGTAATTATACAAGTAAGAGTCAGTTTTTTGACAACCATGTTTTCAAATTTCGTCCATGCGCAAAAGCTGAATAGGATAGAAAAATAAATAATTATGCTGCGCGCAGAGGTCATCCAATCAACGGGAGCTAGCTACCGGCGGTCCCCGTTTTTTTTAGGGTGGGGGGGGGGGCGGAAAACAGTCTACAATTTGGGTACCTAACTGCCACAGTGATGCACACGCACGCCCACGGAAAGCAAAGTACTGGTACACATAAATTAACTATCACACAATATGCAAACTGAATTAAACAAAAGGTACATGAACACAGTTGCCAACAGTAGGAAATAAATCTGAATATAGCTATTTAGAGAACAAAGGTCACAATCAGACAGCATCAATTTTTGTTTTATCAGACAGCATCAAATTTTGTTTTGGCAAATAAACCTGGCTGGTACCATCTGTCGATGGGGGCGCTGTACAAAACCGACAATGGCGATACATGCGTGAAATTATATTTTAAAAAAGGCACCCGGAACGGCCAATGGCACAAAAAAAAAGGGCACGACTTCTGTTTAAAAAGGGCACTTGTTCAGAAAAAAGGGCACTTGTTAAAAAAAGGGCACTCTTTACAAAATATTGGAGGGGGGGGGGTAACGCTGGTGAAAAAAAGGGCATTCAGAATGGAAAAGGGCAGTCTTTACAAAATAATGGGGGGGTTAAATACCCCCCTTACCCCCCCCCCCCCCCTTGCTGGCTACGCCTATGTATTAACTGGCCGCCCCTGCACCCAGAGGGAGCACTCACTGACCATCCAGCACACTGAGTCAAATATTAAATCACCATCTCGATAAAAAAAAATCCATCCGTCTCAGTCTAGTTATTTATATTACTGGATACACCGATGCCATTTCGAAACAAATGTTGGCCATGACCCGTTTGCTCTCTCCAAACAGTCTCTGTGGCCTTTTCATTTAATCAACCCGACCTTCACGCCCTTTTTGTATTAACCTCGAATTTTATCTACCGAATTTTATTCAAAAGCTCGAATCTCCCGACGCGACCCAGAGATAATCTTTCAGCTTTATTTGCTCGAAATGACTAAGTATGCTCTGAGAAATAACAAACGGGGATCACTCGGAGAGGATACGGCTTTTTATTACAAGCTTAATTTTGCAACATTGCTAATGATGAAAGCATCAAGACTTCAATATATCAGTCTATAGGTGCTGACTAGTGCCCCTTGAACACAGACATTGGCAAAATGGGGAACCGCCAACATTAGGCTGGATAGCTCAGTTGGTAGAGCAACGGAACGGCAATTTGGTGGCCGCAGGTTCAAACCCTGCTCTACTGAGTTTCCTTTAACTTTTAGAAACTTAATTTTTAGAATAAAATATTGAACTGGAAGAACAAACTGCAAAGAGAAAAAAAAAAACACAAAATAACAGAAGTCTATTATCTTAGATGTCCACTGATGGTGAAATTTGTCATAATGATGCGGAATAAACTTGCTCGATTGGGCAATCATAATTGCATAGTCGTTTGAAATGGGTGGCAAAAAGGTCACGCGACTAATCATGATAAACAGCGATTCCTGCATGCCCAGTCCGGATTTTGATTGCGCAATACAAACAGCGCCCTCTGTTGTTTTGCTGACGTCATTATTAATTCTCACACACGCGGTGCGATCATCAGTGCGGTGTTCCTTTCCTTTCAGAACAACAAAAATAAATTCCAAAATATCACCAAAAATTAGTCGGGGAAACGACAAAAGTGCAAGCCAGGATGGATCCTGACCGAAACGAAGGTGCAGCCCTCGACAGCTGGGAAGAGCAGGCGGATCCCGGGCCGGGAAATCACGGCGATACGGTGGACATTGGCAGCGAGTTTTCGGCGCTGAACGTGAATGCGAAACCCTTCGTCCCAAATGTCAACGCACCGGCGTTTGTTCCCAATTTCGGGAATTTCACCCCAAAAACTGAACCGTGTAACAACGAAGACACGGGTGAGTGGTGTTTTGGGGACGGGGCTTGGTCCCTATCGTCCCTTTAAGCGGCTGAGATGGCCCGTTTTGGCCGTTATCTACCCGAGACGTGGAGATACGCACGACAGATTGTCATGATTGTGTCGGATCGTGTGCGCTTTGGTGTTGGTTGATGACGAAAGAGTGATTCATGCAAATGGCAACCGCACAAGTCACCGTCCATGCCATTCATTATTGTAGGCCTAGCACTGGAAAAGTAGCAGTAGTGATGAATCATGACTGTGTATATCAACATTAATAGAATTTGAAACTAGCCTAAGTAACATATTAAACTAGCTGACTAGTTTTTTAATCTTATTTGACATGATTGAGAATGGATTCAGGCCTAGCTTTAGGCCGAGTAAAAAATTTAGGTAGTTTTTGTCCGGCTGTCTTGAGAAAAAAAAAAGAGGCTGACGATTTTCTAGTTGTTTTTTTCCCCCCAAGATACATGTAGCTGATTCTTCAATTTTCTTGACTATTTTGCCATTCAACATTGTGTTCAAAGAAGCGATAAGCCTTTTATTTACATCTGTTGGTACCATTTTGTTGGAAATAAATAGAAAGACAAAACATTGACAAATGTGCAAAAAATATGTTGGAAATGTATATTTAAACAAGGTATATATTTATTTATCAATGCATGATATTATATGCCAAATGCTTCCTTAGTGTAACATGTATTTACACATTTACAGTGTGCCAAAGGAATAATTCCCTCGTTTGAGCAATGCAGACATTGCACAATGTTAGTTCTATTTTTCATGCATATCTGATAGAAAAACTTAAAAATTAAACCTGCCACAAATATCGTGCATCCTATGCATAATTCACGTGAAATTATGGTATTGACGCCATGCTCTGAGCGGAAAGATTTCCATATACGAAGTTCACTCAACACCCTGTGTACAAACCCTATGAGATTGGACTGAAAAATTCTAAGTGTTTTCTAAGAAAATGCTTGTATTTTCTCACTGCTCAAATTGACTTTGATGACATGAAATTGCTATCTGGGGGCTTGTTAGTCAATACAGAGGAAAATTAGTGAACTTTGTATATGGAAATCTTTCCCTCTAAGCTTTTAGGCCATGCTCCAAGCACACGTGAAAATCTTTGTACATGTTCATTGAGAAAAGTACTGTTACTATTAGAAGGGTAAATTAAAAGGTGTCAGCGACTTTAGTAATTCTATTTTTGTTTTCCTTCGTTACTAGAAGATAAGCCATCAGGTCAGGCCTCACCAGCCCAAGATTCAGGAATAGCAGGTATGTTTATCCTCTGTGGGTGTAATAGATGAATCTGGACGCATGATCACTGTGCACACAAGAGGCCGCCTTCAATGGTGAAAGCATTGTTCAAGCTATTAGACAAAGCAACTGAACAATAGCTAGCACAGTGCTTTTGCCATTGAAGGGGGCCTTTGTGATATAATTGACAGCGTGCCCATATTGCTCTATACGATTTGTGAGCAGTATTGTAATTTTTCTCCTGATTTGGACTTTAGTATGTAAGTTAATCACCAAAAAGTTTATGAAGTTTTTTTTGCATTTCTGGATATTTCATTTACTGCTACCCGCCATTTTGTAGACTTGCAGTGGTGTAGTCAAGTCTATTACAAGTCCTTTCACAAGTCCAGTCCCAAGTAATTGGAGGAACAATGACAAAGGAATGCTTTTGTAACAGTTCATTTGAACTTGACTGCTGTAGTACTCAGATCCGTTACTGGACTAAGTACTACTACGAAGTACTTTTTGGTACTTTGTACTTGTACTCGAATATCAAGTCACTGGCACTGAATGACTGCAATGAGTACTTTCGGGCAGCAAGTACTGACATTCTCAGACGTATCGAATTGTACTCGATCGTTAATTAAGTACTCTTACCGAATAAAAAGTACAAAAAAAAAAAAAATGTTTTTTACCATGGCCTTATTTTATCGATACTTTCAGTGCCTTTTGGTTGATTGGTGGAGATTTGATGATTTTCTTCTTCTGATTTTCCTGATTCACTTCTGACAACCACCGGACAACTACATTAGTGGGGGTCTCGTGAGGTCTGTCTGCTAATTACGCACAATGAACACAATGCCGCTTGTTTGCCGTGAACATGCGTAAATCCAATATCGTCAGAAAGTACAAGTAGTGTGAGTACAAGTGCTCGTACTCGGAAGTACATCAGACTCGTAAGAGTACTCGCTAAATACCTTCTCGGACCCGGTACCTGGAGTACTGCAGTACTCGCCTACTCGAAAGTACTCACTAACAAAAGTGCTGTAGTGACTTTACTGGACTGAAGGACATCATGATGGACTCGTGATAGACTGGACTACAACACTGGAGACTTGTACACTTGGTGATTGTTTGTTGTAGCACATGGGCATGTATTTCATCTTCTCTATAGCTAGTGTACTTAACAAATACAAACATTGCAGCAGATTACAGAAATGCAGTACATTTGTATGTTCTGTATAATTTCCATAAACACTGCAACTTGAGATTTCCACTTTATTTCCCCCTTAACTGGATATTTTCTTAAACTGTTCTTTGGGACAAAAAGTAAGTTGGGATTAACTGCAATTAGGCTTGGATTATATTTCAATAATATCAGACTGGTGACAATATTTTTTTGATATTAGTTAGTCATCAAGCAAGACCTTTGAAGTTCTGCCCATGCCGCTGGTTTGCGGTTTATCTAACATCGTGTGTCTTATTGTATTTTTGATGACACTTGAATGATCTGCCCAGAAAAGTACCCAATAATTTTGTGACGGTATACCACGGACTCTCAAAATCCAATACCGCACAAGGCTATCTGCAATAGAGAATGGGCATTTCTGGAGCAGAAAATTTCTGATTATTTCTCAAGTGATGGATTCTTTTCCCTGGCCTTCAGAACCAGAAGATGAGACCACACCTCAGCATCCTGTACCCGATGCTAGTGAGACACCCCCTCCTGACCAGGATGGGGAGGCGGAGCCTGAGGAAGATGAGGAGGAGGAGGAAGAAATAAGTAAGGCATCTTTTGGTTCTCAGGAACAATCTTAGAATCGCAAGATCTCAGTTCTTGTTTCAGAGGTTTTTGTTTTCAGGTTCTCAGTTCTTCTTGCTTATTCTCAGGTCCTCAGTTTTTGGTTCTCAAGAACCGGTGTTTTGCCCGCAGATTATCAGATTTCAGAAACCAGGGTTTGATACTCAGTTCTCAGAAACCAGTGAATGGCTCTGAGGTTCTCAGTTCTTTTTTCTCAATAAGATTGTTTGGTTCTTGGGTCCCCAGTTCGTGGTTCTCAAGAACCAGAATTTTACGGTCAGTTTGCAGGAACCAGGGTTTGGTACTCAGTTCTCATGAACCATTGTTTGGTTCTCAGGTTGTCAGTTCTTGGTTCTCAGTAACCATCATTTGGTTCTCAGTTCCTCAGTTTGAGGTTATCAAGAACCAATGTTTTGCCCTCAAATTCTCAGATCTCAAGAGCCAAGGTTTGATACTTGGTTCTCAGAAACCAGTGTATGCCTCTCAGCTTCTTAGTTCTTGGTTCTTAATAACATTGTTTGGTTCTCAGTTCCTCAGTTTGTGTTTCTCAATCTGAACCAATGTTTTGCCTTTAAATTCTCAGATCTGAGTAGCCAGGGTTTGGTACTTCGCTATCAGAAACCATTGTTTGACTCTTAGGTTCTTAGTTCTTGGTTCTCGACCATTATTTGGTACTCAGGACCTCGGTTCGTGGTTCTTCCCAAGAACCAGAGTTTTGCGCTCAGTTCTCAGGAATCAAGGCTTGGTGCTCAATTCTCAGGAACCATTGTTTGGCTTTCTGGTTCTAAGTTCTTGGTTGTCAATGACCGTTGTTTGTTTTGTCAGGTCCTCAGTTGGTAGTTCTCAGGAACCATTGCTTGTGTTAGGTTTCTCAATTCCTCAGTTTGTGGTTCCCAGGGACCATTGTTCGTGTTGGGTTTCTCAAAAAGTTTGTGGTTTTCAGGAACCACCTCTTCGTGTTAGGTTTCTCAGGTCCTCAATTTGTGGTTCTCAGGAACCAATGCTTGTGTTAGGTTTCTCAGGTCCTCAGTTTGTGGTTACAGGAACCATTGCTTGTGTTAGGTTTTGCATGTTCTCAGTTCTCAAAAGCCACAGTTAGGTTCTCTGATTCTTGGCTCTTGGGTCTCTTTAACCATTGGTCGGTTCTTGGGTCCTCAGTTTATGGAGCCATTGCAAGTGTTTGATTCAAAAGTTCCTAGTCCTCGGGAGTTTGTGTTTGGCTTTAAGGTTGCTTGCCACTGATTCTTGGATAACTAGTGACTGATGTGTTACCAGAAGCCAATGTCATGGAGCTGAGATGTGCATTCTCACTCACTTGTCACGAATCATGGATAAGTTACATTTTGGTCCCCGATCACAAAACATTTTTTTTTTATTTTTCATTTTCAGACAGTAGTCCTTCCAGCGAGGAAGAGTTAGGAGCGAGGGTAGTTACCGAAACGGTAGCACAAGCCTCGGGCAAATCCTCACCATCAGTAGCCGTCAAGAAACCCAAGAAGAATGAGGAGGAGGAAGACGAAGACAAGGAGCGAAAAGCTCAGATGGAACACGTCAATGTCATCTTCATTGGGCATGTTGGTAAGAGCGGTGGCTTTGTTATCATTTTTCTTGTTTAAAAGGCATGTTGCTTTTCATGTTCGTTACCAATTATAACACCACTCAAAATCCAAAGAAGATTGTCAAAACCAAACCTGTTGAAGTTTCAGCTCAGTGGATATTACACTTTTCGAGAAAAAAACCTGAAAACCATACAAAACGCCCCCAAAAATAGTTCTGCTTCCGGTTTCCCTACCTACCCTGTTCTGAGAGCCCCTACCCTAAATGTGCTCTCCCCCCTAGAAAAATCCTTGCAATGCCTATACCTTTGTATCATAAAAGACAATAAGCCATTTGCGTGTAACCTATACCCTTTGGGATTTACATTTGAAAAACGTCTGGTACAATGACTTGCTCAGAATGCTTGGCACATTTTAACTGTGAATTCTCCAGACCAAAGACACTGTTGCTAATCACATGATTCGGGGCAAGCTCTTGCATAGTTACGTAAGAGACGCTCAGCACCAATACATCGTTCACAATGGGTGAGAATGGCACAAAGACACCAGACCATGCCGGAGCTGGGGGTTGCTAGCATAAGGCTTGCCCCGAATCACGTGATATAGTAACAGTCTCTTTGGTCGGGAGAATGCTAGGTTAAAACGTGCACAGCATTGTATTAAGTCAGCGTTCCAGATTTTATTCAAATTTAACACGCAAATGGCTTATTTCTTTAATAGCACTCTTTATTTCATATATCAATCAATTGACTGATAGTTGGAATGTACCTACATTTCGTGATTTCTTGGCTAGAAACCAGAACAACTTTTTCAAAAATGAAAAACCACGCAAAACCTTTTGATCATGAAACACAATTTCATTCATACATGTAGCTCTCTTTTATTTCCAAAATCAGTCTGTTGACTGCTCGTTGGAAATCACCTACTTTCCTTGATTTCTTCCGTCTCGACAACGTTGTAGCTGCATCCTTTGCAATTTAGCTTCTCAGCTGCGAGTATGGATGTTTAGCCCACCAAAAATTTATTTTTGAAAATTTGAGCTGGATCACAATCATTATTATGCACATGTTTTGCAGTTTATTTGATTAATCTAGCGTTGTCAATTACCAGGATAAATTATTCAATTTGATAAATTGGAAGCAACTTGACAAAAAATGGTTTCCCTTTGGAAGTTGTAAGAGCACTTGACAAAAAGATAAAAGCCAAAAAACTTCCGTGTACTTATGTCTCTCACAAGGAAGTCAGACCACAAAAAAAATGGTTGTGTTATTTTAAAATTGATGTTAAACTGAAAATGGTTTGTGAAGTTTTAAGATTTTCTGGCTTGTCTTCAAAGTCCTTAGAAAAGTCTGTACTCAAGTTTGCCATAACAAAGCAGGTCACATGCGACTGTTGTTTTGAGATCTAACAAGCAAAGAATGGACTGATGAAAGAGATATGCTCACAATTTATGAAAGGTAACAACCTTTGGAATTCCTTTTTTTGTTTTAACCAGCATAAATTTACAATTAAATTTATTTTTACATCTGCTTTTCAGATGCTGGCAAGTCTACCATTGGCGGTCACATTATGTAAGTGTTCTCGCTTCAGTAGGCAAAACTGTTTGCGTACTCAAAATTTGGGATGATGCTAATCAAGGACCCATTGAAGCAGTTCTGAGAAACTTGGCCCTGGCCAAGCATCGTCGTGTCCGAATTATTTGGCTACGACTTGTAATTGCACACAAGTCTATGCAAAATGGCTGCAGCCACTTCCCATAGGCTCGTGTGTGATTTCAAGCCTTAGCCTTATAATTGGGACACAGCCATAGATTTTAGCAATTGACTTGGAAAAAAAAGTGGAAAAAAAATGTATCATCCCAGTGCCTGACTAACTTTGTTGGTTAACGCTTAAACTATCTAGGCTTTTTCATGTAAATATATTGTCGTGGACCACAATTTACTACAGTTACAGTGAATTGTGGTGTTAAAAGTCTGAGACTCTTTGTTCAGTGATATGATAGTACAACACTGTGCGGCCACCACAATCCTTCTGCGGCTCCTTAACCCTAACCCTGCCAGACGCAGCACAGTGCATCAGGTGGAAAAGTCTGGTGCACTTTGATGGAAAATGCTACCAACACCAGTGCAGAAACCGGCCACTTCTGAGACACTGAGAGCTAGTCCCATGGAACAATGCCCGAGTTGTATCCTGCTGCGTTGGGGGACCACAGACTCTGAGGCAATTTGGCCTCGAGACTTTTGACCTGATGGATCTTGCTACACTGGGCAGGCTTGTCACTTAGACAAGTGTTGCATGTTGCTGCGTTTGGCAGGGTTTTTAGCCAAAATACCCTGGAGGGTTAGGGTTAATACACCTTGAAGTATAACGGTACTTCGCAGTTTCCCTAATTCATGTGTGGGTCATGTGGTGCGCATGTTTATTTTTTACCTTCAATAAGCATTTTGCTTTGTTTTATCATGAAGGGGAGTGTGACCTAGTGGTTAGGGTTCGTGACTCATGATCAGAGGGTCAGGGGTTCGAATCCTGCTGCTGGTGATATGTTGTGTCCTTGGGCAAGCCACTTCACCCCCACTTGCCTCTCTCCACCCATGATTATAAATGGGTACCGGCATTAGCTGGGGAGTAACGTGATGGACTGGCATCCCATCCAGGGGAATATAAATATTCTCAGTCGTTTCATGCTACTGAAACCAGAGATAAATGCCGGCCTGATGGGCCACATTGGCTCGTGACAGGCTTTACTTTATTTTATCATTCAGGGCGGGGTTGACATTTTTCTCTGTTTGATTTTTATCCCATTGTTTAGGTACTTGACTGGCCAAGTGGACAAGAGAACTCTGGAGAAGTACGAACGAGAAGCCAAAGAGAAAAACAGAGAGAGCTGGTCAGTTCAATTTCACAAACTCTGTCTTTTTATAAAACGAGGATGGGGTGTAGGCATGTGGTACTTCTACTGCGCTGTGAGTCCGGGACCAGGGTTAAAACCCTGCCCATGGCAAACAAGCAGATTGGCTGTTTAGTCCCAATTCCTTCAGAATTGTGCCTGTCATTTAGGTCATGTAAATCTGGAGGCCAAAGTCTGACATTTTTGCTGTCCCTGTAATACCTTGATACTTTGTAATTTGTCATTCAAGTATCATTAAGAATGACTTCAGAGGATGTTTTATTTGTTGGGCAGGTAGGTTGCTATTCATAATCACTCTTGGAGGACGACTGCATTAAGGAGTGCATCAGAATTATAAAATCATGTAACAAGGACAGGAAAAAAAAGTGGACCCCAAGTTTATAGAATGACCCATCTATGAAATGACCGGTTTGTATTTCTGTAACCTGTCAAAAGTAATAACAAGATAGTCAGTATATCAAATTTGTTTAGAAATGTATCAGATGTCCAGATATTGACCATAACTGATCATTCAATGTAAAGAAACCAATCAGTCCCAGTTCATAAATTGATAGTAAATATCAGGAAATTGATATTCAAAGCCAGATATTTTTCACTTTCCAGAAATTGACAAGGAATTCTAGTGTCCAAAAATGGACTGGCAGTGTCGACAGACTGACCAACTTCAAGCCTTTTCCAATACAATAATTGTTCAGCAATCACCAAGACAATGCCCAGTCACTGTTCGGCCAAGTGACAAAAATAAACCAGTTTCTTGTTCTTGCTGGCTTTCTTTTTCCTGCCGGTCTTCTTTGTTTGTTTTTTTATTTCATACATTTACAACATATTTTGCAAATATAGTGTCAATATATTGGGTTTTTGTTTGTTTCCAACAAAATAGTAGCTGTTTAGAAAGGGTGACGGCTCCTTTTGACAAAATGTTGTATCAGTGAAAGAGTCCAGAAACAGGAAGAATCCATGCGCCGTCTTGGAAAATCCACCATCTTGTAAAAACAGAAGAGGGCTGCCTCCATTTTTGTTTAAAAATGCCAGGACGAGAATTGTTTTATTTTAGTCGGCCTTACTGGGTTTTTTTCCTTGAAAGGTACCTGTCGTGGGCTCTCGACACAAACCTCGAGGAGCGGGAGAAGGGCAAGACGGTGGAGGTGGGCCGGGCCAACTTTGAGACTGAGAAGAAACATTTCACAATCCTGGATGCGCCGGGACATCGAAGCTTCGTTCCCAACATGATCTGTGGGGCCGCCCAGGCTGACCTGGCAGTGCTGGTAATCACATCTCATACCTTGGAAACTTTCTGGACATGAGTTTTGGATTGTTTCTGGTGATAACAAGCAGTGTCTCTGACATGTTCCCAAGCGGCCTATCCCACTGTACACTATCCATAAGGTTTTAAAAGTCATATAGGATCATTTGCTTTTCATACATTTTGTTAATTTCTAGTAATAACATCACTCACAATCCAAAGAAGAATGTTCAAAACCTAACGTGTTGAAGTTGCACCTCAATGGATAATACACTTTTCAAGAAAACAGTAAAAAATCATGCATAAAATTGCAGTCACGAAACACAATTCGTTATTAGCACGCTTTTTAATAAAAATATCAGTCGACTGAACTTCGGGATTCACCTACTTTTCTTGATTTCTTGGCCAGAAGCCAGAAAAATTTCACGGGGTATTTAGTACCAGTACGATCTTTAATCCATGTAAGCTTTTTGATAATAGTTCAGTAGGTTGCTTTGGGATAAAAGCAAATGTTACTTCATGCCTTTCAACTGTTTCAAATGGTTTGCATTGGTTGCTGTGTTTGGCTGAAATCCTGGCTCCAATTATCGGAGTAATTTGAGGACCCCCCCCCAAAAAAAAACAAAGGACAGTTGAGACAGCTTAGGTTGCAGGTGCACGGACCAGAGTGTCAATCCTTTCATTGTTTCGTCAAAGTATTGTTATCTGGTATTTAGCTTTGTTTTGTAGGCTGAATAAATAATCAGTGAGACAAAAGCCAGTGAATTGAATAAAAACAAAACTGAAATGAGAAAATGTTGTCTGCAGGTCATCTCGGCACGAAAGGGGGAATTTGAGACGGGTTTTGAGAGGGGCGGCCAGACGCGAGAGCACGCCATGTTAGCCAAGACGGCGGGCGTCAAGCACCTGGTGGTCCTCATCAATAAGATGGACGATCCTACCGTAGAGTGGTCAGAAGAAAGGTAAAAAAAGGAAAAATTACAGGCTGGAAAGGAAAACATTTCCTGAGTGCCTACTCTTCTTGTAATTTATGTTGTAGCCCCATACCTGGAGTGGCTTTTAGCCTTGTTGAATATGCAAAAAAAAAAAATTTAAAAAAAGCATTCCATGGTTAGATTTGTGAGATGTTCAATCTTAGACAAGGGAAACTTTCGGGGAAAAAAAGATAATCTGGAGCTTCATTTTGAAGCAACCTCTGTATACATAGCAATTAGTAAAGTCTGTCACATGCCAATGTGGCCCATTAGGCCGGCGTTTATCTCCGGTTTCAGTAGCAAGAAACGACAGGGAATATTTCTACTCCACCTGGATGGGATGCCGGACCATCGCAGGTTACTCCCCAGCTAATGCTGGCACCCATTGATACTCCTGGGTGGAGAGAGGCAAGTGGGGTTGAAGTGGCTTGCCCAAGGACACAACATATGACCAGCAGCTGGATTTGAACCCCTGACTCTCTGATCATGAGTCATGAACCCTAACCACTAGGCCACACTCCCCAAGCCTCTGTATGCATAGATGCTGATCACTGTTGATAAATGTCCGAAAGATACGGAAGACTTGATTTTCCATGAAGGAAAACTTCAGGAAGAGTACAAGGAAAACGGGAACATCCAGTTGAGGTGCCTATTGGGAATTGGGAAAAAGTCTTAATCTTTCACGAGCTTCCAACTGTGATTATGAACATGCAGGTTTTCCATACATTTTCACAATCACAGAGGGCAGGACTGAAAAAAATTAAAACAATTATAAATTACGTTTTTTGACAGATACGAGTTGTGCAAAACCAAGCTTGTCCCCTTCCTGAAGAAGAACGGCTTCAACCCCAAGAAAGACGTGTTCTTCATTCCTGTGTCGGGGATCACGGGAGCAAACCTCAAGGAAAAAGCTGGGGCTGTTTGTCCCTGGTACACGTAAGTAAAAACAACTGTCTCATATTCAAGTGAACTACAGAAAGAATAGATTTTGAACTCTCATTTCAGGCGGGCCTTTAAAGGGACATAGGATCGTTTGCATTTTCCAAAAAATAACCTACTGAATTCTATGAAAAAGCTAACTTGGATTAAAGATTGCTCTGATACTAAACACCCCGTGAAATTGTTCCGTCTGGCTTGCTGTCATTTAGAGGAAATCAAGAAATGTAGGTGATTTCCAACGATCATTCAGTTGAGTGATTTCGGAAATGCAGAATGCTATGGATGAAATTTTCACGATCAATATTTTCTGCGATTAGCACATTTTGTTCTGTATGCAGTAGCTCCGTTTAATAAGCCATTTGCGAGTTAAATTTGAATAAAATCTGGAACACTGACTTAATCAAGTGCTTTGTTCGTTTTAACTTTGCATTCTCCCGACCAAAGAGACTTACTATATCACGTGATACGGGACAAGCCTTATGCTAGCAACCCCCAGCTCCGGCATGGTCTGGTGTCTTTGTGCCATTCTCACCCATTGTGAACAATGTATTGGTGCTGAGGGTCTATGCAAGAGCTTGCCCCGAATCATGTGATTAGCAACAGGGTCTTTGGTCTGGAGAATTCAAAGTTAAACTGTGCCACAGCATTCTGAGCAAGTCAGTGTACCAGATGTTTTCCAAATGTAAATCCCAAAGGGTATAGGTCACTCCCAAATGGCTTATTGGCTGCTATTCTTCAGTTTGTAAGTCTTGCTTGTATTTGTGTCCTTATTTTATCAGTATTTTGATGTTTTTCTTTTGTTTAGTGGGCCAGCCTTTATTCCCTACATTGATAGCTTACCATCCCTGGGTAGGAAGCAGGACGGCCCACTTAGGATGCCCATCACTGACCGATTCAAGGTACGGTTTACCCTGCGTCTTTCATTTTGTTTATACCCATGATCCCTTGGTCGTACTCTTAACTACAGTACACATGTGGATAGTGTCCAAGTACACTTTAGGTTGTATAGTGGTCTAACGACTGCAAACAGCCGTTACCTGAGCTTGCTGACTAGTCTTGTTGACAGGATGATTGATTATCCGTGCCCTGCGGAGAGGCCAGCCAGACTCACTATAGACCATTATCATGTTGCGGCCATCTTGATTTTTTTCCCATTCAAATCAATGTAACCAAAGCGAGGCTGGAAGGAAAAATAGTCTGGCTCCTTTTTGCACAAAAACATTACCATTCAGTATTGTTATTGGATACAGGGAACATGACTGAAATGGTGGCAGCGTGATAAAGATCTACAAGGATTTTGTTACACAAGTGCGGTTCTTGTCAGAGGGACTGGTGTTTGGCTGGGATTTTCAGGGTCATTGGACCTTTATCATGCTGCCACCATTTCAGTCATGTTCCCTGTATCCAATAACAGTACTGAATGGTAATGGTTTTTGTGCAAAAAGGAACCAGACTATTTTTCCTTCCAGTCTCGCTTTGGTTACGTTGATTTGAATGGGAAAAAATCAAGATGGCCGCAACATGATAATGGTCTATAGTTCAACTGTGGCTAAAGGGGCTCTCACCACGTTATTTGGTTATGTTTGAATGAGGAACTTGTCAAATATGAATTTTTTGACCAAAAAATGTTGGAGTAATTACAAAATTGAACAAATCGGACTTGATTTCAGAGCACATTGCCACAGCGGAGGGTTTGAATTCTGTGAAATTCATCAAAGTAGACCGAAAGTTTTTTTTCAATGTTTTGATGGAAATTGAAGGATTTTTTTAGGGTTGAGGACAAGAAGGCATTGCTTAAGTCACTATTTCTGTACATGGGTCTTGATCTATGACATTCCTTGGTAGTTGAAGTACAAAGAATGTGTCATTAGGTTCCTGCAAAGTGGTGGATTTTGGAGGATTCAGGAGGGGTCCTTGCAATAAATGCTCAGGGAGTTGGGGGCTAATGAATGATAAAATGGGACATGGTGTTTTCAACACCCGAAAGGCTCATGACACCAAAGTGAATCCAACAACGATTGTTGTACCTTGGTAATTTTTCATGAAACACAAGTCACAAAAAAACACCTTATTTTCAACAGAAAAAGTGCTAGAGAGCAGGGATGTAGTCAAGTCCCTGCAAGTCCATCACAAGTCCTCCAGTCCCAATTCAACTCACAAGCTATTCAAATGAGCTTTGACAAAGGCAGTCCTTTGTTATTGTTCATCCACTGTTACTTGTGAATGGAATTGACAACATTCCTGAAACAAAGAAGACGAAAGGTTCAATGTGTCGTGTCAGATGACAGTATCAATACCAGATCATTTCAGTACAAAATTTACCGCAGCTTACCGGAATCTTGTAGTCTGGAACTAGAAAGTCCAATATCTTTTCTAAAGATTATGAACTGGTTTTCTTTGTTTTGCAGGATATGGGAACTATTCTGCTTGGTAAAATTGAAGGAGGAAAGATCAAGAAAGGAGATTCGGTCCTCATGATGCCAAACAAGGTAAAACAGATGGATGTAATAAAAATATACCTTATAGCAATAATTAAAATGATAATTGACGTTTCCCAAACCAAAGGAAAGCAAATATATTGCACACTTTGTTGTAAAACTGAATACAAATATTGACATTCTGTTTTGGTCTCGGCACTTTTACTCGAGATAAAGGTTGAAAGTAAATCCTCATCAGACTTGTTGTGTACGTTGCCTTCTGCTAAAACTTGCATTCCCTGTGCCCTTCAACAAGTTTAAAATTGTATGTTTGATTCCAATTAAAAATCCTTTTTTCCCCTTTTTTTTGACATCTGCAACCCTCTGAATTTTTTTGTTTTTGTTTTGGGCACAAACAGATCCGCTTTGAGAGCAGACTGGTTCCCGGCATATTATCAATGCTGATTCTGGGGCGGGAACCAGCCTTCCCCGCGTGAACGGAATCATTGGCTGGCAGTCAAGAATTCAAAATTGTAAACTAATAATTAAATGGCCAAACATGGGCTGATTTTTCTTTGGTCAATGTCTCATTTAAACGTGAATAACTTTTGTATCGCTAGAAAAATAGCAATTGAGAAAAGGAATCTATTTTTCAGGATGAAACGTAAAAATAGCACGGAGAATGCAATGTTAACATTGAGTTTTACTAAGCATGCAAATATATCGAGCAGTTTTTTTGCTGAGTAACTCCAGTGCTGAAAGAAATAGTAGAAAAGGAAATTCTAGAGAATAAAACTCAGAAAAAAACAGAATGAAATTGGAGACTTGGTCTCAATGAAACTAAGGAAATCTTTGCAGAGCAATTTTTGGGAAAACCCCAATGATTCTGAGCCTCCAACTCGAAACTATTGACAGTGTTTGTCTTGTCTTTCAGACCAACGTTGAAATATTACAAATCCTTTCGGACGAGGACGACACGACGGAAGCAAAAGCAGGCGAGAATGTCAAGTTAAAAGTCAGGGGGGTGGAGGAAGACGTAAGAATGATGCTCCATCATGTCTGCTTGTATTAGATTAAATTTTAATTGGTCCAGTTTTGTAGTTTAGTCTGTTGTAAATTCATCACAATTCATTGTTCCTTTCCTAACACACACAAACTGTGGAGTGTCATGGCCTAGTGGTTAAGAGCACCGGACTGAAGCTCTGTTGTTTCAGAGGCAACAGTGGGGTGTGTTCGAGCCCGGGTGGACACAAGGGCGGATCCAGGGGGGGGGGGGCCATGCTAAAAAAAAAAAAAAAAAAATTTTTTATTTTTTTATGTGACATCGCAATAAAGGCAGGCAATGAGTACACCACCATCTTTTCCTCAAAAAAACATTGGTTAAAGTGGTCAGAAATTGCCTCAGATTGCACCACAGAGCATCTAGAATCCCAAAAATTTTCGGGGCCCTTAAGTGGGCCCCGAACCCCACGCCGTAATTTTTTTGACCCACTTTTTTGGGGGACCAAAATTTGTTTTGGCTCCCCCCAAAAAAATTGTGTTCTGGATCCGCCCTTGGGTGGACACTTGTGCCCTTAAGCAAGGCACTTAACCATTATTGCTTCGTCCTTTGGATGGGACGTAAAGCCGTAGGTCCCATGTGTTGTATAATGCAATGCACGTAAAAGAACCCAGTAACACTTATCACTAAGAGAAGGAGCCCCTGTGTTTCTGGCCTCCTGTTAAAACTCCCATGCGGAGTATTTAGGAGAACCAACCAAGAACTCTCATTTGTACCTCAGCCCAGTTCTGTCTCATTTTGTCAGACCACCTCACATTAACCATGTTATTGATTAAATAAATGCAGGTCCTACTTATACCATTTTTATAATTACATAGAATTAAGACCATATTTTTCTCAGATTTCAATTTGTTTTTGGTTTTTGGGCAGGATGTTTCACCAGGATTTGTGTTGTGTGAAATCAACAGTCCGTGTCACACATGCAAGGTCTTTGACGCACAAGTAAGTACGGCCCAGAAATATTATTATGTTACTTTGCGACAGTTTGAGTCGACATGTGTCACTTTGTCACAGCATGTCACCCATGACATGGCATATTGGACGTTGTCACTTGAGCCACAGTGATTTGTGTGGGACCATGTCAGATGCCGTGACAAGTGACACTGTGTGACAACATGTGACACTGTGTAATTGTTCGTGGGATGATGTCAGCATGTGTCACATGTTGACACATCGCAATTTTAAAGATTATTTCACACATATTGTTTGTGACACCATGTTACACTGCTTGAAAGACTCAAATTTTGTGTCAACCTGTTACAGGAAGTGACACTGTAGGGAAACTTTCGAGACCATGACACAAAGGTGTCACCATCAGTGTTGGAGCAAAGGCTCTGGCATCCAAAGGCCAAGGCCAGGGCTGTGACCCTCAAGGCCAAGGCCAATGCTTTGACCCTCAAGGCCAAGGCCCTAAAATCCAGCCTTAAGGCAGGCATCATGTCACCCATGTCACTTTGTCACCCACGTCTCTTTGTCATGGCATTAGGCACATCGACAGCATCAATTGACACACGAGTGACGCTCCTATATTACAGATGAAAATATGCCATATGACTTTCTGGAATTAAAAAAACAGTAGTTAAGACTCAAAATTCAGCATGTAAATGATCTTAATGTGGATGTTTTCTTGGTTTTCGTCGATGACTTTCAGATCTTGATCGCTGAACACAAGTCCATCATCTGTGCTGGCTACGGCGCGGTGCTACACATCCACACAGCAGTGGAGGAAGTCCAGATCACAGTAAGCAAGTTTGACACTCGTCTGCTAAGCAGGAAAATACTGCTTAAGCAGATTTGTATACAATAAGCCATCTGCAGATGAATGATGTCCTCTGTAGGTTAAAGTTGCGTTCCCCATGCACTTCAACGTTGAAATCCACCACTGGCGCTGGTGGATTTTGATGGACTTGGTACACATTATCGCTTATCTCACAAAATCCCCCAAAATGGGGGATGGATTATGATTGAGTTACTAAGGCTAGGGTTAATAAATATCCAACTTTTATGTTTTATTCCAACAAAAACCCTCCTTTTTCCCTTTTTTTGGGACACCTGCAACGCTCTGAAAAAGGCTTTTGTGAACAGACTGGCTCCCGGTTCATACATTATCGAGACTGGTTGTTGGGCGGGAACCAGCCTGGAAGGTCTGGAAGCCAGTAGTTTGAGATTGTACAGTAAAACTTCAATAAGTAAACTCGGAGCCAATTTGTTTTGGTTGATGTCACATTCAGAAGTGGATATCAAACTTTGTGTTGCTAGAAAATAGTGATTTAAAAAAACAGTTTTTTGGGGGGGGGGATGAAACTCAAAAATAGCACGGGAACGCATTTTATGTTTGGATAGACCCTTCTGGATTCTGCTGTGTTCAAATGTTGGACACAATTGAAATCCAAACCTCCGGACATATTGCCACAGTTTCATAAGGGACGCCCTGTATAAGTGCAGATGCATTTTAATGAGAAATCCGACTTCTTCAAATTTATTTCCAAAATTCCGATTTTTCTGACGATCTTTTTCCCCGAAAGTCTGATTTTTAAAATTAAATTTCAACGAGTTTGATGAAAACAGCACAGCCAGATCTGTATTGTGAGCCCAATTTTAACCTCCGGACATATTGCTACAGTTACATAAGGGACGCCCTGTATAAGTGCCGATGCATTGTTCACAATATATGAGAACGTCCAGAAGACGCAAGACAATCGACCCCTGGCACAAGACGCTACCTTCAGCATTTGCCAGCTGTTGTTTACCCCTCTGATATCGTTCCAATCTCACCCTCGCAGACCCTTATTGCCTTGGTCGACAAGAAGACGGGGAAGACGATCAAACAGCGCCCTCGCTTCATCAAGCAGGAACAGATCGCTATTGCGCGGTTCGAGTGTGCGGGCGTGCTGTGTATGGAAACGTTTAGTGACTTCCAACAGATGGGTCGATTCACTCTTCGCGATGAAGGTAGTCTTGTTCCTATTTTTAGTTTCTTTCTTTTCTCTGTCTATTAGATTTAAGACAAATACTTAAAATACTTTTGTAAGGCCAAAAAAAAAAAAGTCTCCGGTTTCTGGTATGGAGCTTGCCCCAAAAGTGGTGCGGCGACGCGGCTTTTTTTTTTTTTTTACCCGTGTTTTTTTTTTTTTTTTTGCTTCAAATGTCGGCTGATGACTGCAAATGGTGCCCGACTAAACTTTGTGCAAATATATGGGAGTCCAGAGAGGCCACAGAAATCTTATTCTCGATCATAACCCCATCTAAAAACACGTTAAAATTGTGCAGCATCAGAATTCCAGTCAAACCAGTGAGTTTGGCGGTTTTGAAACATCATCTTGTATTGAAAAAAAAACTTTTTCATTTTGCCGACGCGCATGGCTACGGCGACGCGCGCGCATACCAGAAACCGGAGACTTTTTTTTTTTGGCCTAAGAGATGAATCTTTCCTGATTTTAATCGGAAATCCGACTTCTTCAAATTTATTTCCAAAATTCCGATTTTTCTGACGATCTTTTTCCACGAAAGTCTAATTTTTAAAATTTAATTTCAACGAGTTTGATGAAAACAGCACCGCGATATCTGTATTGCAAGTGCAGTTTTATTCTGCTCTACCAGTCGTCAGTGCACATATTGTAGTCTAGACGCACATAGGTAAGCCTGGATTGGAGTAGTTGTTTATTTTCTCTGACTTTTTTAACAGGTAAAACCATCGGCTTCGGGAAAGTTCTGAAGCTGGTCAACTGAAGAACAGGCAGTACCACCGACCGGCCGTGTGACTGTAGAGGGCAGCAGACTGGCATAAACTCAACCGAGACCAGACTCCGATGGATGTCTGCTTAAAAACACTGTTTCTCTTAGGTCTTTAGTAGAGACTTGCGAGCCACTTCCACAAAATGAGGGTTGTTAACCGACCACACAAGGCTATGTCTGACACGGCAGATGTCCACAGATTTTGCATTTTCAGAAGTCGATTGTCACAGAAAGTATGCTGGCATTTCTGCCATTCGGTCCAGTGCACTTTTGCGAAGCAGCACAGCACATGCAAGCGAGGCATTCTCAAGTTCAGGGGAAGTTTGATCAAACTAAGGTCAATCGTAGTTCAATAAACTTTCCTTAAAAGTACACTTGTCAGGTATTGTTGGGACTGGCCCACAAAGTTGGCTTGCAATGATGACGGCACAGTCAAGTAAACAGGCAGACTTTGAAGTTCGAAGAAGTCATTAACTTTTTTTTTTCGTTCAATTTATGCAGACTTGGCAAATTACATTGCAACAGCTGATCTCATATATTTTCCCCATTATTTACTGAAAATGCAAAACTTTTTGTTCATTTTGTTTTGTGAATTTTTTTCTCCATTGTCTGTTGGTCAGAATTATTTTTGAAAAAAAGAATAAAAAATATGCAAAATTTAATCTGGCGTTATCGCAAAACATCAACTACACAATTTTGTTTTGGTTGCTTGACTGAGAAAACAAATAAAAAGAATCATAAAATTTAGAGGGCCTACTGTTTCGGTCTTAACAAAAAAAAGAAGGCATATCTTGTTAAGACTGAAATGTTCCGTCGTCTAACTTTGTTGATTGTACATTTCAGGTCAATCCAGTCGGTGACGGTTTGCAGCAGTTTCATTCATTTTCAACACAAATAAATGATAATTGCAGGAATTGGAGACAGCGATTTCCTGAAGTGAAGATTTTTAGCTGTTTGGTTAGGATCCTTACTACATGTAATTCGAAACCATCCATATTGAAACAACTGGTTGGCAGTACTTTACAATTTTTTGGCACGACGCGCGAAAGGCATCGCCAGAAGGCGTTGCACAAAACATGAGGTAAAATTGTTCAACCAAATCGTTGGACTTTTGTGAAGTTTTGACTTTTTTGGCCGAAAGGTATTCGTGAATGGGAATAACTATGTGCTTGACTGGTATTAAAAAACAAGGGCATTATTTAATATTCAAACAAACAGTTCTTAAGTACAACATGGAGCATATATATTTGCATTATTATTATGAATGATCATTTTTTGTACGTCATCTCTTGCACCAAAAATTTCTAATTTGGACGCATAGGTGAATTGCGTAGGTGAATTAAAAAGTGGCATTGATTTTTTAAATTTTTAATATTAAACTCCAATGATCAGACAAAAATTATGGCCAGTTACAACTCTATTCTGTGGGCGTGGCTTGCAAAGAGGGGCACAAGCCCCTTCAACGAAACGTTTACTCTGTCGAACCACTTTCATTTATGAACCTAACAAAACTATTTGTATGTAACACAAAGTAAGATTATAACTTGGTTGCGAAGGCGGGGGGAAAAAGTGACGACCCCGCATTTTACTGATTTCTGTATAAAAAAATAACAGACCCAAGTAAATTTTGGGTAAATTGTTGTTCCTTTTTCCTTCATTCTCTTGATTATATATTATAAAGATACCCGTCGGCCTTTTCTTTTGTAGTACGAGGCACAAATAATATTTTGTTTTTCTTTTGAAGTTGGCTGTTGCATTATTTCTTCCTCTTTGGTTTTATCGATTATTTTTGGAAGCTTTTCTTGGGAAAACTTCTCGAGATGAATGTGTATGGATATGTTGTTGCTGTATCGATCGCACACTCTGTAGAAATACATTCAAGATGGCTTCTCTAGGGCCAAGTTTTATGGCGCTGCTAAACAGTTAGCAGAAAAATTGTGCTAACTTTAAAGGCAATATACAACAGTTGCATTTGCTGTAATTTTCAACAATGAATGGATTTGGGGTTAGTTCTTTATAGCAAGTATTGTTACACTGACCTGTTTAAAGTTTTGTGTTCATAGATGCTGGAAAAACCAAGGGAAAAAAAAGCCGTTTTTGTAGTCTGGTTCCTGGACCCTACTTCAAACAAAACAGTAATCTATACACGTCAGGGAATTGTCGGGTCAGGGAACCAGACTAGCTAGCTTGCACCTGTGCACTATTGTGTAACCGATTGCAAACTAAAATGCAAAATGCGGACCAAGTAAATTTGGTAAAATTGGGCACATTGGGCAGTATTTGAAGAAAAGAAAAATCAGTTTTTTTCCAACGATGGTCGGCCAACCATCGTTGGAAATTGATACAAAACTTCAGTTTTTCTTGAAAATAACAGCACACAAAGATGCTTGAGACTATTATTCACTAACAGTCCAGTAAGGTATTTCATAATAATTTGGTAGTTTTGGTTTTTGATATTTGCAAATGTTGTATGTTGCCTTTAAGCACTATTTCATGGCATGGATGTGCTAATGGTAGTGCCATTGGTGATTTCTGTTGTCTCTGATGTAAGCAGCGTTTTCCCTCTTGCTGTGCTTACTGCTTACGGTCTCCACGAAATAGAAGGAGGCTCTGTTAGCAGAAAATTGTGAGCTTAGCAGCGCCATGAAATTGGGCCCAGGTTACCAGCCAACATGTTACACTATGTATGCTGCTTGTGGGTGGTTCTCAGCTAATTGCTTTTATAATAGCAATTAAATTGCTAAGCAGTGATTTCTGCCTAGCCAGTCTATGTATTTGGGGCCTACAGGTTTGCTTGCATTTCTTTGTTTGGTGATTAAATCAAACTAGCAGCAGAAGTCCAACCTAACGTTGCTGTCGCTGAAGGGTTATTTTTTTATACTAGGTTGTGATTTCTGTAGAAAGTTGAACTCTGTTTATGCTTTCTTATGAACTCTCCTGCTATTAAAACAGTCACAGACAGTCAAAATTTTCATCCACTTCCCATGCTATACTTTTAGCACAGGCTAGTCAACAACAGTCAGGTCATATGTGAAGCAAGCACTGTGACTAGTCAAATTCAGTCAACAGAATGTGAACAAAGCCGGCAAGTTGTGGGCACAGCTGGCTTATCAATTACCCACAGTCAAAGCAAAGCTGTACCAAGTTACATCAACAGTCACAGCCAATCAATCCTGCTGTATGTAGGCTGGGAATTCTTAAATGTTGAAAACAGTCACCTGATTGATTTTGACTATTAAAAAGGTCTACTTGGCACAGAATGTATAATTATAGGAGAAGTTGTAGTTGCTGATACGGTGGGAGTCGGCAATGGTTGCTATGTCGGAACAGAAAATTGTGCTGCTTGGCCCATTTCATAGCTTCAGAGTGTACACAACTCTAGTAGGCCATCAGCTTGGGGGTTTGGTCAGTATCAAATCAGGGCATAAATGATTATAGTGCGCATGCGCATGGTATACCACCCCTAGAGTGGTAACAAGCATTTTGATGGGCATTTTGAAAAAAAGGGTGATAACACCTAAAAAGCTGCCACCGCTGCAATGCTATCACATATTTTCCAACTCTGGAGGTGTATACCTCGCCAAAATTTTGGACCGAGGCTGATAGCCTATTGTTCTTCTAAATGTGCATCATGGCAATGGAGTCAAAGCACATTTTTTTTTTATAAAGCATAATTCAATCCAGTTAAATGTACTGAAATTTAAAAAAAAATTGGGAAATTTCTGCAATATTTGGAAAACCAGGACCTCAATATTTTTTTTCTATTTTTTTTGGGTGGAAATCCCCCTGCTGCTGCATCCACCACAAAACACAGTTTCGAATAGCATTTTGCTGCAAAGGTAGTTGGAAGCACTTGCATTAAGGGGCCAAGTACCACTGATTCTCATCATTACTACTGATGTAATATTTGTGCTGGTTTTACAGCACACCGACACTGCGGCAAAAAATGTGCTTGCTTGTAGGCTCTGTGCACAATCACATGTACCCTCTCAACAGTACAAAAGGGAGATTTGGGGAAAGAACACTAGGAGAGACATTCGATAACATTGCTAACGATACTTGATGGTCACTTATAGACGCTATGGCTTTGTTGTGCACGTTTGTGCACACAGCAGTTGTGCCAAGCAACCTCAATATTTTCTTGGTACAGTTTCATAAACCTGCAAATAGCTGAAAACAACAGTCATTAAGCTAAATTTTATCCTAGAGCTGTTGTCCCTCGGCTATATGGTTATCAGGCACGCAAGTTTTCCTTGGATCAGCTAATTTCCTCGTTTTTCACCTCATGAATGCCATTACAAAAGTGAAAAATATTGTACAAAGTCTGGTGTGATTTGGAGTTTCCTTGTCTTTAAATTCCCAGTTGCATGCCTTGGTTATACTAGATGTCACTCCATTTTTTTGCATATTACAGGGTGGTCCTGTACTTTAGCAGTATGTTGGGCATTTAGCCTAAACACCCACGCAACAATGGTCTTGAGGCTGTATAGGGGTGAAGTATACCTCAAGGGATTGGAAATGACTGCCACTCAAAATTTATTGCCAGTTCTTGTGACATCATCGTCATTCATTATTTGCATTTAACGTCCATTATTCCCACGCTGTGGGATGGGACATTGTCTTTCCTTAATGGCCCTGTTCCACGCAGTCCGATTTCCGACATCGACATTGGCGAGGTTTGACAGTCTGAGGTCGTCTATCTGCCAGTGTCTCATCCCAGGTCTTCCGTGGCCTGCCTCGCGGTCTCGGACCAACTATTTCAAAGTTCCAGGATGATTGATTATGCCTTTATATACAGATGGTTCTTGTCACTTGGGCTGGTGCTTGGCTAGGAATTTCTGGGTCAAAGGTTCGACCGATTTGAATGAGGAACTTGTGAAATTTTTGGACCCAGAAATTTCAGAGTAATGAAACAATTACGTAAAATGCATTGCAAAATAATAGTACTCTCTGCAGCAAGGGTTTATACTGCGAAGTAAATGTGTTTGGCAAATACCGGCTGAGAACCAATCACAGGCATTCTACACAGCATGACTGTTGGCTGTTAAACTTGATTGTGTAAGCAACGATATTCTGTGCTGAATTAGCAAATCTTTGTGCCAAAGCACTTGAAATGCAATTGGCGTGAGTATAGCTTGCCAAGCACTCAATCAACCAAAAATGTCTTGCAAACTAAAAGTCTTTGTTTCCACTGCTAAGCAAGATTGTATCCTGTATGCTGCTAAATGGAACTGGACTAGTTATGACATCTTTGAGGAATTGGCATTCAATCAGGCATGCAACTGTAACAAAAAAGAGGAAATTCCAAGCTTGAGTTTTCCATTTTTCAGGGGCATAATTGTGAAATGAAAAACAAGGAAATCAGATGATCCGAGGAAAATGTGCATACCCGATTGAATCCTTTTGGGGTTTTGAATCCTTTTGAATGTAAATTTGACAGCCAACTTGTTAAATTTTGGTTTGGTGGTATTGTATTTACTAAATAAACATGCTCATAATAGGTTTAACAAAACTCGTGATTCCTGCGCGGTCTGTAGCCTGTCATCTGCAGTGTTTTTATTTGCAGCACACATTGTCAATGGATCTTGATTGAGTTTGATGTCTTTTCATAAAAAAATAACAATGAAGTCACACCACTGCTATCACTCAGTCATGCATGTACATTAAAACAGTTCAAAGAATGGCTTTCGTCGAGCTGCCACAGTGGCCTAGTGGGTAGTGAACTATGGATCGCAAGATCTGTGGTTTGAAACCACCTATGTCCATTTTCATTGAATATTTTTGTTTGTTGGGATAAGTTCATTGAAGGGAAAACACTCCAAGAACCTAAGGGTCGTCCATCCACACAGCGAGATAAATATTCATGTTAGGGTGCGTGATGGGTTAAAATATGATGAATGCTGCAAAACAAAAATGCTGCCTGCAGCTAGTCACTGTCAGTTTGTATCAGTAGAGGGCGCTGTATGTAAAAGCAAATTTAATACTTCCAAATGCATCAGTTTCTAAAAAAAAACCACTGAATTGCATGCATGATTAAACCACCAGTTGATACAACTTTGAATTTTGCTGGCCCGTGCTCAGTTCATCGATTTCAATTTGAGAACGTATACTACACAAGGCTGAGTTTCGTCTTGCAAGTGAAATAGACTGGCTTCCATCCCATCACTATGAAGACTGTAGAAAGGATGGGCTGGGGCCAGTCATCTCTTGCCTCAGTGGTTCCTGCAAATCGATGCCACGCATAAAGGATTCATTGCATACCGCCGTCATCATGGCCATCACTAGCCCCATAAATGTGGCCAATTTACTGGACTACCTCTGTAAATAAAGGCCACACTTCCACCATGTACAAAAACATGTCAAACTCTGTCAAATTTTGATTTTCACATTTAGGCTTAGTTTGTAGTTTATTTTTGCTTTAGAAGCATACTCACCCTCTTTATAGGCTAATCAGAAAGTGCTGCCTTTTTCATATGTCTAATTTTCGTGAAATTTCATGTTGAAATTTTGATACGCAAATGTGTGCAAACAAATCTGGAAATTTCACGAAAATTAAGACATCTGAAAAAGGCAGCACTTTCTGATTAGCCTATAAAGAGGGTGAGTATGCTTCTTAAGCAAAAATAAACAAAAAACTAAGCCTAAATGTGAAAATCAAAATTTGACAAAGTTCGACATGTTTTTGTACATGGTGGAAGTGTGGCCTTTTTTTACGGAGGTAGTCCAGTAAATTGGCCACATTTATGGGGCTAGGCCATCATTTGAGTGTGATATCGTGCATTGACACCATTAAGTACACTCGAGTATGATGCTGGTAGATTAAGATTATTAATGTAATAGGAGATTTGTCTACCCACTCCAAGTGGGTCCACTCTATAAATTAGGCCCTCTCATAAGATAAGCCCTCTAATTTTTGTATTCGTACATTTCAGGTCAATCCAGTCAGAAAGCTGTTCGCAACAGTTTTTATTCATTTTCAAAATGTCAACCTGTATACATTTTCGTACAATGTGCATAGAAATCACCTGGCATGCTGGCAAGCATTTGCCAAATCATTAAGAAGAATTTTTAAAAATTTGATTTCAAAACTTCACACAATTATTCATCACCGTACATTTTGGTGATACAACAAAGGTTGTAAAGGGATAAAAGAAAAAAATGCAAAATATTTGTACAATAAAACATCTGACCAAGTAGTCCATTTCATCTTAGTTATTTCATCTTTGTAATGTAAATGGTGTGACAATAAAGTTGATTTTTCGTGAAGTAAAATCAAACATGGAATAAAACTTCTAGCAGGTATAATTGCAGTTCATAATAATACAAATAGTAAGCATGTCATGCAAGTATTGAAGCAAATGATGGCATCTTTAATTAAATTTTGAATAAATCTTAAAAATAATACTAATAAATCTTAGAAAGCAATGTTTCAAATTTTTCACACACTTAATACGTAGTATTAAGAGTCCCATTATTTAAAGACCGACTCATCAAAACAAATACTGTTTCTGGTTTTAGGTGATACACAATAGCCTTTAGGGCACAATGCGACACAATAGGAGGATACTATTTGATTAGGGTAAATTTTTGTAAATACCCCCCCCCCCAAAAGCACCAAAAATAATAATGACTGGAAAGCCAATTTCATAAACTACTTTTAGACGAAAAAAATTACTGAAATTGCTCAATTCGTTCAAAGAATATCACCATTTAAACACAATGACCCTAAAACCTGTCTTGTCCAAAAATGTGATTTCAAGAATTGTCATCACAATTGTCTCCAAACATCACCAGCGATAAAACCTCAGTTTAAAAGTTAAAAGTATTCAACAAAGTCCTTTTGAAGGCCCGTCTTTTGAAAAAGTGCATTTTATAAATCACATTGTTTGCCTAACCAGGGTTGTTAATAAAGATATTGTGTACTACAGTTGTTGACAGTTGTTGAAAAAAAGTATTGTGTGTCATTTTCTTTGTTATCCCAAACAGTCAGAACACACAATAAATTGCTTTTTTTTTTGGATGAAACAAGTTTTAGGGTCATTGCGTTTACATGGTGATATTCTTTGAACGGATTGAGCATTTTCAGTAATTTTTTCATCTAAAAGTAGTTTCTGAAATTGGCTTTCCAGTTATTTTTTTTGGTGCTACATATTTTTAAAAATATATATTTGGGGGTTTGGGTTCCCCCCCTTTTTTTACTCACCCTGTATTTCCTGTTGCTACTCTGAAACGAGGTAAGTTTCACAATGAACCAGAAATGTCTGAAACGCTTTTGTTCCGGACAAAATGTCTGAAACGTGAACAATGACGATTATATTTCAGACATTTGGTCCCTGTTTCAGACATTTTATGTAAACCTGTAGAAACCACTTTACGGTTTCAGACTTTCTGTTAACTTCAAAATATCTGAAATATCAGCCTATCAAGAAACTGGCCTGTCATCCTGGAAATATCTGAAACATTAGCCAGTTTCTTGAAAGGCTTTCGTTTCAGAAATTTTGAGGTTAACACAATGTCTTAAACTAAGAGTTTTTATTAGGTTTACGTACGTTTAAAAAAATCAGGGATTATGTTGCAGACATCAATGTCTAAAACAGTGACCAAATGTCTGACATATAATCGCCACTGTTCATGTTGCAGACATTTTGTCCCGAACAATAGCATTTCAGACCTTTCTGGCTCATAGTGTTTTCACTTGAGGTAGTGTATTGTGGAGGCTTATACAGAGTATCTGCCACAGTGTGGCGTCACTTCCTCCCTACGTCAGGCTCATTTCCTTGACAAAGGTTCAAAAAAATTCCATGACGACAAATTTCACAAACGTTTTTAACACACACCCTCACAGACAGCAATTTTACATCCTATTTTTGTAGAACATTTTCACAAATTAGTACCTGAAACGGGTAATGTGTTTTGCAGAAGACTGTCACAACACCAGTAAAAAACAATACTTGTGCTTGTTTTTGCTTCCCTAGAGGACATTCAAGTCAATTCGGGCGATTCACAATGCAGTGCACCACCAAGAGTTTGCCACGGAGAGTCCATTTTTCAAGTTTATGGTCGACAAAACATTGCCCATTTGAATGGGTGTCGGTAGACAACTTGAGCTAATTTGTGATAGATTTGAGCATATCGTTCTGCCGCTTTACAAAAAACACCATCTTGATAAAAAGAAAAGAAAAGGGCAAACATATACTCGAATCATACGCTTACAAAACTACTGACCAGAAAAACAAACAATTTCAAATGTCCCACGCTGCGAATTTGTCAACCCTCTTCCACACTACACTGGGAAAAATGAACTCTCCGTGGCAAACTCTTGGTGGCGCACTGCATTGTGAATCACCCGAATTATAAAACTTGGGTTCCCAGCTGCCAGAACAAAACACTTTTTTTATGGTGGGCTGCTGCAGTGTGCATGAACCGGTAACCATGGTTACACTGAGTTGACCCCCGAGTGACGTCACAACTTCGGCAGCGAAATGAGTGTCAGAATTTTGGCCTCTGAAACCGGTATTTTAACTATCCACTACTTAGATGACTTGCTTTATGACATGATTATCAGCCCCTGGCCTCATTCTCACCGTTTTATGACATGATCACCCTCGCCCCTGGCCTCCATTTCAATTTTTGGGGAGATGTTTGGCCGCTTCTCCACTCTGGAAAAGCTTGTCAACGTAGGCAATTTTCTTGACTGCCATGGCAATATGCTCGGCCGTGATGTGATGGTGAATGGCCACCCGTATGCAAGTATCACTCACAGGACACAGTTGCACCTGGAAACAAAGTTCATAAATACACATTTCAGTGCTGTGGCCTTAAAGGGCACTGGATTCATGGTCAGTGGGTAAAGCTGCGGGTTGTGGGTTCGCGTCCAGCCGGGGTCATGGTGCGTGTGCCCTTGGGCAAGGCACTTTGTCACTCACTGCTTCTCTCCACCCAGGAGTAAATGGGTACCTGTGAGGGCAGAGATGGTTATTGTGATTGAATAAGCTTGCTTGCGCCTAACAGGCAGCATCGAGCTGTATACTCCCCAGGGAGCTGAGATGGTATTTGGAATGTTTCATTGGCCCAATGATCAGGGGTAATAATAATACTGTAAGCGCTGTGATTTAGTTTACTAATAAGAGCGTTCTTAAATGCCGATTATTATTAAATACAAATTTCACAAATTTTATAAATACAAATCAAGGAATATAACATTTTATAAATGATTTGGCCCACCGGGCTCCACGTCGTCCACACGAGGCAAACCCCTGATCCGATCCTCCCATCCCGCGTACATGTGTGTACATGTATGCATCCATGTACATGTGGGATTCACCTTGATTATTCTGTAACTTGCTGGGTTTGCGGTTATGTTAATGATATGAGCTGCTTACGATCGCATGATCGAAATAATGTATATGTGTACACACATGGGACTACATGGGACATGGGGTAGTGTGTGAATACATTGTGGGCTTCGCATGCGTGCGATCGAACCAGGGTTTGGCTTTGTGTTTCGAAGACGTGGGGCCCGGTAGGCTGTGGCCAGCTCCTCTGCCCGGGCCAGCTATTGCACGCTGTTACACATCCATACATTCAAGGCTAAACTTATGTCAGCTATGACAAAAAAAGTTATCCAAAATGCTTCATGCAGAACTTTTAACCGTAAAAATAAAGGAAAATATGAAATAGAATTCGCTACCTGAATGCCCTGCCCCAGCTCCTGTTCTTCACCCTCGGTCACCGTCCCACACAGATGGTAGAACAACTTGGCCGACACTCCCTCCCCCATCATAAGGTACACCATGTTGGTTTGCGTGGCAGCCAGGTCACAGGTCACGCTAGGGCACTTGAGGTCAATGACTCCTGGGTAAAGTCAAGGTGAGGGAAGGAAAAAACCCAAATGCTGGCTATTTTTCAAAATTGGGATCCAAAAATCACATCAGTGTTGAATTGATGAAAATATTTGACAAATATTTAATAAAAAATGTGAGAGTTGCGAAGTATATTGCAACATGTGTTACTGTAGGATTCAATCCTTAATCCCGTGGCAATTTTGACTTTGAAAGCGTGTTCTTAAATTGGACAAATTCAGCACCATGGAACAAGAATGATTCTTACTGTTCAATAGTATTTCCCGTTCCCCATGGGCGGATAGTACCTTTTGAGCCGCAGCGTGAATGGGAGCAATAACGAATGTCACGTGATGTGAGTTCCACCAATCAAATGACTAGGATCTGTACGTCGGTTTTATAATTTAAAATAGCCGGGAAAACCTATATGTCATAGTTCATACCTTGAGCTAGGAGTTTCGCATTCTCATGGTCTGTTTTCAGCCTCGGTATTCCTTTCTCTAACGCCACCAGCCCTGCTGCTGCTAGGATACCGACCTGCCTCATCCCACCACCCAGGGCTTTGCGATGTCGGTGAGCTCTAAATGCACAAACAAATTGTCTTCATTTTAATATTACAGTGGTTGGCAGGTAGAACAAATACCCATTAGCCCTCCTATGCAAGCATACATTCTGTGTCAAGTTGTCCTTTCAGTCAAAATCAATCAAGTGACTGCTTCAACAGTTAAGAATTAATTCCCAGCCTACACAAAGCAGGATTGACTGGCAGTGACTGTTAATGTAACTTGATACAGCTATGCTTTGACTGTGGGTGATTGATAAGCCAGCTGTGCCTACAACTTGTCTGCTTTTGTCCGTTGACTGAATTTGACTAGTCACAGTGCTTGCTTGAAATGTGACCTGACTGTTGGTGACTAGCCTGTGTAAAAGGCATGGCAGGGGAAGAGGACTGATTTTTTTTGACTCTCTGTGACTGTTCAGACAGCAAGAGGGTTAAATAAGGGACTGCTTAAAATAAGTTGACCATCAGACAGCTAGAAAAAGATATTGCACCTGTGAAAGGCTTTGATCATCAAAGCCTGAACCTGACTAAAATATCATTATTATTATTCTGGCTTAATTATTAAAAATTTGAAACAGGCAGACACAAGGCTTACAATGCACAATTACAAAGAGTGAAAAGGATAATTTCAAACAATTAAACCATACATTTTCAACATAAAAACCAGGCTACAGGGAAAACCAAAACAGACTTCATTTATATGTGCATTTTAAGGCACGACAGATGCCACTCACAAAAGTTGCATTTGACACCGTAAAGCTATAACGCCTCAAGACAACTTCCAGGATTTGAATTTTGGGCGCGGGTTGCTTTGACGGGCACCCAGGCACCCATGTTTTACTTCAACAGGGTACCAGGTTCCTGTACTACCCATAAATGCACACCACTAAATGTAACATAAAATGTAGACAGAATATCTAGGGGCACTGTCAGGGTGGACTTAACAAAAAAATGTAGGAGGAGCGTAGATATGTCAACAAGGGAAGCTAGATATCCAGGCTTACTTTTAAGGGAATATTGAATATGTCACCAGAATTGGGCGATTGAAAGGGTTAAAGATCTCGGCTTACACTAATGCTTGCACAGTTTTTAAGCAACGTTGTGATATTTAATAATAGGCCATCAGCCTGGGGGTTTGGCCAGTATCAAATCGGGGCATAAATGATTATAGTGCGCATGCGCAAGGTATACCCGCCCCTAGAGTGGTAACAAGCATTTTGATGGACATTTTGAAAAAAGGGTGATAACACCTAAAAAGCTGCCACCGATGCAATGCTATCATATATTTTCCAACTCTGGGGGTGCATACCTTGCCAAAAATCGCTATGGCGATTATTCCCCTCATTTGATACCGGTGGCCAAAATTTTGGACCGAGGCTGACGGCCTATATTGTCGATATTCTTACCTTTTGATAAATTCTTTGCTGCCAACAAGACAGGACCCAACTGGAGCTCCAAGTCCCTAAACAACAATAGCAAAAACTGTCAAATTGGATCGATTGGGAAGTAAGTGAAACCTGAAAGGAGAATGAATAGAATGGTGAATAAGCTTTGTGAGATAGGCTTGATTGAAACAAGCCTTCTAATTAAGCTCTTATGTGGTCAGCCTTCAACAATCACGATGGCCCTTTTTATTCATAAGATTTAACTGTTTCAGATAAATGTATTTGGTTTTGTAATGTGTTCACAAACTTCAAAGAATGAAACTTCCTGAAACTCAAAATTTCTTTGGGCATGCTCTGAGACTTCATTTTGCTTGAGTCAAGAAAAAAAACTAACAAAAAAAAACTATCAAAGAAGAAAAGTATCACAATTATAAAAAATAAAAAGCCAGTTTTTATCCGAGTTCAATGCTTCATTTAAATTTTTAAGCAAACTGTACAAATAATGTCACATTCAAAGCAAGTACCTTAGAAAGACAGACCGACACTGAGTCACAATACTGAGCGATAGTGTCAGGGGTCACGTCCATGGCAACGGCGGCATTCATGATGCGCGCTCCATCCAAATGAACCTGAAGATTGTGGCTGTCGGCTAGCTCTCTCACCTAGAAACAGGCCGGTCAGAAATCTACATTTTGAGTCTAAGTCAGAAGACCAATCCATTAAAGGCACATGGGATCATTTGCATTTATCCCAACACTAGTAACCAGTGACCAAGTTATTATCAAAAAGCTTACTTGAATGAAAGAATGTACTGCAGGGCCCAATTTCATAGAGCTGCTTAAGCAGAAAATTTGCTTAAGCACGAAACATAACAATCGCATGGAGTTTTGACCGGTAACCTGATTTTATTAAGCAAGACGTTTTGTGCTTAAAGCAAATTTTGTGCATAAGCAGCTCTATGAAATTGGCCCCTCAGGTACTAAACACCCCATGAAATTATTCCATCTGGCTTGCTGTCATTTCGAAAATATCAAGAAATGTAGGTGATTTCTAACGATCAGTCAATTTACTGAGTTTTGAATATAAAGATTTGCTATTGACAAAATCATTTTTTCGTGACGGATCAAAAGGTTAGGTAAGTTTTTTCATTGTTTTCTTGAAAAGTGTAATATCCACTGAGCTGAAACTTCAACAGGTTAGGTTTTGGACATTGGATTTTGAGTGGTGTTATTCTTGGAATTGAACGAAATGCATAAAAAGCAAATAATCCTATTTGCCTTTAAGTGATGAGTTCTACATGTAAATGCAACAGAAAGGATACAATAGTCAATCAAAATTTACACAAAGGAATACAGGAAAGAAAATTTCCCGTGCAAAACTTTAAAGTTTTTATAAAATCATCGTAACTAAGAAAAGATAACATTCAAGTGAAACACCATGTAAACATAGAAAATATAACGTCACATATTATGTCATAAATCTCACAATATTTTACCTTTTGGATAAACTCAATGGGCACCACCCTTCCCCCGGCGGCATTGTGCGTGTTCTCGATGCAGATCGCACGAGTCCTTGGAAAGTGGATGTCTTCCATGCGAATCTTGGACTTTGCGTCTTGAAGATCAAAAGTGCCATCCGGCTTATTGACAAGAGTCCTGGGGTTTACACCTGCGAACTGGACGGGTCATGACGAGTCAATCTGACATGAACATGGGTTATTCCGTAAATGCTGGGTCCAAAAGTGTGACATTTCTGTGTCCCTGTTACACCTGACCTGTGTAATTTTCCGAACAACTATCATTAAAATTGACTTCATACTATTTTTTTAGTTGTTGAATCAGCAGGTACTTTGCTTTACATAATCACTCTTGCAGATAGAAGGCATTAAAGAATGTGTCCTGAATTTACAAATATCTTGCATCAGATGTAACAGGCACACGAAAACAAAAATTGGACCCCAAGTTTATGGACTGACCGATGCAATGACCGATGCATTAATGTCCTCTAACCCTCCTATGCAAACATACATTCTGTGCCAAGTCGTCCTTTCAGCCAAAATTAATCAAGTGACTGTTTTCAATAGTTAAGAATTCCCAGCCTACATAAAGCAGGATTGACTGGCTGGGACTGTTAAGTGACTTGATACGGCTATGCTTTGACTCCAGGTGAGTGATAAAACAGCTGTGACTGCAACTTTAACTGCTTTGTCTGTTGACCCAGTTTGACAAGTCAAAGTGCTTGCTTGATATATGATCCGACTGCTGGTGATTAGCCTTGTTAAAAGTATAGCAGGGGAAGTGAATGGACATTTTGACTGTTTATGACTGTTTAAAATAGCAGGAGAGTTGTATGAGGCTACAAGGCAAGTAATTAAATTTGCCATTTCTCTCCAATTAAAAGTTGATTTCATGAAAAAAAAAAAGTCAAATTCATCCAATGTCTAAGCATATTGTCTAATGGACCATTATCATGTCGCGGCCATCTTAATTTTTTCCATTCAAATCAACGTAACCAAAGCGAGGCCGGAAGGAAAAATAGTCTGGTTCCCTTTTGAAAAAACAACCAATTATCATTCATTACTGCTACAGGGAACATGACTGAAATGGTGGCAGCATGAAAATGGTCTGTATGAGTGGTGAAAAAGGTCTACATATGAGTGGTGAAAAAGGTCTACAGATATGAGTGAAAGTTAAACCAACCTGTGCAATGCCTCCCTGCTCATACAGCATTATATGTGACTGGTCGCCTAGCAACACCTCCTCTCCTCGACCTTGGCAGTGGGCCAATACTGGAGGGCAAAACACATTCAAGCAAATCTGTTAACATTTTCTAACTAATGCTCAGTTTCTTTACGTTTTCTGAGGAAGGAGTTCAGTTCAGAAAGAAGCTGCTTGCTTTAGGGTGAACAGGGAAAAATTCTCTGCTCACTAAAGTTGGACATACATGTATTAAACCAAAAGATTAACCCTAGAGATTTCAGTTTATAGAGTGTTATGGTAGTGGTTTCTCAGGGGCGGATCCAGGAATTTTTGCGGATCCACGCTTGTTAGTATGTTACTGTTATTTCAATAGTTGAAAAATGGATCAGTTAAAACTGATTTTAGCTCCCAAGAATATGAAATGTATACGCTGGTTACAGGAGAAGTAAAAAAAAATTCTTGATGTTGATTGAAACTCCTTCTCTGGCTGGCAAATTCAGCTTTGCCATCATAGCAGTCAAAATCAATCGAGTGACCATTTTTAACAGTTAAGAATTCCCTTGTTAATTTGATACAGCCATGCTTTGACTGGAGGTGATTGATATGCCAGCTGTACCAACCAGTTACCTCTTTTGTCTGCTGATAGAATTTGACTCGTCACGGTGTTTACTTGAATGTGATATGACTGGTTTTTTTTACTAGCCTGTATACAAATGCATGGCAAAGGGAAGTGGAAGAAATGACCGTCTGCGAAAGATCAAACAATAGGAGGGTTAATGATAATTATCATAAATTTATATTTCTCACTAGCGAGGAGGTTTGACATGGTCCCCGATGGCACAAACAACGCGGCATCCTTCTTAAGCATCTTGGCCATTGTTTCCTCAAGTTCTGAAAAAGACACATGAAAGAATGTCTGAGTACATGTACACACAGTCACAAAGAATAACATGATTTACACACACAGCAACACACATGTTTGTTTTACATTCGCTATGTGGACATTCCTTTGTTTTCGTGTAGTTAGGAAAACTCGGTACAAAAAATGATTTACTTTAGGCCAAAAAAAAAAAAAGACGGTCTCTGGTCAGCGCGCGATTTTCCTCATCGCGCGTCCGCGTCAACCTTTCAATAATCTTTTTCCAAAAACAGCGCCCTCTATTCTCCACACACACTCCTCCTTATTACTTTGGTCTGACCAGAGACCGAGTATTTTTTTTTTTGGCCTTAACTGTGAAAACGCTTTCAACCCATTTTTTTTTCCACGATTCCCTTTAGTGTTTCTCTTCATTTTGTCACAGATAAACCTAGCCCAAAAATGCCTCTAAACCTGTTTTCCAGAGAGGGCGAAACGTTATGTGGACGCGGCTTAGTCCACATAACGTCAACACAACCTGCATTATGTGGACATCTTTTGCTCACAAGTCCACATAGTAAATGTGAGACAAACTCATGTGTATCACATAGAAATGCACCTTCCCCCTTCTTTAATCAGTTTCAACAATACAATGACCACATGTTTTAGACCTCTTTGAACTCTTTCTTGATTTTCATTGCACTTCACTGCGATTGTCTATACCGGTATTATTCGTCAATTTCTTGAATTAACTTGTTATTTTTTTTAATATCGAAGCCACCACATACAAATTACAAAAGAACTCTCTCAAACCGAGTAGCCCTGATATCTGACCTACATTTGTACCACACTTAAATAAAAACAAACCAAAAAACTGAGCAATTGTCTGATGAACACAGGTCAGTCCTTCATCAGAAATAGGAAACTCTTAGAATATCCTGTTAAATGGCCTGATGAAAGCCTTGACGGTTTGACCTCAATTAAGCCAAGAGATAAGGTCAAACTTTCACACGTAAGGCAAATACAGCAAATACAAAGTGTCCCAATTCAAGCACACTTCAGGGTTCGACCTTAACTCTTTTTTTTCTCACTAGCCAGCGGGGCTACTGAATTTACTGAAACAGACTCTTTTCTTACGCAGGCATTTTCACTAGGCGGCATGTTTTTCTTTTATAGAGTGTCTCGTACATCCTGAGGCAATATTGTCAGTGTTTCTAATGGACAGATCTAATAATTTCACCCTAAGGGGCCATTCAAAATTTTCGATGTTTTTAAATTGCAATTTTTTTTAAATTTTTTTTAACCCACCCACCCACCCTAATGTTTGCATATGGTGCTCCGATGGACGTATACACATACATACTGTACATGTACATGTACTGGATGCATACTGTACCCGAACGGTATCCATGGGCAAAGGGTTTACGAATCAGAACGCAGAGAGCTGAATTGGCAAGTCAAAGCGGCTTTTATTTTCTATTTCCTATCTTTTTAATTGAAAAAAGTGAATTTGTTTTACAATAATTTCAATAAATTAATTTGACTGACCCACCCACCCACATTTTCGAGAAAAAAAAATAAATTGAAATTTAAGAACATCAAAAATTCTGCATGGCCCCTAAACAGTTAATAAAATTAGACAGAAATATTGATACGGGTTTGCTTTCTGAATTTGATGATTTATTTCTTCCTGTCATTTTATACTCGCCGTAGCCCAATCATTTTTGACTCGCCAGCCGGGCTACTTAAGGAACAGTTTGACTAGCCCGCCGCTGTTTTGACTAGCATTTGGCTAGCGGGCTACTAAAGTACGGTAGAACCCTGCGCTACTTGTAGTTTTAAATTGTCAACCCCCCCCCCAAAAAAAAACCCACACAATCACATCCAAAACTGCAGCCCAAACCATATTTTTTGTTTATACACACTATGTGTAAGACCTTACACGAGTATGCATCCAGAAAATAACCAAATGTTAAATTTTATGGGAACCTCCAAAGGGAAATGTAAACTATTCGTACCATTATCGTAATTAAATCAAATATAAAACAGGTTTCTGGGAGTAAAAATAACAAAAAGACCTACCGGTAATTGAAATTAGCATTGGACAAAATAATTTTGGAAATATATGGGTGTATCCAATTTCTAGCATGTCATTTGCAGCACAAGCACAGATTGTCAAGGATGTAACTTCTCATTAGGCAGACAGAAAGCAAATGGGTTACGTCATCTGGATGCAAAATAAGAATTCACTATAACCCAACAGAATTAAATTGGGGTAAAACACCATACATTTGTTTTGTATGCTACAATATATTCTCTTGTGTCTGCACCAGCAAAACGAACTACATGTTCAAAGTAAAACATTATTTTTGCAAGGCGTAGATAGCCAAATGCTAAGTCTATCGCAATGTTGATTAGTGTTGAACAAACTTGTGATGACTTGATATACATGTACATGCTAAGTGCTTACTTTTCACCGTCGGGTCGTCGCCCCAAACATCGTCGCCAACTTCTGCTTCAAACATGGCCTTCCTCATGTCGGCACAGGGCTTGGTGACTGTGTCACTCCGGAAATCCACCACGTACGCCATGACGTTCTGCACATCAAGTCCAAAATGGAGAATAGTAATAAATGCAATATCATATATTATTATTTAAATCAAGCTTCCAGTTGTATGCACACTGTCGCCAACAAAATTTGCTTTGAAAAGTGAAGAATATTCAACAAAATTTATTTCTTGCGGATTAAGTCAGCCTGATATAAATAATAATATTGGATGTTTTTTTTTATGGGGGATATAAGAATATATTGCACTCGCTATAACAATATATTTTTATATCCCCTTCAAAGCCATCCGATATTGTATAAATATTCAGAATATAGGCCTACATGTTTGCGACGTGATCTGAGAAAATCTATTGGATGATAGTGACTTTGATTTTTCAGTTCTGCGCAAAAAAGTTCTGACAACATTCCAATAAAATTAAATTTCTATTTGGGTGTCTTACATACGTACATATGTGTTGGCTTTAATTTAATTAAAATGAAGTAAAAACCAACTAAGCTTTTGATGAAAATTCTGTTCACTGACAGACTTCATTTTGAATCTGAATATTATGTTTTAGTAAGTTGATTTCTGGTTAATTTTCATTTGAGTAGAACTTCAGTTGCAAAGGTTGGTGAGGAAATAATTTAAACAATTCTAGACAGAGGTACATGTATGTAAGTCATCTAAGACTCTTAAACAGAAAATACTTGGGATAAAAGCTACTTCACTTTACTTTTTTTCGTGGTTGTTGTCATGTAAAGATTTATGTTTTCTTTCTGGTTGGTGGTAGTCAATGGAAGATTTCATACAATGTATAGCCTCATCCTTGGCCCTTATATAGGGTTCAACCACAGGTCAGTTCAACCACAGGTCAAACCATTTAAGAAACATTTTTACCACAAAACCACACGGAAATGTTCAAGGTTTAATATTTCAGCTGAAGTAGAACTTTGTCCTAAATGGAGTTCGAGTTTTTGTCAGAGACCCATGTCAAAGTCAGAGCCAAAACCTATGTTTCGAAAACCACAACAGTTCAACTACAAAAATACGGTGACTTCTTGAGTGGTTTCTGAAAGTACCATGCAGACCAGTAGTGCCTTGACGACAGATTCATAGTGATCAGATATTTTGGAGGGATTTATTGCAATCTCCAAAGGTCATGATCCCATACCCCCCACAATCCACATTTCTTTCATCGACAACAACATGCTTGCATGGAGAATGAGGACTTTTTGTTGCGATGAATTTGTGGGAATGCCACACACCAAGGTTCATACTACATTCTTGGTCAATCTTGCATGGAGTGGAATTTAACCAGTTTCCACAACGACAGTGCACACTGCCTGTTATGGTTGAGGTGAATTCCACCACAATCACACACGAAAAAAATCACAAACAAAAAAAATTATCAAAAAACTTTTGCCCTGTTTTTATTGCCCAATCCAAAAAAAGTGGAAAGAAATTTCATTAAAGTTGTGAACTCATGATGATTCAGCACTTCCTTGTTTTTTGTTTTGTTTTTCTGTGCCATGTTTTGTTTTTTTCTTCTCTGCAATGTTGTCTCTGGTCTAAACCGTGGACAGTATTCCAAACGAGTTTTACCACGTTAATGTAATTAACCTGAATTTTTAATTACATTAAAACAAAGAAATTGTTGCATACCGGTACTTCATATAAGCAACAAACACTAGTTCTGTTTTGAGGAACACACAAACCCTAAAAGTAAAACAACCAAATGTGGACTCATTATGACTCAGCATTTATTAATAATGAAAATTTTAACTCATTTCTTTGGTTGGGTAGCGGAAGATTTTTCCCGTAATATATTTTTTTTAAATGTGGTTGGTCTTGAATATTGCCAGCCCACAACATCATTTTAGCCTGTTCAGAACTTCAAATTCAAACTTTTTTGAAATGCAATACACCCTAGACGTAAGTTTTACAATTGAAAGCGGTGTGGTACCCACATATATATCGCTCAATTTGTTTTTTTAATCATCACGTGATGCATTTCATTTTTTGTTGGAACTGGACGTTTTTTTTATGGACAAGCCGCCGAAATCGTCAACATTTTTCACATTTTAGTTTTTTTGTTTTGTTTCAAGTCGATCATTAGCTTCGTGAATGACTGCTTTATGGTGTGAGGTATGTACCGTACATGTACATGGAATGTGGGGTGGGCTAATTAATAGAGGTGAAAATGGACAATTTTGGAGAGGCCATTCTGGAAGGGTCTGTTAAGACCACACTCTCACACCGTACAAATGTAGTTATGTCTCCAGGTTACTCGAGCTAGTACTTAAGATTATTCCCTTACAAGAAAACCTATAGTATTAAGCTTACAGCGAAGAAAAAATTATAAATGTTGAACGTACCACATACCCCCAGAACTATGGGTATTACACGTAATACCATAGTTCTAGGGGTACATGTACGTTCCACAGGAAACCAGATTTTTGCCTAAATTACGAAATGTACGTGCTTTCACAGGTCAGTTACAAAACAAGGGGACATTCTGCCGAACTGGATTGTGGGTAATGTTTAAGCAATTTAAAAAATTTCTTTTTCCCCAACAATTACCAAATGAGTTATCCTGACACCATATTTTTAAAGTAAAATTTGCTTTTACCCATCTCCAAGTGATTTCTCATCATTTTTTTCTTTAAAGATGCGGATTACCAAGATAAAATTCCAACACGAATATTTCTTTGGACCGTGCTTACAGTTAGCTTGAGCATAGTAACTCCAGCTCCAATGCTCATCAGGCATTCGACATATACATGATATAGGACTATAGGCCTATATTATAGCTCGAGTTGGAAAGATTCCCATATCTGGCCATCACTTGTCACCCTGTGCACAAACTGTATGAGAGCTAGCCCCACTTGTGTGGCCTCCGTATTGCTGCGCTGTACGTTAGGCCACACGTCTGGTCTCCCAACCCACTGAGGAGTTTAGTCCCAAACTGGCGCATATGAACTCCAGAAAGATGTCTGAATTTCTCCCCCCAAAAATGAAGAAATATCATCTAATCTACCCGGGGGGCAAAAGATGAGAAATCATAGAATATTACAACCATATCAGAAGTATGTAAAAACAAATGCCCCAAAAGGGTGCGCCAGTGTTTGGACTAAACTCCTCAGTAGGCATGGTAGGTTGGGAAACCAGACGTGTGGCCTAGCCCAGGTGGACTCCCTTTTCTCCCTACGTAATGCAATGAAGACTTCGTCCAACCTGGGCTAGCGTGTGGCCTAACGTACAGCACAGCAATACGGAGGCCACACAAGTGGGGCTAATGAGAGCTGAGACTGGTTTGAAAATTTGTAAGTGTTTTCTCAGTAACTACTTCAATATTTTCCCTGCTAAATTTGATTCTTTACTGACATATTATCACTTTCTGATGGCTGATGGGTCCCTGAAGGGAAAACTTAGTGATGGCCAGATATGGGAATCTTTCCACTTATAATTCCATGCTCTGTTGATTTGTTTGCACTGAGTCAACTGGTCATGGCATGCCATGGTGGCCAAATTGAAATCGCACGGACACACACATGACGGAGTTAATAATAGCTCAGTGCGTTGCCGGCCATCACGGCCATGTCTACTCCAACTCGACTCTAAAACGTTAGACTAGAGATTGCAAGGAAAATCGTCACGGTTGGTTGATCAACTAACGTTACTTACCAGCTCTAGTTTAGCTCGGGAGACTGTCAAGAAACTCTTGTCTGTGCTGTTTACGACTCCCTATGACACTCACTCGCTGACATGATATCTGGTTAAGTTGAGAGTTGAAATTGAATAAGTTTACGAGACCCGTGTCCAGGGTGACCGTAAGGTCATAGCTAAATTCTGCTAAATGCACTTCAGAAATCTGTCAGATTTATCAAAAATATGCCAAATTCCCAAGAATTACTCGAAGTCAGTGGCGTGGGGTTGGGGGTGTGGGGGGGGACCGCCGCCCCCCATGAAACCTTGTCGCCCCCAGTCGCCCCCACTGAGATTTCGAGTTTCTAAAAAAATTATCATTGATCTACATATGACGCCCCCATGAAATGTTCCAGCGCCCCCACTGAAAAATTCCTGGACACTGCTCGAAGTACACTGTAAACACTTAAAATCACATGCAGATGTTGTAGTAATGCCTTAATAAAGGTTCAAAATTACGTTGTAAAAAAATAGGCACATAAAGACATAATGAAATCAAGTAAATTTCAGGCAAAACGCGGTTAATTTGCGTCACGACGAAGTCCAGTTCCAAGTGAGCCAACCTATGCAAGGGTTTGTTTGAAAAGATTGAAGCTTTTTTAAACAAATGTACCATTTTTTTTCAAATTTGCTATGTTTTTCTGTCAAATAACCATTTTTGCAGAATTCTGCCAGAAATCTGCCAAAAAAGTCCATTCTGTCAAATTTTTCTGTCAAACTCGTTTTTTAACAAAAAATCTGTCAAAGTTAGCCGAAAATTGGCTAAAACGGTCACCCTGCGGCCGGCGCCGGCCTCATTTCTCACGCTCATTCATATTCATAGAGGGCGCTAGTGCCAAGGATCATCAGGATGGCGTATTTTTTTCCCCTAGGGTTGCAGAGATCAGTGGTTGCAGACCAGTAAATAAACTGCCATAGACCCCAATGATAAATGCCCCCCCCCCCTCAAAAAGTCAGGAAAAATACTCACAACTCTCCAAGGTATTCCAGACACATATCAAATTAAAGCTAATTTCATCATCTTTCATTTTCTTTTCCAATGTTTGAGGGGTTAACTGATGACTTTTAGGAGAAATGTCCATCCGAAGATGATCACCCCTTAAAATGGTACGGTCCTGAAGCCCAATGGCACCATTTTGAAAAACGACGCCTACACTCCATTGCAAAATAGAGCGCATTTTGGGCTCCAATTTCATCCAAATTGCACAGAACTACAAGCTCACAGTCCTGTGCACGGCTTTCACCCATACAAACTCTCAAGTTCACGGCCAATATTAATAGCGATGAATTTCGATTTCGGACCGATTTACTAGCTCAGCTAGTCCTGCAGCCGGAACCCTAGGACTGAGTAGGAGAATCGAGGGTTGAATGGGGCCCGGGGCCGGCCAAGCAGCTGCATGCATAGTTCATTTTTCCTTTGAATCATTGCAAGACAAGATATAGGTTGTCGGTCTCTTTTTTCTCTTAAATTAAAATTATTTCGACGATAGATTTAGAGAAGAAAAATAGTGAGTGAAAACGACCGGCGACGACGTGGATTCGAACCAGGGATTTTATTTGTATCCATCATCTCGCTAGGCGTAGCTGGACGCGACGGAGTCGACGACAACCGTATCGTACAACGTTTATTGTAACTGAAGGTGGACTAAATAACAGCAATTAATGCTCTTGATATCACTGTTCCGAAGTCATGAATAAACATTGGCCCCAACCGTACTGGGAATAAAAATGACGCCCGGCGCCATAGACATGCACCCTCAACCTCGTCCCCAGTGCTTACTTTATTTTCAACCTCATTTCTAATAGTAAGCCGTGCATAGGAAACTTTCTTCCTGTATCCTGATTAATTCGATATAGCCTTTCGCCCAGGCCATCGTGGCTTAGAGCGGCGGAGTTGCGAAGACCCGAAGCGACTGGAGCAAAGATTAAGTCAGCACGCACGAGTGGCAAAGCCACGAGGCCTTTCCCAACTTGATTTTGTTGAATTATTCGTAGTTAGAAGAGTGTTGTAAGTTAACCAATCACAACGCGGATTTTGCCTAGTCGCTTCCATTTTTAAAAAGAAGGGTGAGTAAGGAAAACGTAAGAGCAAATAACTGTAAGTTCAGATGAAATATAAGTTCATACACTCAAATAATTTCTTGAAATACTTTTATAAGTAAAGTTAAAATAAGATATAAGAACAATTACGCGGTCATGATCTCGTGGGAAACTAGACTCGTATTTTTTGTTTTTAAATTTTGTGCAAGCATCCGGGCGCGTCGACGCGTACCGTCCGGGTAGTAGCCACGCACGCACGAAAAGGCTGATGATTGGTTGGTATTTTGCTACCCTTTTAGGGTAGCAAAAATCGAGATATTAAAAAAAGAAAATAATTTCTCGTCAAGTTAGAAAAGGCCCTCGTGGCTTCGCCACTCTTCATCGCCAGTCGATTCGCGTTTTCGCCGCTTTGAATGATGGCCTTGGTGAAAGGCTAGATTCGATACCGCAATTTGCTAATATCGTGTAGTTGGTGTTGTTATTTCCAACGTGCATTACGTGTTTTCACGATCATTGTATTAACGATCCACGCCTTCTCAATAATACTCCTTTTCTTCCAGTTTGCTCATATTAATATGAAATGTTATACTGCATATTGGCGGGCCAGATTGTAACATTTTAACTTTAAAAAAAAATCGTGTTTTCATAACTCACGGCGCGACGAATTGACGCTACCCCAGACACCACATACAAAAACAAACGCCAATGTAACACACATGCAGGCACCATACTATTCCTCATTTGTATACGTGTTCAAAAATCTTGCACATGCAACCAATACCAGGGTGAGAGAGCAGGTAGTGGTGGGAGCGTACTGCTCGACACCCTGGGAACGAGGCTGCTTTGCGAGAGTCACTCCTTCACCGCACTCAGCTATACTATTTACGCCGCCATATTTTTTGTTAGCCTTAAGTGCCTTTGAAGATGGCGTCGCATGGGATAGGTCTATCGACGCGAGAAGCTTTCAACTTTTATTTTGGGAGAGTTTATAGACACTTTTCCAAAAGGGAATCAAAACAATGACACACTTTGTTCCATATTATTTCAAATCGGACCTCTGAAGTACAAGTTTTCTTAAAGCTATATATATAGAACGCTATTCTGCTACAATTCCTTACCGTTACTATTCAGTAGTGCCAGATGGAATTGCTTAACTTGCAAAGAAAATATAGAAACTTAAATTACAAACACTTTACCTGTAAGAATATTATTCAGCCCATACTGAACTTGAAAACATTCATGTTGCGAAAACCTTGATAATGTACAACATTTTTATGTAATCTTGACATACCCTGCTATTGGTTGAGCATTGAGGATCTATATATATACATCCACTGCATACAAAATACATATCTTTCACAGCAAACACATAATGCTGTGATAACATTTTTGTAAAGTCGTAACGATGTAATATCTAAAACATAAAAAAACCATTTTAATGACTATATAGAAATATCATGATATAAACAAAAACATTTTAGTAACGTGATTTAAATACGTCAAATTTGACGTTTTATCAGGTTATGTTAAAGCGATATAATCAAAACGTTATTACCAAATGTTTTAAACAGGATTTATGGAGAAAATATCATGATATATACAAAACAAATTTAATAACATGATTTAAATGCCTCAAATTTGACGTTTTATCAGCGGGTATGTTATCTAAACGTTATTACCAAATGTTTTAATCAAGATTTATGGGTGCATGGAATATCATGATATATACAAAAACATTTTAATAACGTGATTTAAATGGCTCAAATTTGACGTTTAATCAAATTTGTTAAAGCGATATTATCAAAACGTTATTACTTAAATGTTTCAAACAAGATTTATGATGCAATATCTTATAAATAAACATATAAATAAGTGAAATTTATGCACCACAAAAAACATGGCCTTTTGAACGTTGTATTTCTCAGGAAATATGCTCAGTATGATTGAAATGTAAAATTATAACAGAAGAAGAAATTTTATTTATACTGGTTTAGCTGACCTTCAAGTCTGGAAGAAATCGTTCGAAAACTTCCCAAAATCTATGTATTTATATCAATTTCTAGGAATTTTTCCAAATTGTTATTTCACGAGTAGTTGAACACTTATATATATTCCAAAAGTATACTTAAGTATTCCGAATTTCAGCTTAATCTGTTGTTGCAAACGCTAGCGTTACACCGTGAACCATCTCCAAGGAAAATTTCGACGAGATATTCTGCCAACCCAACCCACGTGCATTGTTCAGCAAAGCGCCGTAGGCGCTACGGTTGACCGATTCGGCCAATCAACACAATAACGTATGGTAGATTAGCCTTTCTATTAGCGTCACTCGGCGTGTTTTGGCGTGGGTCGTCTCGGTATTGACCAATGGAAGCCGGTAAAAAGGGTGATATTTATCAATTAATAACTCGTGAAGGAGGCTTTTCTCCATTTTTTTACTGCACACCACAATGGATAGGAACCTTATTAATACTTATGAGGCTTGAAAAGATTGACAGATATTGCAAACGCCAGTGTTACAACTTTCAAAAATACACGTAGCCATGTCCATTAAGTAATGAACGTGTCACAAGAACGATACGATATTTAGCACATACTTGGATCATTATAAGGGAAATAAATCCTGAAAGTTGCATGAAGATACGGTCTCCCAAACGGGAGAAATTAATTTTCAAAGATTTCACCCGCAAACGTGAACATGTCTGTGTACATGTAGTTTCATTCAAAATAAAGTGTTACGTAACCTTTAGAAATCGCCCTTCGCAACCACAAGGCTGCATGGGCTGTTGCTGGGAGCAGGCTTGTCTTTGTGGGCGTGAAGAATTCCTTGGAGTTTGTTGGGGGGGGGGGTGGATTGCTTTGATGCTGGCTTCACGTAAGATGCGCTGGAGCTGATCATAGGCAGGGCCTAAGTAGGGAAGACATACTGGGGTTTGATTTTATAGGATATCCTATATGGGAGTTGATGGGCTTTGGAGATGTTGATCTGCAGTTGCGTGTATCCATTGAGCTGGGTTTTTAATGGTTCGTATAACACATAATGAAATGGCCCATTATCTAAACATTCAAGAAGCTCCCTTATTACAAATTGCAAACAGTGCGTTAATTGTGAACAGAACATTCGTGAAAGTGCGCAAGAGAAGAAAATTGGGCCTACATGTGCTCATGGGGATTGATTGGATAGAAATTCTCTAAAACCACTTAATTTTCATATTCTTTCAAAAATTAAAGGGAATATACAACATTTGCAAACATCGACAAATAAAACTACCAAGTTTTTTACAAAATGCCTAACTAGGATGTTGGTAAATGACAGTCTCAAGCACATCTTGTAAAATTATGGCACCTGGTGTGAAGTCATTTTCAAGAAAATGAGTATTTGTTAACACGACCAACGGTGGTCGGCCGACCAGCGTTGGAAAATAACTATTTTTCTCAACTACTGCTCCCGAGTTACCATTTTTTCACTAGTCCAAATTTTGTTTGCTATTGGTTACATGTTCGCGAGCAGGTTGCAGGCCAGCTAGACTGGTTCCTTGCCTTACAATTTTCCATCATCTATAAATTGATCCATTTTATCTTTTGTGGAGTCAGGAAACCAGACTACTTGAACATTTGTTTTTTCTTGGTTTTCCAACCTTTTTCTTCGAACACCAAACTTCAAAAACTGTATCAGTGTAACAATATTTGATCTATTATACTAACTCCCTCAAATAGTTCATTTCTGAAAATTACAGCAAAGCCAATGATGTACATTCCCTTTGGCAGACTTAAAAAAACCTCGGAGGTACATCAGTTTTCTTTGATTGACCTCTGCCACATTAATTGTAACCAATACTATCGCTTCTTCACAATATTTGAGGCTGTTGCAAAAATCCCAAGAAACGTTCACATTGATTATCGATATCTTCATCCCGAAATCCTTAAAGTCAGGGATTTATTTTAACGTTGTCGTGAGGATTGCCACAAAGTTGCAAGAGTTGGTACATGTATACTCACTTAACTATGCTATTGTACTATAACCAATGTACACAATATAATTTACGATTGATCCGTGGAGTGTTTAACTGGGATATCCTTAGTAAGCAGGAAAAGTTGGTCTTCTTTCTGTAGAACAAAACGACAAGAATAAAAAAAGGTAAAGTTGGTCCAAATTTATAATATATTTATATAGTATGGCTAGAAAGTTCGCAGATTAGTCTGCATTGAAGAATGAGTGACCTGACATAATTCGTCTGCGTCACCACGAAGTGACACTAACCTCGAAAAATCGATATTTTGCGATTTCGATTTTTTTCCCTGATTTGTGATTGCCGCGCACATAATCTATCACCTCAGGAAGTTACTAAGCACAAAGTTAATTAGTTTAGTCAAAACATTAATAAACATTAATTAACATTTTGCAGCTTAATGGGTCAATGCCGAAAATGCGTTTTTGCACGAAGTGTACGCGTTTCACGAAATATTCTTTACCATTCTTTCGCGTGTAAAGTGCACACTACGCGTCAAAAACGGGTTTTGCGTTTTTACGAAGTGACACAAATGTCACGTGATACGCGCCTCACTTCTGGCGTTTTCACGAAGTAGCGCTAACCCATTAGCTAATACATACACGTGGTTAGTGTCACTTCGTGAAAACTCGAACACAGCGTAATCTGAATTTTTGAGTTTTCACGAAGTGACGTTATGGGGAATTAGTTTGATAACTCATTAATAGTAATCAATTTTATTTCAATGAAAATCATACATTAACGGGACATTCAAGATCCCAGCTTTCAGACAATGTATAAATATATGTATTTTTGAGGCTAAAACAATGTTCAGATCACCGTTTCCAAACATCGCCAACTTAAATCGCTTGTATCTCAAACACACATTTTCCACTTCGCGGGGGTTAAGGTCACTTCATTAATTCGTGGTGTCAGTGATTATTGTCTACACAATATATCACGAAAGTAGGCCGACTTGGAACAAGCTGCGCCTGCGCAAACTACTGCACATGTGGTGTAGGATTCTACATCACGTCACATACATGAATACATAAGTCTCGTAGACCTTGTCCCATACCGGTCCGCACAGTCAGCGAGACAGGCAGGGGTGTCAATAGCTTCTCAAAATTTGGGGACGTACCTTGATCAGAACTAATGCAAGCGCGAAGCGCGAAGCGCGAAGCGCGAAGCCCTAGCGGCGTGCCGCTTAAGTGCCCCGAACAAAAAATTGATTCTAGGCGCTCTCTGTGGTGCCGTTGCAATCTGAGGTAATTTTGACCATTTTAACCAATATTTTCTAAGCATATAAGATCATAATTTAAACATTATTTTCGAGGTTGAAGTCATTGAATAAGCTATTGTATTCTGAGCTAAAGGCATGGGTTTCGGGGCCCGTTTAAGGTTAAAACTGTAATAAATGTATAATGCACCGTTTGTATTAGCTTCGTATGAAGTCTTCCATCTATAACTGTAAGCCCCACGAACCCACGTGTCATTATACACGGCCGTAACTGAAGCCACTCATTCTCACCGAGACAGGTAACCAGTCTCAGTCACTGAGCGACAGCGACAGTGAGTCAGTCATTGAGTCAGTCAATAAGGTATAAGGACTATTCTTAAAAATACAATTAATAGTTTCAAAGTACGAAAACGCAAGGGCCAAGTGCATAATTCGATATGCCTTGTTTTGTGTCTAATATCTATAAGACTGTAAACCCCACGAATACATGTGTCATCAAGTCACTCCAAACACGGTGTAACTGAAGCCACTCGTGTGTTGTACACATCGTAAATATCTTACCTGCTGCAGTTTTTCTCGGAGTTCCTCCAGTTCATTACTATTGTCCCTCTCTGAAGCCTGTCGAGCTTTGGACGCGGAGGACTCACCATAGCCCATGGAATTCATCATGCTCAAACTGATGTCCTTCTCTTTCACTGAGACGAGGAGGTACACCTATAGTGAATACACATTCAAGTTTTCAATGCCATAACAATACGTCTTAAGAGTGACTGGTACGAAACTAAACGACAAACTTCTTTAATTACACGTCCTGCCTACATGCAGCACTTATGTGTTCATACTTGTCGATTACATCCCACATGTGCTTGGGCGTGGCAAGTGGGCAACACGTGGAGAGGTACCGGTACACCCTGAAAAGTATCGCCTTTACAGCCTCAATAAGCCTCTGTGCCAATGACGTCACACTTTGTTTACGTGTGTGCTTTCCCATGGTGCTCGCTGGACCGTGGACCCTCACTGGCTTCATAGGAAAGTGCACATGTATAGTCTGACATCATTAGTACAGGGGCTTATTGTTTGAGACTTGTCTGGTGGCGGGCCTTCCTGGTCACCGTTAATTGTATTTTAAAGTGACCCCTTTAGAAAAACAATCCTAGCCAAACCAACGCAATGGTGTGGTAGTCCCGGAGTCAAGTGAGAGCTTAAATCCTCCAGGTGATATGGGGTGACACTGTCTAAGGTGATTTCAATAGCTTGATTGACTGGGGCTAACTTGCGCTGACGTGTGAGGTATTGCCAGGACCCCTTATGACATGTACCTTTTATCAACAACAGTTCGAGTTCAGTGCTGCACCGAAGGATTCAAATAACTTACACAAAGTACTTAGGTAATCCTTACCTTTGGAATGAAATTCAAGCACAGCACTGCAGTGTTGACGATCACTATGGCAACCCCGGGAACCAGGAACGTCATATTGACGTCATCACCCAGGATGGTCATGGTTGGGACAACTAGAGCTATGGTCAAGGCGACGACGTACACTGATGCTGCGATGTATTTACCTGTCATCAAAACACAAGCATTTACATGAACTCTAAAATCTTTACCTACGAAAAAGATTCTTCGCCCGAGGTACGTGAAAAGTATCACAAGTGACCTCGTCGGGAGATTGAATTACTTTCGCAAAAACAAAATCTTGGCACAAAAAACACAAAATCGCTGACTATATGAACAGGATCGGAAAGTTAAAATTCAAAAAGAACCCGGAGATCAATATTTCTATCATGATGCATTACTGTCATTAAGTCGTGTCACGGCGATGTTTCTTGTCTCCCAGGCCAAGAAAAGGCCAAAGGTCAAGAGAACTCCCTTCACGCCGTAGAGGGCGATGGTGAAGTACTGGGCATGCTCACTACTGCAAAACCTGATCATTGGGACGTCATAGATCTCCTTCTCTGGCTCTGTCGTGTCAAGCTGTAAAATGTTTAAAGATAAGAAATTATACAATTTTAATTGAGGCCCAACGATGCAAGGGGTGATTATTTTGTTTCACAAAAATTAATTCCCTCTAAGTCATGCTGATGGCAATGTTCGGCATCATTCTTTGCTGGGGATATCACGATGAAAGACAAGGTCAGTTTTTGTCAACGCATGTAGAACATTAAAACTACATTCTTGACGGCGGTTTTATGTGCACCTACCCGAGGCTCAAGATCTCGACTGGTAACAGTCGTTGTATCCAGGGCAATCCATCCAGCAAAAATGACGCAATCTACGAAGACAGCCGTCAACACTACGCATATAAGCTTCCAGTCCGGTAGGTCCTGAATATCAATAATTACAAATAAATTTGTCAAGCAGCTGTACACTTTTTTTTGGAGTCAGGAAGATCTGGTTTTATGTTTCATTTATTTGAAAGAAAAAAATACGCAGTGTGTGGCTTTGAAACTCTCATTTTGTTTATCATGACGCACATTGTATTTAATACATATATTACATTTTGCCTTCAATTTAATATCTCATATCAAGATTAAACAAAAGATGAAGCATATCTGCTGCCACCAAGAGTTTTGCAAGTGTCCTTGGACAAGCTTCTAAGTTTACCAAACCGCGGCTTCGTTTCTGACATCGGCCTTATATCGCAAAGCAGATGGAAAGAAGCCTGTTACGTTCGAACTAAATGAATCTATAAAGAGAGTGCTCATATTTTTTTGTTTCGTCGATTATCAGCTGCAGATATCGGATTCATACTGTAACGGAGTCTCAAGAGAAGAATATCGACTCCTTGAGCTTGAATCCAAACGAAAAAGGAAACCGAGGTTTCGTAAACCATATTGACCGCTTTCGGTTCTCTGTATTTTTAAAAGGTCGGTTATAGCTTGCACTTGCCGATGCAGCCTTCAAAGAATCTTGTGATAGAAACGCAGAAACAGCGTTGTTAAAATCTATCACATATATCTTTGTGCACAAACAAAAAATCTCCTATTACCCCAATTCTGAAACCTGCACAAACCAATCCTTTTCAAATACTAATCTCGACCAATGCAGAATCGCCTTCAGCAATTTTCCTTCTAGAAATGGTAGTTAAAACAATAGTGTACACTGTCTCCCTGATGCATGTGATGTCAAACAATTTACTAGAAAGTATCTCTCTGAGCTGAGGTACGTACCCGGTACATAGTCTGAGTATCACCCGCTATCCACGGAGCCAAGTCTCCTGTATAACGTCTGATATGTCAAAGCATGCGGGTTTATGCGATCTTGCGCCTCAGCCAATCGGATGCGGAGTCGACTTTATTAAATCGTGACTTCATTTCCTCCCCAAATCAAGACTAAAACTGTGATTCGTCAATTCGAAGGCAGTGTTTTGTAAAACAACAGCAGTCGGGCGCGTGTCGCGTAACACAATACAGAGCGCGTGACCACAGCTTTTGTTGCTGTGTCTAGGTTTTTTTTTTAATCCATGTCCATGGCGCGAGAACGGTTAATGACCGGAGACCCGATATAAAAAGAGAATGACCAAAGACCCGATATAAAAAGCGCCCACTGATTGGTCAAAATCTAGAGGTCAAGATGCGGTTGTCTTGCATTGATCAGCGAATCTGCTCAGGTTTTGGAAAAATTTAACCTTGCCTGCTATTTCACACAGCGTGTAAGAACACTTCAATCAAATTTTAAAATCGCTTTCGGTTCCCAGTACGGAATTCCATTAAGCGAAGGACGAAACGAGTGTTTATGTTGAATGTTTATTGGCATTTTAACCGTACCTGCAAGCTTAATGCCACTCCAAATGCACCTCCTTTCACTGAACGATGAAGTTGCCTGCTTTCCATATTTGAAATGTGATAAAATGTCAATTGAATTTACGCTTGTCGGGGCCCTCAATCATCGAGGGCCGTGTTTATATAGAGATCAGTGGCCCTGACAAGCGTAAATTCAATTGACATTGTAACATTGTATCACGCTTCTAAGGCTTATAACGAAGCAAGAAAAGTGCTCAAAATCTCAGTAAAGACGTGTTCTTTACTTAAATGTAGCTCAGTTGGTGCTGTAGGGCCTATTTTCCGTAGGATCAGATTTCAATAAAAAAAAATTGCTGTGTCATGTTTTTGAATTGCGCCCGAAACATCCGGGCCCCACGATCTCATTCAACTGATTACAGCTACGCACTGATGTCACGTAGGTCATGGGCCAACATCTGTATCAGGTCTAGAAGTTGAGGTTCGTCTTAACTTTCTGGTGTCACCTTGCAGTAAGGTCAAGTTCACTAATTCGATAGTGCTGAATCTGAATCTGGTTGTTCGCATTGGCCAAAATTGCACATTAACCTCATGACGACAGTTTTTCTCATTATTTTGCCCATTTTTGGTCAAAAATAGTATTTTTGCCATAACTTCTTTGTTTTATGTTTAAATGCTTTCAAAATTGACAGAACAGATAAATAGCAAGTCGGCATGAAAAATATAAGTCATTATTGATAAATAATTTATAAATTCCGATATTACAAACAAATTCCTATTTTTATTTCTATTGTTGTAATAATATTACGTGATATTACTATTTTTCCTTGGTTGGCTAACATCGTCTTCTGTATAATGATTGAATGCATTACTGAAAAATAACTGCGATGACAGAATAGAATGAACAATACGTTGATTGTAGTGGTCAAAGTCGTTCCATAACACAAGATAATCTTTTAGGTAAATATTACTCACAATCTGTTGGAATTTCTTCACTGCACGGCTGAATATAGCGTGTATGCGGTAGGTCTTCATAAAAATAGAACCGAAAGCAAACGAAAGCCCGAGGGAGATAAGCATCCTCTCCAGCTGAAATAAACAAGAATACATGTACAAATCCCCGACGAGGGTTCTCAAAACACGTAAAATATCAACGTGCTTTTCAGGATGGAATAATGTCTAAAAAACAATACCTAAAACATATGCAAGGTCGTTTTTAAAAGCTTCCGGTCAATTGCCTGTTTAATCCTGAAAAACAAAGGTGGATTGCTTGATATTCCAAGTGTTTTTATCACTTTGAAAGGATTGAGATTAAAATTGAACTCACAAAATAAGCCCCCCAAAAGGCGGTATATACCGTATAATTCCTTTTGCTACAGAGTATCACGTTCATAGCTTTTTCGAAACATTTGTCAACTGTGGACGATCCTCTTTAAAAAAAAAAAATGAAGGACGTTTTGACTGTTCATGGGCAAGAACTTCAAATGTATACAAGCGTTATCACAATGGCGCTCAATTTTTGCAAACAAAGATTGTTCACTGTAAAACCTAGTGTTTAACTTTTAAACATTTTAACATATTAATAATAACATTCATTGTTCGGAGATCCATAATCATAAACAAATAATTAAACAACCTGTTTATTCATCTTGTTTAACTGATAAGCGTTTCTAAACAGCTAAGTTCACGAAGCGTTTATGTAAACGAGGGTTTAGAAATTGCCATACTGCAAGTAACATTTCAGTTGAAAGCACAGATCGGCAGTTCCCAAGATTTGATACTGCAATAGTCGAGCGCTCGCGCGAGAGTATTGCTGCGTTGCATAATTAGCGAAGATGCTTGATCACCGCACGTTACAACCGTTGCGCGAGCGCGCGCGACTGACTATAAGCCATCTCTCGATCGCTGATTGGTTCCCCGGAAAGCCTTGGGAGAAGAGGAAGAAAAAAAAGTTAAACCGGCCAAGAAATGGCCAAGACGTTAGTGCGAGTATGCACGGTGGTCTAATTGCTGTGCCATAGAGGGCTTACTATATATACACTCTCAAATGCATGCTGGTGTGCAAATGCTTCGCTCGTACCCCCCGCCCTGTAAACAGGACGCTGGGATACTCTGATGAATTCACGCTCAGATTGGTTGGATTTTGCGTGGACAGTGACCTGGGCGTCATCAAGGTCATGACATGACTCTTGGCCGTTATGTTAAGCCGTTAAGTGTATTTCATTACTCTTTATTCCAGTTTTTTTTTTTTTTTTTGTGCAAATGCATCCTGGTGTGCGCGTTCAGCGTTGCGCGTAGCGCGTATTGTTCCAAAGAGCCATCGCTACAACGTTGGGTATAAAAATTTTCGTGAAGGGGTGGTTTGGAAGACAAAAGTACATTTTCCTCCAGTTTTGTATTGAAATAAAAGTTCAAATATATCAAATGACAAGGATTATTATTTTAGTTATATACAACAAATATTGAGTGGCTTTAAATTGTGAAATGGGAGAAATATTATCGCTCAGTAAAATCTGGACTTTCCAGTTCACTCGGCTTCGCCTCGTGAAATGGAAAAGTCCAGATTTTACCTTGCAATAATATTCCTCCCATTCCACGCCGAGCCACTCAATATTGTACCAGGTATACGCACGAAGGTGCTTCGCGCACTTGATTTCTCTTTGATCAATAATTATGACTGTTTGCCCAATTACACGCGCGCATCAAATTAAGAACGCGTGCGGCATGCGCGTAAGCACACTCACGTGACACTTGACGATGATAGCCGTATCAGACAGGTCTTTCTTGTCCCATCCTGTAGCGAAGACGGAGGCGTAAAGAAACAGACAACCAACCAGAGTCAGGTTACCCAGGAGAGGACTCGACATCTTGATGGCTCTGGATCGTGGAAAGTTAACAATGCGAATTACTGAAATGCGCTTGTGAGAAGTTTATATATCAGCATATGATTTTACAATATCTATTTTTAGGACAGATAGTAAAGTTTATATTTCTACAGCCGCCAGTTTCGTTTCTAGTGCCACATCAAACACCTTGAGATTCTGTGGAAACATTGTTAGCTTTTTGGTATTTGTTCGGATTTAGGGTCGGTAAAAAAAGGCAACGTGGCTTCTGAAGAATTAAGACGCTTGACTTGGTGTCTCCGGCTTAATATCATTTTCGTGCTTCCTTCAAGAGCATCTCATCCTAAAATACGAAGCCAACAACTGGGGTATCTTCATTTTCCTTGACATTAGCTACTTCTAAAATGACAAAAGCGTCGTCGTTGAAGCCAAAACCGGCAAAACTGAATCATATGTGTGAAGTTGTACCTCCTGTGTTTGTATCTGATGTTAAGGAAGAGGAACACTAACGCCAGGACGGCACCGAACGAGGCTAGGGAGAAGAGAATCGCCCGTGCGGTGGACGAGACCTCCAGGACCAGGGACCTCCTTGTAATGCCATCCACCGGAACATGGCCACCTGAGTAAAGGTTACAAGTAATAAAATCGGCTCGTAGGCAATTTGATTAGAAAGATCGAGTATAGTAAATCAAACTTTAACTGTAAGCTTGGTATTTGCTTCCGCTTACTGAGAGTTCGTTGCGTTTGAGGATAATTTCAAAACAGCTCCGAAACCAAGGAAGTATGTGTCAAATGTCCAGCTTTTGCTTTTCATACGCTTTAAAGATACAGTCCATCATTAATTTTGCAACCATCCAAAAAGTAGCTGACGTAACTATTGTTGAAAAACATACTTGGTTTAAAGATGGTAATGGAACTTAAATCCCTGTGAAATTATTCTTTCTGGCAAGCTGTCATTTTGAAGAAATCAATGAAAGAAGTCTACAGACGCATCGTTGTAATGTCCGTTAGTAAATCGGTTTGTTTTAGCAAGCGTTGACACAACGCACACGCGCGCAGTTGCTATAATTCGTCGGTTCAGTGCGCGACATCGCGTAACTGCAATCGGCTCAGTGAGAACGCGTCGATGTCTCGGACGCTGAATTCATGAACATATAAATGCACAAATTACAAATGATGGACTCTGGCTTTAAGGACTTTCAATTACCTGGCCACTGGATACTCGTGGTCTCAGAATTTACCAGGACAGCCTCCTGAATCTTGTAGTGCATCACGTTCTTCAAACTTGTGCCTTAGAGAGGAAATATAAAGAAAATTCATACTTCACAATGTTCTTAGTTGGTCAGTACGCCAACTAATTATTGAAATAATTTGCACTCATTTAGGGTTCAACGGTTGTTTTATGCGTGCATTTTTAGTTTTTATATAGTCCCATATAAGACATGACTCTTGATTTGGCCTAACATGCAAGTTACATATAAAACAACGTTATTGTGATATTTAAGTAATATTTACTTTTAATCGTGAACTTCAATTGTAGTCCGAAATCAATTTTCAGGGGAAAAAAAGTGACATTGCAATGTTTTTACCTTGGGCCTGATCAATGTAGATCGTCTGTGCTACACGCTGGCCATCCTCAATGTGAACACGACCCTACCGAGAAATCAGAGGGATAGTTATCGCACTGTATATTTGTGTCTCTCTACAGAGCATGCACGCACATGAACAAAGTACCCAGGTTCAACCAAACAAAAAGTCTCTCTCACCGTGACCATATTAACAACATAACCCGATTAGGCCTAATATCGTAAACGGCTGTGGACAGACATCACTGCATTACTCCATACAGATACTTTCAATGGTAAACTTTGATCATAATTGCCTGATAAGTGTGATCTTCTTGGGCTACTTCCATTCCGTGAATCCACCGCTGTCGCTAAAGTTAATCAAGACAAAACCCCTTTTTGGTCTCCGATACACTTCATGCGTCCAATCCGTATGTCATGCCTCATTTCATTCACACCAAAAATGATGACCTTTTTGCAAGTGTCCTGAAACTGCACTATAGTGTATTCGAATTTGATTATGCATACTAAAAGCTTCAACTGCTTTCAAGTGGTAAAGAAAGAGCATTCTCTGACCTTCGTTTTCATAATTATATTACTCATTATTATATCACTGATCAATTTGACATCTCAATACATGCATAGCATAGAAGCCCTACAAGCACAGATATAACTTACCGACAGTCCAGAGAACTCCATGTTATCGGCGTGATTCAAAATCACCCTTGCCATCTCGGTGTCGGAATAGCTGAAATCTTCAAGTCTTCGAGGAGGTTGCAGACGATGCAGGTCCGCTATGGAGGAATTCAAGGCCAGTGCCACAGACACGATGCCGTCGTGCGTTACCGGGACCATGTAATGACTGAATGGGAAAATGCTGTTGTAGTAGTCGTAATGCTCTGGCAAAGGTTTCTGTGAATTGCATCAAATGAAGCATAACCTTCAGAGTTCTCACAGTGTAAGATTATAATCATTATAAAATGCGAATGGTTTTGTAGACGTAGTTATCCGAATCATATTTTCGAGAGAAAAAAATGGAGAGAACGGTTGGTTGTATTCGAGGCAAAAGTAATTTTCCTCGTAGGCTTGTATCATCACTAACCTTCAAAAAGTTGATTAAATTTTAATGTAACATTAAATTTAATCAGAATTGTGCGCATCTATAATATATGGGGAGTATTTCTCTCTTCTTTTTGAGATAAATCCCGTTTATCAGTTGAATATCTGCAATGATTTCCATTTTTGTTCATACCTCTTACAAAAGATATATTAAAACGTAATTTTAATCTTCTTATGAAATATTTTTTTATAAATTTATATGTAGATTATTTCCAGAGAAAAAACCACGCCGACCATACTTGTATAATGATACTATATTCAAGAGCTCTTATCTGTAGTACAAATAGGGCCTTATTTCATAAAATCGTGTATCAAATTCTAGGCCAAGCAAAAATCAGCTAAGAACTCATGTGCTACAATCCTGGCCAAATCTCGCTGGGCCCCTTGCCCCGCACAATGTTGTTTCTCATTGCGTGGTAGTGTGCGCTCCATCAGCTGAGGAGAACAACATTGACCGGGGGAGCGGGGGAGTGGGTGACCGTGGCAGGCTCAGGAAGTACCCCAACCATTTTGGCCGGGATTGTAGATAAATGTGGCCAAGATCAAAATGGCGAACGTATACCACTCCGTTGAAGTCCAGCTCTGGTAGACCCTGGGAGCGATGTTTGACGTTGAAATGTAGGGATAAATCCACAGCAGAGATGATCTCCTCTTCCGTACAAGGCTCGATATCTGACGGTGTGCCGACCAGCCACCATTCAAAGTTGGCCCAGTCCGGCGGTATCAAGACGTACCTGGCACCGGTCAATCCGGCCAAGTAAGCCTGCAACACGAATTTCGCATTAGGGAAAAGATAACGAGTGTTTTACTCCCAAAGAGTGTACATTCACTCTATCTAATGGGACCAAACGTTTTAGGGGGTATCTTATCTAAATTCAGTTCGAATAAAGACGGTCTTCACTCGAGTTTCCGCTGGATGATTTTTTTTTATTCAGTATTTCAATCTAAACTTAGAGTGATTTTCACACTAAATCGTCGATAGTTCTTAGTTTCACTCTTTGGAAATGAGAGGTTGTGCTATATGGTTTTGCTTCAATTAGAGAGCTTGGCAATTAACGGATAGGAAAGGCGCTATGATTCATGACTGCCCGTAATGACAGGCCATGTCCTGTCATGTGAGGTTGTGATGACATCACGAACCTCTTTAACAATTCAAAATGTCTACACAAAGGCCACCGTTGCTATAGTTACGCCTTACACTGGAGTCAGCGACATTTTTATGAGAATAAGGAGATTTCCTCGTATATAGAAGATCTTAAGCAAACTCCTTCCCCGTTCCAAGTGAGGGCAAACATTTTTATGGCGATACGTTACCCAAGAATTCCGCGCTGGTAATCACCACTTCGCGCATAGTATTGTCAACAAAATGAACAAAACTCTCTGAGCCAAGTGGTCCAAGTTTCAAGAATACTTGGGCAAGCACAAGTCCTTGAAATACGTTAATTATTAGCGTGGAATTTTCTTCGCTTTTCTAGGTCTGTTGAGAGTGATTCTTTGGTGCATAGCCATGGATTCGCCCATCTCTTAAGCATCATTAAGCATCAATATGTCCATGAACTTACCTGACAGAAAAAGTTCTGAGTCGCCAGAATGCTTGAAAATCCGGTATATATGATTCTGACATCTTGGCGCTAGAATCAAATCAAAGATAAAGTGCAATATTATTGTTCTAACAAGAAGGGTTACACAATTTTTCCAAAGGTCGGTTATGACAACTTGTTTCATTTGTTTTCATTGCTAATTATACTCTTCTATGTCTGGTTTTGCATTCCCGATTTTCTATTTCCAGCTTAAAAATAGAACTCACAATTGGAATTGAAATATCCGGGGAAATCGATGATATTTAAAATCATATGAATGAAATACCTTGAGGTTTTGAAGATGCACTTGCAACAAATTGATGTTTTTGATTCCTTCAGATGCCACTATTTCGACCTCATCAGCCTCTAAAATCTCACGAAAGTCCTTCATATGCTATGAAAAAAAACACCTTGGAATTATTTGATATTTTGGCGCTCCATACAAAACAAATGATATGGCAAGTCTTTGGTGACAGGTGTAAATCGCCAATCATTGAACAACATAACGCCACTAAAATGAATAATGTGTCATAAAGAAAACTATTATGTTTCTTTTCGATGTACAGCGTGCGATCCATATGAAATGAGTAACTATTATTGACATATTTAACACAACAGTGACGTAAATCAGTGCCAGGGACTGCGGGATGGGGGATGACTAAAATCAAAATTCGAAACGTAGAAATTCGAAAAGCGGGGTGGGGGGGGGGGCTTGCTGGACCTATTGTACTTTTCACTGGTTTTTCTTAACTACACGAAACCAAGGGAATGTCCACACTTGGTATGTAACGTAAACATGTGTGTGTGGGTGGGGGGGGGGGGGGGTGTGTGTGTTGGGGGGGAGGTTGGTCCAATAGCCCCCTCCCCCCGATCAAAATGTGGGAGGATATACCTACATCCCCCGGGATTTAATACGCGTATACACCCCTCTAACGCAATCGCTGCACGCGTTATGCGTAATGAGAAGTTTGTTGACCACTAATGTTCATAATTTGCTCTGAGTGCGAAGGAAAGTTTGGATAGTACGACACAATATTGGTAAGAGTATCTCTTTGTGTGGAAAATAACCGTCTCTATGTTTTAATTTCCCCTTTTTTTTTACTACAATCTTATAAAGTCAAATAGAGTTATCAAATTTTTGAGTAAATATGCAACACAGGCAGGAATATTACTTTGTGCTTAAAGTTTCGCTGTATTCGTGAATGCAGTATTTTTTATTCCCCAAGAGCAGATTACTGGATGGTCTTGTAAGGCATTATTTCCTTGTACCTTGTACAGCGTTTTTTTCTCCAAGAGATCATATACCGACGTGATATGCCTAAATAACATCAAAAAGATACATCTTTACATCCAACATGGACGTATGAGTATCCTCACGTTTTGAAAGGCGGCGTTCTCCTCGAAGATGAATGCGATACGCCTCCACCCCATCTCGCTTATAAATGCTGCCACAGCCAGTAATCGGGACCTGTCACTCGTGTCGGCTATCACGGTGTACGGGTGCACGCTGCGATCTGCTAGCGCTGGGCTTGATGCTACACACATCTGTCAGTTAAGAATTCATCATAAATGAAGTATTCTAAATCTCGGTTTCGTCTCTGGCTTGGGCTTCACCGTTCTTGTCCAAAACATAGAAAAATTCTAACATTTTGGGATGATTTTATAAGGCTCCAATGTTTCTGAAGCAGATTAGGCCAATACGAGTTATTAAATAGTTTTAAACACTAACCGTCGATAATACAATTCCTTCTAGAAATGGTACTTAAAACATTAGAAAGACACTAAATGTCTCCCCAATAACCAACATATCCCTAAATGTGTGTTTTGCTGGCTTCAAACGCTCTTTTCAAGACCGATTGGAGTCTGGATGTTGATAATCACCCGAGCCGAAACTCTCATTCATAAATACCTTTTCGGTCAAAAAAATAATAACTTTTCGGTCCAAAAGTCAAAACAAGTCAAAAAGTAAAAATTTCCAACGTTTTCTTTCAATAATTTTACGTCATGTTTTTCGAAACACCCCTGTAGCTATATTATGGCAGTGTCCATGTCGTAAACAACTCCTTATATGGAGAAAGTAGCTGTGCCGGTGTAGTGTGAATTTAGGACTATGAAATCAGACTCACTGGTAGAATTGCGCATGCCTACGTGTGCACTGTGAACGTTTTATTAACCAATAAAACGGGAAAAAATGCTGGAACTGGCTATATAGATGTAGTCAACTCGGTGCAAGGTTTACCATATTCTAATCAAATCTGATTACTTTTTGAAGAATGGGCTTCTTGACTGCTTAAAATCACCTGAACGATGTTGAATCTTGCTGCTACCTTGTTGACTATGATTGCCTCCTGAGCTAGGAGTGGTCCCCATATGATTGGTACCGGTGCTCCGGAGTAGGCTAGATTGTAGAGTATTCGCAACCCTTCCTCCGGATCGGCTTTCTACAAAGAATATTATTAGGGACACAGGAGACTGAGGTGCGTGAGTGTCACTAAAATCATGAACGCCTTTGTTTCTTTAGTAGGACATATAATCGATTACATTCTAAACCTAATCCTAACCGTAACTTCTTCCAATACACTGTAACTATAACCCGCACCTGCACCTATAACCCTTACCCTATTTATTTAATCATAGCCATAATCCTTCACCTGTCACGCCTATCACGTCAATCAAACTGATACTAACTCAGTTCAATTTATACAACATTTATTTCTATCCAACAACAACCAAAACGCAATAGCTTGTACATTCAGGGAAATCAAAATAAATCATGTATAAGAAGAGCAAACATATTTACAAGTATAATTTACAAGAAAGCTCGTCAACGGCAGGTGCTAAAAGAACACTTAACACTCAAAAACACTTTTTTTTTTTGGTTGATGTGCGCCTAACAGGCTGCCTCGCTCTACAAATAGCTCCACCATTTTTGCAAAACTTGAGGCTTAAGTATCTCCGATCGTGCTAGTTTCAGCACAGGATACACTGTCTTCAACTTCTGAATGCTCTGATCCTTGTCTTGGAACTGCACTCTCCCATGATTTGGAGGTTTTTGAGGTAACTTTTCTCGTATCTGCATGCTCTCCAAACAAGTGAACCAATGTACATGTAGACATTTTGTTGGTTTGTGCATGCCCAGTCAAGCTGTCAGATCAGCGGAGGAGCACAATTGGACCCCACCTTGTGATCACTAGGTGAACAATTGATCCATTATCTCTCGAACTCAATAACATAGTATCTGGACAATGGGACCTGCTTGGTGCCTTGTGTTGTCCTTTCTCCTGCTTAGTCCATGCTTCACCCTGCAAGCTAGACCCACCTGCAGTTTGGATGATTTAACTCCCCATATCTGTGGGAAACGGCCCATTTGCTGTAAGTTTCTGGGTAAAAGGGTACCCTTCTACAACAACTCAACTGCCACATTTCAAATTCAACTGCTTAGATCGGGTGATATCAACCCCAATCCCGGTCCTTGCCCGAGAGATACCCACCCTTGCAACCACCATAACATTATCACAGGTCAACAGGAAACGGTGACCCTATTCCGGAGTTACTCTATTCGAAGGATGAACTCCGCCGATATTACAACCCAAATGTACGTCTTTCCATTGATGTCTGGCGTTCAATAAAATCACTGAACATTCTTGCAAGGACGGTAGGACCCATCGAGGATGCAGAGCTGGTACTCGAAAGCAAAAACGTCACAGTGGAACTGCCACTGTGCATCCCATAACTGTCCTCAGCCGTCCAAGAGCGCATATGCAACGTAGTCCTAAGTACACCACGGGCCCAAATCATAACAATCTCCTCACAGTCAAATGTGTTTCAAACTTCAATGACACAAATTTGAGTGTTTGCGCATGGAATGCCCATTCAATCAGAAAAAAGTCGACCATTCTATGTGACTACATTATGGAAAGAGATATTGATGTTATATTCCTAATTGAAACCTGGCTATATCATGATGACAATGTTATCACTGGCGAATGTTCACCTCCGGGTTATTCTTTCATCAACATTCCCCGTGGAGGTACTGACTTCCATGGAGGCATTGGTGTGATTTATAAAACCCAATTGAATCTCAAGACCGTGCCGGGACCAATTACTACTACCACTTTTGAGCATGTCGTGCTGACGGATCAAACAAACCCAATATTGTTTGTCGTCATATACAGACCTCCACCATCACAGTCTAACAAGTTTAAATCTTCAGATTTCCTGACTGAATTTGACAACTTTGTTAATGAAATTGCCATAATTCCTGGCAAGCTTCTCATGCCCGGCGATTTCAACGTCCATATTGATGAGCCAACAAAATCTGAGTCTTCAAAATTCCTCGCTACACTCGCAAGTGTAGACCTTCACCAATTTGTGTCAGGTCCCACCCATAAATATGGCCACACGTTGGACCTGCTCATTGGTCGTCTGGAAGACAAGTTGGTCCAAAACTGTTCTGTGCACGAGAACCTGATGTCCGGTCATCATGCAGTGCACTTTCAACTTAACCGTACTAAACCGGATGCACAGATGATACACTCCGAAATGCGTAACTTTAGGGATATTGATACCGACGCGCTTTCCTGCGATTTCAAGGAGAGACTCGAGCCTCTACTTGCACTTAGCAATGTTGATGATCAGTTTCATTTCTATAATGAAACTATTCGACAGATCCTCCACGAGCACTGCCCCGTCAGACAACTCGACCGTGCTGTACGGCCGAGATCCCCCTGGTACGTACAACCACAACATCCATGGAGCAAGGGGCGTCAGGCGTCGACTGTAGCGAAGGTGGCGGAAAAGCAAACTTGACAGTGATCGCGATGCCTACTTGGCGCAACTGTCATTGCTCTCCGAACTTATCTAGTCAGCCAAGGCATCATACTTTAAAGATAAACTAACCACTTGCAATGTCAAAGATATCTACCGGACTATCCAAAAACTCCTTAACAATAGTTCCACTAAGTTCGCTACTGGTCATTCTAAGAAGATTATTTGTGATCGCTTTGCCCTGTTTTTCAGTGATAAAGTTGTTCAGATCAGACGTGGCCTTGATAGTATCATTCAATCAGTCCCCATGCATACCATTCCTGGCCATGTTTCCAATGTTATCACCCATCCACTCTCTGAATTTGAATGTGTTGATGAACAGGAAATTATCAAATTCATCACTGGTTCCTCTAACAAATCCTGTTCTCTTGATTCAATGCCTACTTGGCTGCTTAAAGCAAATGCCCATGTTCTTGCGCCATTCATAAAATGTATGATTAACTCTTCCTTTTCCACAGGTACCTTCCCGCATGACTTGTCTCAGGCTATTGTCACCCCCATACTAAAAAAAACCTAATCTGGATGTAGACGAGCTAAAGAATTACCGTCCAGTATCCAATATTCCTTTTTTTATCCAAACTCATGGAGAGAATTGTATTAAATCGTGTCAATAACCATGTCAACGACAATTCCCTACATCAACCTTTTCAATCTGCCTATAAGAGCAACAATACTAAGACTGGTTTATTGCGGGTGAAAAATGACATTATGCGAGCCATCGACAACAAGATGGCGGTTCTACTTGTCATGTTAGATCTTTCGTCCGCTTTTGACACCATCGACCACACTCTGTTAATAGCGAGACTTGAAACATCTTTTGGTCTCCATGGGTTAGCTCTGAATTGGTTCCACAGCTATCCTTGGAGGACGCCAAAATCGCGTACGTGTTGCTGGGGTGCTTTCGGATGAACAGCCTGTAGATTTTGGCGTTCCCCACGGTTCAGTTGTTGGGCCTTATACACTCTTTACTTTCTACACCAAACCGGTTTCTGACATCATTGAGAATCATCATCTGAACTATCACATTTATGCTGATGATACACAGATTTATACCAGTTTCAATCCATCAATCTCTGGAGATTCTAAAATAGCTATTGACAAACTATCAGCATGTATCACTGACATCAAATTCTGGATGTGTTCAAACAAACTTCAGCTTAATGATGATAAAACAGAATTTTTTATTGCCGCTTCTCCCCGTAGCATCAATTCTCTCTCTGACCTGACACTTCAAGTAGGATCTACCACTATCAAACCTTCACCTTTCATCAAAAACCTTGGTGTGGTTTTTGACTCTACAATGTCTATGCCACAACATGTCACAACAATCTGCAGATCTGTTAACTTTCATCTACGCAATATAAATCGTATTCGGAAGTTTATCGATCAGAACACTTGTCACCATGCAGTACGTTCGCTAATCACATCTCGCCTTGACTACTGCAATTCTCTTTTATACGGCATAAGTCAAGGAGACAGAAACAGGTTACAAAAACTTCAGAACCGTGCAGCCAGACTCATTCTCTGTGTAAGCCGCTCTACTGAGGCCTCACCGCTCCTGCATCAATTACATTGGCTGCTGATTGAATCACGTATTCTTTTCAAATTAATTCTATACGTTTACAAAACACAACACTGTCTGGCTCCTTCCTACCTGACCGATTTACTCTCTTTGTTTCAATCAGGTAGGGCAGGGCTTAGGTCTTCATTTGTTCCTATTAACACTAAAACCACAGGTGACAAAGCTTTCTCGATTGCTGGCCCCAGGGAGTGGAACAAGATCCCTCAACACATCCGACTTGCATCGTCAATCATCACCTTCAAGAAATCTCTCAAAACACATCTGTTTCTTTAATCAATTCACCTTCATCTTTACCTCTCATTATCTCCTGGTTCCCTTGAGTCATTCTTAAATTAAGTTTTTGTTTTGTTTTTGTTTTTGCCTTGTTTATTTGTAATTTTGTAGTTTTGTACAGCGCTTTGATCTTTGTTAAAAGCCCTTTATAAATGCTCCATTTATTATTATTATCATAAAAGCGAAGCTTGTATATGGAAAGCCTTTATTACAGAAAACAAAATAATATTATGCACTGGGAAAGATGGACAAGACAAAGACAAAACGGGACAAATAACACCAAATGGAACTATAAAGGAGTCAGCTAATAGCTTGTGGAGGAATCAAACATACTAGATATAAGGAGCAAATGGCAAAAGAAGTGGAAAACAGAGGCAAACAGAGATGAGAGTAAAGTATGATTTAAACAGGCCCAAGGATGGTTTGGTCGGATCGACTCATCGATGGGGTTCCATACACGAGGTCAATGATACCTAAGGGTGTTCATGGAAAAAGATGTGCGAGTGAAAGGCAGGTAGAGAGTATTACGGGACCCAGTGAAATTACTGTGAATTTCGTGTAAAGTGGTGAAAAAAGAGGGAAAAATACTTGAGGAAGTAGACCATAGTACATGAAAAGACCCTTTTGATGTTTGTTAATGTCAAAGAGTGTCAGAGTGTTGAGACGAGCGAAAGGTGGTGTAGTGTGTTCACGAGGGTGAGAATTAGTACAGATTCTGAGGGCTCGTTTTTAAATAATAGCGAGGAAATTTCATTTAAATAATGGCGAGGGAATTTCATTTATTCGTGCTTGTGCGTGCCCAGACTGTGGTATGGCAAGATGAGTGTGTTATATTATAGGGTGATTAGTGTTGAAGATGGAAGGAAATAACGAAGTTTGGACAGAACACCAATATTTGAGAGATGACATTGGAAATTGAAGAAATGTGATCACAGCTTGTCATTAATAAACACACCCAGAAATTGAACAGCATGAACCGTTGTTATTGGGTAATTGTCTGTTTTTAATAACAGGTGCTGTGAAAACTCTGTGATCTACTGGATACCATACATTTGGTCTTGCATGAATTCAATGACAGCTTGTTAGCTCTAATCCAAACAGCTTTGGTGTAAATGGTTTAGGCGAATTTATTTCTCAGTGTGCAAGAGCTGACGTTTTCTTTTCATGATAGCAGCGCTCCTGCAGCAGGACAGGTGCAGCGCGCGATATAAATGCGCGCTCTCTTACGTAAAGGCCCTAGTCACACTGTCTGCGATCTTATATGCGCTCTCACTGCGTCCTTGAAAAATAGCTGGGGGCCTGTCACATTATATGCGATCTCATAGGAGACCTTACGGCGACCAAAAATATTTCATAAATTTAACAATCGCAGCGAGGACGCAAGAAAATGACAACTTTCTGTCTCAAAGAAGCTCAAGCTACGCTCATACTGTGCTCTTCCCGCGCTTACTATGCGCCCAACTAGCTCTCTATGTGCCCCTGTCAAGCTCAATTACTGGATCTAGTCGCTGCCGCTGCGCTGTCACTGCGTTCACACTACGCTCTGCTCGCTGTTGATACGTCCTTTTATAGCTCGCGTCGCACTCTCTATTCGACCAAAATACGCTCATTGACGTCACTTGCGCTGTATAAATACCACGACAAAACGGTCAACACACAGTCCAGTTTCAAAATTATTCTACAAGTTCATAGCCTTGGTCAATGCTCTCGTCGTTATTCGTCCCGTACGCGGTCAATCGTCGGCATATATCCTCACGCGCTATGCACATGCATGTAAAAATACAGCGCGAACAGCGACCTCATGCGGCCTTTATTTTTATATGCAAATCAGTACGGGACGATCGAGAGCCTTGGTTCAATCGTCGGCAAAAGCTTATGTTTTTCTTTATTTTGCTCTGGATTTCTAGCGCACGACCTCGTATGCGAATACAGATAAGTGTAGGCGGGGCTAATATGTGGAGTGTCCAATCACACCTTGGTAAATCCGGACGTCATCAAATTATTTGCAGCTATTCGCCTTTTGCGGTCGTGACAGGAACCACACTTTTTGTGCATGGATTATGTACGGTGCCACGTTTCACTATGCAAGTTTCCACGCAACGATCGACCAATAAGAAAATGACATTTAAGGTCAGCTAAGGCTATTAACATAATGAGCACCACCCCCAAAACCTCACATGGACGATTGAACCAAGGCTCTCGATCATCCCCAACTGATTTGCATATAAAAATAGTGACCGCGTGAGGTCGCTGTTCGCGCTGTATTTTTTTTACATGCATGTGCATAGCGCGTGAGGATATATGCCGACGATTGACCGCGTACGGGACGAATAACGACGAGAGCATTGACCAAGGCTAACAAGTTCATCGCAGTCGACTTACTTTGTCATGGAGACTACATCGACTGCCTTGCGCCTATAGGCTTCCTCAATGCCACTTCAATGTCGCACGATTCACGCTCGCACAGCGCCCGAGATGCGTCATTACGGCGTCCTGGCCAGGGAGCAGAGGTGTTGCGATTGTTTTGAGCATGTTCAAAGACCTTGGCGCTCATCGGAGACCATTAAGACCCTCTGGCGCCCATCTGGCGACCTATGTAGTTGTCGCTGCGATGTGGTAGTTGTTTCTGCGCCCCAGCTATTTTTCAAGGACGCAGTGAGAGCGCATTATAAGATCGCAGACAGTGTGACAGGGCCTTAACGTTTTGTATCACGCCAAGTTTCATATTTGATTTCGCCGCAGGGTGATTCCGTGTCAATGGGTGGTTGAATATTCTTTGGTTTACCCCATCAAATATCTGCATACAGTATTACATACGAAATTTGAGATGATATGAACTGCATTGGTAGGGAAAATGTGTCTTCTGAACTCTGAAGATAATGCAGTTAATGATGATGCAAGGTGAATATAGGTTTCATTCTTTTCCATAGCTCGCCTTCCCCTCCCCGCCCTTTGTTTTTTCTAATTTACCACACCTGGGCCGAAAATAGTGTTATGCAAATGTTCCTCGTCTTTGTCGAAGAGATTTCTTTTATGTAAAGTATTTCCATAGTTGGTAGTTCACATTAATGTTTTAATATTTAAGTGGGTGGATGTTAACGCAATACAGCCTTGGGCAGCAATTACAAAGGCAGTTGCAAATTAATCATAAGTGAAATTTAATGAAAATAGAACCACCCGATTTTTTTATGCGACCTTTAATGGCATTTGATTTGACAACATAGGCTGTACATAGGTCCTGACAGAAGCTTAGGTAAGGGGTATCTTATATCTCCGTGGCTGCTGTTGAGATTAAAAACAAATGCCTTTTGTGTGACTCGAATCTTTTAATCAGACATGAAGATTAATTCGGCATCCAGAGCTGGCCTGTATGCCACATGATCGTAAAAGAAAAACTGCCACAATTGGTGTGCTCGTTTAATCATACATTTACAAAGGTGGATAAACGTGTGAATTATTGTAGGCCACGTACTTGATAAATTTAGGAAAGATATGAGAACTAAAATATATTTCTTTGGGGGTCTTATTGAGCATCGAAAGAAGGGGCGGGCGTTCTCGTCAGTTAACTTTGTCGTGTGTGTTTTTCTTTTTGGGTCGCACGCGATATGACAAGGTTTGAGAGGTGGGATGTCCGTTCAGATTGTTCTGCTATGTGTTGCACTATCTAATAGGTTTTATATAAGGAGTGTAAAGGGAATACACAATGTTTTAAGTTTTGTGTTCATAGATTCTTGAAAAACCAAGAAAAAAAAACACGTTCTTGTAGTCTGGTTCCCCGACCCCGCTACAAATGATTTCTTTTATGTAAAGTATTTCCATAGTTGGTAGTTCACATTAATGTTTTGATATTTAAGTGGGTGGATGTTAACGCAATACAGCCTTGGGTAGCAATTACAAAGGCAGTTGCAATTTAATCATAAGTGGAATTTAATGAAAATAGAACCACCCAATTTAATGAGACCTTACATATAGCCTAAAGGCACGTTTTATTTGATTTGACAACATAGGTGTATATAGGTCCCGACAGCGGCTAACGTAGGGGGAATCTTATATCTCAGTGCATGTTGTTGAGATTGAAAATAAATGCCTTTTGTGTGACTTGAATCGTTTTAATCAGACATGAAGATTAATTCGGCATCCAGAGCTGGCCTGCATGTATGCCACATGATCGTAAAAAGAAAAGTAAAGATATTTAGAAATTAAATATATTTCTTTGGGGGTCTAATTGAGCATCGACAGAAGGGGACGTTATCGTCAGTTAACTTGGTCGTGTGTGTTTTTCTTGTCGCACGCGATATGACAATGTTTGCGAAGTGGGATGTCCTTTCAGATTGTCCTGCTATACAGGGTGAGTAAAAAAACGAAACCCAAATGTCGGGACTATTGTTTTATTGAAGTTCTGCATGTAGCACGTTCAAAATCTAGGATCTATGTACTTTTCAAGTTACGGAATTTTAAACACAACCACCGTTTTAAAGTTCTGTCAACGGATCACAAAAAAGGTGTGCGTTCTTTCAGCAAAACGAAACAATTCACACACATCCAAGAACACTGAACATTTTGTGATCCGTGGACAGAACTCTAAAACGGTGGTTGTGTTTAAAATTCCGTAACTTGAAAAGTGCATGAGTGATTTGAATGATTCTTGTACTAAATGAAAGCTTATGAATTGGACTTTCATATCCTAGATTTTGAAAGTGCTATGGTCCCAACAGTTTAAAACAATGGTCCCAACATTTGGGGTTCTTTTTTTTTACTCACCTTGGATATGTGTTGCAATATGATATCCATAAGGAGTTAAAAGGAACAAGGGCGGATCCAGAACACGATTTTTTTGGGGGGGGGGCCAAAAATGTTTTTGATCCCCCCAAAAAGTGGGTCAAAAAAATTACGGCGTGGGGTTCGGGGCCCGCTTAAGGGCCCCGAATTTTTTTGGATTCTAGATGCTCTGTGGTGCGATCTGAGGCAATTTCTGACCACTTTAACCAATGTTTTTGGAAAAGATGGTGTTGTACTCATTGCCTGCCTTTATTATGGTGGCCCTGAAGGGACATCACACATCAAGATTTCTTCCCAGATTTCTGCGATGTCGCACATTTTATCGCAGAAATCTGCGCAGATTTCTGCGATGTCGCATATTTTATCGCACATTTCTGCGCAGATTTCTGCGATGTTGCACATTTAATCGCAGATTTCTGCGCAGATTTCTGCGATGTCGCACATTTTATCGCACATTTCTGCGCAGATTTCTGCGATGTCGCACATTTTATCGCACATTTCTGCGCAGATTTCTGCGATGTCGCACATTTTATCGCAGAAATCTGCGCAGAAATGTGCGATGTCGCACATTTTATCGCACATTTCTGTGCAGATTTCTGCGATGTTGCACATTTTATCACACATGTCTGCGCAGATTTCTGCGGATGTCACACACTTTTATCGTACATTTCTGCATCTTTTTAACACACTGGCGCCTGGCTATTTTTCTGCTGAAGCTAAGGGTCTAAGAATGTCGGGGTTCTGGCCTCCATGATATTAATTTTGCATATAGGATAGTAGTCGGGTGCCGAAAGTATGAGGCGCCATGTGTAAATAAATTATTTTACAAAATTATTATTATATAATTCATTATTTATTATATAATTCAGTTTTCCGGACAATTATATGTAAATAATTGTTTGGCAGTTTGCATGATATGTAAATAAATTTATTTTCCACTGCATTATCTATATATATTTTTTTTTGCAACCTAATTATTTACAGATAATTTTGGGCAACCTAAATTCGTTCGCACGAATTACTAATTCGTTCGCACGAATTGCTAATTCATTCGCACGAATTGCTTATTAGTTCCCACGAATTACCAAGTTGTTCCCACGAATTACTGGCACGTTCCCGGATGCACGAGTTAGCAATTCGTTCCCACGAATTAGGATATCGTGCGAACGAAATAGCAATTCGTGCGAACGAAATAGTAATTTGTGGGAACGAAATAGTAATTCGTGCGAACGAATTAGCAATTCGTGCGAACGAAATAGTAATTCGTGCGAACGAATTAGTAATTCGTGCGAACGAAATAGTAATTCGTGCGAACGAATTAGTAATTCGTGCGAACGAAATAGTAATTCGTGCGAACGAATTAGCTATTCGTGGGAACGAAATAGTAATTCGTACGAACAAATTAGTAATTCGTGGGACCGAAATAGTAATTCGTGCGAACGAATTAGCAATTCGTGCGAACGAAATTTGAATTCGTGCGAACGAATTAGCAAATGCCAAAAAAAAAGTCCACCCTGTCCCTTCCCGGGCTTCATAAATTAGCAATTCGTGGGAACGAATTAGTAATTCGTGCGAACGAATTAGTAATTCGTGCGAACAAATTAGGAATTCGTGCAAACGAAATAGGAATTCGTGCGAACGAATTACTAATTCGTTCGAACGAATTACTAATTCGTTCCCACGAATTAGTAATTCGTGCGAACAAATTAGGAATTCCTGCGAACGAAATAGCAATTCGTGCAAACGAATTAGGAATTCGTGCGAACGAAATAGGAATTCGTGCGAACGAATTAGCAATTCGTGCGAACGAATTAGTAATTCATGCGAACGAAATAGGAAATTCCAAAAAAAATTCCACCCTTTCCCTACCCGGGCTTCATACAAACCTATTATTTATATATAATTTTTGCACACTTTTTCTATTTATATATAATTTATTTGAAAACTTATTATTTATATATCATTTTTTGCCTACTTCATTTATTTATATATAATTTATTTGCAACAGTACGTTTTTATTTATATGTAATTTTTTGCCTACTTTATTTATTTATATATAATTTATTTCATACCTAATTATTTATATATAATTTTTTGCACACTTTATATATATTTAATTTATTTGGTACCTCATTATTTTTATCTGATTTTTAGCAGTGGCAAATAAATTTATTTACATATAATGCAAACTGCCAAACAGTTATTTACATATAATTGTCCGGAAAACTGAATTATATAATAAATAATGAATTATATATAAATAATTTTGTTAAATAATTCATTTACACATGGCGCCCTATAGAAAACGTGTTCGCGCGCCCACGCGCTCGCAGAAATCTGCGATAAAATGTGCGACATCGCAGAAATCTGTGCAGAAATCTGCGATAAAATGTGCGACATCGCAGAAATCTGCGCAGAAATGTGCGATAAAATGTGCAACATCGCAGAAATCTGCGCAGAAATGTGCGATAAAATGTGCGACATCGCAGTAATCTGCGCAGATTTCTGCGATAAAATGTGCGACATCGCAGAAATCTGCACAGAAATGTGCGATAAAATGTGCGACATCGCACTTTTCTGCGCAGATTTCTGCGATAAAATGTGCGACATCGCAGAATTCTGCGCAGATTTCTGCTATAAAATGTGCGACATCGCAGAAATCTGCGCAGATTTCTGCGATAAAATGTGCAACATCGCAGAAATCTGCGCAGAAATGTGCGATAAAATGTGCGACATCGCAGTAATCTGCGCAGATTTCTGCGATAAAATGTGCGACATCGCAGAAATCTGCACAGAAATGTGCGATAAAATGTGCGACATCGCACTTTTCTGCGCAGATTTCTGCGATAAAATGTGCGACATCGCAGAATTCTGCGCAGATTTCTGCGATAAAATGTGCGACATCGCAGAAATCTGCGCAGATTTCTGCGATGAAATGTGCGACATCGCAGAAATCTGCGCAGATTTCTGCGATAAAATGTGCGACATTGCAGAAATCTGGGAAGAAATCTTGATGTGTGATGTCCCTTCAGGGCCACCATACTTTATTGCGATGTCACATAAAAAAAAAAATTAAAAAAAATGTTTTCGTTCTTTTTTGGGGGGGGGGGGCATGGCCCCCTTTGGCCCCCCCCCGGATCCGCCCTTGAAAAGGAAGAGGTATAGCAATGTGGCATTCGGAACATTATGGGCCCAAATGTCTAGCTGTTCTAACAAGCTAGGCATTTTTATGTAGCATGCACGATATGAGACGGAGGGAACCCACCACCCTCTTTGTGTTGGTCATTGTGTTACCAGAATCTCAGGGATTATTTTTTTGAGATATCTATGGGGGTGTGTTAGGTAACAATATTCCAGGGTTGGCATAGGGTATAGGGAGATTAGGGGTACCCCTTCGTCTCATATCGTGCTGGGTATAAATTTAGGGATTGTTTAGGATGGGTTAGGACTGTGGTACTCAGTATTTGGTTTATAGTGTGTAATAAATTCTGTGGTACCAAAATATTTGTCAGTGGCGCAACTATGGGTACGCTATGGGGGCAGCTCCCCCCCTTTCATTCCCGCTCGAGGCAAGTACCATCCCTGTGGCAACCTCTCTCTCTCCCTCCCCCTCGCTCAGAAGTTGGGGAAAAGAAAAAAAGATGATTTTCTCCTCCTGATAATGAGGCCTCCTTAGTGCCCCCTGTAACGCGACAACATCTAGTCTCTAGCAGTGGCAAAGTGTCCGATTTTCCGAGGTGATTTTTATAATCGCTTTCTGTTTTAACGGTATTTTATGTAAGAAAATATCTACCTAAAATGAAATGAATATGTTGGTGTTAAATAGTTTTAAGACGGAGCGCTTCGGAGATGTGCATTTTTCAATTAAGAAAAACCTTTTTAACTGTTTTTTTCTTCTGTTTCTACTGTGTTATTTGTGCATTCTTACAGACTGGTATGCTAGTTTTCAAATTACACATGTACTTCATTTTCTTTTACTTCATGATTTTTTTTTTTGATTGATTGATTCATATTGTTTTTCTTATTGCCCTTGGTTTTCGAGGTTGCTTTTTATACACCACGTTCTGTTTATTTCACCATCAGAGGGATTGAATGTGGCATTTTGGTCAGGCTAGGGGGGGGTGTTCGTTGTTTTCCTGTTCTGTCCTGGGGTGTTCCACATGTGGTTCAGGCTTTTGAATTTCGCTAGTGGTTTGTTTTCCATTTTTAGAGTTTCTAAATAATCACATATTTTTAATCTTAATCTTAATTTAATTAATATTCCTATTTTATTTATATAAATTGTTTGATTTGGTCTAACTAGAGGGGTGGGGGTAGGGAGGGGATTGTTGTTTCTGTTCTGTCCATGGATGTTTACATGTGGTTTCTGTTTTTTTTAATGACTATTTGACCATGTTTAGTTACATTTCAGTGTTTTTATCACATTTTGAATTTTAATTGAAATTCCTTTTTACTTGTACAATTTGTTTGATTTGGTCATGCTTGTGGGGAGGGGGTTGTTTTCTGCTCTGTTCGGGGGTGTCGACTTGTGGTTCAGACTTTCTAATTACTATAGTGTTATGTTATCCTTTTTGAGATTTAAAATCACATTTTTTAATTTAATATATAATCCTTTTATTTAAATAGATTGTTTGATTGTCAAGCGCCTTGGAGCATTTTTTTTTAATGGATTCGGCGCTATAGAAATTTACATTATTATTATTATTTTAGATCTCAGGGCCTGACGTCTCGTTCCTAGAAGATTATTTTTTAAACTTTGCCTTGGAGACAGATTATCCTAGGATCGAAACTTCAGAACAAATTCTGCTTGGATCGAAATTTCAGGCCTTCTGACCTTTTTTTTCAAAAGCCAATAAAGTATAAGCTAGAATGTAGTCAAATATGACTTACCCCAGTCCAATTCCATCTCATGCTCAGATGGTAGCCGTCTAGAATCCCATCCAAGCTGTTGACGTGATCTAGTGTCACCTGTGCCACCTCTTGTTGCATTCCTATGGCAGGGCTACCCGGGAAAGCGAACAGGCCGCCCATGTGAATCACGCATTTCCCGCCAAATGTTGCGTTGTGCGTGTTGTTACATCGTGCGGACTCGTGTGGCGTGAACACGGCGAGAAAAAGCCCAAGTGCCGCGGTGAAAGCTCTTAGTTGAAAAACCCGCATCATTGCGTACCACAGAACTGTAAAAAGATGTTTCCAAAAAGATGCATATTTTTATTTCTGGTCTTTGGTAATATCTGAAGCAGCGACTTCATGTAATGCTGCACACAGTTCAAAAGCACGCTAATAAATGGACCATAAGGAACTTGATATGTTGACAGTTCGTGGATTGGACATGCAAACTTCATGGGTTGGTATATTGAAGGCACTCTTTTTGTACAGAATCTGAACGTGATCCGTGATGTATTGTTTGTATGCGCACGCATAGACCAGTTCATTTATAAACTGAAATTTATGCGCATGTGCAGACGCACCCATCGGAGGCTAAAATACACTCGACTGCAAAAAAAAATATGAGGACCAGAAGTTATCTTGCATGTAAAACCTTGTATTAAGCATTTTGCTCGTGTCTAAACACGAAGTTCTATTTTTACAGAAATAATGTTCATGTCTTCGTTGACGCACATGATCTGAGCCTTTTGCATCTAGTGTCGTTAGACTACAACAAATTTGCAGACAAATCACCCGAGTTAAAAAAGTAGACAGGATTGTTAAGTTCTGGCAGAAGCTGCTACATGTCACTTGGTGGGTCGGTCTGTCTGTATGGTGTTACACATTATGTGCCATCGGCGTCGCAGTTTTCGGCTTCGCATTTTTTCAGCTCTAGCAGTGATCATTTTGATCGATTTCATGCAAGACTTCTGGCAAGACTTCTTGTAATACGGCCAGAGCTTATGCACTCGTACTTGTTTACAGGTCACCCGGCCTCCGTAAAATTAAAGAGCTGGGGGGAGGGGGGGTAGACTGTTTCCCAGGGAACCAGACTAGGGGGAGGCTGGTCAGTATCTTCCTATAGGTGGCGTCGTCCAAAGCGGACGCGTCGTTAACGGGCACTGTCAGACAATTATTGGCGCTCTTTATCTGGGCACGTTTGCCGACAGACGCACAATTTCATTAATTGGTTTTTTTTGGGGGGGGGGGTCCGACTTCCGACACACCCACTTATACACCCCCTCTTGCGACCGTGTTCGCATCGACCAATTAATTGTCGCATCGACCAATTAATTGTAGGCTCAGTCACATTCAGACATGCGAATTCCTTGGCATGCAAGTTTGAACATTTAGTCCCGAAATTGAGATATCTATGTTTCCAATAGAGATATCTCTACCCCTACCAAACTCGATCACATAGCAGCCAAATTAACCAATCAACAGCTTATAGTCCACATTTCTAATTTGAATGACGTCACAAATTCTAAAATCGACTCCGATTGGCTGGCGCGTGGGGTCGCATAAATTGTTCTGCTCGCAATCACATGCTGGTTACGGAGAGGGCTCCCCTGAGGGTGCAGACCAGTAAATCGGTCCGAAATTGCCTGCGCCGGCCAAATCACGATTTGCATGCCCTCAAAATCTTCGGTATTTGAGCATGCTGTGGGCCATGAACTTGAGGGTTTGTTAAAAATATGGATGGAAACCGTGCACAGGACTTGGAGCTTGCAGTTCTGTGTAATTTTGATGTAATTTGGACCCTAAAAGCGCTCTACTTTGCCAAGGAGTGTAGGCATCGTTTTTCAAAATGGCGATGGGCTTCAGGACTATTTTCAGGGGTGATCGTCTTCAGATGGTAATTTCTCCTAAAAGTCATCAGTTGACCCCCCGTAAATTGAACAGAAATTGAAAGATGATGAAATAAGCTTTAATTTGATGTGTGTCTCGAACACCTTGGAGAGTTGTGAGTATTTTTCCCGAATTTTTGAAGTGGGAGCATTTACCATTGGGGTCTATGGAAGTTTATTTACTGGTCTGCTACCCTGAACATCTGTGAATGGGCATGAACAATGCGTTATGGGCAATGAAACACTCAATAGAGGGCGCTTTATTAACAGAGCAGGAGAGCTTCGAAACTGTTGGTCGACTAACCGTAGTAATAACGATGCTTACTTAGGCCTACTCGTTGTTACAAGAAATGATCAATACACATGCTTGTACTTACAGATTTTATTCCCTATGTTGCTTTTGCATTATGTTTGTGAATTTCAAAACGAAATTTTTAATTTGTGAATAAATATAATTGTAGTAAAAAAAAATATTCTATTGAAACATTTGTTGCGTACATTTCCAGCACTATACAGCGATATAGGCACTGACACAATTTTACTTCTTTTTGTAATAGGCTTATTTTGTACGCCCCTGAAAATACCATCAAGGTATACTCATTTATACTCCTGGATTGAGATCGAGAGGCAATTGTAGTAAAGTGTCTTGCCCAAGAACGCAAGCACCAAGCTCCCCGTCGGGGTTCGAGCCCACACAAGGGCGGATCCAGAACACATTTTTTTTTGGGGGGGGGGGCCAACAAAAATTGCGTCCCCCAAAAAAAATTACGGCGTGGGGTTTGGGCCCGCTTAAGGGCCCGAATTTTGTTTGGATTCTAGATTCTCTGTGGTGCGATCTGAGGCAATTTCTGACCACTTTAACCAATGTTTTTTTTTGAGAAAAAGATGGTGGTGTACTCATTGCCTGCCTTTATTGCGATGTCACATAAAAAAAAAAAAATTGGTTTCGTTTTTTGGGGGATGGCCCCTTTAGCCCCGGATCTGCCCTTGAGCCCACGTAACACGGCTGCACGTACGTGAGTTGAACATCGTAACCGCCACAGCGCTTCAAACTGATATTAGAGCTGAATGATAACCCCCATTGGCTCAAAGATTACATCACTGGGAAATCCCTAGGTCCCATTTCATCAGTTCAGCACAGGCAGACATGAGTAGATATGAGTAAACTACATAGTCAGTTTGTGCCCACATAATAACCAGGCAATGAAGCATAGACAAACCTTGAACTCCAAATCACAATACACTGGTATCCATTGTACAGGTTAGTACATGTACATGTACGTAGGTCTACTGCATGCAATCGATGAATAAAAAAGGGCTTCGTTTTTCAGTCTTTTCAGTACCTGTAGGCACAATCGTTAGCTTTGGTGTTGCTCAGTGCTGTGGTAGTGAAAGCCTAAACACTGCAATAGCAAGGTAAGTCATAATAAGGTGGACTTCATATTAAAACACATATGTACATTTGCATGAACATGTACATGTATACGTACATTTTATTTACATGCGGAATGCACTTTATGTGCACACCCGTTAATGTGGTGTACGTGTACATTGGCGATGGTAAACTGTCCATAGTCCAAATGTATACACCCTATAAACGCTGTCAGTGTTGGGGAAACAACAATGGTGTTGGCACTTATATGGCTGACAGAATTTGCTTTGGGAAGTACAGTTTGTGACAACAACAGAAATTAATGGTCAAGGGACGTACGTCATAAAGGTATTGTCATGTATTTTATAAGTTGTGAGAAACTGGATTAGGAAAAGGATTGTGTGGTCATGGACTTTGCCCCGTGATTAATATCATAATATTATGACTGTTTGCCGAAGTGTATGATGTATACATGACCAATTACCACCTTCTTTGGTCAGGTCATAATTATATTTATCAGCAAAAAATGTATGATGTCAATGCTCTGTAGTTCTAAATATAGACTATGACAAGATGGCCAGATCGCCTATGTAGCCGTACGCGATTAATCGATTGCCCAAGCCTTATGTATGTTAGCCTATATCCAAGCATGTACCACTCATAAAATGGCCGCTCACGTACACGCGCCCGTATGTGGACTCGTGTCGATATGAAATAAAGCTTCGACTTGTGCTCAGTATAATGAGTCAACAACATTCTTTATGCTAATGGAGCATCTCGTATTTTTTTTAACAAATTTGTTTCACAGATTTTATTTCTGTTAATCCGTGATGCATTATATGATAAACTGCATTATTCTGATTCCTTATTACAATTTATAAATGGTTAATATTTGATGCACATACAGGTTACATGTTGACAGTTTACATATTAAAAACGGCGTATCATGTTATAAAAATGAAAAAAAAATTAACTCAAACCGATGAGCAAATACAAAGCCTAGTCAGTTGGCTTTATATTGTCAAAAATAATGTCCCAAATGCAATTTCGGGTACATTCTTTGAAAATATCAGGGACTAATGAAACATTTCAAAAACCAAATACACTTGATGCCATTTTTTTCCTACCCCAGAAGAGTGTTTTCCGGATATTGTTTTTGAGCCGAAGTGAAGAAAACACATTTGAATACCCATTTTCCCTGATCCCTTTGTGGGCGGGGCGTCCAATTGAAAAACAAAAGTGGTGGGGAAAACCTCAGTTATCAAGACTTTTTGTAGCAGATGAACATTTTTTGAGACACAATTTTGGACAAAACTTTCTCTTTAGAGGTGGGACACCTTTCATAACTTGGGGATGGAAAAAAATAAAATTACAAGAAACTTCAATATTAATCCAAACTCATGCCGGTGTGGCAGGAAATCATGTCCCCCGCACAACGGTCCGGGGACAGAATTCCCTTGGAAAACGTGTCCCCAAGCTCAGGGATTCTGTCCCTCCCGGGAATTCCACTGATAATTCTGAACTAATCATTATTAATGGTCCTCATATTTCTCATTATGATTCTCGTAATGTTTCTCGACCAACAGGAGTGATTTATTGTTCCTTTTCTTTTATTTTGGCTCCACTTTGGAGAACTTCTTGTTTGGTGTACAGGTGCGCAAACTGAGCGGGAGACTATAGTTAAAGAACATCTCAAACCTCTGATTTATTTAAAAGAGTTGGTGAACCGATCGCTAATTTTGCTCTTCTTCTAATGTTTTGCTCTTCTTTCCATCGTTTTCTTACTGATGCAGTAGGCAAGAATCAGCTTTGACGAAATGTCTACTAATGAGGTACCAAACCCGGTAAGTGGGAGTGTTTTGGGAAATTTTATTGGGACAAACTCTGACGAAGTAAGGAGAAAGTTCCCAACACATATTGAAAGTTCTTCAGGATGGCTTCAGATTTGAAATTGGCTTCGGACAACTGGGAATCCCTTAAATCCTTATCAGGCTCAGACATTTTTTTGTAGATCTCGTTTTTATAATTATATTTTTGGGTTAAATTTTGATAGGGGACACGTTTAAAGTCTATATAAAAATATCAAACGAGGCTAGCAAAATATTGTCATCAGGAATAAAGACAGATCAAAGTTTTTTTGTTCAACCTTTTGAATTTTCCACGACTCATAATAAATAATAAAGAAAATAAATACATAAATAAATGATAACATATTTTTCAAAACGAATGACAAGTAAAAGTATGCCTGAATAAAAGGTAATGTAACGTATTTATTTTTTGAGAGAATAAAATCATTGTTGTTTAAGTAATATATTTTTTTTTTAATGTAGACCTTGCCCCGAAACAAAAATCAAAATTTGAAAATGTTACAATGCACCCAGTCAGTTTCCCTCACCGGTCTATTGTGAAAACAAATAATACTTTTAGTTACCTTGTGAACGGAACAATACAAGACGAACAATTCTCGGATGTGTTCACCAAATTTCATTTCTCATTGGTGAAAATTGTTTTAACTTTCTTGGAAAAGTTAACCCGAAAACGTGTGCAGGGAAAATGTTAAGTTTTGTTAAGGTTTCTGTTGTTTGGGTGTTTGCTGGTTTATATATTTTCTTCTGCATATTTTCTTGTTGTTGTTGTTGTCGTTGTTGATGATTAATTTCATTTTGTCCTGCTGCCATCTCAGCCACCCTACTATGAGGCCTTAATTGCCAAGCCTGTCTACCCAGGAGCACAGCTGGCCTACTCAGCCGCCACCGAAAAGGCCGAATCTGGTGTGCCAACAGTCGTCACCGCTCCAGTCAGTAAACCATTTCCTTTATTTTACTTCTGTTTTTTTTTTAGTCCTTTATACACAGTTTGCATTTCACTCTACATTCTGATGTATTTTTCATAGATCAATTTAAGCAAGTTTGGGCCCTTGAACAATCCACGGAAAGGCAAAGGAGTGCTGGAGTGGATGGGCCCCTCTCATGCGAATCATTTGTTTAAACCCAAGGCAGAAATAAAGGCCAGTAGAGTTTCTTATCTGATAAATTTCTTTTGTTCATTTGTAGGCTGTACCATATTTGGACATGATCCCCAACGGCATGAAGATAGGGAAGCTCGTTGTGGTCAAACTCATCGTGAAGCCTAATCCTAAAAGGTAAATATCAAATCAAACCAACATTGTTATTTATCCAAGACGCTGGCAGTTGTTAAGTGACATGGCAATGTGCTAATAGCCACTTCTTTGTTCTGAAATTAGGATCTTGCATATACCAGATGAAATGATGCATCAAACTTTCTGAGGTTGCTGTGTCAATCAAGATATCAACATTTACATTGTGTTCTTAAAGATCACTGTGGAAATGAAAGTTGGAAGGTCAGAAATCTAGATCTCCCCCACAGTACACCAAGTTGCAACAGTGTTGTAGGACTTGAGTTCAGGACTTGGACTCGAGTTGGACTCGAGTCACATTTTTCGTGACTCGGACTCGACTCGAGTCACATTGGAAAATGACTCGGACTCGGACTCGGACTCAACCATGATGACTCGGACTCGAGCTTGGTGACTCGTGACTCGAGTCACGTATTTTCATCAAAAGAAAAAAACCTAACGTAGGGATGGGAAAGGATCATTGAGGAATAATGTTTGGATGATAAAACATGGAGGGAAGGGATGGAGGAGGATTTTTTTAGGGATGGGAATTAAAAGGAAAACACATTTTGGGTCTAAACAACATTTACACACACAAGGTAAACTATATACACTAGGATTAACTTAAAAGACAATGGATGATTAAAAAAATATTTTTTTCAGAAAAAAATGATTAGTTTGGTGAACAACTAAGAACAAGTGACTCGGACTCGGACTTGAGGTTTGTGACTCGAAACTTGGACACGGACTCGAGGCTTGTGACTCGGGACTCGGACTCGGACTCGACGTTGGTGACTCGACTACAACAGTGAGTTACAACATGACAAAGGTCTCGATGCTACCTTGATGTTGCTTTAATACCAAATACTTGTAAAATCCTATTCTCTTGGTGGGAATTTTGTATTGTTCGAGATAAACGGAGTTTCGAGTTATCCGAGTTTGAGTTAACGAGAGTTTACTGTACCTAGAAATCGTATAAAGGTACAAAATTATAGTTGTTTAATTGTCTGTATTCTGTTGATTATTTTAAAATCGAACATAGGTTCCACGTGAACTTCCAATGTGGCATGTGTTCCTACCCACGAAGCGATGTCGCACTACATTTCAATCCACGGTTTAAGGACAAGACGATTGTGTTGAACACCCTGCGCAACACCCGATGGGATTGGCGTGAGCAGAGGCCCAAGATTGGCTTCCCCCTCGTCCCGAACGGGACCTATGAGGTAAACATGTTGTGGTCTCGTGGTTAAGAGCACGGTCTGCGGGTAAAGCTGGAGGTTGTGGGTTCAAATCCAGCCTGGGGTCATGGTGCGTGTGCCTTTTGTCAAGGCATTTTGTCACGTCACTCATCGCTTCTCCCAGCCCAGGAGTAAATAGGTATCTGTGAGGGCAGAGATGGGTATTGTGGCTGATTCTAGCTGCTTTGCACCAAAATGGCAGCATGGAGCTGTATACTCCCCAGGGAGCTGAGATGGTATTTGGAATGTTTCATGGGCCCAATGAGCAGGGGCAGCGCCTTGAGCACCAGTCCTGGTGGATACATGCGCTGTTTCCATAATAATAATTATTATTATATTCTGTGCCAATTCTCAAATAGTACATTTGAAATCAATGCACAATTAGATCTTTTTCGGTCATCCCCGCTCTCTCGGTCTGCACGGTCGAATAGTCGACCTCTCATTCATTCCAAATCTCCAGTCTTATACGGTTATGCTGTTATCATCCATTCACGTCATCCAACCAGAGCCGTCCGTGATTGGTCGATAGTTGTCATATAGACCGAAGTCACTGACAGCAGACGACCACTGATTGGCCACTGTTTGAAGGTCATGATATCTTGAATATTGACGAATTTACCAAAATTAGGATTATAATTTGAATTATACTGCACCAAAATTTAAATCTATTCGTGGCTTTTTGAAATTGAAATTGGTAATTGAGCTCGACGATGTTCTGGAACGAAATTATATAATCGTTACGGGGAATGTGTGTGATAAAGCAGTTGAGGCACCAGACTCTACAATTTGGAGGGTGAAAATGGGCAAAAAAACAGGGTTGCCGTATGCCGCATGGAAAATAATCTGATGCAACTGGCCTTTCCTGTTTTTTTGAGAGGTCGTGGTGATGTCGTATGACACCCTCCTTTGAGAATCATCATTCTGTGATTGTGATTTTTTGGATGAACAACGTACCTTATTTTCATTTACGTGTAGATCATGTTCCTGTGCGAGAAAGACAAGTTCAAGGTCGCTATGAATGGCTTGCATCTCTTTGAGTACAAACATCGTCTGGGGTTTCAAAATATCAGCGCTCTGGAGATAGCTGGCGATTGCGACGTCATCGAGGTCCAGTACAACTAAACAAGACTCGGAATTGGTTTGGTGAGCAGTTTCCCTGGCAACGGCGGAGAGTGAGGCCTATCTGTAGTTGAACATTATTTAAACAGAGAGTAACGGATTATTTCACATTTGCGTGGTTGCAGGATTTGAGTTCAGCAAGGCTCTGTTTGAAATCTTCGAAGTCTTGGATCTACAGACTTTACTGATTGAGTTATATTTCTGCGAAATGCTATTTTTCTATATATGTTTTACCTGAGATAATATATTTGTTTGTGATTCAAGCTTTAATGTATTTCGTCAAGCCAAGTTTTGTTTCCATTAAGATTTGGGATTTGGGATTTTAATTGTGATTGTGAAGATCAATGATTGTTCTGTAGCTCATGAAGATAACTTGTAATTGTCCAATATTGTGATATCGGAAATTTCTGGTGTCTTTATAATCGGTTATGTTGTAGTTGCAGCTCAAGCGACAAATGTCAAACAATTGTAAGGAAAGGAAAAGCATGGAGAAGGAAGTTCAGAAGATTTGTTGAGCATCGGAATGGATTTTGCTTTTATATAGTGGTAAAATGACAACAATTCCGCCTACCGCTTACAGTTCTTTCTGTGTAGTAAAATAAACAAACTGAAATAAACATTAAAACCGTTTTCCAATTAAAAAACGATATTATTTTATTTTCATTTACGCTTATGAAATGTTTAAGCAATGTATATTTATTTTGTCTTTCAAATCTTGTTAATATATTTTTTATTTTGTTTTCCTTTATTTTGGCAGCAAAACGATTTTTGGCAGAATTTAACAAATGTTTTGCTCACTTCTGGACTACACATTACATGAAAATTAGCTACTGCCGAATAAAGTAATGTTTTGATTATAAGGTATATTTTAATGTCAGCTTAAAATATTGCTCACTTTCGTTGGAAGTATACATGTATACTGGACTTTGTTTGATGACCGTATATATAGCAATAGCCATTATGCTTCATGATTATACAACTTCATAATGTATACAACTTCATCATATCTTCCTCAATAATATCTTCAATTGCGAGAACTCAAACGGTTTCCATGGAAACCGTTTGAGTTCTCGCAATTGTTAAGTTCATTTAAGGCGTTGTATACTACTGCAGGCTCTGCGCTACTTTGTGCTAATATACAAGCTTATCGATAAAGTATGAAGAGTGACAACTCAAGTATAGAATGAATTAATTGTGTTCACCTTAATTAGCTCCAGCTGTAATCACGGTGCTTTATGTGGCTAAGTGGCTTAGTAGGCTTTGGGGGTACTTAATAACCATAGATCCGGAAATGTCTATGCATGGTGGTGCAAAAAGAAGGAAACCAACTTTTGCCAGAAATTTTCACCTACTTGTTGATCATATTTCAAACTTTCAATTGAATAGTAATAAAATATTGATCTTATAAGTGACGAAAAAAAACATTGCAATTATGCGTATTTGCCTCTGAGAATAATTTCATGTGCTACACCTGTTTGTCCACGGACGGCTTTATTCCATCCGCTTGAATGCAATGGAGCACCGGAGCTTAATTCAAAGACAAAAAACACTACATTTCAAATAATCCTGAGCGTTTGTTTGCGGGCCACAAATTTGAATCCCCAAGAAACATTGGTAATTTAAAAGACAACGCTCCGAGCATAGGGACAGAGGCCGAGAGTTCCGTATTGCGATGAATGTCTTGCTTAAACGTCATTTTCTGTTTCAAAATATTCTTATTCAAAGGTTGCAATTTAGTGAAATTTTTAAACGCTGTTTTGTTTTGATCCGAAACATTAACAATAGAGGTTTATTAGAATGATTTTCAATTTGAATAGTTTTAATGATTATATACAGCTTGTATGTATTTGTTTGCATGGGTTAAACAATTATATTCATAGTGCTTATGGTTATATTACTCCGGACCCTTCTTTTATTTGGTTACTTACCTCAGCACTCACACTAAGCAATACATGATTAATAGTTCAATTATTCTCTTCTAATTCCTGTATTTTATGGCTAGTACGATTTATACTGAAATAGTTTAACTCATTAACGATTGATGCGGATATCATTTGGTTGTTACAGCAGCTTTGTGCTGGGAAAATGAGTTTCTGCACGCGTTTCCGCGGACGGTCCTTCCGACCCGAAGTCAATGGCAGCCACGATGGTCTGTGCACCGTGGCCGCGCCTGGCTACACATTACACTCGGCCGGGATCAATGTTTTATTTCTCTCATGCAGAGAAAATTAAATCTATCAGAACCGATTATTAATCGTGACCACACATTCACAAAACTGATGATTAGTGGCAATAATTCGGGGGTTTTTTTTAGGTTGTAAAATCTAGAAAAGCAGACGGGCATAGCCGTGGCCTGTATGTACATGTAGCAAGCCCCATTTGTAGCTCAAAATAGACCTTAACGTAGGCCTACTACTACGTGGACTTTTTTCCGTATTTGAGCCACCAGCAGTGATAGCAACATGTGAGGAAAAGTGGTCTGGAGGAAATCGAAATTGGGACTGTTTTGTTTTCACTTGTTATTCCTTAACCAGGTAAAATCAAAAGGTCTGAACATGCCCCCTGACCCAGAGAAAAAAGAGCGTAATTTTTGGACAAACTCTGCAAATTTCGCCTGAAAATTACAAGACAGGTAAACATCCACAGAAACAGAATTAAATATTTCATCCTCGTTATTAACAATGTACACGTATATATCTTTCATAGAAAATATCAGATGAAAAGACAATCATAATTTTGATTCTTAAAAACTATTAAAATTGGCTTCATCACCATTGAGTGCCTCCAGAAGTCAAGTATTGGAGCCCTAGGGATATTTGACTGAAAACTGGGGGATTCTGAAGGGGACAGAATACCCCATTCCTGTAGATATACTTGCTCGGGGACTATTCGCACGGCTGGACAACAACTCTGGCGCCATTTCCTGCAGTTGTTTCCTTCTTTCTGTCATGAACTTCAACATGTATTTTACCTGCGCACTTTCTGCAACAGTTTAACACAGCTATGATCAACGAAACAGATTGTATCAGTATTCGTCAAAGCTAGCAGTGAATCATTGTTCATATATGGATACCGTGACTTTCTTTCAACTCGCTCGAAATACTTTCACTTTGGTAGAGCTTCCCTAACAAATTGAGCGCATGCATTGTCAGACAATTCTAATTAATGGAAAAAACTGATGACTTCAATTGTCATCTTTTATTCTCACGGTACGAAACCAAACACCCGTTGACACCAATGAACGTGCTTTCGTTATACAAGTAATAATGAGTACTTTTTGATTCATATTCACCCACTTTCTTCCCTAAAGTAAAACCCCGTGCGTTTATTTCTGGGGTTTGGTTTTGTTCCCTTTTTGCCTCGTAATTCTTTTACACATCGGTGGGCCTGTTAAACCATGAAATTCTGAAAATGTATTAACTTAAAAATGAAAAGGTAAAAAAGCATAGCACATTGCCTATACTTATATCCCCCGCACTTAAACGTGTCGTCAAATAATAAAACTCATATACTATACACAAGTGGTTTGGAAAATATTTAAGGTAAGTGACATTATTAGCAAACAGAAAACAAAAGTACTTTGCGTTTTTTAGGAACAAAAGTACAATACATCTGAAGCAGGTTATTAAAGAAACCTGTCGAATTTTTAGCTCAATGGATGATACACTTGCTGAGAAAATTTTGAAAGCGTATCTTCAAGATTATTTTCTCAACGCAAAGCATGTAAAAATGAAATGACGAATCCAGCACTTACATGAGTTCGATCAGTGACCAGTCTTTATAAGTGTTAAATCCAGCATTTTAAATGTTAAATCCAACACTTAAACTGCTAATTCAACAGTTGAATAAACACTTAAATTTAATTTAGCATTTAACATGCTGGATTCAATACTTTCAAAGCGAGGTCACTCACCGAACCTTAAGTGTTGGATTCAACATTTCAGTGTTAAGAGTGATATAGTTTGTGTTGAAAGCGCGAACCAACGCGAGGAAACGGTTATGATTCCTCTTTTCCCGAAACTACAGCATTAGCTTTTGTACGAGAAGCAACGCGTCACAGGATGCTTGATTCTATTATTTACTTATCAAGTAGGACATTTCATGATGTTTGGACAGTTTCATTTTGAACGTTTGCAAATAGTGTCCATTGCTGTAAATTGGACCACAAAGGTATGGTGTACTATAAAGGACACCTATCTGTTATCGTAGTGCGTGTGGGGAGCTCCGTCGTATGGTGTTCTAAAGACGCCAAATCTGCGTCGCGTCGTGCTTTCACGTCGTGCCGTCGCGTCGTACCGTCGCGTCGTGCCGTCGTCCGTCGCGTCGTGCCGTCGCCCGTCGCGTCGTGCCGTCGCCTCTTAAATTACCGTTTCTAAGCACGTACACTGCATGAGGAAGCAACGCACCTTCACACGTCGCGTCGTGCCGTCGTCCGTCGCGTCGTGCCGTCGTCCGTCGCGTCGTGCCGTCGCCTGTCGCGTCGTGCCGTCGCCTGTTACCTCGGCGCTTCTAAGTAGACTGCTTGAAGAGGCGACGCACACATTGCCCGTCGCGTCGTGCCGTCGCCCGTTGCGTCGTGCCGTCACCCGTTGCGTCGTGCCGTCGCATGACTATATCTTTCTTGACAATAGGTGGCGCGCTGTTTCGATTGTCTTATTCTAATTAATGATGGAGAACGTCTTGAACTCCCTTGGCCTTGGCCATCTATTGGAAGCGTTTGAATACAAAGTAAGTATGAAGCCTTGTTTGCCGCAGTTTAAAGTGTTTCTTGTGCACACTAGGTATTGAATAAAGTGGGTTATATTCACGTCTTTAAACTTGTAGTTTTCTAAGAAAACTTAGACGACGCGACGGCACGACGCGACGGGCGACGGCACGACGCGACGGGCAATGTTTGCGTCGCCTCTTCAAGCAGTCTACTTAGAAACACCGAGGTAACAGGCGACGGCACGACGCGACGTAGGACGGCACGACGTGACGCACGACGGCACGACGAGACGTATGAAGGTGCGTCGCTTCCTCATGCAGTGTACGTGCTTAGAAACGGTAATTTAAGAGGTGACGGCACGACGCGACGGGCGACGGCACGACGCGACGCCACGACGCGACGGGCGACGACACGACGCGACGGACGATCACAGGCACGACGGAGCTCCCCACACGCACGACGATAACAGATAGGTGTCCTTTATAGTACACCATACACCATACAAAGGGACTTTCATTGTTGCAGCACAACCGGAAGTAAAACCTTGACGCAATGCTTATCATAGCATTAAACCAGAACCTCAGCAGAAACAGGACACAAGTGATATATAAGCCTAAACCGTGCAGACCGACGCATCAGTGATGGCGCAGATTACGAGACGCAAGGAGCCTGAGAAGTCTCCAGGAATACATTGGTTATGTCTCGCTCTACTCTGCACACTACCTTTATGTTTTGCAACGACAGAAGATGATGCCTGTCATGTCTGCGAGTGTGACAGTTTTAAGAAAATTGTAAACTGCAATGGAAAAGGTCTGAAATCGCTGCCAAACGGAATACCACATGACACAACCTTGCTGTAAGTTAGCTCGTGTGGTTTTAAATCAGTAGTAGGCTTATTTCAGTATAGTACACCTGCACCCTATCCATACGTGCGATTGCATTTTATAGCCGCGAAAAGTTAGTATCCCTATGAAGTTTGATTTTTTTTCCGAACGACTTTTCAAAGCTGATGATGTCCTTGAACGGTTTTCTTTTAATTTAGACTTCAGAGCCAAAAATGCCATTGACAATTAAGAGATTTGTAGGTTGCTTCTTCATGCTTGAGCTGAATTTAGACTTCCCCAAGTCGCCGGTGTCGCGCCTGCAGCTAGTCTTTGCAGTATGCGTACACGTACACACACTGAAGTGGTACGCGTATTATATGGCACGGTTGCACTCTGAGCACGACGTTGATGTGCATGGAATGAATTCGGGGCTTGATTTCGAACGCAGTGTGGGTTGTGGATATCGACTTACGTTCGTCTGGACACAACCGTCCCTCTCCTAATTCAAAAGCTGAAGTGAAACAAAAATGATAACGTAGCCTGGAGCGACTTTTGTTTTTTCAATGTCTCTTTAATTTTTTTAGGGTGCACCCTCCCTTTAAAGTTAGCAGAATCATTTGAAATTACTCGGAAAATAAATGTAGGCCTACCCACCGATTTAATGACCAAAAAACACTTGCTTAAAGTGAAGATAGGACCTTTTTATTATATACCCTGTGAAACTATCCCGCCTAAAATTGTAGTTCAAAAAAAAAAGTGCCATTCAAGATTGTAATGAATAACAAAATATAACACTTTTTTGGGTAGAAACCAATGAATTTAAAATTGTAATGTGAATATAAATTTAATTTATGCACTAATGCTGCATTAGGCCTACAACTCCCAGCTTTTTTCCATAGAAATCTGCAAAGTAATATACTTGGAGTTATCTATATACTTGTATAATTCTGCGACTCAGTTTTATCGACATTTTTTGAAAATCCCGGTTTTTTTCCACACAGATCCTTCAATAATAATGAGCTGACAACACTGAAGACAAATTCATTCCGGAACCATACATGGCTTGCTTTGTTGTAAGTAGGCTTATTACAAACCGTAAAGTTGTGTTTGCCAATGAACAGCCTAGACCTAGGGTTTAGCCTACGTGCAGGACTTGTGCCAAGTCACAAACTGTATTTTTTCGTGTCTTTGATACTGTAATTTCATAGGTCTTGAACGGCCACGTGCCCACGTTTTTCTACTTTATATACATGGTGACCTCAACAAAGTTTACACTTTTTCAGACGCAGATTTCTCAAAATTTGGGAGACATATTGAAATTGCTTTAAGATATTCCCAATCTACAAAGTCTTGGTGGCGTATGGTGTAAAATGGCATTGAAAATAAAGCCTGAATTAAGTAAGTAACGACGGCCGTTATACAAAAAAAATGGTCATAAGCCAGTTAGTCCACACGCGTGTATACATGGGTATGTAAACACGGGCAATCGCGGACTAGGGACAAAAGGGTTAGGGCACAAACAAAGGGTCCATGATTAATCGATAGTCCACGATTGAAATTCGTGTACAAAACCAACGAGAACTGGTGCTAAAAAGTAGGAGTACAAACAAAGGAATGAGGATAAGGGACAATAGGGGGTCCACGATTGCCGGTGTTTACAAAGATGGGTGAGTGGTCATCGTTATGGCAACCTCGACCCCAGGGTATCGAGCAGTACGCGCCCACCACTACCTGCTCTCTCACCCTGGTATTGGATCATTTGCATGTGCAAGATTTTTGTACACGTATGCAAATGAGGAATAGTCTGGTGCCTGCTTGTGCGTTACATTTGCGTTTGTTTATAAATGCGGTGTCTGGGGTAAAAGCAGAGGCAATTCGTCGCAGTGCGAGCATGGCGTGAGTTACGAAAAACACGATTTATTTAATTAAATTGTTACGATCTTACCGAGACAACATGTAGTATCACATTTCATATTAATATGAACGAATTGGGAAGGAAATGAGTATTTTCGAGAAGGCGTGGACGAATAATCGCGAAAACACGTACTGCACGTTGTGAATAACAACACCAAGTACACGACAAAAATCCATTACTAGCCAATTGCCGTATCGAATCAGGATGCAGAAAGAAAGTTTCCTATCCAGGGCTTACTATTGGAAACTAGGTTGGGAATAAAGTAAGCACTGGGGACGAGGTTGTCGTTATGGCAGTTCTTTGTGAACGCAGTGATATTGTTTTGACCAAGTTTCATAGACTTGCATGTGCACAAATTGGTTTTTGACCGTTTCTCAAATGGCCGTCGTTTCTGAATTTAGGCTGTATTTTCAAATGCCACTTCCACCATATTCCGCCAAGACCTTGTCGTTTAGGAATATCTTAAAACAATTTCAATATGTCTCCTCAATTTTAAGAAATCTTCGTCTGAAAAAAGTGTAAACTTTTTTGGGGCCACCCTGTACACTGCGTTGCTATTAATTACCTTGTATACGCTGTGCATGTGTTGTCTATAAATTACCTCATTTACACTGCGTTGCATATAAATGATGTTTACGTTCGTGTTTTAGAGGTGCTAATCAACCCAAAGTAAGAACTTTTTCACAGGAATGCTTACGCCTAAAAGCAGTAATGCAACTATTTTTTTTGGCGTTGAAATAAAACATAAGAAGAGGTTTTCCTGGCATTTTCAAACGTTTTCCTTTCCAATTCAACGATTTTTACATTCAAAATTCGTCCAGCAAAATCAATTAAGTGCAATTTCAATATTTAATTTCGTCCTTTTTTCATACAATTTCAATTTTGGTAGAGGCAAATTCAAACCATGAGCTGACATATTCGTCCAGGAGTATTCGATTTCGTTTCGGCTACGCCGAACCGTGATATTCAGAAAACTGATGCCACCCAATTTAATCCAAACTTTGTTTACTTTCGTCGTACTTCATTGTGACATCTTCAGTAGAAGGCATACAGGCCGCTGATAAGAATAATTTTCCACTTTTTTATTTCCTTTTTTCTTCATAAATTTATTGTTTGTTTCTTTTGCTTTTGTCTTCTTAAAACTGCGTTTGAATCAGTTTTGGGCATACATGTTACACAGAGAACGATGGGTAACTTTGGTAACTGCTAGGAAAATCATCTTGGTCTGATAACATGATGCGAACAAATGTTCAAAATTGTGCTCGATGACACAATGAAAATACACACACACCAGACTAGTTTACGCATAACACACGTTTTAAATTGATTGACAGACGAATTTTATCTCTGAATGCTGTCATTATTTTAGCAATAGCTAAGGCGAATTTGGTCTGTAGCAACGAATACTCTTATTTTACGAAAAACACGTGAAATTCCTTTTTTTCTGATAAGAAGTTTAAACTTGTTTAAACGGCGCATTCATGTTTGTTTAATTATCTGGGGAAAATGCGCAATAAGGTGACCTTTTTTGTATTTTAATTTATGTCAGGTATTTCAAGAACAATCAGATATCTGCCATCGAGCCAGGAGCTTTTAGCGGCCTTACCAGCTTAATCCGCCTGTAAGTTTTTTTTTTATGCAATGTTGTCACTTGCCGTGCAGTTTGCTATACCAGTCATTAAATCTGTTAAGTATTACGCCCTTTGATGCAAACAGACAGATAATTACTGATATATGTTCACGGGTTACTCCCTGGGCAATTTGCAAATTTTCATTCGAAGTCGATTTTTCCTTTTAAATGCTTGTTTTTTTCGTAGCAATACAAAATTTATCCATTTTCAGTGACACACCGACCGAAAAAAAAATTCCGGCCACATCAGGTAAATTCAGTTATCGGAAGGAAAACTGATGCCCAGAGGTAGACGAGTTGAAGATGTCAATGAATTAAAAAAAAAATTCTTACTGTTTTATTCTGTTTGATTCTGACATTTCATATTTTTGACGCTGCACCAATAGGCTTAAGCTGCTTACAGTTTTTCTATAGTTTTCTCACAGTGATGATTGTTGTTTCTGAGATTTAAAAATGTCATTGAATTAAGGCTACACTGGCAGTTCAGCCGCTGACAATTTGTATACCTCGTCTAGTAAAATGGGGCCAACATAATAAACAGTCGACTTAAAGTTCTCAAAGTTATTCAAAAATTTCCTTAGAATTGGGGAGGGGCGTGCCCCGACCCCCTATAGCAGGGGCATGCCTTCATTCAATATCACACCCCCCCCCCATCTCAATGCGATTATACGATTATTAGGAACCTCTTGACCTGTTTTCGATTTCCATGCATAGTACCTGATGTCAACATGATTACTTATTAAACCTTGTAGGGATCTGTCAGAGAATAGGCTGATGGAGTTGACTCCAGACATGATGAAAGGTATCGGTGGATCTGTCATTGGGTAAGCCTTAATAAGCCTTACGATGCGAAATTAAAAGCCGAGAGGTTCGCAAATCCCCATCTGAGCCGTGGAGATAGTTGGGTCCCCTCCCTAGCCTTTATCAAACCAATGACAAACTTGGAAACACCAGTTGGATAAGTTGGATCAGGATTAGGGGTCCACCGATACCCTCTGTCCTGTAAAAACAGGGTCAGCAAAAACAGGGTCAGCACGAGAAGACAGGATTTGATTAGGAGAGGCTAATGGGGAGACGCCGTGCTATAAATGGGACACTTCAGTGAGAATGGAGCTGCTCATTTCACCATTCGATCCCCGGCACATCATAAACCCATTTGATGGCCGACTTGATGATGATGATTTCTTAATTTAATGTTATAAGTATGCTCCCCTCAGCGATATCATAACTGAGACAAGGTTTTAGGGGCTTTATATAAACACAATCTTGAAATGTCCTGGTCGGCCATGTCACTTTCGAAAGGCTGGGGATCTTCTTATATAGTGCAGTGATGGGGAACTGCATACAAAAAGTATGCAGTTCCCGGCAACGTGCATTAACATGTACATTATGCCAATTTTACGCCCATTCTCACAGTATCACTGTTGAATTGACCGGTAAAGGGTGTCAGGTAGGCCATATTTGAGATATTTCATCTTTTTAAAATAGATGCAGGTTTTGTTAGGTAATTATGTTTATGTTTATGAAAAAAAATGTGGGGGCAAATTATTGACGGCCAGGGCCATTGCCATTGATGTGACTGTCAATACCCCTCCCCACCCCAAAACCCCAAACAAACAAATAAACAAACAAACAAACAAACAACTAAACAACCCTGAACACCCCCAACAAACACCCAAACAAACAACCCAACAAACCCAAACAACTTAACAACCAACCAAACAGAAACAAACAACCCCAACAACCCCAACAACCCCAACAAACAGCCCAACACCCCAACAAACAATCCAACAAACAGTGGGGTTGAATGTCCCCCGTCCCTTGTACTAACGTTAACATTTCACCTACTTATAAACTACAGGGGAAAGAGTAGCTAGCTGGTCAAAGCGTATTACTCAAAAGCCATGTAGGAACGAGGTATCTATTACGTTTATTGTCTTATGATTCTATCGGTCTTTTGGGAAGTATGTGTAATTAAACGGCATATCTTCCTTTTTCTTTTGGGTATTACAGTCTTGACTTCAGCGCGTATAAAAATAATATCAGAAGCATCAGCCCATACACATTTAGTGGAGGTTCCTCCTACCTTCGTGTGTAAGTATAGTCGTTATTAAGTTACACAACAGACGTTACAATAATAGGGCCTATACGCATGTGTCCTCCCAGTTCTATATATGGGTCGGAGACGCGGACGATCCTAACTGAGGACAGGCGAAGGCTTCAATGAAGCCTTCAATATGAGGTGCCAACGGCGCATCCTCGGTGTCCGGTCGATCGTCCGACTTTGTCACCAACACCACTATCATGGGGACCACTAGTCTAGGGGCCTGGACGTTGTTATGGTTTGATTTCGCTCGTACCCCCCGCCCTGCAAACAGGGCGCTGGTATAAGGGCTGATGAGCTTCACAGAATCTTGTGAAGGAAGTTCAGATTGACCTTCGCTTGCAGCTAGCGCGCGCTACGCATGATGGGCACCGGAAGCTAGATTGGGTGACGCGTTTCACGTCACAGGTCACGCAAATCTATCCAATTAGAGCTCAAATGACGTCAGCCCTGACCAGCGTCCTGTTTGCAGGGCGGGGGGTACGAGCGAATGGTTTGATACGCGACAACCCGCCGCCGCGAGAGGGCGCTATCACGACCAACCATGATCGGGACCAACCATGATCAGGACTTGTTAGGAACAACGTCTAGGGAATCTCGTATTCGTTGTGTAATGCGCGCACCTGTTTGGCCTAATCTGCAGCGCGCAATTCAAAAAATTATAGTAGTTAAGCAAACTCTCAAATTTCTTCCAGTGCAATAACTGATGCAGCAAGACCTTTGTGCAACTTCACTGGTCAGCTCTTTTGTTATGTTTAGTCTGTGTAGGACTGGAAATGGATCGTAATTGCCTGCATAAGTCGCGCATGCACGCTAGTTTCCCCCATTTTTTGGGGGGGGATTTCAGCAGACAAGTCCGTGGGCGATATTGGTCGGTCGTGATAGCGCCTTATCGCGGCGGCGGGGTATCGCGGCCGGCCGCGAGTTATCGCGTATCAAACCATAACAACGTCTAGCCCCTAGACTAGGGGACCACCGGTTTTGAGGATTTCTGTGCTGCCATCTTACGGAGGCGTCATTCCCTCTTTGGTCACATCCAATGGCTACCGGATGACATACCAGCCCATGCCGCCCTTGTCCACGTACTAGGGGGACTCCAGCCTGAGGAAGAGACCCAGGGGGCCGACCTCGCAACACATGGGTGCGGCAGCTAGAAGTTGACCACAAGACACGTGCACATCAGCTGTGGCAGTCTGCATCTGGTCTGGGCGACTCAACGTCCCCCATAATGGATTAGGAGAATGATGATGATGATGTTTTGGTGAGCCCATAAACATTTCATGTTCGTCCTGGTTGTACGGTATTTGAAATGAAACGCGGTAGCGGTTTTTTTACAAACTTTTCTTTAATGGGAAATAAAAATATTCAAATGCATTTATTTATTAATTTGATAGAAACATCTACAACAATGAGTTGTTGGAGATTCCCTCAAGGCTCTTCTATCGTCCAGGCCGAGAACATCACGTACTGAATCTGCAAGTCTGGTAAAAGTTATCTTATTGTTATCTTCTAGAGGATGGGGAGAAAAAAAATGGGAGGTTGGGTTGGCTGGTCGGTTAGTAGTCTTGGCCCAAGATTGATAATGCTCAATGCAGAGCATCGCTGGTGATTGGTGTAGAGCGCCCTCGCACAATTGTCCATGGCTAGTGAGAGCTGGCAAACTGGTCTAATCGTGTCGTTATAGGGCGCACAATCGATTGTGCGCCCTATAACGATACGATTGCAATCCGCTATCGATCACTACCGTCTTCTATCTGGTTAGTGTAATCAATCCTATCACTAACAAAATTGTTGTTTATTGGCAGAGATGCTCATATGAATTATTCTTTTTTACAGGGATTTCAGTGGAAACAAAATTCAACATGTGGCTGCCGATGCATTATTCGGAGTGAAAGGCATACAAGAGGTGTAAGTATAATCTTATGTATTATTTCAATATCAAATAAAATAATGTTGATATGCAGTTACAGGGAAGATACAACATTTGCAAACTTCAAAAAACAAAATGATCAAATTAGCACAAAATGTCTGACGGGATTGTTAAAGAATGACAGTCTAAAGCATCCTATAAACTCGTGGCTCCGGGTGTGCTGACAACTGTTTTTGTTTCCAACGCTGGTCGGCCCGGCGACCAGCTTTGGAGAAAACTGACTGGTTTTTTTAAACTGCTCCTAATTGTTCACATTTAGTTTGCCGCACTTTCTTTGCAATTGATTACTCACCTGTGAAGTGGTACAAGCGTGCTAGACTGATTCTCTGATCTTACCATTCCCCAAAGTCTATAAATTGCTCCGTTTCACCTTAAGTGGGGTCAGGGAACCAGACTACAAGAACATGGTTGGTTTTCTTGGACATCTCCGGACCAAAAACGTGAAACAATGTTTGCTATTACATACTAATCCTCCCAGTCCATTGTTTTTTTTATTTTATTATTGCAGCAAAAGCAAATGTTGTACATTCCATTTAAAGGTATAAGTATGAAACGTGGGGCATTAGATGATACCGACAAATAAGTGTTCTTCGTTGATACATATTTTTGAAATGTGGACACAAACCTAAAAATTGATTGACAATCTGTTCACCGTGGAAAGATGGTCACGCCAAGACTTGAAATATAATTGACCTATCGCGGTAGAATCTCGTCAACGCATCTTGTGAAATATTGTCAAATATATACATGATTATACAAATGGACGCGGAACGTACAAAATCTGAGACAAACAAAAAACCATAGGGTTGTCTAAGGGGCGTGGATAATTCGCAAACTGCGGTAGGTCACTTGCCAGTAAAACATTTTTTCTGATCCTGCTGACTGCATGGTACCTATTAAAACAATCAAGATAACGTCTTCTTCTTTTTCTTAGCGGTGAAAACGAATTTTATTTTCGTCTTGAATTTTTCATATTCTGTACCTTAATATGTGAATTACTGTTAAGTCAATTTTGAAAAAAACAACACCATAATTCAAATTTTGACTGGTTCACTGCCCAATAGGGTTGTGCATTCATATACTTTGCTTGTCTGTCATCAGTGTGTGTCAGTGGTGCAATAAGAAGCTTTGTAGTATCTCGTGAAATTAATTGAAATATGCTAAAATCTAATTTTGTTTCGTACTAGATTTCTAAGTTCCAACAACATTGCATCTCTGCCCGAAGACCTGTTTGCCAACGTTACTGTGTTCGGCACCCTGTAAGTTATTGTAGGTTCATTGTACGAACTTCACTCAAAGATCTTTTTTTTTCCTGGTCAAATAATAGCTGAAATGAAAATATAAATGTACTAACAAATCGCATGGTGCGGATCCAGAGGGGGGTTTTGGGGGGTCAAGCCCCAACCCCCCAGCTCTGACTCCGTTTTTTTTCTTGAAAAATAGATTAAAAATATCATTTTGAATCATCTGAATTATATTCTTTTTTTCACAGAGATCTGTCTTCAAACGAACTGTCAAGCTTCCCAGATGGACTTTTGCGTTTTCAGCGGAAACTTCGAACTCTGTATCTCCACCAAAACTTCATTAGAGTGCTCAGAAGGGAGATGTTTGTTGGACTTCAGAACTTAAGGACTTTGTAAGTGATATTACACGTGAAAAAAAAACCAAGAGTCAATATTTTACCGACAGCATAATTTTTAAATAAATACATATTCTTACCTTTTTTCATATCCTTAGAATATGTTTATATTTACAAATTTAACAACCTTTTAAAGCAACAAGCTTAATATTTGGAACTAAAAACATCGATAATATAAGTTCTCCCGGCTATTTTCATTTAAATTCATCAAGTCTAACAATCAATTTCATCCGAGAAAAATTTTGCACGCTTTTACCAAAACCAATTTAGTCATTTACCATTTAATTTCAAAGTTTGGTCACCCTCTTTTAAACACTGGGTCGAGAATATTCGTCATTGCAGATCACATTCGTCTAAGCTGTTAGCAGCATTCAGACATGGAGTGTGTGATATCAACTAATTTAAAACTCTTGTTAACTTGTTAAGTAAGTCTGGTTGTTTTCCTAAGTACAATTTGGCTCATTCACGGACCAAGTACAGTACTGAACTCAAAGAACAGTAACCAAAAAATTGTAGTAAAGATTACCAAGATCAACAAAGCAAAATGCTTTAAATAAATAATCGAAAAACATACGTGTCAAAATGAAAGACGGAAATGTCTAAAAACACGAATGGAGACTCTCAAATGTCCTCGTATATGTTTTTATAGGTTTCCCAGCAATTTTAACACTTTTATCACACAAATTCCCTGTATTGATACTTTAATTTCGTCCCCGAACATCGCCAAGCTCACTTCTCAATTTGAATTTCAGAAAGCCACCACTAGATTTCATTTAAGGTTCAGTATAATTCAAATTGTTAGCATTCCGACTCGTCCAAAATCTTTGAAGTTCGTCTCCTGAAGCCATCGGCGTTGAATTGACAAAGCGAATTCGTTTTTTGTCAATCGTTTTCATGTTGTTGTCATTACATTTCGTCCCTGGTGACATAAAATCGTATACGATGCGCCCAATATTTAGACGTATTTGAAGAATTTTGCAAATTAAAACAATGATAATTCAACATATATTTCCTTAAATGTATAAATAACAGTATTTTGCTGTAAGGCATGAATTATTATTTCTGTGTTTCACAATTAACATTTGAGTCAAAAATTGACATTTCACAATATGCACTGAAATGACATGGACACTAAGCATTAAGTTCAAAGACCTTCTTAATGTTGTTCTTTGATAGACATACCTTATTTCTGTTGTTTTATTCATATACATATATCAAAGAGCAACATTACGAAGGAGTTTGATCTTAATGCTTAATTTCCATATGCTAAGCAAAGAGCATATTGTGAAAGTTCAATTTCTGATTTTAATGTTTATTGTAAAAGAAAACTCAAAATTTACAGCTATACTTTCATTTATAAGGAAATATTTGTAACAAATTAAAATTTAATTAATGCGCAAACAAGTCCAAAGATTGGGCACATTTTTAATCGTAATGTTTTAAGTCACCAGGGACATTAAAACGAATGACAAAAAAACGAATTTGCTTTTTTAATTCAACGCCAATTGCTTCGCGAGACGAATTTCAAAGATTTTGGACGAATCGGAATGCTAACAATTTGAATTATACTGAACCTGAAATGAAATCTAGTGGTGGCATTTTGAAATTCAAATTGAGAATTGAGCTTGGCGATGTTCGGGGACGAAATTAAAGTATCGATATAGGGAATTCGCGTGATAAAAGTGTTAAGATAGCTGGGAAAACCTTTATTATGGTGCATTAGACGAGATTGATTTCTGAATAACAAAGTTTTGCAAAGACGAGACGAAATCCAATACTCTGGGACACAAAGTGTTTTAATTTGCTTGAACTAAATTTGAAATTGTCGGACGAAAAGACGAAATTAAACATTCGAAGTGCACTAAATCGATGTTGCCGGACGATTTTGAATAATAGGATCGGTGAATTCAAACGATAAACGTTTAAAAATAGCCGGGAAAACCTATAATGACGTCTCTGTGATGTAACTCAAATATGAATGGAAATATCAAAACCAACCTTGAGCTTTATAAGTTCACTTGCTGTCCATGCATTTTGTTTCCAATTATACCACCACCTAAAATCCAAAATCCAAAGTAGAATGTTATAAACCTAACCTCTTGAAGTTTCAGCTAGGAAGATACCACACGTCTCGAGAAAACTATGCACAACCTTGGTATCACGAAACACGATGTCATCATTTGTAACTCTTAATTCCAAAAATCACTCAACTGACTGATCGTTGGAAATCTCCTACATTTCTTGAATTCTTCTAAATGACAGCAAGCCAGACGGAATTATTTCACGGGGTGTTTTAGTACCAGTACGATATTTAGTTCAGGTTTTTGATGATAATTCGGTAGGTTAATTTTGGGGTAAATGCAAATATATATGCCTTTAACAAGTCAAGATTGTGGTATCGATCAAAATGTAGAAGTTTTACTTCTTTTGTTTTGCAGAATGATTGCTGACAACCCAATAACTGAAATTGATGAGCGAGTGTTTTCTGATACGCAGCTAGTAAACCTGTGAGTAGTCCTAGTAAGGAATTTGGTGATTAAACTCTTCACGTCCTATAGATAACTTAATGGGACAGTTTGAATAAAAATGCCCCATACACACATCGCTTGGACCCAATTGGTGCAAATGTCCACGTGTCCATTTGACCATAAGGTATATCAACTAGTTTGTGTTCTCGGTTTGGTTTCTTTGAATAGTTACTTGTTCAACGCGGAGTTGCGTTCAATTGGAGCCAGGCCGTTTATGACGAGAGCCAATTCGCTTCTGCTTGTGTGAGTTCCAATGAAAATGAAGTGCAAAAACAATTCTCTTGATGATTTTGATCACCAGACAGTATTCATTGAACTGTGTATCCGTTAAAAAATGTTTTTTTTTTTATATAAAAAAACCTTTTAAGATTGTTAATCCACATGCTTTCGTCTCAGATCTCTTTACGGTAACGACGTCGAAGTTATTGCTGATTCGGTTTGGCAAGATTTAGGACCTCGCTGCAACGTGTGAGTATATCATTTGCATAATTATTGCAGGACATTGAAGTGATTTAACATCGTACTTATATATTTTGCTGTGTCGCAATTTACATGATGAGCAGTTTCATACTTAATTTGAAACTTATTTTCGGATTTCACCTCGAAATATAACGGATTTGTTTTTCAATTGCTAATTTCCTAGCGATATAAAAGTTATTCACTTTACATTGAACAAAAGAAATCTACCGACGTTTAGTTATTGGATTCACAAAATTCGATTTATTGGCTGCAAGACTAGACCCAGTAATGTGACACGAGAACTCTCTTTTTTCAAATTTTGGTCGGTCGTTCTCATACGACCGACCAAAAGTCACAATTTTGAGAGAAAAAAATAACTTCTAACGCCCTAGTTACTAGTAAGGTTCTACTGAAAGACAATTTTGCTCTCGCAGGGCGGGTTATTTGTGCACAATATGAAAGCCCTTGTTGAGACAAATACAGACGCCAATAACAATAGGTTGTGGGTTCATAACCCAACACCTAAACAATCGGAGTAAAGTAGTTTTTCGTTCAAACAAAACATGCCAATTGAAAATTCGTTAGTACAAAAACACTCCATTTTGGGGCATGCATGGGGTATGCATCTTTTAGCATTCATACTTTATTTTATGCTGGCGTGCCAGCATAACTACACTCGACTGCACGGCATATCCTTTCTGTTTCTACAGAAACATCTTTTCATCATCAACGGACTCGATTATGTCAGTTGCGTCCCAAAGAACAGATTGATCTTGCTGTCTATCATTAATCATCGGCTCATTCAATTTCCACAGATCCATTGGCAGCACACTCAGGAGAGTTCCTTTCACCAGGTCTGACCTCAATATGTAAGTCTCCATTAATATTCGGTTAGGAATCAATGTCCACCGATGTGGCACAAACTCAAGCAACAATCTCAAGCGTTTGAGTGAGTTTAGTCGAATTATGGTTAACCATGGGCGTCGCAGGGGGGGGGGGCAAGGAGGGGGCCTTGCCCTGCCCCTGAAAAGCAAAAAAAAAAAAAAAAAACGGAAGAAAAAAAGAGAAAAAAAGAAAAGAAAAAGGCGAAGTCATAGTGGTGTAAATTTAATGGGTTGGGAGGGGGAAAAAATGGCCCTGCCCCCTCTAAAAGTGATAAATCGAGAATGTGTTGAGAAATACAGGCATTTTTGGCAAAAAAATCCTGGTGACGCCCATGTGGTTAACCACAGTCCTCGCCTAAACCTTCGCTAGTTAGTTGAGATTGTTTTGTGTTCATTGCATTTTCTGTATGACTGAAGTGCTAAATTATAAATAGCATTGAACCATAATTGTATCTATTCATTAAAACTATGCAGAAATTTGGTCGGAACTGATTTTGTTCAAACACTATCCGTGACGAAGGAGGAACGAAATTTATTGATTCGAGCTGGATTCAGCTGTGAAAAAACAGGAGATAGAACATATCAGTGCACTACGTGTCATCAGGGAACCTACGGAGGAGCCCCCGAGGATTGTAAACCCTGTCCATCAGGTATGTTAAGCAATTTTTAAAATGAAATATTCCGCAGACGTCGTCGAGCAATGCACCCAAAATGGACCGATCCAGTAAGCCCCTCCCACTGCGCACTAGGCAAATTAACACGTGATCCTCTCCAATGCCACACTGCATTTTTCTGCCGCGCGCATCATACGCGCGTGCACGCGCATGTCGGATTTTTATGCACGCATGTCGGACGTAAATCACGGCTGTGACTGGTCAGAATACCATGGGCGGTGCTTACTGGATCGGTCCATTAAAATGATATCCTTAACTTATCGAAAGGTATCGCAACACAAGCACTATATTCCCTCTCGTACAGATCTTAATGCCGAGGTTTTGTTGCTTCTGATTAATGTTCTATAACGAGCAAGTTTGGATTCAATGACTGAGCTTAATTGAGGATAGTACACGTATTCAATATACAGATAATAACATTCTAAGTCGGTCTCGGCTTCTGCAGTTGGCAAGCAAACCCAATCACTTTCATTCCAGATTTAAACTACTATTTACATGGTTGGAAATTGTGTAAATACTGTGATTAACCTTACGAAAAGTAACTCAGCACAATTTACCAGAAAAAGCACTGCCCTATTCTAAAATAAAAATGTAACAAAACTGTACTAAGCATTGCAACATATTCGACAGGCAGATAAATACAATAAAATAGTTTGTTTTGATGTCTCCTTCAGGAGGTTTTTTTCAAAACCGAACAGGACAAGTTGTGAAGAGAGGAGCAGACCTCAATTGTTTTTTCTGCAATAATGGCACATACGTTCCACCAGAAGCTCACCCTGGTAAAACCATCGGAGATTGCGTGGTGTGTCCATCAGGCACGGATGCAAGCCGCCACGCAGGATTCCGCGCGTGTCCCTGTGTGTCGAATTTCTACCGTAAAGATCGGTTTGGTGAATGCTTCGCCTGTCCGTTGCAAGGAACTAACTGTTCGGAAGAATATCAACATCTTCTGCCAGGATTCTGGTGGACTTGGGACTGGGGTTCGGTCGACAACTATCAATCCTACGAGAAATATGTACAAAATATCCTCATACATAACGAGAGCTACGACGAAAGCACGGTAAGGTTTAAAGGTGCCTTGCCAAAAGTTCATCCATGTCCAAGAAAAGAATCGTGTCAGAATGGGGGTGACGGAATAAATGCTACATGTGAATTTGGTTATGAGGATTTCTTGTGCTCGCAGTGCATTGCCAACTACTATTCTTGGTTTAACAGATGTTTTGAATGTCCCAGATGGTATATGTTTCTTTTAGAGATTATGGCTGCTCTGTTAGTTGTTGTTGTAATAATTATCATCGTGATGTGGGACCTTCGAAGACATCGGCGTAGAGGGCGTTCTGCCATCAACGCGTTGTTCTCCAGATTCAAGATCGTACTTGGTTTCTATCAGATCATGGGCGAGATATTCGAAGCACTGGATGGGATTCATTGGCCACAGGCACTTACTAACATTGGTTCATTTTTCCGATTGTTAGAGGTGAATATTGCGCAATTGATCGTCAGCCCTCGATGCTACTTCCCAAATTTTACATACCCAACTATTTACATAGAGTTTATAACTGGTATGAGCTTCGTTGTCTTTGTAGTGTTGTTGGCACTGAGTGTGTACGGCTGCAGGAAAAGTTACCTGAAAATGACCAAATTGCCCATGGAGGTTTGCAACAATATCTTGGCTCAAACTAAACAAACCTGTTACCTGGTGGTGGTTATTCTTTTGTTTGTTACATATCCAAGCGTATCGAGTGACATTTTTACCTTGCTGCCTCCTGGATGTGACGAGTTCTACCTGGATGACACCGATCACTTCAAAGTCCTTCGACTCCGATCGGACTACTCCATCGACTGCGAATCAAATCAGCATGTCAGCTACAACTACGCCGCCGAAGTGTCCCTGTGTTATGTTGTTGGCCTTCCGTTGGCACTGTTCCTCATGTTGTGGGCGAGTTGTCGAAGCAACAAGGGATCTGATCAATGCTCCTCTGCACCGTCAGATGATTGCAATGCTGGGCAGCCCTTGTGTGACGTTGCAGCTCAAACTGATCAGCAAGATAGTTTGAACACATGTCATTCAAGAGGTTGTAGTGAGACGGATCAGTCTGGTTACCAAAACGAATCTGATCTTGATCCTGAGTCAGATACCGAACTTTTGTGTCACGCCAATTCTGAAGAGATAAATACTTCTGAAGGTACCGGTGTGCAATCTGAAGATGTTGAACATGATGACGTGACAAGTTCAGCTCTCCCCGAGTCGGACCGAGAAAAGACTGACGACAATAAGATCACCTGGGTTAGTTTCTTGTGTGAGAACTACAAGGAGCAGTTCTGGTATTGGGAGATTGTGGAACTTGCTCGCAAAGTCCTCCAAGTTGTCTTCGTTCAGATGTTCGGTGCTGATGATCATTTCACGCTCTTTGCTACCATTGTCTTATCGGTGGCCTTTCTTATCGCCCATGCTTACTTGAAACCAATGAAGGATGCGGCAGAGCACCGTCTTCAGATGTGTTCCCTGACTACCATCTTCCTGAATCTGTCGGCAGCATCTTTGCTTCTGTTACCAAATGAAGAGAACCAGTCCAGCGATGCAAGAAAGGAATTTCTGGTCGTCTTCCTGATTGTTATCAACCTGAACATAGTTGCCTTTGTGGCAGGTGATTTGAACTATTTCATTTTTTTTTGTATTAAGAAATTTGGTTGAGAATAAGTTAGCTTATATTCCAGGCCGTTCGCTCCAAACACCACTTTCGTTGATATAGGATCCATGTCAAAGTATAAGCCGTTACAAACCAGTATTATACAAAAAACATTTTTTTTAAATTAAACTTACAATTTCTGATGACATAAAACTTTTAAGTCGGATAAAAATACCGTATTATGGCAAACTCATGGATTATATTTCCTCATTTTGATCACCGATTGTTTTTACTACCAATCCAATTATTCCAATTCGTTTGTATTTTTTAGGAAGCGCCGTTTGGACCTTAGTAAAGGCTGTATGGAAGACTTCCTGCTGCAGTCGTGCTTTTGCATGCATCGTTGTCATTGGCCGTCTGATACCGCACCCAAACCGGTCGCGATCCCGTAGACCAATCAACGCATCGCATACTGAAGGGGAAACGACTCTAATTAGTGGCAGACCTGTTTCTGATACTATTTATGGGTCTGTGTAAAATCATCATTCTACAGGTGTATCATAGGAAAAAAATTCATAGTGGCTGAAAAAAAATCCCTGAACAGTACGTATATATACGCATCTTTCTCTTAACAAGTGGTATTGTTCACGTGAAATCTACTCATTTTTTTCGTAATAAGTAGAATTTCCTTGCACTCATCTTGAATATAAGAAAATCGAATGCAAATTAAATTGCAGTATTCAGTTGAAGGGCAAGGGTTTAATGTCCCAGCTATTATGGGGCTAACCCCACAAAAAAAATCTGCAATTTACTAACTCAACAATCATTATTTACTTTTGAATAAGACTTTGAGAACAAAATTCAGCCCGCGTTTGGGAATAATTACCCAAAACATTGCAAAGCATTTGCGACACAACGATAAATATGTTCTAGAACGTTAGACTGGTTCTAGACCCCATTTAGAGTCAATAGCGCAGGGGCCGGGAACCAGTCGGATGGCGGGAGGATCTGTTTGTGCGCGTTAGTCTGTAGGGCTAGACGTTGTTATGATGAATACGCGACAACCCGCCGCCGCCGCGATACCCGCCACCGCAAGAGGGCGTTATCACGATCAACCAATATCACCACGAACTGCCAGTAACAACGTCTAGGGAATCTTGTAAAACATTGGCAGTTCGTGGATGAGGCTGTATCCAAATCAGCTGTCTAGAGCTAGGTCTAGGTTTGCGCCCATTGAAAATACGCGGGGACGCGCTGACAATAGACGTAGCCGTAGCTCTGGTTCGGACACGGCCTGATATTTGTTGGTCGTGATAACGCCCTCTCGGGGCGGCGGGTTATCGCAGCGGCGGGTTATCGCGTATCAAATCATAACAACGTCTAGCCCCTAGAGTATGCGCGTACGCAAAATCAACCAAGAAATGCTTTATGTACACGTTCACAATTTGAAAAAAAATATCTTTAAAACTACAACTTGTAAATTTGTAAGAAAAAAACACACGGACAACGCGACTTTAACCACCGAAAAGCTTACAACATTATGGTACTTCTAAATTTCACTCGTATGGTCTCCCTTTCTTCGGCGAACTTTCAAAATGAATAAAATTTCTGGAAAAAAAGCAAAAAAAAAAAAATATGGATTAAAATTTTACAGTTTGCACTGGAATAGAGATCGTAGATGTATGATCATTGACGTGAAAGAGATCATTGGAGTGAAAAATGTTATTGATTTGAACGCTTTCAAAATTGTACATCATTTAGTCCTCATTAGTCCTAATTTCCAAGCCGACACAAGCTGAAAATCGTTAACAAGGGGAGTACATTTGTTTTAATTACAACCGATCGGTCTAGTATGTTGGTTTACTTGTTTTGGCCTGTTATTTTATTAATTGATTTCATTGTTTAAATCAAGATACCAAGTAATTACGATCAGAACTTCCTAATTTCATTTCATTATCTTAGATGTAAAAAAAAAAGCAGGCCCTTATTTAGCATTTAACCTGGGAGGGTTCAGTCTTGTGTCAAAGCAGAGTAGTTGATGGACTTTATTTGATGTTTCGAATGCTTTATTAATTATCCACGCACGCACGTAGGCTAAAAATTGTATTTTACAAAGCCGAGCTTAGTGGTTTTTATTTTCAGGTATCAAGTACCATAAACCACGGATCCTAGACACCAGGATAAACGACTCGGCCCAACTCCTGGTTTATAGACGCGTGATAACGACCTGTACTGGTGGCAAATACCATGAATAAGTTTCAACAAAGACCACTGCGCGCGGTGGCTTTCAGATTTGCAAGGCTCTGCGCCCGATCTGGCCTCGAAGTCTGTCAAGCCAGCGAATTATATTTTTGAATATTCACGAGTCTACGTTTTTGGCCTTCATTATTGAATTCTGATAAGTGATAACTACATAACCATGGTAATGCCGAGCACAATATCTTTAGCTTTAAGATGAACAATGAAATGTCGCTTTTGTTTCATCGGTTCGGCATCACATTTCTCTAAAACTGTTTAATAAAAGCCTCATTAAAAACGAAATTTGGGTAAACGGTGTTCTCGAAATTTGACGTTTATTTCCCAGGTAAATACTTCATCTATGACGACAAAAACTGCACAATACCATCTGTTATATCCTGAAGTATTTATTTCTTAAATTATTTGGAACAATTATATCTTAAATGAGAAGTAGTTTTGCTTACAGTTTTATGAATATTTCCGTTTTAGATGTCATGCAAAAACCCAACACAATGGCACATCTGGAAAATTCGCGATTACGCGACAACGGGTATTAATGCCCGTTATCACGCGTCAAACCAATTAAGGCAAGTCCGCTCAGTGCATTTTGTACTAGAGCTCAGAACCGTCGTTTATCCTGGTGTCTAGGATCCGTGCATAAACTAAATAAAACAAATTTAAAAAAAACACAGGAAAGACACTGGCTTCGCGCCTGAATAATGTCTTATGGTCTCCTATAGTCGCTTATATCTTCAATTAATATGAAAACGTGGGGTAAATTAGTAGAATCATTTTGTTCAGTGCTCACACTTTAGAATCGGGCGGATCCAGGATTTTTAACACAATGTGTGGCACACCAAAGAGAAGGCTGCAAGGATGTCGCCCCCTTGGTGGGGGTAAAAGGAGGCAGAGCCCCTTTCTTAGTTTTTATGGGACAAAGCACCCTTCGGGCCATCTTGTTTTGCGCAAAATAGACTGATTCAGTGCACAATTTTTGAATCTATTGAAAACGGGTTTGATATTTATAATAACCACATGTTGCATGTTTCAATATGATAAATCCAAGACTGACAGGTCAACGCCGTCACATTTTGTCAGTTCTATACCTACGACCTCTACTGGACGAACAGATCATGATGTATTTACTGGTCCGATGATAAGAAAGTTGCAAATTCGGGCGATTCACAATGCAGTGCGCCACCAAGAGTTTGCCATGGAGAGTCCATTTTTCAAGTTTACAGTCGACAAAGCATGGCCCATTTGAATGAGTGTCCGAAGTAGACGAATTGATCAAATATGTTATGGATTGGAGCATAGCGTTCTGCCGCCTTACAAAAAAAAACACTATATTGATAAGAAGAAAAGAAAAGGGCAAACGGATCCTCAAATCATACGCTCACAAAACTACTGACCGGAAAAACTAACAATTCCAAATGTCCCGCTCTGCGAATTTGTCGACCATCTCCCACAATGCACTGGGGAAAATGAACTCTCCGTGGCAAACTCCTGGTGGCGCACTGCATTGTGAATGGCATGCGACGTGTTTTGGCACGAGCGAACCGTTCAACCTCGTCCAAGTTGATCGGCATGTTGCCGCTATAGTCGCGCAGCCCCATTGAGGCGGTCTTCAGTTATAAAATATAGCCCGGAATTCGCACGTCTTCGTGCCTACTGTGACTAGCTTGCGCTCACATTTAATAGACCTAAAACCTAATGACGTAATAGCTTTATTTACATATGCGCATTCCTATGGGGGCGAAGTCGGGACGTCAGACGAAGTAGGTACCTTCTACCACATAGGAAAGCGCACATGTAAATAAAGCGTGATGCCATAAAGCGCACATGTAAATAAAGCGTGATGCCATAAGGTCTCAGGCCTATAGGTCTTTGCAAAGCCTCATGTCATGTGTTGCAACTGGCATTCTTTATGCATGCACTTTATGTTAACATTGGTTTCTACGCAGGCGCAAAACATGTCCAATGAAAGGCTGAAATGCATGCTACCAGTCGCAGTCCTCATGTTTTATGGTAGCGGGAACCAGTCGAGTGTTTTGCCTTCGATGCTTGCGTCGGCGCATGCGCGCATCAATTTGAATTTATTAGCGAACTGGTGATGCATCATAAATATACATCACAGATGATACATCACATATCACGTTCTGACGTCTTCACAAGAAGAGTGCATTGAATAATTATTCCGACCTGTAAAATTTGCCTGTCAAATTCGTGAGCTATCAACGTATCATTCCTTATGGCCCATTCATTGTCGCGCTTCTGAACTGCATTTGTGTGTAGGATGCCAGGAATTCCTGCTACTTGCCATAGAACAGAAAGAAAGTACAACACTTTTTTGGAAACGGTTTTTGCAGCGCTGTGGTACCTTTTGCCATTCCCAATGATGCGTGTCTTTCAACTACTAGCTTTCACCACGGCACTCGGGCTTTTTCTCGCCGTGTTCACGCCACACGTGTCCGCAGGATGTAACATCACGCACAACGCAACATTTGGCGGAAAATGCGTGATTCACATGGGCGGCCTGTTCGCTTTCCCGGGCAGCCCTTCCATAGGAATGCAACAAGAGGTGGCGCAGACGGCACTGGATCACGTCAACAGCTTGGAAGGGATTCTAGACGGCTACCATCTCAGCATAAGATGGAATTGGACTGGGGTAAGTTTTATTTGGAAATAAAACTATACTAGGCTTATTTTGCTTTCGAAAGACTGCTGCAAACTGATGACTGACTAGGGTGACATGAAAAGTCAGGTCTGAAGTTTCGATCCTAGCAGAATCTGTCTCCAGGGCGAAGTTTGATAAATAATCTTCTAGGTCAGGTCCTGACTTCTTATCGATTTTTTTTTAATTTGATAAAAGCACCAAGGACATGCACCTCTCCTATCAGGCGTTTTTAAGAATAACATTGTGGTCACCTGTGGTCTAGCGGTAGGGCATATGATTCATGATCGTAAGATTGTGGGTTCGAGCCCCGCCTCGGCCATGCGTGTTGTGCACTTGAGTTAGGCGCTTTACCTCAATTACTCCTCTCAACCCAGTTGTTAAATGGGTACCGGCATTATTCAATGCTGGGAAGGTAACAGACTCGCTGTGGAGGAGGTGTTGCAATCCCCCCACAGCAGCATTTCATAGACTCGAGTCTGGCCCAATTGCTTCGAAAGAGAGAGAGATGGGCACTCCGTTCCTGTGAACACAAGTTCGCCCCCCCCCTAAGAATAACATTAAAAACACACAAAACTCATTTCCAATTAAGGTACTCTGTGAAAAAAACTAGATGTTCAGCTACCAAAATATATTCACACGAAAGGATGAAAAATGCACATTATACAAGTCTTGCACCTTACATCATGAAATACAGTTTAACACTAAAAGTGAAAATCGGACACTTTGCCAAGTCACTGCTAGACAAGATGCTGTCGTTTTTTGTGTGTTCAATTTACAGGGGACACTTAGAAGGCCTTATTTTCTGGATGGGCAATAATCTTTTTTGGCCTTCCACTAAATTCTGAGCGGAGGGGGGGTGCGCAAAAGGAGGGTACTTGCCATGATCGGGAAAGGGGAGAGCTCCCCCCCCCCCCCCATAGCGCACTGTTAGTTACGCCACTAAAGCGATGTTGTTTTTGTTACCATTTTGTCTGCAATTCATTACATACGATAAACCAAATACTATATTGTGGAGTGCATACCTATTTTCCCCAATACCTATGTTCCCCAACACCGATATGTTACCCAACCCTAACCCTAACCCTAAGGATTTAGGGGAATATAGGTGTTGGGGAACATGTAGCAGTGGCGTAGCAAGTTCATTTTTATTGGGGGGGGGGGGTAAACGTTTCTTGTAAAGGGCACTTGCACATCTGTGCCAAAATGGAGACACTTTTTTCTGGTCACTTGGCCTCCGTAAATTCAAATAGTGTTGGGGAGGGGGCTGGACTGGCTGGTACCATCTGTCGATGGGGGCGCTGTTCAAAACCGACGATTATGCACACTAATGGACAATATATGGTGCTTTTCAGGGCGCTATGCCTGAAATTAAAAAAAAAGGCACCCGGAACGGCCAATGGCAAACAAAACCGCACGACTTCTTTTTAACAAGGGCACTTGTTTAGGGTAAAAGTGCACTTGTTAAAAAAGGGCAATCTTTGCAAAATATTGGGGGGGGCAAGCGCTGGTGAAAAAAGGCATTTGAATGGAAAAGGGCAGTCTTTAGAAAATATTGGGGAGGACAGATTCTGCTAGGATCGAAATTTCAAACCTTCTGACTTTTCACCCCTCCCCGTGCTGGCTACGCCTATGTATAGGTATTGGGGAACATCTGGTTTAGACCCCATATTGCGTAGTCTACCGCAGTCCTAAACCATTCTCAAAACCCCTAGATTGTCAAGACAGCTATACATTAGGGCCTATATGTTCCAAATACCACAGTGCTACATCTCCCTTTCAAGGCAATATACAACATTTACAAACATCAAAAAACACAACAACCAAATATTATTAAATGTCTTACTGGACTGTTAGTGGATAACAGTCTAAAGCATCTTGTAAAATCATGGCACATGGTGTGCTGTCATTTTCAAGAAACGTGGAATTTTTTATATCAATTTCCAACGATGGTCAGCTAACCATCGTTGGAAAATTGCTGCCAATTTACCACATTTAGTTAGTCCACATTTTGTTTGCAATCGGTTATATACACATCTGTGAATGGGTACAAGCCAGCTGAACTGGTTCCCTGACCTCGGACGTCTATAAATTGCTCTGTTTCATTTGTAGCGGGGTCGGGGAACCAGACTACAAGAACGTGTTTTTTTTTCTTGGTTTTTCAAGAATCTATGAACACAAAACTTAAAACATTGTATAAAATCCCTTTACACTCCTAAATCCAATTAGATAGTGCAATCTGAACGGACAGCCCACCTCTCAAACATTGTCATATCGCGTGCGACCCAATAAGAAAAACACACACGACAAAGTTAACTGACGATAACGTCCCCTTCTGTCGATGCTCAATTAGACCCCAAAAGAAATATATTTAAGTTCTAATTTCTGTCCTAAATTTATCAAGTACGTGGCCTACAATTATTCAAACGTTTATCCAGCTTTGTATATGTATGATTAAACGAGCACACCGATTATGGCAGTTTTTCTTTTACGATCATGTGGCATACAGGCCAGCTCTGGATGCCGAATTAATCTTCATGTCTGATTAAAAAGATTCATATCACACAAAAGGCATTTGTTTTTAATCTCAACAGCAGCCACGGTGATATAAGATACCCCTTACCTAAGCCTCTGTCAGGACCTATGTACAGCCTATGTTGTCAAATCAAATGCCATTAAAGGTCGCATAAAAAAAATCGGGTGGTTCTATTTTCATTAAATTTCACTTATGATTAATTTGCAACTGCCTTTGTAATTGCTGCCCAAGGCTGTATTGCGTTAACATCCACCCACTTAAATATCAAAACATTAATGTGAACTACCAAATATGGAAATACTTTACATAAAGGAAATCATTTGTAGCGGGGTCGGGGAACCAGACTACAAGAAAGTGTTTTTTTTTGTGGTTTTTCAAGAATCTATGAACACAAAACTTAAAACAGTGTGTATTCCCTTTACACTCCTTATATAAATCATATTAGATAGTGCAACACATAGCAGAACAATCTGAACGGACAGGCCACCTCTCAAACCTTGTCATATCGCGTGTGACCCAATACGAAAAACACACACGACAAAGTCCACGGACGATAATGCTCCCTTCTGCCGATGCTTCATGAGATCCCCCAAGAAAGACATAAGTGCTATCCAAAATTCATCAACTAAGTGAGTTTGTATTTGGTAGGCTGTAGTACTTTGAATAAAATATTTACCCCTTAGATTTGTCTCAATGACTCGAAAATAATATTGACAGTAACTATGGTTACGGCCAAAAACGCAGAAAAAAAGTGGTAAAAAACTAGCACATCAGAATGTGTGCTACTCCTTAAAGCCACGTGCATGTGTAACATCATTTGCAATTACCTGCAAAATTACCTACCGAAAATAAGCGACAGAAACCTGGCTCAACTTAAGTTAAGATAGGACTGTTGTCAAATACACTGTCAAACGAATGTGTCTGAAATGATATCGTTTTAAAGAAGACTAACATTGAAGGCGGTTTCAGAATAGGGTGCCTGCGGACACTTGACACATTAGCAACGGAAGCCAATAACGAGACCCCGAAATTGTGCATCCTTTCTCAAAATGTTTCATAAGGTGGAATTTTTGCGTCGGGGTGATATAAATCAAATTAGATTTTGCCCTTCGCCGACGTATAAATACTCAGAGTGTATACTCACCTAATTTGATTAAAATCACCCTGACGCAAAAATTCCACCTTATGAATAGTTAATGTGGTACCCGCTGCTATGTACATCGGTACATATAGTACGTACTAAATTACAATTATTTACACAAGTAATTCATTAATTAATTAATCGGCTAATTACCAACATGTAGGGATAATTATGAAGCAAAAGCTTTGAAGTTTATCCCTAAACATACGAAAATAAACACAAGGCTACTGAAACACAAGTACATTACCTACATGGAACACAAGAAACTACGCTAAGCGAGACCCGACAAGGTTACATTAATGATTGTATAAAAAACAAAAACAAAAACAAACACTGGAACCATCAATATTGGGTGAGCTTTCTACTTATATGTACTTAAAAGACAGTTTCATTTTCCTTGTGAAAGAATGTAGCGTGACTGACTCCTTCAAATCTACCCTTAAATCATTCCATATAGCAATATACCATTGATGTCAGTTTATTCTTTGATATTGAGGTACGATTGTAGTTGATGTAGAAATTACCAATGGATGCCCCACGAGTGTCATATGAATGTACTGATGAAGACAAAGTAAATACATTAGTGAAATTTACTGGAAGTAATTCATATTTAAATTTAAACATAAATTTACCTAAGTTAAAGTTATACAGGTCTTTGAATTACAGTATTTGTAATTCTGCAAATAAGGGAGATGTATGTTCTAAATAAGATGATTTTGTAATTATTCTGACAGCTTTCTTCTGTAATAAAAACAGTTTTATTACATTTTGAAGTTGCGCCATCCCATATAAGAATACCAATTGAACACTGAAAAGATGCTGTTTAATATTTTGAAATGAATACCTCTGCAATAGCGTCACGATTCTCAATCAACAATCAGTATAAGTACACATGTTGTTGAGGTCGCAGTGGATAGGTACTCCTCACAGTAATTAATGATTATCGTCGAATTATTAAAGGGAATGTACATCTTTGGCTTTTGCTGTAATTTTCAGAAATGAACTATTTGAGGGGTTAGTATAATAGATCAAATTATTGTTACACTGCCATGTTTGAAGTTTTGTGTTCGAAAATGTTGGAAAAACCAAGAAAAACTAAATATTTCAAGAAGTCTGGTTCCCTGACTCCACTGAAAATGAAATGGATCAATTTAAAGATGACGGAAAATTGTACGGTAAGGGAACCAGTCTAGATGGCCTGCACCCATTCATGAATATGCAACCAATAGCAAACACAATTTCGACTGAAAAAAATGGTAAATTTGGAGCAGTAGTTGAAAAATAGTTAGGTTTTTCCAACGGTGGTCGGCCGACCACCGTTGGAAATGTATACAAAAATATCATTTTCTTGATAATGACTTCACACCAGGTGCCATAATTTTACAGGATGCTTTAGACTGAAATTTACCAACATCCTGCAAGGTATTTCGTAAAAAACTTGGTAGTTTTATTTTTTGATGTTTGCAAATGTTGTATTTTCCCTTTAAAAAGTGTCCCCGCGGGACGATTAAGTTAATCACCCTCGATGATTGTTTTCTTCCAAACAATACAATTTCAGGCGGAGTAATTTCAGAGTATTTTGCACCAGCGCTATCTTCACTCTTCGCAAGGTTTTTTTCATTAAGTCGGTAGATTCCGGTTATTAACGATGTTCCGGTGTCCCTGTAAGGAATCAAGGAACGGCCCCTGGTGAACCTATACGGAGCCATTAGGCCGACTATCACCAACTTGTTTATATTGATCGGCAGGGTGATTGCTACAAAATCAATTAATTTTATAGGTTGTTATGAAATGAGAAACTATTTTGTCCACGATCGAATCGTCAGAAAAGTGCAATACGTACTATACATGCGGCCCAAGGGAAAGGCAGACACCACGACAACAAAGATAAAAGGGAGCGGGATTTACAGGTATAATTTGAAGATTCAAGAATATGAACTAAGGATGAAATACCACCCACCAAGTTAGGTTTAAAAAAAGATATGAAAAAGAGCCGTTTCCTTGCTGCTGACTGCGCAATAATCACGTGTACGCGTCATGCAAAAACCTGCACAGCTCCGCGAAATTGGCAGATTACCAAGCATTTAAATATTGTCAGAAACAGAACTACAACCAAAAAAAAACACAATTGCTTGTCCAAAAGTATCAACCGTGACTTGTATACAACATACTCGGATAAGTTTGATTCATCTGACGCAAGCAGTAATTCACAAACCGACTTAAAGGCAAATAGGATCAGTTGCTTTTCGTGCATTTTGTTCTTTCTAACATCATTTAATATCCAAAGAAGAATGTTAAAAGACCTTATCTGTTGAAGTTTCAGCTCAGTGGACATTACACTTTTTGAGGAAACAAAGAAAAGCCATGCACCTTTTGACCACGAAACACGATTTCGTCAATATTACTCTTCATTCCAAAAAATTAGTCAATTGACAGATCATTGGAATTCATCTACATTTCTTGATTTCTTCTAAATGACAGCAAGCCAGATGGAATAATTTCACGGGGTGTTTAGTACCAGTACAATCTTTAACCCAAGTTAACTTCGCTTCGGTTTGCGGTAACACCATGTGGTAGTGACTTATAACAACTTGATATACAACTCGGCATGAGGCGTAGAGGTTGTGAAAACAGCTGCCAATGTAAAGTGGCTTGCATTTTACAGGTGGATCAGGTTCTCAACAAAGTTCTATATTTAGAAAGGGCCAGTCGAGCATGGGGACGTCTCTATGGTCCGAAGTACCATAATTGGTCCGACGTCCCATTGTATCGAAGTCCCATTGGTCCGAAGTCCCATTGGTCCAAAGCCCCTAGTCCCATATGTCCGAAGTCCCATTGGTCCAACGCCCTATAGGATTAGGGTTAGGGTGAAGGTCAGAATTGAGGTCAGGATTTGGGTGAGGGTTAGGGTTAAGGAGTTGGGGTTTGGGTAAAATTTAATAGATGTGATGTTTCGCATAATAGCTTTCATGATTTAAGTGACACTCACCCACACCTCAGTCTCCTGTGTCCCTAATATTCTTTGTAGAGAGCTGATCCGGAGGAAGGGTTGCGAATACTTTACAATCTAGCCTACTCCGGAGCACCGGTACCAATCATATGGGGACCACTCCTACCACAGGAGGCAATCATAGTCAACAAGGTAGCGGCAAGATTCAACATCGTTCAGGTGACTTCATGTAGTAAATATGCATAGGTTTGTTTTAAATGCATTATTCATCCAACTATTCAGATTTGATTAGACAATGGCAAAAATTGCATCCTGCTGATTATGGGCTATATTGAGCTGCTAATTGCTAATTGCTTTTTTAAGTCAGATCAGTGCCAGCACTGTTTTTCCTGAAGTGCTGTGTCTTGATTTTGAGAGGATACGAGGACAGAATCAGTCAGCTACAGATATAGGAGGGAAAACCCTCGAGAACACATTGGTTACAATCCATGCAATGAGGGAGGAACTTATAACAAGCCTATCCAAACATGTACTTGCGTTTTAGGGAGCGCCTACAAACTCAATCGCAAGTGCTAGCTGGAACGGAAACAGGGATAGTGGAGAGCCTGGAAAGCTTGGACTTAAAGAAATCTTTTTACCAAATCCGATTGCACACCTTTACTTAAATTGTTTTTTTTTCCAACTCTTTCAAAAATTCCAGCCATGCACTCTTCAATCGTGCCGATGTTCAAATAAAACAGCATCTATTATATCTTGCTCGTGAAAGCGAACTGGACATCCAATCATTACGCAAAACACACGCTACATTTTCTATTCAGTTTATTACAAAAACTGGTGTACCATAGAAAACAGTTTCTAGTAAATTATAAGGGAGATGTTAGTCATGAGGGAGACATTTTTGTATCTTTCTAATATACTGTTTCTAGAAGGAATGTTACTGTCGACGGTTGCTTAGAACTGTTCCTTAATTAGATCGAGAATAATATTGGCCTAATTAAACCTTTTTGGGACTGGAGAATGACAAATGGGGCATGCCCAGTGTGGGAAGGTTTTTGTTTGTGCTAACTACTTTAATTTCTCCCTGAGGTACCAATCTCGGTAATTATTAATAATATTATTATTTAGACTTATTATCAGTTGCACTGACCTTACCTAAAGAGATGAATCAATTAATGGGAAGTCAAGTTTGTTTCTGAATCAGATCTGACAACAGTGTTGTGAAAAACCAACCAATCAGAGCAAGATTTTTTTTTTAGCTCAAGTAAAGATATCGTATAGTTAAAACTGTAGCCTTGACCAAGGCTATCAGCTTGTTCCCATACGACCTTATAAATAAAATAAAAACTAAAAATATAATAAAAGAAACAGGTAGGGTATCCCAAATGATGGCAGGTTTCCCATTTTTCTCCTCCAGGCCCCTTCAGCAGGACTCCCCCTCCCCCAGTGGGGACCCCTCCCTCCAGAAGAAACATCGGAGCCTTAAACAAATTAGACCGAAGGCTACTATTTTTCTTTGTTTTGGACAAGAATAGTGAAGTCGAATCCGGAGACAAAACCGAGATTTAGAAAACTTCATTTATGATGAATTTTGGACTGACAGATGTGTGTGGCATCAAGCCCAGCGCTAGCAGATCGCACCGTGTACCCGTACACCGTCAGAGCCTACCCAAGTGACAGATCCCGATTAGTGGGCGTGGCAGCATTTATAAGGGAGATGGGGTGGAGGCGTATCGCATTCATCTTCGAGGAGAATGCCGCTTTTCAAAACGTAAGGATGCTCATATACGTCCATGTTGGATGTAAAGATGTATCTTTTTAATGTTATTTGGGCATGTAACATCGGTATATGATCTCTTGGAGAAAACAGTTTTATGATGTACAAGGAAATATTGCTTTGCATTATTTAATTTAAATTGGCACTGAAGACCATCCAGTCTGCTCGTGGAGAATAAAAAATAATGCAATCATGAAGATGGTGGCGAAATTTAAAACATAAAGACTTTTTTTTTTCCACACAAAGAGATGTTCTTACCAATTGTTTCGTATCAAACTTGCCTTCTGGCAAATTATGAATATATTGGTCAATAAACTTCTCATTAAGCATGACGCGTGCAGCAATGGCTCCATGTGATCGGACGCTGTAACAGTGAGACGAGAAATATGATGCATTGTTTGTTTTGGTTGCATTAATGTTGTTCAATCATTGGCGAATAACATCTGTCGCTAAAGCTTGCCGTATCATATATTTTTATATGAAGCACAGTATTATATAATCGAGATCTTCGTGTATTTTTTTATTTTCACAGCATATGAAGGACTTTCGTGAGATTTTAGAGCCTGATGAGGTCGAAATAGTTGCATCTGAAGGAGTCAAAAACATCAATTTGTTGCAAGTGCATCTTCAAAACCTCAAGGTATTGCATTCAGTGGACTTTCAATCGACTTTCCTGATATTTCGAGTGTGAGTTCTATTTGTAAACCCAGAAATAGAAAATCGGGAATGCAAAGCCAGACATACAAGAGGTCAGAATTGAAATCTCCACTTGAAACACAAGTTGTCATAACCGACCTCACGCGCAGTTCTGGGGGGGGGGGCAAAAAAATCGCCGTAGCCGATCAGGCGCGGCTCCAGAGCTGGGGTTCGTTTTTGTCTCAACCGACCTGCCCAACCTTTGGAAAACTTATGATACCTTTTTTTAACAAAATAATTACAATTTCTCTTTGTTTGATTCTAGCGCCAAGACGTCAGAATCATATATACTGGATTTTCAAACGTTCTGGCGACTTTGAAGCTTTTCTGTCAGGTGAGTTCATGGACATTGATGCTTAAGAACAGTGTTGTAGTCGAGTTCTTTTTTCCGAGTACCGAGTACTGCCGAGTACTTAGGTTGCCGAGTACGAGTACGAGTAATTGTACCTCCGAGTACAAGAACAGGTCTCCGAGTACGAGTACTTGTACTTGCGAGTACGAGTTCGAGTACTGTACTTCGGAGTACGAGTACGAGTACAAGTACTTGTATTTCCGAATACGGCCATACGGCAAATGGTTCGATGCCCAGTCAAACCGATATACAGACCTACATACAGGCTGACTGTTAAATGTGTTTGTCCGGACGTGCACAGAAGAAAATCAGGAAACTTCGATTTTTCCACAAGCCAATCAACCATTTCAAACTGAAAGTATCGATAAAATAAGGCTGTGGTACATGCATATAGTCAAGCTACACCCCCCCCCCCCGTACTGCTATTCGAGTACGAGTACTTTGATGATCGAGCACAATTTCGACATGTCGAGTACGAGTACTTTGCTGCCCGAGTACGAGTACTGTCATTTCGAGTACGAGTACGAGTACTCCAGAAAAAGTACTCGAATAGTACTCGAGCACAAGTACCGAGTACGAGTACTAAAATACTGCTTAAGAAATGAGCCAGAACTAAAAAAGCAAAGACAATTCCATGCTAATAAAACGTGAAAGTAAAGTAAAGGGACGAACCTGTGTTCACAGGAAAGATGAGCCCATCTCTTCCTTTCAAAGCGATTGGGCCAGACTCGAGTCCATGAAATGCTGCCGTGGGGGGATCGCCACACCTCCTCCACAGCGAGTCTGTTAGCTTACCAGCATTGAATAATGCTGGTACTCGTTTAACACCTGGGATGAGAGGAGTAATTGAGGTAAAGCGCTTTCCTCAAGGGCACAACACGCACGGCCACGGCGGGCCACATGTGCCCTAGCAAGCATGTCGTGCTTCCGCAAGTATTCTTGTAGCTTGGGTCACTAGCCAAGATAATTTCAGAGTTGACAATACTGTAAGCGCAGAGTGGTGATCACGAGCTCATTTCAGTGTGCTTTTTAAAAGACATAGGCCCTAACTATAGCTACGGTGGCCTTTGTGGAGACAGTTTTGATTGTTAAAGAGGTTCTGATGACACAACTTCACATGACAGGGAATGGCCTGTCACTGCGTGCAGTCATGAATCATCATATAGCGCCTGCCTATCCATTAACTGTCAAGTCATTTTATCTGAGCCAAAACCACACATCACACCCTCTGATTCCCAGAGTGAAACTATCAATTGAAGGATTATAGACGATTTGGAGTGAAAGTAAGTTATGCTGTAGGTTCACACAGTCAAGATTTTTAAGCCGAATCACCAAGAGCTATTCTTGAGTAAATCGGGGTGATTCTTGCCTCGGGATGATTCTGTTAGTTCGGTGAAAGAGCGTGAAAGACCGGGAAGTGCCCCGACAAATTTTTTAGTTTGAACATCTTCAAAAGTGTCGGTGTGATTCGGAAACCAATTTCAATTCGTGGTTTATTCTGGTTGTATTCACAACTAATTCGGGAATGTGGAATCTAGCATAAGATTGATATACTGAATTTAAAACAAATATATCCAGCAGAAACTCGAGTGAAGAATGTGTCTATTAAGAAGGAACGAATGGACTTATCCTTCCTCCATGGTATTTCTACGATTAAATGAATTCCACTCTAAAACGTTTAGGCCCTATATACAGTTTCAGTCGATGGGAGTGAAGTCATATTGATATTTCGCTCACGCATGCGCCAACTCGCCAGCCGCCTTGACAGCCAGGATAAACAAACATGTCTGTCTGATAACAACGCACGGAACTGCGAACGATTAAAGATCTAGATTTCCATGGCAATAAAGATGTATTTCAAGGCCTCCTATGACGTACAGATGTCGTTTGAATTTATTCAAAGTCATCATTCAGCTGGTTTTTTTGTTGTTACAGGATACGTCACAAGCTAGGTGTTTTGCCAATTACACTGGTAACTTTCGTTTAATTGGGTTTGATCTTTTGATCGCCTTCTTGAAGAACAAAAAGCAATTACTACTTGCGGAAATTTGGCAATAAAAAAATACCACCTTGGTCGTACTTCACGTGTTGCATCAGACGTGCGCTGTGCGGGTGCCGGAGATGAGTTCGGGACAATGGATTAACGAGGGGGATTAGACAACAAACAAATACCTCGTTTCGGTTTGTGGTAACGCCATGTGGAAATAACTTCTGCTCAAATATAGACTTCTGAAAAGAATTTGTCCTGCTTATTATCAACTTTCGCTTTGTAGTTTTTTTTCTGATAAGAACAGTCCTGCTTTAAGTTCTAAAAGAACTTGTCTGATCATGTACCCGGCGGTACGTGTGTACTGGTACGCGTTTTCACAGATTAAAAAATTAAGTCCCAAATATTTGGAGAGAACAATTCATTAGCTTTTCAACAACAAAACATATTTCCAATCGGGTCATATTTATCGGCCAATGGCCAATATGGCCAATTGAAAACAAGTGCTGCTTTTACATCAGTTTGCCTTTGCGGTACGCTATATGCACAACACGTCACGGCGCACACACACGTGGGCTTGTCTATCCAATTTCTATCCCACAATTCATTGCGCGGCCGAGACTTCGAAAATAAGGCTTATCTCTATAAGGCTTATCTCTATATCTCTGTAAGTAACGCTCGTAGAAAATAAGACACTTGCTCTACCTCTACTTAATGCGAGATTCGTGTTGCAGGCTTACATCGCCGGACTGACCGGTGCCAAGTACGTTTTGATACCCCCGAGCTGGGCTAACTTTGAATGGTGGCTGCGCGTATCACCATCAGATATCGAGCCCTGTACGGAAGAGGAGATCATCTCTGCTGTGGATTTATCCCTACATTTCAACGTCAAACATCGCTCCCTGGGTCTACCAGAACTGGACTTCAACGGAGTGGTACGTGCGTCATTTGATCCAGGCCTCATTTAATATAGCTGCAAATTATAGTGCAGGAATCAGTTGAATACAAAGAAGATATTTTGAAAACCGGTCATTGTGCTTGGCCCAGAAAATTGATTTACGATATTCATGAAATGAGGCCCAAGTTTTATTGGAGATAAAAGCTGTTGGAAAAAAAAAATCTGAGTATACAAGTAACTATAGTCGGTGTGTTTTTTTCTCTTTGGGAATTGGTTGGTTATTGGGAATTTCCGTACAATCAGACAGTTGGGCGCTTGCGTGGAAGAGGGAGAAACTCCCCATATATTATACATGCGTATTATCCTCAGTATAAAACAGAAATAAGTAATATTGCATGAAATATATCAGTGATTCCAATGTGTTCAACTTTTTAAAGGAGAATATACGAGGAGAAATTTTGTCTCCAATAAACCAACCATTCTCTCATTTTTTTTCCGCGAAATTATAGTTTTTATCATTTTGTCAATAAACCATACGCATTTTATAATGATTATAATGTCGATCATTGCATGTTACACTTTGAGAACTGAGAGGGCTTTGCGTCATGCGTTGATAAGCAAAGTTAATCCGATAGTACATGGACTCCACAGACAGAGCATGACTGCACCCCAAAAATGTTTTCTGAACCCCAAAACGTTTTTGAACGTTCTGCTTTTCAAAACAATATGCTTGGTATGATTGAAATGTTAAATTATAATACAAAGAAATCCTAAACTTCATGTCGGTGCAAAAATCGCCGTTCTTGATGCAGAAACGTTAATACTGGTCACTCCACAGTCGTGGAAATATCGTTCGAAAAGGTCCCCAAATCTATTTACTTATCTCAATTTCTAGAAATTCTTACCAGTGGTTATTTCACGAGTAGTTGAACACTTATCATATAAGCATATTCCAAATCTTAGATTAATCTATTGTGCAAACGCTTGTGTTACACCTTGAACTATCTCCAAGGTAAATTTCGACTAGGATTTCATGTGCCGAGCAAATTAACACGTGCTCTTTGGGTCGGCTGATTTTGCAACAAAACGTGGCATGACTTCGCGTAGGTCTCGGTATCGACCAATAGAAGCCTGTCAAAAAGGGTGATATTTATTTATTAATAACACATGAAGGAGGCGATCGTACACATTTTTATTGCACACCATATATGGAAAGGAACCTTTATTAATATTCGTGAGGATTGAACAGATTGACAGATATTGCAAACACCATTTGTTACAGCTTTGAAAAATGAACGTACCCAAGCCCACTTTTCCTATTTTAATGAAAACTACTGAACATATCAAAGCGAATTTTAGCACATAGCTGGATCATTATAAGAGAAACAAACTCAGAAAGTGGTATGGAGATACGTTCTTTAAAACGGGAAAAATTGATGTTCAAAGATTTTGCCCGCGAACATCAAAATGTCCGCGTAACGGTAATTTCAGTCTGTTTCATTCAAAATATAGTATTACGCAAGCCTTGCAAATCGCCCTATTTAAGCTTCATTTGATGCAATTCACAGAAACCCTTGCCAGAGCATTACGACTACTACAACAGCATTTTCCCATTCAGTAATAACGTCGTGCCGGTAACGCACGACGGCATCATGTCCGTGGCACTGGCCTTGAATTCCTCCATAGCGGACCTGCAGCGTCTGCAACCCCCTCGAAGACTTGAAGATTTCAGCTATACCGACACCGAGATGGCGAGGGTGATTTTGAACCACGCCGAGAACATGGAGTTCTCTGGATTGTCGGTAATCCAGATTTGTATTCAACAATCGAAATGTTCACCCATTCAATGTAGTCTATTCGTATAGGAAGATGTCATAATGATGAGTGATATATGAAAATGAAGATCAGAGATTGCTCTTTCTTTACCGCATGAAGAAAAAAATATAAAAAGCTTATCGTATTCATTATCGTGGTATCCATTCACATTCCAATGTGCAAGTGAAGACACTTGCGAAAAGGTCATCATTTAGTGTAAAGGAAACAAAACATGATACGGATTGACCGTATGGAAAAGGCTCACAGCGAAAGTAGACCTGCAGCTGTCGCAAGACAAAAAAGGGATTTTGCATTGATTACCTTTTAGCGACAGGTGTTTTCACTGAAGATAGACCAAGAGATCATACTAGTCTTATCTGTAATCAGGCAGCAAAGTTTACCATTGAAAACACCTGTATGAAATAATGCAGAGATGTCCCCACAGCCTTTTACGATAATAGACTTATGGGTTATGCTCCTATAATGTGAAGAGATATACTTTTTTTTTTATTAATGGCGTTGTATTGAAGCTGGGTACTTTGTTCATGTGCCTGGCACTGTGTGCAGTGTAGGAAGAATATGTTCAAATTATTCAGTGCATTCACTATGTCGGTCTGCTTTCTTGGTAGGGTCGTGTTCGCATTGAGGATGGCCAGCGTGTAGCACAGACAGTCTACATTGATCAGGCCCAAGGTGATATCATTGAAATGCCATTTTCCCCCCTGTAATTTGAATTAAAACTAAAATTGAAGCTACCATTAAATATTACTAAAATATCAGGGGAACAAATGGTTAGTATAAGTTTCTTTAATTTTGAGACCAAATCAAGTGTCGTGCCATATATGGGACTGTTTAAGAATTACAGGGACATGCATAAAACAGCCGTGGAACTCTAAATGAGTGCAATATTCTTTCCGTATACTTAATTTGCATATTGGCTGTCTATTTGGTTTTAATGGATATCCATAATACTACTGAATGTTTAAGAAAATTGAAAAGTATGGATTTTTTTTGTATTTTCTCTTTTAGGCACAAGTTTGAAGAACGTGATGCAATACCAGATTCAAGAAGCTGCTCTGGTCAATTCTGAGACCACGAGTATCCAGTGGCCAGGTAATTGAAACTTTTAAAGCTTATCAATCAAAAAGTGAATATTTGAATTCGGATGTGAAATTACATGAGAACAGAATTTGCAAGCAGCTGTTAAATTGAAAATTACAGACTCTTTACAGATTATAATTTTCCTGTTCAGTTTTATCATCGTTCGCTGTACAGTTCATTGTTAAATGAACCCTTCAAAATGCCCCTTCATGAATCCTTAAATGAACCCTTCATGTCCCTTCATAATGAAGATGTGCCTAAAAGAATGCTATTTCAGTTTGCATCACGCCTCTATACGATGTCCTATTGAAGTGCATACGATATGCATGATTATCCAGGCACCATGGTGTCACCAAAATGCAAGTGGAAAATCACAATAGTTCCAGGAAAATTTAAACCACAATCTGCAAACATCAAAAAAATAAAACTACCAAATCATTTTGAAATACCTTGCTGGACTGTTAGTGAATGACAGTGTAAAGCATCCTGTAAAATCATGGCACCTGGTATACTGTCATTTTCAAGAAAGAGTGGTATTTTTGTATCAATTTCCAACGCTGGGTTAGGGCTTCGGTCAATTATTTAATTGTTTATTCAGTGCATACACCCGCAACATACTCGAGCTTGTCTAGGGGCTAGACGTTTTTATGGTTGAATGCGTGATTACCCGCTGCAGCGATAACCCGCCACCGCGAGAGAGCGCCGCATCACGACCGCACAGTTGCGTTGAGCGCGAATCACGTGTTGCCGGGGCACCCTATACGAAGTTGTATTTTCAAATACTGGCCCCAATTGACCATCGCACTTGTTTGCAATCGATTACACACCTATGAACGGGTACAAGCCAGCTAGACTGGTTCCCTGACCTTACAATTCCCCAATGTATGTAAACTGCTCTGTTTCTTTTTATATGGAGTCAGGGAACCAGACTACAGGAAAATGATTGTTTTTCTTGGTTTTTATAGCATTTTCGAACCCAAAACCTTAAAAAAGTCAGTGTAACTATATTTGCTATATATTTCCAACCCCCCAATTCCATCCATTTCTGAAAATTACGGCAAAAGGAAATGATGTATATTCCCTTTAAATAAGAAGTATCCTTTTGGGCGAAATTCATGGGTATTCATCGACGAGAATTGATGTGCGTCCACGTCACATTCCGAATCACTTTTGAGGAGACGCATAAATTAATGCTATCTACATGGAATTGATAAGGATATTTGTTACCGCACCTGCCGATAGACGAAATGTGAAATAAAAAGAAATCTGCACTATACTTGCATTTTAGAGCAATGGGCTTGAGACGAATTTAAAATTGAAACTCAACTTGGGGTTGTCAGTGGCAACCTTTTTTCTTTCAATCGTCTCCGCCAAAATTAGCATAGACTTCCTTGGTTTCGGAGCTGTTTTGAAATTATCATTCTCTGACGCAACGAGCTCCCGGTTACGGAAACCCTTACCGCCGAAGTTTAATTTACTTTACCCTTATCTAATCAAATTGCCTACGAGCTGAGCACAAAAGGGTCATTAACTGTGCCGCAGTATACGAAGCAATTAACTTTTCAAAAACGAATCCAAAGCAATGAATAGTCTTTTTTTAGTTATGCTCTGTGAGTAGCCTGATGAATTACAAGAGAGTGTGTAAATTTTACCTAATACATTTTTGCGAAAAAAAATATATGAAAAGGTTCCACAAACAACTAATGAATTCTATTTGATAAAATAGACAAAAACATACACAATGGTAAAATGCTGTAGTTGTATGCTGAATAGTACCACAAAAAATAGAAGATAAAATGCAATTTGATAAGTAAAAGAAAGCATTGTTCTTAGCATTCGACTTCGGATATACACTGAACTGAACTTCGATCATAATTGCTTATTTCATTCGCAATGCATGAACGTTTAATTACATATTCCTTATGCCAACCGAATAAAATGACTACGACAAAATGTATAATTGCTTTCGCATTGTTCTGTGCAGTTTGTCATGCGCGATGCGTTAGTGGTGGGCCCGTATTTTATAGTTGCATTTTTCAGTATTAAGGTAGTACACGGAAAATGGCATGAAATTTGCAAATGTGGCACTTTGTTTTTAGGTGCATTTATAGCAGTGTGGCGTAACTAGCTAGGGTGAAACGTCGGGGGGGGGGGCTGCTGGGAGTGCAGGAATTTTTCAAAGGGGACACTGAAGGCAAATGGTATATATTTTTCAATTTCAGATTTTGAAAGGGGACCGACACCAAGGGGGCGCGAACATCTGCTGGTGGGGGAGGGGGCACGTGCCCCCACCCCAACCCGGTAATTACGCCACTGGTGTAAAGTGATACCTTTCTAATCCGTATATGTAAAATCGTTCAATACTGTAAAAACTTCGCATCACAGGTCAGCTTTAATCAATGTCCTATGTCCCCTCCCCCGCCAAGAAAAAAGGGTAAAAAGGTGCAAAATGATGCACTCTTTAATGACTCGTAACCATTACTCAGGTGGCCATGTTCCGGTGGATGGCGTTACAAGGAGGTCCCTGGTCCTGGAGGTCTCGTCCACCGCAAGGGCGATTCTCTTCTCCCTAGCCTCGCTCGGTGCCGTCCTGGCGTTAGTGTTCCTCTTCCTTAACATCAGATACAAACACAGGAGGTACAACTTTACATGTGATTCATTTTTTGGCGATTGTTTAAAATTGTTGCTGGTTTTTGGCCTCAACGATGGCGCTTTGTCCCTTTAGTTAATGTCAAGGACATTGAAGATGCTCTGTGTTGGCTGCGTATTTTAGGATAAGATGTTCCTGACGGAAGCGAGCACGGACTCGATATTAAAGGGCAAATGACATAAATTTTCCTGGGGAACATATTTCTGTGCAATTTTCTAGTCCTCTTATGTATGAAAACAACTTAACATCCCTTTTTGGTTAATCTTATTAAAAAGTGCATTTCTATAAACATTTAAAATGTTCCATGCTTTTCCAGACGAACGAGGGCGCTGCTGCTGTTCAGGAAGACACTTTTCGGTTTAGGGGTTTTTTGTTCCAACTGTGAACCCAAAATGTTGCCATTTTAAAAACATTTTTTGAGAAAATTTAGCGAAGGTACCAGCGAACAAGGTTTGAGGTACGTTACTTTTTACCGCCCCTAAATCCAAACAAATACCAAAAAGCTTGCGAAATTTTTACAGAATCTCAAAGTGTTTGATGTGGCACTGAAAACGAAAACGGCGGCATACTTTACTAGCCTATCTGCCCTAGAGATATAATTTGTAAACTCATATTTTGAAATTAACTTCTCAATTCTGAAGCAAGAGCCAATCACTTATTCGCTTCGTTAAATTAGGGCCATCAAGATGTCGAGTCCTCCCCTGGGTAACCTGACTGTGGTTGGTTGTCTGCTTCTCTACGCCTCCGTCTTCGCTACAGGTTGGGACAAGAAAGACCTGTCTGATACGGCTATCGTCGTCAAGTGTCACGTGAGTAATCCCATGGTGTGGTCGTAGCGCGGAAAGCTCAATGACGATACGAACACACGTTTGTGGCACGTGTTTTTAATTTTGATGCGTACGTGCAATTGGGCAAAACTATTTGTCAAGGAACACTAAGTGCGCGCGTAGCATGCACCTGCGTGCGTATGGTTCCACTGCACTGATTACGCGCTCATGATACAACCATAGACATCTAATATAGGTTTTCCCGGCTATTTTAAAAGATTTTGCATTCAAATTTACCAACTCAAACATTCAATTTCATCCACGAGCAGTTTTACACGCTTTTACCAACACCAATTTAGTCATTTACCACTCAATCTTAAAGTTTGGTCAACCTATTTTAGTCACCTGATCGAGAATATTCGTCGTAACAGATAAACTTCGTCTAAGCTGTTGCCGAATGGCAGCATTTAGAGATCGAATTCGTCTTATATAAATCAATTAGACGAATTTGATTTCTGAATAACAAGGTTTGGCGTAGACGAGACGAAATTGAATACTCTGGATCGAAAACATGTGCACATTGTTTCAAATGTGCTTGAACTGAATTTGAAATTGTCTGATAAAAGACAAAATCAAACATTGAAAATGCACTACATCGATGTTGCTGGACGAATTTGAATATTAGAAACGGTGAATTCGAGTGACAAACGTTTTAAAATAGCCGGGAAAACCTATAAAACATAGACTCGACATTTTGCTCTCGCGTCTATTAGCATGATGCTGCGCGTATAGAATATAGGTTTACCCGGCTATTTTTTAAAAAAATCGTTCGAATTCACCGATTCTTACATTCAATTTCGTCCAGCAACATCGATTCAGTGCACTTTCAATGTTTAATTTCGTCTTTTCTCAGACAATTTCAAATTTAGTCCAAACAAATTCAAACAATGAGCAGAGCACACGTTTTCGACCCGGTGTATTCGATTTCGTCTCGTCTACGCCGAATCGTGCGAATCACAAATCAAATTCGTCTAATTGATTTATTTAGACGAATAGGATCTCTGAATGCTGCCACTCGGGAACAGCTTAGACGGATTCGATCTGTAATGACGAATATTCTCGACCCGGTGACTAACGCCCAAAAAAAAAGGTGACCAAACTTTGAAATTGAATGGTGCATGACTAAATTGGTTTTGTTAACAGCATGTAACATTTTTTTCGGACGAAATTGAATGTTAGAGTTTATGAATCTGAATGAAAAATGTTTTAATAGCCAGGAAAACCTATATTTATGTCAATTGCGCAAACGCTTATCACGTGTCCGTATGCGGGTAAACATAATCGTCACAGGCCGCTTGACTTGGCCTGTTTTGCTAACACAATTCACAAGTTAGTCATACACCATTATATAGTTTGTGAATCTGAATCCCATCTTATGAACAATTCTCAACGTAAAAGCACAAAATGTCGTGTCTAGGTTTTATCAGATGTCTATGGATACAGGCAAAATCGGACATAAAGAGAGGCACTCAGGAGCAAGGAGGCACTCAGGAGTAAGGCCAGTGGCACACCCAGGATTTGACTTTGTGGGGGGGGGGACTCACCATTTTTTGTTTTCACATTTTTTATTTTTTTTATTTTTTTATTTTAATTTTCAAAGTTTAAATTTTTTTTCAAAAAATGTTGCCAACAATTGTTGGCCGCATTGTTTTGTTTTTTTTTGGTTTTTTTTTTTGGGGGGGGAATATTTTGACGTTGGTGGCGCCACTCACACCCCTATTACACTACTCGAAAATAGGTCGCATACATATCACCAAGGTCAAATCGTGGGCCAAAAAAAAATTACCACAAAAATGCGCCACTGAGTAACAGGGTGACCGGTTTAACCCGATTTTCGGCTAACTTTGACTGATGTTTTGTTAAAAAACGAGTTTCAATTTGACAGAATGGATTTTTTTGGCAGATTTCTGGTATATTTTGTTTAAAAAAACTTCAATCTTTTCAAACAAGCCCTTGCATAATGGGAGAGGTTGGTTGGTCTTGGTGCTGAGGTTTACTGGGAACCGACTTCGTCGTGACGCAACCGCGTTTTGCCTCACTGAAATGTATACGGTTTCATTACATCTTTATGTGACTATAGAATGTTTATAATGTAATTTGAACCTTCATTAAGGCAATACTACAACATCTGCATGTGATTTTAAGTGTTTATAGTGTATTTCGAGATTGTCTGGGGAATTTGGCAGATTTTTGATCAATCTGACAGATTTTTAAAGTCCATTTAGCAGAATTTTGCCATGACCTTACGGTCACCCTGCTGAGTAAGGCGGTGATTTGCTTTTCAATGGAAACTTCCATGTCGTCCTCACACGTCACAGAGTCATTTCATGTCCCCATGTACATCTGAAACAGCTTGTGTTTGTCCACAAATACATTTCTAGTGTTTACGTGTTTTGAGAACCCTCGTCGGAGATTTGTATTCTTGTTTATTTCAGCTGGAGAGGATGCTGATCTCCCTCGGGCTTTCGTTTGCTTTTGGTTCTATTTTTATGAAGACCTACCGGATACACGCTATATTCAGCCGTGCAGTGAAGAAATTCCAACGGATTGTGAGTAATCTTTAAAGAATATCTTGTGTTCTATAGAACGATTTTGAACATTTCAGTCTTCCATCGCAGTTTTTTTTTTCATGCATTCAATAACTAAACAGAAGACGATGTTTGCCAAACTAGGAAAGCATATTTATCTGGATAATCCAACAATAGAAATCAGAAAAGGAATTTGTTTTTAGTATAGAAATTGGTTATTAAAGCTCTTGGCTTTAAGTTTCCGACGTCACTTTGAGGATAGAAACAGCTTTCAACTTGAGGGTCCTGACAAGCTTGATTGAATTCCGCAATGGCGAACCGAAGACGATTTTATAATTTGAGTGACGTGTTCTCATTACACATACTGTGTGAATTGGCAGGCAAGGTTAAATATTTCCAAATGGTGCCTCACGGAGACACATTCTAGTAAATTGTTTGACAAAAAGAGACACTTTTGCTTACAAGGATTCCTTATATCTTAATTATTATTTTAAAAGTTTTGGTTTGGGAAAGTTGTTAGAATCAGGGTAATGGGAGGGTTTTTGTTTGTGCACAAGTCTATATGGAAATGTCATTTAGTACAAATTTCCTAAAATGTTCATTCAGTTCTGAAAATCGGACATTCATTTTCGTCTGAATTTAGGAATCGCTCTGAACAGGCGTTTCATTTTCGCTACCAGAGCATTCGATTCCATTTCAGTTCGATCAATTAAGTGATTGAGCAGCACCTTTCGTTTATGTCCATTCAGATTCGTTTACAAAACTTCTTTTTCGCTTTTATAGGGCGATTTCAAACATTCATTATTCTATTTCACTTTTAGTTTAATGCCATCGGCGCCAGATGCACTTCGGGGTTTCTTTTTCATTCATCGTCAATCAAATTAAGCTGTACCTGAAATCAATTTAGAAAAAGGTATGTTTGCGTAAATGAATGCCCAGGTCACGTTATTGGCCGTCTGTTTCTCAAAACCGAATGCACGGACAATAAAACGATTGAACTTTTGTTGAATTGAAATGGGATTAAAGACGTGCATTCAAGTTCAGACGAAAACAAATGACCAATTTTCAGAAGGGAATGAACATTTCAGGAAATTGGCCGGGAAAATATTATAACAGAATGGTGATACATTTAAAAACGCTGTTTCTGCGTTGCCACCGCAAGATTCTTTGAGGCTGAAGTTTTAACTATAACGAACCTTTTAAAACTATACAGAGAAATGGAAGCGGTCAATATAAAGGGGTTTACAAAACCTCGGCTTCCTCTGCGGTTCGGATTCAGGCTCAAGGAGTTGAGATATCCTTCTCTAGATATTCCGTTACACTTTTACAGTATTCATCCGTTATTTGTAGCTGATAATCCTCCAAACAAAGAAATAGAAGGTGGAGCCTTATTTGATTCGAATGTAACAGGCTTCTCAATCTGTGCGAGATAAATCCAATGCCAGAAACGAAGCCGTGGTTTGGCAAACCGCATAAATTAGCCAACGGACACTTGTAAAACTCTTGGTGGCAGCAGATATGCTTCACTTTTGGTTTAATCTTGACGCGAAATACGAAGTTGGAGTTTTATACATGTATAAAATGCATGTGCGGTCATGATAAAAAAAAGAGGGTTTCAAAGCCACGCTGCGTGATTTTGTTTGAATTAAAATCCGAGTTTAAGCCATAGATTGCTGATTCCAAAACGCGTAGCTGTTTGACGAATTTATTGACTTGCAGGACCTACCGGACTGGAAACTTATATGTGGAGTGCTGACGGCTGTGTTCGTAGATTGCGTCATTTTTGCCGCGTGGATTGCCCTGGATACGACGACTGTTACCGGTCGAGATCTTGAGCCCAAGGTAGGTGCACATGAAACAGCAGGTAGACAGTATAATTTTTGTTGTTATTGTCCTACATGTTTTAAACCAAACTCTAAATGATCAGAAACAAAAAGTGACCTTTTCTTTCATATCCCTAGCAAAGAATGATGCTGAAACTTTGCACATTAGCATGGCTCCACGTACAGGAATTTCCATGATGAGATTGAAAGGGGTTTGTCTAACCTTGACTCTGTCCTACTCAACAGGAGAAACAAGAAGATTGGTGGCTTGCTTGCCAAGCAACAGCAACGCAGACACAGACGTTTCAGACGTCCTAGGTCCCCATCTACCACGCCACCGCCAGAACCCCCTGTCAACACTGTAGTTAATCTTTCTTCCTCATCAATATCTAACGCAGAGCACGAACTTCTCTCCAAGGGTCTCAATTTTTGTCCCGCTCCCCGTTCTGTGAACCAGGTTCAGCTCAGCCAAGATCTCACGGAATACTACCGTAGAATCCGTCTGCGTGATTTTTTCCTGGACAGTGAACCGTGTGAGCCAGAGCCTTTTCGAGTCAAGAGTTCATGGGTACCCCCCAAGAATCGTGTGCCAGCCATAGAGACATACGTTCAAGTTATCAATTCCCAAGTCACTAACCCGGACAACTTCCCCCACAGGACTCATGATAATCTCCCCAGAGAGGAGAGCCTGGCTCTCAACTCCTTGCGCTCTCGCACCGACATCATCATCAAGCCAGCAGATAAAGGTTCAGCTGTGGTCATCATGGATCGTCAGCAGTACATTGATGAGGCCCACCGCCAGTTGGATAATCGCACTAACTATACCCGCCTTGACTCTGACCCCACAGGTACTTTCTGTCGAGATATACAACAGGTACTTGACGATATGCGATCACGTGACCAGTTGTCCAAGAAAGCTCACAAATTTCTTTCTCCCTGTGATTGTAGGACTGCCAGATTTTACCTTCTACCCAAGATTCACAAGGCTGGCAACCCCGGTAGACCCATCATCTCCGGTAATGGCTCACCCACGGAACGCATGTCCCTGTTCATTGACAGTTTTCTCAAACCCCTTGTCCCACAGATTTCGTCATACATTCACGACACCCCAGACTTCCTACGCAAGCTTGAAGGAATCAAGGACCAGATTCCCAGCACAGCCATCATTGGGACTTTCGACGTCTCATCTCTGTACACCAACATCCCACATGAGGAGGGTGTTCGTGCTTGCTCCTGATGTTGGCACCCTCATGAGACTTATACTAACGAAGAACAACTTTTCCTTCCTTGGTGAACACTATCTACAGGTACACGGCACTGCAATGGGCACTCGCATGGCCCCGTCGATGGCTTGCCTCTTCATGGGCGACCTCGAAGAACGCATTCTTGCCTCAGCCCCATGTCGCCCTTGGATCTGGTGGAGATATATTGATGATGTTTTTTTCATCTGGACCAGTGATGAGGACAGTCTCTTGACCTTCACTAACCACATCAATTCCTTCCACAGAACCATCAAATTCACATCGGAGTTCTCGGCTCACCAAACCCACTTTCTGGATGTCACCGTCCGCAAGCAAGGCAACTCACTAACCACTGACCTGTATTCCAAACCCACAGACACCCACCAGTACCTCCACTCCTCCAGCTGCCACCCCAGGCACTGCAAAACTGGCATAGCGTTTAGCCAGGCACTCAGACTCAGAAGAATTTGTTCTAATGATTCCGATTTCTCCCGCCATACACAGATACTGAGGAACAACTTGGTGGCCAGGGGTCACAGCTCTCGCCAAGTTCATCGTGCCATTGCCAGAGCTAAAGCTATCCCCAGAAATCTAGCTCTCACGGGAAAGGCCCCTGATGCCATGGCCAAACCCATGATTCCCTTGGTTACCACGTTTCACCCCAATCTCCCTCCCCTTCGCAAAATCACTAATGACAATCATCATATCCTCCATACTTCAGATCGCCTTGCCCGCGCCATCCCCAACGCGACGGCCCCACATTGGCTTACAGGCGTCCTCGAAATCTACGGGACTTGATTGTTCGAGCTGAAGTCCCTTCCTTAGATGCATCCCCTCCCACCCAGCATGGTACTTTCAAGTGCAGTTCCAGATGTGTTGTCTGCCAGATTCATATCCAGGAGTCTGACTCCTTTTCTGGCCACTCTTCTGTCACTACCCACAGAACCATTGGTAACATCACTTGTAACACCTCTAATGTCATATATCTCATTTCTTGCAGGGTCTGTGGAGTGCAGTATGTAGGTGAGACTAAGAATACGCTCAAGAAGCGTTTCTATGCCCACCGGTCAACGGTCAACACCAAGAAACTAGACACCCCTGTTGGTCATCACTTCATCCTGCCTAACCACTCCATTTCTGATATGATTTTGCAGGGCATTGAATCTCTTGCCCATCGCAAGGACTCAGTTCGCCTCAGCAGAGAGAAAGTGTGGATGAATCGTCTTCGAACTATTCAACCACATGGTCTCAACATCCAACTTGGAAATGATTAATCCTTTTCTTCCTCCATTGTCTTCTGTTACAGATAATCCATCTGGTCTTCCTTGTTTGTGTTTACCCACCTTCCCCATCTTTCATCCCTTTCCACCTCAATACTGTTCCCCCCCCCCACATCATCCCTTCACTCTCACACTCTTTTGTCCGTTCCCACTCCCTGTGACCTTTGATCCTTCCCCTTTCTGGTCCCTCCCCTGTTTACACAAGACCCCTTGTGGTTTGCCATCTCCCTTTGTTTCTTTGTTCTCTCATCCACCCTCCCCTGCATCTTTCCACACCTTTCACACCTAATCCTCCTTTTGTGTTTCTTCTTTCAGCCCTGCATGTTTGTGTGCACCCCCATGTTAATGTATGTACCTCTGTCATTTCTGTTTTAGCCTCTGAAGAAGAACTTGCTAAGTTCGCAACGTCAGGCCACATTAATTTTAAGATTTAAGAAATTAAGTTTTGTGAAACAAAATAATCAATCACTACTTCATTCGTTGGGTCATAAATGAAGACAGAAACGCAAGACGTAGTGTGGAATACTAAGTTTTCATAGTTGTTATCAGTATAATTTGTTTACAGCTTGACACGACAGAGCCAGAGAAGGAGATTTATGATGTCCCGATCATAAGGTATTGCAGCAGTGAGCATGCTCTGTACTTCACCATCGCCCTCTACGGCCTGAAGGGAGTTCTCTTGACCTTTGGCCTCTTCTTGGCCTGGGAGACAAGAAACATCGCCGTGACACGACAGTAAGAGAATGCATAATAATGAAAACAAAAATCATTTCTAGGTTCTTTTCTTTTTGTTTCATTTCCTATTCAAAGTTATGATTTGTTTTATTAGTGATGACTATACAGTATTATGTCCCCCAAAAAGTGTCCGTCTGACTGTTTTTAAAAATAACTACAAAGCTTCAAGGTCAATTAGGAAAATTGTTGGTTGGGCAGATACTCCTTATCCTTGGCCTCAACCCCTAAAGAGTTTCATTTAATTTCAGTCACGCATCACTACACAACAATTGATCACAACAACATTTTTGGACACTGTGACCAAGTTCCATCCTTAATCTTTTTCAGTGCTGTCTTATGTAAGCTGTGTAAAATCCTGCATGTTGATGAGAAAAATCACATGCTGATGTGGCTTGGGATTGGAATCATTTGCCCTTGATCATTCAACTGAGGTCTTCCCAAGACGACTGATAGCAAGGCACATGATTTCAATCCCAACTGCAGCCCTTTTCACAAAATGTTCATGTGTCCAAAAATGTTGTTGTGTCCAAAAAATGTTGTTGTGATCAATTGACAATTGTGCAGTGATGCGTGACTGAAATTCAATGAAACTCATAGGGGTTGAGGCCAAGGCTCAGGAGTATATGCACAATCAAACAATTTCAAAATTGACTTCATGGTTTGGTAGTTATTTTAAAAATAGTCAGACGGATATTTTTGTTGGGACATACTGTAGTTTGGCCATTTTGTTGGGTTTTTTCAGGCCGAAATTTCATTTTAGCGAAAGTAATTCAAACTCACGTCTGGGTCACAATACTTTTCAAGTATCTCGGGCGAAGAATACTTTTCTTGGGTGACGATTTTGTTTTGGCTACAGGTAAATACATTGCAGCGTCAGTGTACATCGTTGCCTTGACCATAGCTCTTGTTGTCCCTACCATGACCGTCCTTGGTGATGACGTCAATATGACGTTTCTGGTTCCCGGGGTTGCCATAGTGATCGTCAATACTGCAGTGTTGTGCTTGAATTTCATTCCAAAGGTAATGCTTGCAACCTCGAACTCAACAGACCACAGTACTTGGCTGTATTAATCCTACTATGCGGTGCAGCACTGAACACGAACTGTTGTTGATAAAAGGTACATGTCATGAGGGGTCCTGGCAATACCTCACACGTTATTCACAAGTCAGACCGGCCAAGTCAGTCACACTATCAAATGAACGTTGATAAACGTGTTCCTTTGCTACTGTTCATCCAAAAATACTGGGTAATTGAGCGAGATTGTTCTTGATTGACTTGTGTCCGACTTGATTTAAACTCTGACTTCAATCTCCGGCATACACCCTTGCGTTGGCTTGGCTAGGATTTTTTTCTTCTAAGGGTTCACTTACGACTCAAAGAAGTATTATACGAACACCAATGGGGGTCACCGGGGTTTAGCCACCAGAAAATTATCAAACATTTGAGGCAATGAAGGCGCTGCTGGGATAACCTGTGGATTATTCCACTTTTTTAAAAGATACTTTTCAGGGTGCACCTGCCCACATGTCACCTACTCGCCATGACTAAGCACACGTGGGATGAAAACAAACGAGTATTAAAGAAGTCTGTCTTTTATTTTCGTACCAGTCACTCTTAACAAGTATTGTTCTAACTTTGAAAATTAAATGTGTATTCACTATAGGTGTACCTCCTCGTCTCAGTGAAAGAGAAGAACCTCAGTTTGAGCATGATGAATTCCATGGGCTATGCTGAGTCCTCCGCGTCCAAAGCTCGACAGGCTTCAGAGAGGGACAATAGTAATGAACTGGAGGAACTCCGAGAAAAATTGCAGCAGGTAGGATATTTACGATGTGCACAACACACGAGTGGCTTCAGTTACCACGTGTTTGGAGTGACTTGATGAAACATGTATTCGTGGGGTTTACAGTCTTAGATAAAAGACACGACATGAGGCTAAGTGAATGGTGCACTATCAATTTTATAGCATATTTAATCTTAGTACCTGATTGAATGGCGCACTGACTGACTTAACGTCATTTGTGACTTAGACTGGTTGCCTATTTCACTGACTGTCTTTCACTTGCGACTTAGACAGGTCTGGGACCAGGTTTACGAGGCTTGCCTATTCATGTGTGTGATGTAGGATCCTATACCACTTTTGCATTAGTCTGGCGCAGCTTGTTCCACGTATAGGCCGACTTTCGTGATAGGCCTACATTGTTTAGGGCAATAAGTCAAGTCACCATTCGAACGGAGAAAGTGGATTGTTCATTTCCATCTGATTACCGTGCACCGCGGCTTAATCTCTGAACGTTTTAGCCATTCTAAATCAATTTATTCGAATTGATTCTTGCTTTTTTTTCTACAGAAGGAAGACCAACTTTTCCTGCTTACTAAGGATATTCCAGTTAAACATTCCACGGACGTAAATTGGATTGTGCCTCGGCGCATATTGGTTAATACAACAGCGTAGTAAAGTGAGTAAGGCTAACTCTTGCAACTTAGTGGCAGTCCTCACGACATCGTTGGAAAAACCCTGATTTTTGAATTTCGGGATAATAATATTGATAATCATTATGAATGAATTTGCCAAAGATTACTGACGAAAATATGCTGTGCGCAGATCCAGAACATATTATTGTCTTGTACAACTTTGTACAGTTTTGGTAGTCGTACACTTGTCAGGCTCAGGTATAGGCACAGATTGACTACAATAAATAAAATGGAAAATAAAATGTATGTGTTACAAGAAATTACATGTATCAAGAGTTTGTGTAACCTAATTTACAGAATCAGTTCAAATTACATATCACCTACATGTACATGTACTATATACCCATGCACACAAATGTCCAAACTTAAAGCAATGTTGATAAAAATACACATGTGTGTAGGCCCCTACAATGTACAAGGACAGATGTGAGTTTATCGACCATGACCTAAATGCAAGAAGGGTTTATGTACACCCTGTATAATACTTGTACATGTGCTTAAATAACATGATCCAAAATAACATGCGTTGAAAATACATGTACATTTGTACAAATATCCCATTAATTACTGAATCATTGATATAAATTATTTAAGAGTAACCAACCGTTTAATAAACCTCGGCCAGATTAATGCTTTTGGCGAAGAATTACACAAGTTGCAAACTCTATCGTGATCGAGCTGAAGCCATGTTGCCTTTTTGCTTAGCTACCGTCTTCCCGGTACAGCGCCCTCACTTGGCAAAACAAAAATAAGAAATCTATCTGAGTTTGGCCGCTACAATGAAGGTTTTCTTCGAATTCATGCACCGGCCTCAAAATGTATAAAGGAGAAACGATACCGCATGAGTTACAATGTGGCGAGAAGTCAATCAAAGTAAACAAATCTACGCCTATGATTTGTAAGATTTCATATTGAAAGAAATTCATACGAAAATTAGGAGAATTTGTAGCAAAAACATGCCCAGCACATGCAGCCCAAATTCTCTTCCCTTACGAACTTACACGAATATTATGTTCATATTTAACTCACTGCCCTTTCAGATCGTCTTTTGACGTTTGAACAGTTTTCATTCATCGTAGACGGTGTTCCATGCGTGTTCACGTAGTAAGTGTCAAGTTCGTTACGTGTGAGCAGTTACACAGCTTATAACCAATTCTCGAATGATACCCTTCAAACTCACCTATCTCTACCTATTTCTACTTCACTGTTAACCATATTTGCAGGTTATCATCTCTACCTGTTAACAATATTAACTACCCGTTAACAATATTTGCAGGTTATCATCTCTACCTGTTAACAATATTGACTACCTGTTAACAATATTTGCAGGTTATCATCTCTAGAAGACATTAATCCTATCAGATCTGTATTGTTTCCCTTCGCCGTGTTTAATCTTCATTATTTCCGATGTTTTTAATGTGTCTTACATGCATGTTGATATTTTTTTTCGAGTGAGCTTGTTAATGTTTGCAAATTGTAAATAAGGAGCTCCTTAAATGTTTAGATAAGAAATTGACCACTTCACGATGCCTTATAAGAACCAGGGAGAAATAAATCGTGTGACGTATTAATGTACATGTATTCACCTGCATAAAAGACATGAGTTTTACTTATCAGAAAAAGAAGAAAGGCTTGGTGGCTGGAAATCTTAAACGTGCAGCTTATCATCTTCTGCTCCTTACCTGAATCAATCATTGAAACAATACATGATTTCGAAAACATGTTCCTGTCAACAGCATATACCAAAATACACAAAACGCATTTCACTTCAATCTTAGCCAAAAACCTTTCTTTAAATAAAATAGAACGTGTCTTAATTGTTAGGTCACAGATCGGTAGCGGACTTTTAATTGTCATTTGCAGTGGATCGCATCTACGTAGGGGAAAAAAGACCACATTCCCGATCTGGTAAAGGCTGCGGCAAAAATTCTCCTGTGCATACAACTTTTCTTGCCGTTAATTTTTGCCTACAGTAAACTTGCACACTGTGACTTTTTTATATATCGTTTTAACATCCTAATATAGTCACTGTGAGGTAATGACCATGGAGAACGAAGTATTTCTTTTGTACTTTTACTAGATAATGAATTTCTAATGATATTATTAATTGACTTGTAGATAAATAAAATTGTACTTTTTACAGGTCTGGTAACTTTAGAGAGAAATAATAATCATTTCCGTCTGTTTAAACTAAAGTTTGTACTATATTTTAACCTAATACATAAAAGTTCCCCCGAGGGAAAATATTCTTGCGCATAGACGTATACCTTTCAATACTATTTATAAAATCGTATTTTAATGAAGGGGCGCACAAACGGTTAGCCCTATTATAAAGAAGGAGTAAAATTTCATCAGTGCCAGTCGTAGTGATGAGAACTATATGGAAATGTTACGAAACAAATCTGTCAATAAAAACATACTTTAAGTACATTTGAAAGTTATTCAAAAATTGAAATTATTTATTTTAAAATTCTCAATTATATGGAAAAACAACAATATTGAATAAAATCTGTTTGCACATGTATATTGATATTGATTGTACTACGAGTATGCCTAAAATTAAGCATGGTAATTGTATTAAATGGAGAAAACTTTACAATTGTATCTGAAAACGTTAGTACTACATACGGTATAGTCGACCAATAGTTTCTGATCACTTGCTCCAAGATTTCCCGCTACGTTGATAAAGCGCCCCCTCCACTAGTATTTCAATGCACATAACACATTAGTTCATGCCGATTCATAGATCTGAGTATCATCCGTTGTTAACGGACTTCACAGAGTGGTTATATCAAGATTTTTGGAGACAATTACCAAAACATATACATTGAATTTCCTGAAATTAATTTTTAAAGCGGGATCAAGTTTGGTAGGGGTAGCGATATTTCTATTTGGCATAAAGAGATCCCAATTTTGGGATTAAAATTTAATGTTGAATGTGCACATCATAGAATTCGAACGTCTTCACCGTAATGTGACTAGCTTGCGTTAAAAAATAAATTGGTCGATGCAAACATAGGCGTCGCTAGAGGGGTGTGTGTGTGTGGGGGGGGGGGCCTTGACAACCACCACTTCCCCCTTTAAAGCGATACTGCGTCCTGGTAAGCGCCCAATTGGGCTACAAAACGCGTTTTGAAGGAAAAAAAGTTAATCGGAAAGAAATTTCAAAAGTAATTATCCACACAACCATCCTTTAAAAACTGAGCGGTTTTCTGTGTTTTTCCGTGCGAGAACGAATTTTGGGGTCCACTTTTGCGACCCCCAAAATCGGGTTGTTCCGTGCTAGTTGTGATTTTAGCCGTAAAGTGTTCACCTTTTGCGGACGTGTAAGAAACCATATTTGTGCATTGGTGACACACACAACGTGTATCATACATTGAAAGTAAACGACAGGCAAAACGTACGCCTACTCCGTCGTGTCCGATGTAATCAACCGGATTTTTTCGTCTTTTCTCGGGAACGATCAGACATTAGGTTGGTTTCCTTTCAACCAGATGTTTGCAATATGATAAATAAACAATCCAAAGCATAAAATTTTCGGGATTTCAGGACGCAGTGCCCCTTTAATGGATTTTGTCTGCAAAATCGTCTTGCTGTCGGCAAGCTTGTGTGTCCGTCGGCAAATGTGCCGTAATGAAGAGCGGCACAATTTTAGTCGTCCGCTCTTCGATTTTACTGAGGTCGGGTGATCTGGGAAAAAAATCCTGTCTAATTTTAGCACGAATGTTCTGTCGGCAAAATAATATTGTTGTCTCCCGAGTCCCACCCTACATTCAAAGTGGTTTAGAGACGTTTCTGGACTCAAAGGGCTCAAATGTCATGTGCTGCAGCTGACATTTTGTTTATCCATGCACGAAGACGTGAACGTAAGCGGGAACAAGTCGAGTGTTTTTGCCTCACTGGCGAACTGGTCTATGCGCGCGCATACAAACACTCACGGATCACGCTCAGACATCGTAACGGAGAGCCCGCCTTCAATATGCCAACCACCTGTGGATTTTGCCCGTCAAATCCGTAAGCTATCCACGTATCAAGCTCCTTATGGTCCATTCATTAGCGCGCTTTTGAACTGTGTGCAGCGTGACATGAAATCCCTGCCACAGATATTGCCATAGAACAGACAGACAAAAAAATGTAGGTCTACATTTTTTGAAAACAGTTTTTGTACTTTCGCGGTACGTTTTGCCATTCCCAATGATGCGTTTCTTTCAACTACTAGCTTTCACCACGGCACTCGGGCTTTTTCTCGCCGTGTTCACGCCACACGGGTCTGCAGGATGTAGCATCACGCACAATGCAACATTTGGCGGGAAATGCGTGATTCACATGGGTGGCCTGTTCGCTTTCCCAGGTAGCCCTTCCATAGGAATGCAACAAGAGGTGGCGCAGACGGCACTAGATCACGTCAACAGCTTGGAAGGGATTCTAGACGGCTACCATCTCAGCATGAGGTGGAACTGGACTGGGGTGAGTCATATTTGGCTAGCTATACTTTATTAGCTTTCGAAAGAAACAAAAACTGCTGCAAGCTGATAGCCGACTGCATTGACGTTGTACCTTCGCAATATGCACGTTGCACGTGGCTTGGAATATACATCATTTGCTTTTGCTGTAATTTTCAGAAATGGATGGAATTCGGGGGTTGGAAATATATAGCAAATATGGTTACACTGACTTTTTTGAGGTTTTGGGTTCTCAAATGCTATAAAAACCAAGAAAAACAATCACTTTCCTCGTAGTCTGGTTCCCTGACTCCATATAAGAAGAAACAGAGCAGTTTACATACATTGGGGAATTGTAAGGTCAGGGAACCAGTCTAGATGGCTTGTACCCGTTCATAGGTGTGTAATTGATTGCAAACAAGTGCGATGGTCAATTGGGGCCAGTATTTGAAAATACAACTTCGTATAGGGTGCCCCGGCAACACGTGATTCGCGCTCAACGCAACTGTGCGGTCGTGATGCGGCGCTCTCTCGCGGTGGCGGGTTATCGCTGCAGCGGGTAATCACGCATTCAACCATAAAAACGTCTAGCCCCTAGACAAGCTCGAGTATGTTGCGGGTGTATGCACTGAATAAACAATTAAATAATTGACCGAAGCCACCTGTGCCCCGCGCGCTATCGCTTTTACAATGATTGACGGAAATGGGACCGTTGGTGAAATCCCCGATATTTCCCCGAAGTAATAAATATCAATGTATGCCCTTACTATTGTTGTCATGCTGTATAAGACGTGGATATTATTTCGTAACGGTACCACCGCATATAAATGATGTTCCTTTCAATTACATCTTTAGATCATACACTTATACTAATTAAATACGCGGATCTCGACGGAAATCTCTCGTAACTATGATTAAAACACAAAAAAAATCTGAATAGGGCTTGAAGGATGTAAAGTATTATGATAAAAGCCTTCTTAACGTGATCACAGAACACTGTTTTGCATTATTGTAATTGACGGAGAGTATACCGTCAAGAAATTAATTAGTCTCATGAATTGAACACATCTTTTCTAGTGAAACAGCGCTCATTAGCCTGAACATGAATTATAATGTGAAATAAATCAGAGAGCCTTAATTGATTCATGATAAAAAAAAAATTGAAACTCTATCATAACTGGTTGTTTAACTATAGGGCTTGACAAGGACTTCGTACTTTTTAGATTGCATGATTCACATTGCGAAGGAGGACGGTTCAACAATGATATTAACAAGATGCAAGGTCAAACGTTCACAATGCGAAGGTACATGGTTCATATTGCGAAGAAGCAAGGTGCAACGTTGACATCATGATTCATGGTGTACATTGACAAGATCGAACGTGAACATTAACAAGTTGGAACATTCACAATGCGATATTAAGCTACGTGCAACGTGCATATTGCGAAGGTACAACGTCAATATTAAGAAGTTACAAGGTTCATATTGAAAAGGTCAATATTAAAATGTCGTTCCAGGGCCACCGTATTTTCAAGTCGGGTATCTAGACTTTAACCACACGGTCGGCTCACCCACACGTGTTGAAATCAACACGGGCCCACCATGCAGTAAAACCGGGCTCATCAATTGAACCACGGATCCTATACACACTAGGATAAACGACTGTTCTGAGCTCTAGTTCAAAATGCACTGAGCGGACTAGCCTTAATTGGTTAGGGGTCCGCGCATAAGTCCGACGCCTCATAGGTCCGACGCCTCATAAGTCCGACAAATTTGCATCTCCTAACCAAATAAGGGCCCATAAGTCCGACGCCTCATAGGTCCGACGCCTCATAAGTCCGACGCCTCATAGCTCCGACGCCTCATAGCTCCGACGCCTCTTAAGTCCGACAAATTAAACGCCTCGTTTTTCCGTTGTCGGACTTATGAGGCGTCGGACTTATGAGGCGGAATAAATACACTTTATGCCTCATAAGTCCGACGCCTCATAAGTCCGAAATTTCGGACTTATGAGGCGTCGGACCTATGAGGCGTCGGACTTATGATACGGCCCCCACAATAGAAGGGCGCTGTCACAAACTGAATGTGGTGGGCGAGATGTACTTTTAGGATTCATGGCTCAGTGCCCACGCCTCTCTGTGTTTTGTACCGTGCCATCGTATCGCCCGCATCTACTTTGCCTGGCAATTTACTTGAATATTTTAGTGATAAACAAGTACGATCATATTGCCAATATATTAATAGTTTATTGTGATGGCCGTAAACAGCATATAGCGATTAATGGAACACAATTCTTCTCGACTCATGCAAATGCAATTGACATTTAGGAAGGAGACGAGGCAGGCAATTAGACTCTATTTTTGTTTGACCATGGCAGTAGCTCAATTTGTGTTTATCATAGATGAAAAGATGAATACATGGCGAGTCAAAAAGAAAGTGACCGTATGATAAAAAAAAAATGGCACGCTCCATTTTGTAAAAAAAATATAATTGGGATAAAGAACATGTTATTGAGTAGTAACTGTGAACATTTCACGTAATTTGCATACTCTATTCCCAAGTCGTGTCTATTTTAATAAAGAGATCACAAAATTCGGCTGTCCACCACTAATACCAATTTAACGGTCTACGAATTGATGAATATCCATTAATCAATATAATGGGGAAAAAAAACGTTTTCCCGCCTCCACGAATAAAGGAAAAATTGAAAAGGAAAATAAAAAAAAAATCACCAATATTTCTAGGGAAAAAGAGTTGAATTGTTCCCCATATTCAAAATACAAAATCTGACGGTAAAAATAATGTTTCAGTCTTGATTCATAAGATTTAACTCTCAGTTGTATTTGGAATCAGTGAGGATGGCTATAAAGTACTTGTTTCAACAGATCATCCCACAATAAAAACGAGAAATAAGAAGAGGAGCAATGGTTATTGGACTATGCCTCACTCACTAGAAAGTGAAGAGAGACATGTCCATTAGCATCACACTGCAGTCACATTTGCCCTAAACTGATTCTTTACTTAACCCTAAAAGGGCCGGGGCGGAATCCGCCCCCTCACTTTTTGGCTGGTCTCGACTCGAGACCAGCCAAAATATCGAGACCAAAGGGGACCGAGACCGAGACCAAGACCGAGACCACAGCTCCCGAGATCGAGACCGAGACCGGCAAAAAGTGGTCTCGAGACCGAGACCGAGACCTAGACCGGTCTCGAGACCTACAACACTGGTATCCAGTAGATCACAGAGTTTTCCCAGCAGCTGTAATAGACAATTACCAAATAACAAGGGTTCATGTTATTCAATTTCTGGATGTGTTTATTGATGACAAGCTAATGATCATATCTTCTGTTTCCAATGTCATTTCTCACAATATTGGAGTTCTGTGCCACTGTCTTTTTGTATACCAGTGTACTATGGTCTACTTCCTCAGATATTTCTCGTTTTTCACCACTTTACACGAAATTCACAGTCGCCTTACTAGGTCACGTAATAATCTCAACCCGCCTTTTACCCACACATCTGTATTTCCATGAATACCCTTAATGTATCATGAACCTCGTCTATGGAAATCCATCGATGAATCGATCATCAGATGACGGTAATGGTTACAATTTCTTTGAAGGAGTTTTGGTTTGATAGGGTTAGGCTTAGAATTTAATACATTTTGTCCCAATAGTGACACATAGGTTTTTCATGATTTAAGGGGCACTCACACGCCTCTCTTGTGTCCCTGAAATTCCTTTAAGAGTGCCGATCCAGAGGAAGGGTTGCGAATACTCTACAATCTAGCCTACTCCGGAGCACCGGTACCAATCATATGGGGACCACTCCTACCGCAGGAAGCAATCATAGTCAACAAGGTAGCGGCAAGGTTCAACATCGTTCAGGTGATTTCAAACAGTCAAGAAGCCCATTCTTCAAAAAGTAATCAGGCTCGACTAGAACAGCTTGCATCCAGTTGGCCAAATCTATATAGTCAGCTGCTATAGTTGGACTTTTTTCAAGTCAGAACGTACAGTGCCGGCACTGTTTTCCCTATGAAAAGTCCTGTCATTTGAGAGGAGACGAGGACAGAATTGTCAGTTTCAGAAGGAGGAGGGATATCCCTTAAGAACAAAGGGGTTCAAAATCAATGCAAGAGAGATGAGCATAAGAAAAGCCTATCGAAATACAAGCGATTTAAAGGGAACGTCTTCAAATCAATCTAAATATTATAGAATAGAAACAGGGGCTGTCAAGAGGCTGGAAAGAGCGGGATTCAAGAAACCTTTGAACAAACCCGATTGCCCACGTTCCGACTCGAATTAGCTCTTTAAAATCTTTTTAAAAATTTAGCCACGCACTCTTGCTTTGGGCATCAAAGGCTTCGGAATGATGAAGCTGCATGATGATGCCTGAGACGAAGTCGAGATTTGAAAACATTTTTGTGATGATGTTTTAACTGACAGATAACTTTAGCATCGGGCCCAGCGTTGACAGATCGCAACTTGTACCCGTACACAGTCAGAGCCTACCCAAGTGACAGGTCCCGATCGCTGGGCGTGGCAGCATTCATAAGCGAGATGGGGTGGAGGCGTATCGCATTCATCTTCGAGGAAAACGCCGCCTTTCAAACCGTGAGCATACTCATACGTCCATGTTTGTGTATTCGAATCGAAGCTTGGATGTAAAGATCCATCCTTTTCATGTTATTAGGGCCTATTATCATGTCGGTTTATGGTCTTGAAAAAAAACCAAGTTTTACAAGGTACAAGAAATAATGCCTTTCACAATTTTAAAGTATAGGCACTGAAGACCTACCAGTATACTGCTCGTGGAGAACACAAATTAATGCATGAATGAAGACACCTTAACTTTAAGTACAGATATATAAATATACAAATAATGTCCCTGCCTATTTTGCATATTTTCTTAAATATTTGATAACTCCATCATATTTTGTAAGATTGTGGTCAAAAAAAGGACAATTAAAACATACAAAGGCCTTTAATTCTTCTAATCAAAGAGATACTCTTCTCAAAGAGACACTCCGACCAATTGTTTTGTACTTGCTCAAACTTTTCTTTGCAATCATGGCAAATGTGATGTATATTTGTCGATAAACTTGGCCATAACACATGCAACGATGGCGTTAAATCCGGTCCCCCCCCAAAAAAGATGACTAGTTTTATGTGATCGCATGCTGTAACACCAAGACGAAACACTCGACACGCTGTTGATGTTTTTGGTTGCATTTTTTCCCCAAATGAATTACATCTGTCCTAGAGACTTGCATCATATTGGTGTTTTTATGGAGCGCTGAAATATCAAATAATCCCAGATCTTTGTGTGTTATTATTATTATTTTCATAGCATACGAAGGACCTGCGTCAGATTTTAGAGGCAGATGAAGTAGAAATAGTGGCATCTGAAGGAGTCAAAAATATCGATTTGTTGCAAGTGCATCTTCAAAACCTCAAGGTATTCATTAATTTCAAGTGAAATGTCATCGATTTTCCGGATTTTCGATTCCAATTGTGAGTTCTATTTTTAAACCTAGAAAATAGAAATTGAAGTGCAAACTCCCGCCATAAAAGAAGTAAATATAGCAATTAAATGAAACAAGATGCCATAATTGACCATTGGAAAACTTATGTAACTATAAAACTAAGTTATCTTTGATTTGATTCTAGCGCCAAGATGTCAGAATCATATATACCGGATTTTCGAATATTCCAGCGATGCTGAAGCTTTTCTGTCAGGTGAGTTCATGAACATGGATGCCCGATCTGGATGTTCGAACACCCCATCTTTTTTTTGATTGAATGAATTTGACTCTTAGACGTCTGGTCCCTACTTTCAGTCTGGTTCCTAATTGCCACTCTTATGAAATAAGATATTCATTCTTCGTCTTACGCGAGAGTAAAGGTTCGCGATGTTGTTTACGCTTCTTTGGGACTGTTTTAGCAGCGTTTTCTATGGACTAGCCGAACAAAAGCTCGAGTGAAACGGAGATATATAATACTGGTGCAGGCATTTTGAGTTGCAGGGTATCCATTTACATAAAATCCCATCTCTTGACGGGAATAGAATATCACTTCGAGATGAACGGAGTTTCGAGTTATCTGACTTTGCGTTAACAAGAGTTTACTGTATACAATATTAACGTTGCAGGCGTATATCGCCGGACTGACCGGTGCCAAGTACGTGTTGATACCGCCGTTCTGGGCCAACTTTGAATGGTGGTTGCTCGGCACACCGTCAGATATCGAGCCTTGTACGGAAGAGGAGATCATCTCTGCTGTGGATTTATCCCTACATTTCAACGTCAAACATCGCTCCCAGGGTCTACCGGAGCTGGACTTCAACGGAGTGGTACGTGCGTCACTTGAGCTGAGCACCAGCTGCTTAATCTGCTAAGTAAATAGCTGCTCATCCAAAAGACGGGCTGCCAGCGATTTATTAAACGTGATGTGTGTATATGTTGTGACGGTTTCTAAGCTGATGTTTTCACGACCCAGAATTTTCACATACGATTATGCAATTATGCCCTAGCTTCAATAGAGATAAGAGCTGTTGAAAATAATATCATTAAACAAGTAACCATGTTGGGCATTTTTTATTGGGAGGGGGGGGGCCTTGGGAATTCTACACTCCAGTTCTCTTGAAAAGTGAGTTTGGAGGATTTTGGTTAAATACTTTTTGGGCAGTAGCGTTGATGTCATGGGCGTCGGCAGGATTTTTTTCTAGAGGGGGGCAAAACATATTTTTGACAAAAAAAATCCTGTATTTCTCAACATATTCTCGATTTATCAGTTTTAAACGGGGGGGGGCCGGGACATTTTGCCCCCACCCCTAACCCATTAAATTCACACCACTATGACTTTGCGCCTTTTTTTTTCTTTTCTTTTTTCTCTTTCCCCCCCCCCCCCTTCCTTTTATTTTTTATTTTTATTTTTGCTTTTCCAGGGGGTGCCCCCCCCTCGCGACAACTTAGACACCAATATTAAAATTAATTAATTTTTTTTTTACAACGGAGATATCTTCTCAAAATTAATTAACTTATTGCATAAGCTATCACTAAAAATGGAAATCACTGAGATTCACCATAAATAAAACGAAAGAAGAGGAAGAAAACCCAGACGCGCACAATCCTACTTAACACAAATAGCCTTATTAACATTAAATTAAATTTATCACTGATTGATTTTCATCAACTTTTTTTAAGGTTAATGAAGCAACAAGGATATGAGGAGAATTGCTTTTGTCTCGAATAAACCACCTGTTGTCTCCATTTTCTCTTGATGTCAAAATTATGATTTTGATCATTATGTCAACAAAATCATTCGTATTTCACAATGATTATTATGTCGATCATTGCATGTTACACTTTGAGAACTTTAACGTTTATGCTTCATGTGATGTAATTCGCAGAAACCTTTGCCAGAACATTACGACTACTACAACAGCATTTTCCCATTCAGTAATAACGTCGTGCCGGTAACGCACGACGGCATCGTGTCTGTGGCACTGGCCTTGAATTCCTCCATAGCGGACCTGCATCGTCTGCAACCTCCTCGAAGACTTGAAGATTTCAGCTATACCGACACCGAAATGGCGAGGGTGATTTTGAACCACGCCGATAACATGGAGTTCTCTGGATTGTCGGTAATTCAGATTTTTGTTTTACTTTTAATATAAACCTTGTACGTATAGAAAAGGAACAATCGACATTTTTTCAACCATTTATTGTATGCATATATTTCACCCTCATCTCACCTAAAGCTACAAAGTTCCATACAAGTGTGCACAACACATGTAGTATTTTGTGGTATCTGGTATTCCCAAAGAGACCTTGTATAGGGGGTTAGGGTTAAGGTTAAGATGTCAAATTGATGAGTGATTCGTGGAGATGAAGATCAGAGAATGCTCTTTCTTTACCACATGCAATAAAAAAAGTTCCAGAAATCTCTAGGTATTCCAGTTGTATCCTTTCACATTCCAATTCACTGGTGCAGTTACCAGACACTTGCGACAAGGTCATTATTTTTGCGTAAATGGAACAATTATAAGGTGGAATTTTATAACCGATCCTGTTAGCTCGGTGGTCGAGTGGTAAGACATCTGCACTAGAAAACAGGAGGACGTGGGTTCGAGTCCCACCCGAGTGATTTTTTTTCATCTTTCACTCGGGAGGTAACACTCTGAGTATACAGTGTTCAAACGTCGGTGAAGGGCAAAACCTAATATTGATTGAAATGGAACAAGACATGATATACGAATTGACCGCAGGAAATGTATCGGCCTATAGCGAAAGTAGCCTTGCAATCTACACCTACAACAAGACCAAGAAAGGGGTTTTGCGTTGATTAACTTTAGCGGCAGCGGTGGGTTCATGAAATGGAAGTAGACACAGAAGATCACATCTATGTACAGCATCGATCATTATCACTGAAAATACCTGTATAAAATAATGCAGTGTTCCCACAGCCTAATAACATCTTAATTGGGTATACTAATGCAATGTGAAGAGATAGATTTGTTTCGTTAACGGCGTTGTATTAAATCTGGTTGCTTTGTACAAGTCCGTGCATTGTAAGACGAGTACGTTCAAGTACACGGTGCATTCACAAGTGTTCGTCTGATTTCTGGCAGGGTCGTGTTCGCATAGAGGATGGCCAACGTATAGCACAGAGAGTCTACATTGACCAGGCCCAAGGTAAAAGCATTGCAATACCGATTAAAATATATTTGTAAAATATCAGTATAATGTTTTATATGTTTCTTGCATTTTTAGACCAGATAAAGTGCCATGCCATCCTATACGAGAACTTCAGGTACACTCATGAAACAGCCGTTGAACCCTAATTGATTGCAGTGTCTTTTCAATAACAAGATTGCTTTCTTGCCGGTTCGTTTCTTTGGTTTAAATACATACGTCATATTCCTCACGAATACGTCATAACACTTATTTATTTTTAGAAAATTGAGAACTACGGATTTTTTTTGTGCTTTCTCTTTAAGGCACAAGTTTGAAGAACGTGATGCAATACAAGATTCAGGAGGCTGTCCTGGTGAATTCTGAGACCACTAGAATCAAGTGGCCAGGTAAGTGAAAGTCCTTAAAGCTTCTGAAAAAAATGCGACCCGGGCATTAAGTTGAATTCGGATGGGAAATTACATAAGTATAGAAGATGCACGCAGCGCTTATTTTTGTTTAATTGAAAATTACAGACTCTTAGTAGAATATATTTATTCTTTTCAGTTTTATCATCGTTCACCATACAGTTGGGCCTAGTTGTTAAATATCCCCTCAAAACGAAAACATGCCTGAACATATTTTTATTCTAGTTTTTGTCAACACCATAATCTTGTCGCCTGGAACTTAAGTGTTGAAATTAACATCGTCATGTTAGTAGAATAAAACTTTCCTGATTTGATCGACACTTTCAGCGCATAAATTACCATACACCTGCATGCGAACGATATGTGACAGGTAGGAAAAATTAGAAATTATGCAACTACGGAAACATTGCCATCTCAAGATATTTACGTGAATTGAACGTCAAAATGCACGAAGTAATTAATAAGTAATTTATTTTTCAAGTTGCATAATGTCTCCCGCACTCGCATTGTTGCTATTGGTCTTCATCATACCTAAACACTTTAAAGCATAAGAAATGTCGAGTTCAGTTTTTTTTTTTTTTTTTTTTTTGGCATTGCACCTAACAATATCGTAAGTGCATAGGGTATGCATGAATTGCCGGCCACCACGGAATAACAGAAATGCTGAGGAAAAAAATCACTTTTTTCGGACTACCCTGGTGTGGAATTTTGCATTTGTTCTCTACAATCAAATGAAAGTTGCCAATGTGGCACGGCCGTGACGCAAGGTGTTCTAGAAAGGTGTATTGATTCTATGCACGGTGATACCTCATTATTACATCCGTATCTGAAATTATAGAATCCTCTCAAACTTCGTATCATGACTTGCAACTTTTTAAGGTGGCCGTATTCCGGTGGATGGCGTAACAAGGAGGTCCCTGGTCCTGGAGGTCTCGTCCACCGCACGGGCGATTCTCTTCTCCCTAGCCTCGCTCGGTGCCGTCCTGGCGTTAGCGTTCCTCTTCCTTAACGTCAGATACAAACACAGGAGGTACAACTTCACATAATGATTCATTTTGTCAAATGACTCGACTCGACTCGAGCCCCCCGAGCAAATGACTTGACTCGACTCGAGTCCCTCATCAGAATGACTCGACTCGACTCGAGGAAGGCTAATAAGACTCGAGTCCAAAATATAAAAGCAAAACTTGGCGAAAAATATTTGCAATGACTTACGCCGGTGCCGGTTTTTGTTCACGTCACGTTAGAATGTTCGCAAATAATGTGGTTTGATAAGTGTCCCCATTAGTTGAATGACGATCAGCTGGCACCCCCTTTTTATTTTCATTAAAGGGAATGTTCAACATTTGTTTTTGCTGGAATTTTCAGAAACAAATGGATTTGGAGGATTAGTATGTTAGAGAAAATATTGTTTAACTGACTTGTTTCACGTTTTGGGCTTGCAGATGTTGGAAAAACAAAGAAAACATATCATGTTCTTGTAGTCTGGTTCCCTGACCCCACTTAAGATGAAATGGAGCAATTAATTCAGTTTGGGGAATTGTAAGGTCAGAGAATCACTCTAGCAGGCTTGTACTCCTTCATAGGTGTGTAATCAATTGCAAAGAAAAGTCAGAATAACTAAATATGAAAAATTAGGAACAGTTGTTGGAAAAAAGCCAGTTTTCTCCAACGCTGGTCGGCCGACCAGCGTTGGAAAAATACAGTTTTTCTTCAAAATGTCAGCACACTAGGAGCCACGATTTTAAAGGATGCTTTAGAATGTCAGTCCCTAACAATTCAGTAAGGTATTTCGTGATAATTTGATCATTTCGGTTTTTTGATGTTTGCAAATGTTGTATCTTCCCTTTAAGAGGCAAATGTGGTGTCACCACATGTAGTAGCCCGAATGTAAAATTTAAATAGCCAAAAAATGACTTTCTCTCTTGTGTTTATTTATTGTATAGTGCTCAAATATTTGTGACTCGAATTGACTCGAACTAAATACTTGACTCGACTCGACTCGACTCGACTACACACTGAGACTCGACTCGATTCGACTCGACCGACTTGACCTAATGACTCGACTCGACTCGAGTCACTTCTTTAAAATGACTCGACTCTTCTAGAGTCACAAAAATCAGTGACTCGTTACAACTCTGGAATAGGGCGAGAGTCGTTGATTCTTTGATTGATATAGACGTGGCTCATCATACAACATTTAGAATGAGTTTACATTAAACCTCATGGATACTCACTAGCGTATCAACAGAAATATATTTGAATCTTTGTAAAACGCACCAGCGAAAGCCGTTTGCGGTACGTTGCATTTGAGAAAGTTTTGTATTCAGTTGAATTATCGCCCCTTGAATCCAAACAGATACCAAACTGCTTACAGCATCATCCACAAAATTTCAAGGTCTTGAGGTGGCCATGAAAACAGAGCCGGCGGCTGCAGAAAACTAAAATACCTTCCTGTCCTAAAGATACCGAATCATATTCTGAAGTTAACTTATCAAGTCCAAAGCAAGCGCTGAATCAATAAATATTTGCTTTGTTAACTTTCCAGGGCCATCAAGATGTCGAGTCCTCCCCTGGGTAACCTGACTGTGGTTGGTTGTCTGCTTCTCTACGCCTCCGTCTTCGCTACAGGTTGGGACAAGAAAGACCTGTCTGATACGGCTATCGTCGTCAAGTGTCACGTGAGTAATCCCACGGTGTGGTCGTACCGCGGAAAGCTCAATTGTGGCGCGTGTTCTTAATGTGACGCCAAAACTATTGTCAAAGGAGCTAGCACTACGTTTTAATAAGGGAATAAATGTGTGCTTGGCTAGTTTTAAACACTATGTTAATGACCATTTTTGAGTATGGACATTGATAATGACCCGACAATGGCCCGAAATACCATTTTCGGTAAAAGATATATTTTCGGTCAAAGAGTCAAAAAAAGTCAAAAATATAACTTTCCAATGATTTTGTTCAACAATTTTACCACATTCTTTTAAACACTCCTCTAGCTATGTTAATGGCATATGCCTCTAGCGAGTATAGTTGTAAACATCTCCTTAACAGCCGTGTAATTGCGAATGCCAGTTGTGCGCGCGCGTGTATGACGTATTTACCAACGAACTCGATACAGAGATTTCCGCATCTGTGCCAGTGTAGTATAGATTTCGGACTATGAAATACTGACTCATCGGTAGTGTTGCGCATGCCTCGTCCTCGCGAGGAGCTCGCGAGAACAAATTTCGGGGTCAACTTTTTCACTCTTAGTGCTCTCAAAAATCGAGCTGTTGCAGTCATGGGGTTGCGAAGGGCGATTTCTGAAGGTAACGTAACACTTCATTTTGAATGAAACTACATGTACACGCACATGTTCACGTTGGCGGGCGAAATCTTTAAACATTTAATTTCTCCCGTTTGGAAGACCGTATCTTCATGCAACTTTCAGGGTTCATTTTCCTCATAATGATCCATGTATGTGCTAAAGATCGTTGTGATGTGTTCATTACTTTTCGTTGAAATTGGAAAAATAGGCCTGGCTAAAGCACTTTTGAAGTTGGTAGACTAGCGTTTGCAATATCTGTAAATCTTTTCAAGACTCACAAATATTAATAAGGTTCCTGTTCATAATGGTGTTTTATGCAGTATATATTTGGAGAAAATCCTCTTCACGAGTTATTAATTGATAAATATTACCCCTTTTGCCGGCTTCCATTGGTCGATACCGAGACCCACGCCAAAACCCCATAGTGACGCTAATGAATATTCTAATGTACCATCTCATTCCACGGACGTGCGAGAAATTACATTTGTGTATTGGTGCTGTGTGTGTGTGTGTGTATGTGTGTGACAAACCAACGAGTCCGTCTATTGAATGGCCACGGCTGGAATGCATTTCATTATTTAACTTTCCATGTGCTGCGTTTACAAAGGGCCATCCTTGCTCCCCACCCAGGTGTCGGTATGCCTTTAGTTTTGCATCTAAATTCTTAACAAAGTCTTCACAAAGGATTGAACTGCAGTCATTACTCAATGCTTGAATGAACATGCAGTAAATAAAGGCCCACATGCACTGGTTTAGGCATTCTTTACTCTTTACATCAGAGTGGCTGGGGACACTTGCTTATCTTGGCGGGCGGCGTTTCTTTATTGTGTATTACATGTACTTAGTTTCCCCCACCCAAGCCGGATTGTAGCTAGTTCTTATTTTTGTATAATTTTGTATATATCCGTCGAGCTCCTCAATGCTTTATGTAAGTATGTTTCTTTATATTTATTTGGCAATATGTCGAGCGTTCTGGGCTCCTGACCGAGCTGGCTTTCCATTTTTACAATGGGCGTGGCCCATTACATCTGTTTACTATATTTTTGTGTCTAAATTTATTTGGGGCTTGCGAAATCAAATTGTGACTGCCCAGACAGTTTATCATATCATTTATTTTCCTGAGACCAAAATGTATTGTCTCCTAGTGTTTGACATATTTTTAGTTTCTGTCAATTCACTGGCGGATGTGGCCTTCATGGGGGGGGGGGGGTTCCCGTTACAATAGTTGACAACAGTTTGTAAAAAGTTACGAATCCGATAAAGCAACAGGAATATGTACCGTCTGTCATATTTTGGCCAACCTCGATGTTTATTCAATCATTTCAAAGTGCTCAAGACACTTGGAATGTCACGCAAGCAACCTACTTTCTCAGGATTAAATTGCAAGCTATTGACAAAAAGCTTTTCAAAACGACCTTGCATATTCTGATGTTCTGGGTCTTATTTAATTGAATTGTACCAACCTGAAAAGCCACTTCATGTTTGACGTGTTTTGAGAACCCTCGACGGGGATTTGTATTCTCTTTTTCAGCTGGAGAGGATGCTTATCTCCCTCGGGCTTTCGTTTGCTTTCGGTTCTATTTTCATGAGGACCTATCGGATACACGCTATATTCAGCCGTGCAGTGAAGAAATTCCAACAGATTGTAAGCGAGTAATCTTTTAAAAAAACACCTTGTGTTATATAGAACGACTCTGACCATTTCAGTCTCCCATTGCAGGTTTTTTTTTAGAAGTCATGCATTCAATAAATATACAGAAGACGATGTAAGCCAAATTAAGACAGGATATCCGACAATAGAAATCAGAATAGCAAATTCCTTTTAATATAGGAATTTGTTATTAACATTTCTGAAAATGCATTCCTGTCTTGCTGAAAACTATCAGCCGGGTGCAAACTTGGCTCAGGTTTTTGTTTTTCAAGTCTGGACCTGTCCAATTCAGTACATTTTAGTTCTGTGGCGAACATAATGGGCCCTGTAAAACGTCATGTAGGGGTCATAGCTCTTAACTTAAGTGTCCGACATCACTTTAAGGAAACAGCTTTCAATTTGAGGGCCCTGACAAGCGTAAGTTCAATTCACATTGCATAATGCTTAACGTGAGCAAGCAGATAACGTCAGTCTTCGTTAATTGAAAGGAGGTGCATTTGAAGTCGCATAACTGAAATCTTGCAACTGCCGAGAATAGTTAAAACCTATTTCGTCCTTGGCTTGATTGAATTCCGTACTGGGGAATCGAAGGCGATTTATAATTTGGTTGAAGTGTTCTTATATCACACGCTGTGTGAAATGGCAGGCAAATGGTACCTCAGGGAGACACGTTCTAGTAAATTGTCGACATTGGGCATCAGGGAGACATTTTGAATGTCTCCCTTCTGTTATAACTAGTATCCTTTCCAAAAAGAAAAAGGGGGGAAATTGCTTAAAGCGATTCCTTAGATCAAGAAAGGTATATTGAAAGGTTTTCGATTGGGAAAACTTGTATGTTTGTGCACAAGTCTATGTCTCCCTGTTAGTACAAATACTATAACCGTGAATATAAAGAGATTCTTTGAAGGTTGCATCGGCAAGTGCAAGCTATAACGGACCTTTAAAAACCACAGAGAACCGAAAGCTCTCAATATATATATAGAGTTTACGGAACCTAGGTTTCTTCTCTGGTTTTAATTGAGGCTCGAGGATAGATATCCTTCTCTAGAGATTTCCCTACAGTATTGATCCGTTGTCTGCAGCTGATAATCATCCAAACGAAAAAATACATGAGCACTCTTTATTTGGTTCGAACGTAACAGGCTTCTTTCAATATGCTTTGCGAGCCGATGCCACAAACGAAGCCGCGGTTTAGTAAACCGTAGAAACTTGTCAATGGACACTTGCAAAACTCTTGGTGGCAGCAGATATACTTCATCTTTCCTTGAATCTTGATGCGAAAATATGTAAGTGAAGGCAGAATGTGTAAAAAACCAATATGCAGTCATGATCAACATGAGGGTTTTAAGCCACACTCCGTACTTGTCTTTCAAATAAATCAAAATTAAAGCTGACTGCCAAAACAAGTGTAGCTGATTGACGAATGTATTTGTAATTATTGATATACAGGACCTACCGGACTGGAAACTTATATGCGGAGTGTTGACGGCTGTCTTCGTAGATTGCGTCATTTTTGCCGCGTGGATTGCCCTAGATACGACGACTGTTACCAGGCGAGATCTTGAGCCCCAGGTAGGTGCACATGAAACAGCCATGTAGAATGTAGTTTTACTGTCCTATGTTTTCAACCAATTTCTAAATGATCAGAAACATGACCTGACCTTAATTTCTTTCATCGTATTATCCCTAGCAAAGAATGATGCTGAAATGTTTCACTTACGCATTACTTTGATAAATTATGTTTTGTGAAAGAAAATAATGAATCACTCCTCCAGTCGTTGGGTCACAATAAGACGCGAGGCGAAGTGTGGAATAGCTAAGTTTTCCTAATTGTTACAAATATGATTTCTTTTACAGCTTGACACGACAGAGCCAGAGAAGGAGATTTATGACGTCCCAATCATAAGGTATTGCAGCAGTGAGCATGCTCAGTACTTCACCATCGCCCTCTACGGCCTGAAGGGAGTTCTCTTGACCTTTGGCCTTTTCTTGGCCTGGGAGACAAGAAACATCGCCGTAACACGACTTAATGACAGTAAGAGAAGACATAATGATCATATCCTGGTCCTTTTTATATTTGTAATTTCCCATTCCAGACAAAATACTATACTTATTGTGATTTTGTGATTTGTTTTTCATGCCAACATTTATTTTCGCATAAGTAAATCAAACTTCCAAAGGGGTAACAATAAAAAAAAAAGGACAAAGCTGTCGCTGTGAGAGAATTGTCAAGTATCTTTGAGAGTTCATATTTGCTCGTGTTTGATGACAGGTAAATACATCGCATCATCGGTGTACATGGTCGCCTTGACCATAGCCCTAGTTGTCCCAACAATGACCATCCTGGGTGATGACGTCAATATGACGTTTCTGGTTCCCGGGGTTGCCATAGTGATCGTCAACACTGCAGTGCTGTGCTTGAATTTCATTCCAAAGGTAAGGCTTACAACGCAACAGACCCCATCACGTTGTGCCCACCTGTCACGCCCAAACGCACGTGTGATGTAGTCATAAAGTATGAATCAAGTATGAAATCATAAATGTTATATGTTGAATGTGTATTTGATAAAGAAGTTGGTCTTTTTATTTTCGTACCATTCACTCTTAAGAAGTAAAGTTCTGGCATTGAAAATTACATATATATTCACTAGGTGTACCTCCTCGTCTCAGTTGAAGAGAAGAACATCAGTTTGAGCATGATGAATTCTACGGGCTATGGTGAGTCCTCCGCGTCCAAAGCTCGACAGGCTTCAGAGAGGGACAATAGTAATGAACTGGAGGAACTCCGAGAAAAACTGAAGCAGGTAGGATATTTACGATGTGTACAACACACGAGTGGCTTCAGTTACCACGTGTTTGGAGTGACTTGATGACACATGTATTCGTGGGGTTTACAGTCTTGTATACTTTCATGATAGGCCTACGTTGTTTAAGGCAAAATGTCAAACCTCCATTTATATGTCGACAGTAGATTTATTTCCATCTCGTTACCACTTCAAATTATCCCGTTACCACTTCAGATTATCCCATGCACTTAAAAGCCATTCTAAATCAATTTATTAGAATTGTGGACCAGCTTAACTATTTTGTTCTATTTATTTGCAGAAGGAAGACGAACTTTTCCTGCTTACTAAGGACACCCCAATTCAACATTCCACGGAACACATGTAAATTAGATTGTACCTTGGCGTGCATAGGGTAAGGTAACAGCGATGTAATGGGAGTATATACAAAGTATATACAACAATTCTAAGTCTTTCAACGTTGTAACAGTCCACACTACAACGTTGATGAAAACACTGGAATTTTTGTAAGGATTTCGGGATAAAAATATTAATAATCATTGTGAGGGTTTTCTTGGGATTTGTAAACCGGCCTCAAAAATTGTGGAGAAACGGTACCGCATTGGTTACAATGTAGCAGAGGTCAAACAAAGAAAACAAATGTACGCCTGGGTTTTTTTGTGATCAGGTACGACCCGATCACTCATTTGAAATGGTAAGAATTAATCTTCTTTCTTTCTTTTTTCTTTTTTTTCCGGAAAATAATTATCCGCGGGTTTTCTCCTAAGCGGTTCTTGGTATGAACCTGTAACTTTCAACATATGATTCCAAGTGGTGCACATTACTCTGACGACATGATGACGTCATCAGGTATCAAATTACAAACGATTTTTGTTCATTGTGACCTATTGTTTTGGTTTAGCACGAAAATTCACAGAGGAAGACTGGAATACCATGATGACGTCATCAACCGAAAGAGTGCCCTTTAGCGGCACATTAAAGACAGTTACAAAAATGTAATTCAAAAGCAAATCGTCAAAACTTTACGAGATTGCCCCTAGATATTTTTTTGGACAACCACAAATGAATTTGCATGGTTTCAGAATCATGACGTCATCAGACCGGAAATTATGGTAGGGAGAATTAGAAATGATCAGTTTATTTAAGTATTTTTTAAATTGAAATCCGTCATTAGATCCCTATCTAGCACAAATAATGATATCCGGTACAATGTTGACCTTGGGCAATATTGACCCAAGTTGGGCTGCCAAATGATGTGACGCCATCAAACGGGAAGTTGGGTGTTATTAACAAATTCACCTATATTTCATTATAATGTACACATTTGCAAAGGTTCTTTTTATTTTACGATGAAAATGGCCCATCTCTGAACTAAATCAGTACTGATTTTGCCGTTTTAACTGATAACGTCATCAAACCGGAAATAAATGTACGTGTACCAAAAAAAAATTATACTGACATATTCCCCAGAAGATGCATTTTTTCGAAACAAAACAAAAAGTTGTTAAGGAAAATTTAGTGATCTTTTTCACAAAAAAATCACAACTTAACTGGACAATGTCTCATAAAATAGTTGTTTTCCCGATCACTCTGCGTTGGTAAATCAACAAACACGAATCTCTAGCTTAAACTTTAATATGTGAAAGAATTATGAAAGTTAGGTGTTTTTAGAGAATTTGTATCCAAACAATCCCCAGCCCAGCAGCCCCAATTTTCTTCCCGTAAGCACTTGAAATTTCTGTTCAAAAGTAACTCACTGACCTCAATGTATGTTGATCTTTTTTCCCCCAGTAAACCTGTTAATGTTTGCAATTTGTAAAAATTCAAGCATCTTGAATATTTAGATAAGAAATGGACCACTTCATGATGCCTTGTAAGAACCAGAAAAAAATAGCTGGCACCCCCTTTTTATTTTCATTAAAGGGAATGTTCAACATTTGCTTTTGCTGGAATTTTCAGAAACAAATGGATTTGGAGGATTAGTATGTTAGAGAAAATATTGTTTAACTGACTTGTTTCACGTTTTGGGCTTGTAGATGTTGGAAAAACAAAGAAAACATATCATGTTCTTGTAGTCTGGTTCCCTGACCCCACTTAAGATGAAATGGAGCAATTAATTCAGTTTGGGGAATTGTAAGGTCAGAGAATCACTCTAGCAGGCTTGTACTCCTTCATAGGTGTGTAATCAATTGCAAAGAAAAGTCAGAATAACTAAATATGAAAAATTAGGAACAGTTGTTGGAAAAAAGCCAGTTTTCTCCAACGCTGGTCGGCCGACCAGCGTTGGAAAAATACAGTTTTTCTTCAAAATGTCAGCACACTAGGAGCCACGATTTTAAAGGATGCTTTAGAATGTCAGTCCCTAACAATTCAGTAAGATATTCGGTGATAATTTGATCATTTCGGTTTTGATGTTTGCAAATGCTGTATCTTCCTTTAAGAGGCAAATGTGGTGTCACCACATGTAGTAGCCCGAATGTAAAATTTAAATAGCCAAAAAATGACTTTCTCTCTTGTGTTTATTTATTGTATAGTGCTCAAATATTTGTGACTCGAATTGACTCGAACTAAATACTTGACTCGACTCGACTCGACTCGACTACACACTGAGACTCGACTCGATTCGACTCGACCGACTTGACCTAATGACTGGACTCGACTCGAGTCACTTCTTTAAAATGACTCGACTCTTCTAGAGTCACAAAAATCAGTGACTCGTTACAACTCTGGAATAGGGCGAGAGTCGTTGATTCTTTGATTGATATAGACGTGGCTCGTCATACAACATTTAGAATGAGTTTACATTAAACCTCATGGATACTCACTAGCGTATCAACAGAAATATATTTGAATCTTTGTAAAACGCACCAGCGAAAGCCGTTTGCGGTACGTTGCATTTGAGAAGGTTTTGTATTCAGTTGAATTATCGCCCCTTGAATCCAAACAGATACCAAACTGCTTACAGCATCATCCACAAAATTTCAAGGTCTTGAGGTGGCCATGAAAACAGAGCCGGCGGCTGCAGAAAACTAAAATACCTTCCTGTCCTAAAGATACCGAATCATATTCTGAAGTTAACTTATCAAGTCCAAAGCAAGCGCTGAATCAATAAATATTTGCTTTGTTAACTTTCCAGGGCCATCAAGATGTCGAGTCCTCCCCTGGGTAACCTGACTCTGGTTGGTTGTCTGCTTCTCTACGCCTCCGTCTTCGCTACAGGTTGGGACAAGAAAGACCTGTCTGATACGGCTATCATCGTCAAGTGTCACGTGAGTAATCCCACGGTGTGGTCGTACCGCGGAAAGCTCAATGACGACAAGAACACGCACATGTGGCGCGTGTTCTTAAAGTGACGCCAAAACTATTGTCAAAGGAGCTAGCACTACGTTTTAATAAGGGAATAAATGTGTGCTTGGCCAGTTTTAAACACTATGTTAATGACCATTTTTGAGTATGGACATTGGTAATGACCCGAAAATGACCCGAAATACCATTTTCGGCAAAAGATAAATTTTCGGTCAAAGAGTCAAAAACAAGTCAAAAATATAACTTTCCAATGATTTTGTTCAACAATTTTACCACATTCTTTTAAACACTCCTCTAGCTATGTTAATGGCATATGCCTCTAGCGAGTATAGTTGTAAACATCTCCTTAACAGCCGTGTAATTGCGAATGCCAGTTGTGCGCGCGCGTGTATGACGTATTTACCAACGAACTCGATACGGAGATTTCCGCACAGTGTAGTATAGATTTCGGACTATGAAATACTGACTCATTGGTAGTATTGCGCATGCCTCGTCCTCGCGAGGACCTCGCGAGAACAAATTTCGGGGTCAACTTTTTCACTCTTAGTGCTCTCAAAAATCGAGCTGTTGCAGTCATGGGGTTGCGAAGGGCGATTTCTGAAGGTAACGTAACACTTCATTTTGAATGAAACTACATGTACACGCACATGTTCACGTTGGCGGGTGAAATCTTTAAAAAATAATTTCTCCCGTTTGGAAGACCGTATCTTCATGCAACTTTCAGGGTTTATTTCCCTCATAATGATCCATGTATGTGCTAAAGATCGTTGTGCTGTGTTCATTACTTTTCGTTGAAATTGGAAAAAAAATGCCTGTCTAAGAGCACTTTTGAAGTTGGTAGACTAGCGTTTGCAATATCTGTAAATCTTTTCAAGACTCACAAATATTAATAAGGTTCCTGTTCATATTGGTGTTTTGTATAAATTTGGAGAAAATCCTCTTCACGAGTTATTAATTGATAAATATTACCCCTTTTGCCGGCTTCCATTGGTCGATACCGAGACCCACGCCAAAACCCCAGAGTGACGCTAATGAATATGCTAATGTACCATCTCATTCCACGGACGTGCGAGAAATTACATTTGTGTATTGTTGCTGTGTGTGAGTGTGTGTGACAAACACAACGAGTCCGTCTATTGAATGGACACGGCTGGAATGCATTTCATTATTTAACTTTCCATGTGCTGCGTTTACAAAGGGCCATCCTTCCTCCCTACCCAGGTTTGGCACGCCTTTAGTTTTGTGTCTAAATTCCTAACAAAGTCTTAACAAAGGATCGAACTGCAGTTATTACTCAATGCTTGAATGAACATGCAGTAAATAAAGGCCCACATGCACTGGTTTAGGCATTCTTTACTCTTTACATCAGAGTGGCTGGGGACACTTGCTTAGCTTGGCGGGCGGCGGTTCTTTAGGCCTATTGTGTATTACATGTATTTAGTTTCCCCACCCAAGCCGGATTGTAGCAAGTTCTTATTTTTGTATAATTTTGTATATATCCGTCGAGCTCCTCAATGCTTTATGTAAGTATGTTTCTTTATATTTATTTGGCAATATGTCGAGCGTTCTGGGCTCCTGACTGAGCTGGCTTTCCATTTTTACAATGGGCGTGGCCCATTACATCTGTTTACTATATTTTTGTGGCTAAATTTATTTTGGGCTTGCAAAATCAAATTGTGACTGCCCAGAGAATTAATAATATCATTTATTTTCCTGAGACCAAAATTCTTGTCTCGTGTTTGATCTATTTTGAGTTTGTGTCTATTCAATGGCGGGCGTGGCCTTCATGGGGGGGGGGTGGGTTCCCGTTACAATAGTTGACAAAAGTTTGTAAAAAGTTACGAATCCGATAAAGCAACAGGAATATGTACCGTCTGTCATATTTGGCCAACCTTTTGTGAGCTCGATGTTTATTCAATCATTTCAAAATTTCTCAAGACACTTGGAATGTCACGCAAGCAACCTACTTTCTCAGGATTAAATTGCAGGCTATTGACAAAAAGCTTTTCAAAACGACCTTGTATATTCTGAAGTTCTGGGTCTTATTTAATTGAATTGTACCAACCTGAAAAGCCACTTCATGTTTGACGTGTTTTGAGAACCCTCGACGGGGATTTATATTCTCTATTTCAGCTGGAGAGGATGCTTATCTCCCTCGGGCTTTCGTTTGCTTTCGGTTCTATTTTCATGAGGACCTATCGGATACACGCTATATTCAGCCGTGCAGTGAAGAAATTCCAACAGATTGTAAGCTAGCGAGTAATCTTTAAAAAAAACACCTTGTGTTATAATTGTACGACTCTGGCCATTTCAGTCTCCCATCGCAGTTATTTTTTTTTAGAAGTCATGCATTCAATAAATATACAGAAGACGATGTAAGCCAAATTAAGACAGGATATCCGACAATAGAAATCAGAATAGCAAATTCCTTTTAATATAGGAATTTGTTATTAACATTTCTGAAAATGCATTCCTGTCTTGCTGAAAACTATCAGCCGGGTGCAAACTTGGCTCAGGTTTTTGTTTTTCAAGTCTGGACCTGTCCAATTCAGTACATTTTAGTTCTGTGGCGAACATAATGGGCCCCGTAAAACGTCATGTAGGGGTCCTAGCTTTTAACTTAAGTGTCCGACATCACTTTAAGGAAACAGCTTTCAAATTGAGGGCCCTGGCAAGCGTAAGATAAATTGACATTGCATAATGCTAAACGTGGGCAAGCAGATAACGTCAGTCTTCGTTAATTGAAAGGAGGTGCATTTGAAGTCGCATAAGTGCAATCTTGCAACTGCCGAGAATAGTTAAAACCTATTTCGTCCTTGGCTTGATTGAATTCCGTACTGGGGAATCGAAGGCGATTTATAATTTGGTTGAAGTGTTCTTATTTCACACGCTGTGTGAAATGGCAGGCAAGGTTAAATTCTTCCAAACGGTACCTCAGGGAGACACGTTCTAGTAAAGTGTCGACATTGGGGAGACATTGGGCATCAGGGAGACATTTTGAATGTCTCCCTACTGTTATAACTGGTATCCTTTCCAAAAAGAAAAAAGGGGAAAATTGCTTAAAGCGATTCCTTAGATCAAGAAAGGTATATTGAAAAGTTTTCGATTGGGAAAACTTGTATGTTTGTGCATGTCTATGTCTCCCTGTTATTACAAATACTATAACCGTGAATATAAAGAGATTCTTTGAAGGTTGCATCGGCAAGTGCAAGCTATAACGGACCTTTAAAAAACACAGAGAACCGAAAGCTCTCAATATATATAGAGTTTACGGAACCTAGGTTTCTTCTCTGGTTTTAATTGAGGCTCGAGGATAGATATCCTTCTCTAGAGATTTCCCTACAGTATTGATCCATTGTCTGCAGCTGATAATCATCCAAACGAAAAAATACATGAGCACTCTTTATTTGGTTCGAACTTAACAGGCTTCTTTCAATATGCTTTGCGAGCCGATGCCACAAACGAAGCCGCGGTTTAGTAAACCGTAGAAACTTGTCAATGGACACTTGCAAAACTCTTGGTGGCAGCAGATATACTTCATCTTTCCTTGAATCTTGATGCGAAAATATGTAAGTGAAGGCAGAATGTGTAAAAAACCAATATGCGGTCATGATCAACATGAGGGTTTTAAGCCACACTTGTCTTTCAAATAAATCAAAAATAAAGCTGACTGCCAAAACAAGTGTAGCTGATTGGCGAATGTATTTGTAATTATTGATATACAGGACCTACCGGACTGGAAACTTATATGCGGAGTGTTGACGGCTGTCTTCGTAGATTGCGTTATTTTTGCCGCGTGGATTGCCCTAGATACGACGACTGTTACCAGGCGAGATCTTGAGCCCCAGGTAGGTGCACATGAAACAGCCATGTAGAATGTAGTTTTACTGTCCTATGTTTTCAACCAATTTCTAAATGATCAGAAACATGACCTGACCTTAATTTCTTTCATCGTATTATCCCTAGCAAAGAATGATGCTGAAATGTTTCACTTACGCATTACTTTGATAAATTATGTTTTGTGAAAGAAAATAATGAATCACTCCTCCAGTCGTTGGGTCACAATAAGACGCGAGGCGAAGTGTGGAATAGCTAAGTTTTCCTAATTGTTACAAATATGATTTCTTTTACAGCTTGACACGACAGAGCCAGAGAAGGAGATTTATGACGTCCCAATCATAAGGTATTGCAGCAGTGAGCATGCTCAGTACTTCACCATCGCCCTCTACGGCCTGAAGGGAGTTCTCTTGACCTTTGGCCTTTTCTTGGCCTGGGAGACAAGAAACATCGCCGTAACACGACTTAATGACAGTAAGAGAAGACATAATGATCATATCCTGGTCCTTTTTATATTTGTAATTTCCCATTCCAGACAAAATACTATACTTATTGTGATTTTGTGATTTGTTTTTCATGCCAACATTTTTTTTCGCATAAGTAAATCAAACTTCCAACGGGGTAACAATAAAAAAAAAGGACAAAGCTGTCGCTGTGAAGGAATTGTCAAGTATCTTTGAGAGTTCATATTTGCTCGTGTTTGATGACAGGTAAATACATCGCAGCATCGGTGTACATGGTCGCCTTGACCATAGCCCTAGTTGTCCCAACCATGACCGTCCTGGGTGATGACGTCAATATGACGTTTCTGGTTCCTGGGGTTGCCATAGTGATTGTCAACACTGCAGTGCTGTGCTTGAATTTCATTCCAAAGGTAAGGCTTGCAACGCAACGGACCCCATCACGTTGTGCCCACCTGCCACGCCCAAACGCACGTGTGATGTAGTCATAAAGTATGAAATCAAGTATGAAATCATAAATGTTATATGTTGAATGTGTATTTGATAAAGAAGTTGGTCTTTTTATTTTCGTACCATTCACTCTTAAGAAGTAATGTTCTGGCATTGAAAATTACATATGTATTCACTAGGTGTACCTCCTCGTCTCAGTTGAAGAGAAGAACATCAGTTTGAGCATGATAAATTCTACGGGCTATGGTGAGTCCTCCGCGTCCAAAGCTCGACAGGCTTCAGAGAGGGACAATAGTAATGAACTGGAGGAACTCCGAGAAAAACTGAAGCAGGTAGGATATTTACGATGTGTACAACACACGAGTGGCTTCAGTTACCACGTGTTTGGAGTGACTTGATGACACATGTATTCGTGGGGTTTATATACAGTCTTGTATACTTTCATGATAGGCCTGCGTTGTTTAAGGCAAAATGTCAAACCTCCATTTATATGTCGACAGTAGATTTATTTCCATCTCGTTACCACTTCAAATTATCCCGTTACCACTTCAGATTATCCCATGCACTTTAAAGCCATTCTAAATCAATTTATTATAATTGTGGACCAGCTTAACCCTTTTGTTCTATTTATTTGCAGAAGGAAGACGAACTTTTCCTGCTTACTAAGGACACCCCAATTCAACATTCCACGGAACACATGTAAATTAGATTGTACCTTGGCGTGCATAGGGTGAGTTAACAGCGATGTAATGGGAGTATATACAAAGTATATACAAAAATGCTAAGTCTTTCAACGTTGTAACAGTCCACAACGTTGATGAAAACACTGGAATTTTTGTAAGGATTTTGGGATAAAAATATTAATAATCATTGTGAAGGTTTTCTTGGGATTTGTAAACCGGCCTCAAAAATTGTGGAGAAACGGTACCGCATTGGTTACAATGTAGCAGAGGTCAAACAAAGAAAACAAATGTAAGCCTTGGCTTTTTTGTGATCAGGTACGACCCGATCACTCATTTGAAATGGTAAGAATTAATCTTCTTTCTTTCTTTTTTTTTTCCGGACAATAATTATCCGCGGGTTTTCTCCTAAGCGGTTCTTGGTATGAACCTGTAACTTTCAACATATGATTCCAAGTGGTGCACATTACTCTGACGACATGATGACGTCATCAGGTATCAAATTACAAACGATTTTTGTTCATTGTGACCTATTGTTTTGGTTTAGCACGAAAATTCACAGAGGAAGACTGGAATACCATGATGACGTCATCAACCGAAAGAGTGCCCTTTAGCGGCACATTAAAGACAGTTACAAAAATGTAATTCAAAAGCAAATCGTCAAAACTTTACGAGATTGCCCCTAGATATTTTTTGGACCACCACAAATGAATTTGCATGGTTTCATGTCATGACGTCATCAGACCGGAAGTTATTGTAGGGAGAATTAGAAATGATCCGATTATTTTATTATTTTTTTTTAAATGAAATCCGTCATTAGATCCCTATCTAGCACAAATAATGATATCCGGTACAATGTTGACCTTGGGCAATATTGACCCAAGTTGGGCTGCCAAATGATGTGACGCCATCAAACGGGAAGTTGGGTGTTATTAACAAATTCACCTAAAATTCATTATAATGTACACATTTGCAAAGGTTCTTTTTACTTTATGATGCAAATGGCCCATCTCTGAACTAAATCAGTATTCATTTTGCCGTTTTAACTGATGACGTCATCAAACCGGAAATAAATGTACGTGTACCAAAAAAAATTATACTGACATATTCCCCAGAAGATGCATTTTTTCGAAACAAAACAAAAAGTTGTTAAGGAAAATTTAGTGATCTTTTTCACAAAAAAATCACAACTTAACTGGACAGTGTCTCATAAAATAGTTGTATTCCCGATCACTCTGCGTTGGTAAATCAACAAACACGAATCTCTAGCTTAAACTTTAATATGTGAAAGAATTATGAAAGTTAGGTGTTTTTAGAGAATTTGTATCCAAACAATCCCCAGCCCAGCAGCCCCAATTTTCTTCCCATAAGCACTTGAAATTTCTGTTCAAAAGTAACTCACTGACCTCAATGTATGTTGATCTTTTTTCCCCCAGAAAACCTGTTAATGTTTGCAATTTGTAAAAATTCAAGCATCTTGAATATTTAGATAAGAAATGGACCACTTCATGATGCCTTGTAAGAACCAGAAAAAAATAGCGGTGACGGGAACGATTTTGAATTTTTATTTACTTCACTCATTTAATTTGCAGTTGGTAGTGAGACCGTTTGAAAATAATATTTTTTTTCAGGGACCGGTATACTTATACATGAAAATATCGCTAATTGGATTAAAGAATAAATCTGCACTGCACCTTGTAAATATTTATGTGGTTTCCCGGCCATTATTTTAAACAAAAACAAAAAAAAATTAAGCACAACAATAGCATGTACAATATCGAAAACATTTTATTATCCAGATGATTTTCAGCCAACATTATCCAGTTCAGCTAGATTTGGTATAATTACATACAATTTGCAATCATGGCAGGTACTTATGAATGCTTCTGAATGTTTGTTGGGATGTTTGTTTGTTTGTTTGTGTGTGTTTTCTTCAGTAATAATATCGATAAGTTCTTAAAATTGAAGAATCTGGGCGTACAACCGAGTATCTTGAAAAGCCAGTACATGTAATATGGTGGCATCATAAAATATTAAGGAATACTTCAGACAATTCACTAACAGATAAACTTTTAATCATTATCGCAAGTTTTAATAAATTAGTATTTATGACTAGTTTAATTTCCACGATAGAGGGCGTTCGTCAAGTGATTATCAACTGGTTTTGGGCGGCAAACACGGAGTGCACGAAGTTGCCCTCGACGCATTGTTCAAGTTGTACAATGACGTCATCGCACCCCCTCTAGAGTGCATAATTACAAGTATAAGTGATTTAAATGTAGTTGTACCTCATTGTACATAAATTGTTAGCACTGTGCGAACTAGGCCATTTAAAGCGTTTATTTCGTTAAATAAAATCGTATAAATTCTCGTCTTCAAGAAAATTAGAACTCGAAGGTTTGGGACCCAAAAATCCTTACATTGTATATAGTGAGTACGTATATTCTTGGAAGTGAAATTTTGTTTTGAATCGACCTTTGGTTTTAATATGGTATAACAAAAAACTATTTTCCTTATTGTGGATTAAAACAATATACTTGTATAGAAAAACCCATAGATTATTCACCTGTTTATCATTGCAATGATGCATGGAAAGTGCGCAAACTATTCAGCAACTTCCCTTTGCTATCCTTGCTATCCTTGCTATCATCCATCAAAAGCGCCACCACTCGGCTGTTTTAATGTGACATCTGACGGGAACATTTTTCGCAAGACTTTTTTGGTAGCCGTATGCCTAATCCTTATGCTTATTTAATAATAGTAGTAGAATGTCGTCGGTCGAATTACAACACACAAACAATTCAAATCACAAGCATGTTGTCAACAAAAAATAACTTTGAATTAGCTGGAAATGCACATGAACAAGTACAATTGAAATTGGGATCTATTATACATTTAGATCCAATTGTGTAATCGTGTAAGGGGACAAGGGAAAAGTGGCTTATAACCATAAAATACGTGAAGGGATGGTTGTTTTTAAGTGCGACACACAATTTTTACACGAAAGTTATACCATGAAATGTGCGGTAAGTGAACACGTTTAGTTTCCAAATTCAATACTCTCTTCTTTTTTTAGTCATCCGTATAAACCAGCCCTCAATTCATCTCCTTGGATTCCACAATCTCGTCTTCAGTTTGTCTTGGTCCTGATGCAAACGAGCTGTAGTTCCTTGCACAAACACTCCAACTTTGCCTTTCGCTGTTAAAGACAAATGACATTGAACATTACCAGTCATCGGGATGATGGAGCGGTTTTAATCTCGCCCAACAACAGGGGGATGTCATATCGTTTGCCCCCCCACCCACTTTTTGAATTTGCGGAGGCCAAGAGGCCGGTGAAAAAAAACGTGTTCGTTTCATCACGGATGTGCGAGTGCCGTTTTCACGAACTTGTATACACCCCCCCCCCCACCCCACAAAAAAAATGACCTTGTACGCCAGTGGATAGTGCTGTCTTTTAAAAGATGTGTTACTATTATAGTTAATCATGAATGAAATCATAATTAATTCAGTACTTATACGAAGGACCAATAGTAATGAAATGTCCAAGTTCATTTGAAAAGACTGCCACTTGAATTGAATCTTGTTGGTGAAGACAAGGGTTCCTCAAAAGCACATAAGCAGTGTTGTCAGACGTTAGACAAACCACGGAACCAAGCAGAGATTGAAAACCATAATCTGCATGCCAGCCTGGGTGAGATTCAAACCTGGCACACCGAGGTTGAAGGCGATCAAAGTACCATGTTGCAAATTACACTCCATTGGTCTATATAGACCTGAACTAGAAGATTAAGCTTCGTTGTATTTGGTATACCTGTTCATATTTTGAGCGTAATCCTTCCAACCTACTGCCGCCATCTTTCTTGTGTGATAATCTGCTTGTATTGGTCGCAGAGGAGCCGCCATATCCCATCGACGTCATCATGCTCAAATTGATGTTCTTATCTTCTACGGTCAGGAGGACAAACACCTATCAAAAGATCACAAATTGGCAATTTTACATCGACACTAACATCATTATGATATAAACAATAAACGGTAACAACTTTTTAAAAAGTTCTTTTTTGAGAGAGAGAGAGAGAGACTTTCGTGAAAGTATAAAAGAATACCTTGGGGATGAAATTCAAGCACAGCACTGCAGTGTTGACGATCACTATGGCAACTCCGGGAACCAGAAACGTCATATTGACGTCATCGCCGAGGATAGTCATTGTTGGGACAACTAGGGCTATGGTCAAGGCGACGATGTACACTGACGCTGCAATGTATTTACCTGTAGAGCAGACACGAGTTAAAAATCAACAGCACAAAGGCTTGTTGGCTGGAAATGTCAAACCAGGTTATCAGCTTCCTAGCCGAACTAGTCAGTGAATCAGAAAACTGTCATCTGGGCCTGTCAACGAAGTACGAATAAAAACGAAGTAGGCCAACAAATCAAATCGAACTTAAAATCAGTCTGAAATAATTCATTTACAATATATTTATATGCCATCCTAATGTGGTCACTGTGAGGTAATGACCATTGTAAAACGAAGGCCCACTTACTGTCATTGAGTTGAGAGACGGCGATGTTTCTTGTCTCCCAGGCCAAGAAAAGGCCAAAGGTCAAGAGAACTCCCTTCACGCCGTAGAGGGCGATGGTGAAGTACTGAGCATGCTCACTGCCGCAATACCTTATGATTGGGACATCATAAATCTCCTTCTCTGGCTCGGTCATGTTCAGCTAAAAAAAAAAGAGGAGAAATACATCATATACTTATCATAATTTCCTAAGCATAAATATGTTTATGTTTATGGTGTGTTTTTTACGCTGAGAGCGCAACAATATAATGTAGTTTATAATGGCAGCAAGAAAATTATCCGAACTGTATTTCACTTGACAAGGGAAGAGGCAAGAGACATTGGCACATCTTAAATTTTCTCATGTAGCTCCAAAGAGAATTGAAGATTAAAAAGACTTCAATGGGCCTTATTCACGAGTTGGCCATTTTTGTCGAGTTCCCTGAACGTATTTCATTAATTGTTAACTGTTGAATGAGATGATGCCAGAATTTTATGCAGGCATAATGCAGCTGTCTTTTTTTTTAATCTGGCTTTAAACATTAGGGAACGTTTAATTACAAGTTTGAAATTATTCACTGAAGCAGAATGGAATTAATTAGTAATTAATTTGCTTTCATTTCTCTACACAAGTTCCTTAAAGCAAGATGTTAGCTCACTCTCAATCCAATATGGCCGACTTGTGAATAAGGCCCATTACTGTATCAAAAACAAAAATGCCTGCTGCAATGTGAACCGTAAGCACGAAGAAGATAGTTCATTTGTTCAAATTAAGTCGATTGTGTTCCCTGTACAGTGCACCGTACTAGTACCTGTGTAGTGACAGAGACAGAGTTAGGCAGAGGATTTACTCGTGCGAGTCGGCACCATACGCGGCGCACTCGGTGTGTCGCTGCGACTGGGGCTCTCGAAAGGGATCGCAATGCGCCATCTAACTTGCCTGCACGCATCTAAGGCACACCTCACTAATGATAATGGAGGTCGCCGGTTATGTCTGCAAAACCTAAAATTCAAAACAACCTACCCGTGGCTCAAGGGTGTAGGTTTCAACAGTCGACGTGTCCAGAACAATCCACAGCAAAAATATAACACAATCCACCATGACAGCAAAGAGTACACCGCCAATGAGCTTCCAGTCTGGCAGGTCCTGTGTTGATCATGTAAGGTTTAAAAAGTTAGAAAGTTGGAGGAAAACTTGGCAAAAGACCACGATCCTCAGTCTTCAAGTTGTCATTAAACTGACAACATTTTCGTGTCTTCACATAGCATTGTTTTAGCACCATACTCAAATTGTCAAGTTTTCCAACAGGTGTATCGTCCTAATGCCTTTTAGGCCTACTGTTTGATGCACATCATTGACACGATGAACCCATGATAAATAAACCAATTCATTCAGCCCTGCCCAAATGTGTTGATACCAATTATAGCAGTGATTAACATCAATGACCGACATCCGTGCATAAAATGTATGTGCACATCCATATGACGCAATGGATGCGTTCGATTAGCTTCCCCGTGTATACACGGAGTAGCCACGAAATGAGCCATATCGAACAGAGATTCTAGAGAGAAAAAAAATAAGGTCACACTCGGGCAGCCACCAGAAATTCGCTTACCAGCTGGGGCAGAGTGGCTGATGCTGGGGCAAGCACGGGTATCAAGTGATGGCTAATCGAACGCACATAAGGGTGGCATTGGAGTAGTCTTGGCCCAAGACGCTAGTGATCGATAATGGATAGTGCATAGCATTGCATAGTGCGCCATCTAATGGCACAACAATTAGACCAACGGGCCTACTCACACTATGCGCACGTGTTGCTACACAAGTGCGAAGTGGGAGGGCCGGGGCTTTAATGGATCCGTCTGTAGCAACTTTATTACATTTGTACATTCCTTACAAATACCGCGCATTCTTATTTGGAACTTGTACGCATGCGCACCAAGTACTCAACGCAGGACATTTGGAGTCTGGATGCCAGACGATTTCTACATGGAGTGTACATTGCAAAGAGCTCTGGCTTTTACAGGATTCTACACACTTTGCAATCGGTCTTCGGAAACGAATGACACGTTATGATTGTTGAGTGATTTCTTTAGTTTCCTCCAGTTATTCCACGAGACTACGTCATCTTTATAAATATTGACTGTTATCCTGTGAGTTTTGTGGCTTGTGCTCGCCGAGGATTTTATACTATTTTGGACCTTATTTCGTCGAACTATCCGTGAAATTCTAGGAACCACTAGTGAAGAGATTGCACACTCGGCTGTAGGCCGACGTTCACCGCACCAGCGTAGGAGAAGTTTTCACACCACTTTGCTCAGTGTGCCTTGACGATTGGACTCGGAGTCCCAGGAGTCCGGACATTATTGATACTGACACACGATCGGTAAGTGGTTATAATTTACGTCATCCAACAAATTATATACCTCTTCATGTCTATTGCTGGGCCGGGGCTGAAGCCAAGTTATGCCCTTAATCCAAAATGAAGTATATTCAAGACATGGTATCCTTTGATTCCAAATTAAGGATTAAATCACAATATCATGCGAGTGTATAGTTTCATAAATGGATCGATCAAAGGCAAGTTCCAGACGCGTACGTCACCTGTAAGTGCACGCGTATGTCGGACCTCAATCACGACTTTGATTGATCAAAGCATCACAGGGATCGCGAGGGTCTCAGTGTCTTGGTCTATTGTTGATCAAGTCGTTTAAACACAGGTTATAACGCAAAATGTGCAACTTGTAGCAGGATGCTACGTGAACAATTTTTTTTTTCAAAATCTTTTCATACCGGACAAACTTTTGAAAGCCATGAAAAAATGAAGGAGCTTTTACCATTAAAATAAACTCCAAATTAGATGGCAACGTATTTGTCGTGCATGCTGTACCTAAAAATACCACGCGGTAAGTAGTAGGTTGAAAAAGTCGAATCAGTTTAGCAAGATATCTGAAAGTGATATGACGTCAAAACTGACTGGCAAACTTCGAGACAATTTAATGTGTGTCCACTTACAATCCGTTTGAATTTCTTCACTGCTATAGTGAAGATGGCATGTATCCGATACGTCTTCATGAAGACAGAACCGAACGCAAAAGACAACCCGAGGGAGATCAAAATCCTCTCAAGCTGAAAAAAGGAAAAGAATCATATGACGACAATGGAAATCAGTTATGACCGTGTACTTAATACAATTCGTAAGGTCCTCAGTGATGCACAAGTTACATGTTAAAGGAAACATGCAACAGGATTTTTATGACTTAAGTACATTTAAAACAGCTTTCTTGCCATGTTACTATGACTTTCCACCTCCTTTGTAGCAGTAAAAGGGAGAAATTGCAATTTTTTAGTTTTTTGCGAAATGAAAATGTCCACATTCATGAGCCAAAGCGTGACGTCATTCAAGGCAGAACAGTAGTGTCTCTATAGCTTTGTGTACAATTATTATATCAAACTTTTCTCCATTTACTTGGAGTAGATTCCACATTTTACTTGTTTATCATGTTAAACAGCCTGTTTGGGCAATAGTAGTGGCCAATATTTCTTCAAAACTGTTTTTGTGGGTAATTTTAAAGGACTACTTTTGTACTGTTCATATGCACTTGGGCATTTCTGTCATCGATGAGTATAGGACTTGATTAACAAATTTAAGGAAGAAAATTCACTCACTTCATAATGTTCCACGCATGCGTATTAAGGTATATGACTTAACTAGCCTGCGAAAAAGATCTGCCCCGGGTCATCGTGGGACAAAAACCATTGCAATGGGAGCTCAAAGAAATTAGACGTTGGTGGCGCCCTTGGATGGGGTGGTTGGAAGGAACAGACGTCGGCGCACCAGAGAGCAATGTTTTGCTTCGATGGGATTGGCAAGAGTAAACTTTTTTGTGTATTCATTGTTCCTTAATTAAAATAACAAAGAATAGTCTCTGAGACAACTCGAAACACATAAGGTCTATTTTTGTTTTATCTTAAAAGTCACTAGTCACGAAATATCCATTTTCAGAACGGTAGGCCAAAAACTTTTTGTCGCAAAATTAGCGTTTTGCAATTATAACGATGGTTATAAAATATTGCAGATAAAGGACCTTTACTCAGATTGTATGGTTTTTATATACACTAAACAAATGATAAATGTTAATAAAAATGTGATAAAAAGTGCAAAGTTCTCACCAAACCCGGTATCATATGAAAAAAAAAACTCCTATGAAAATCGGACCCCTTTTCCCTTTTATTGGTTAATCCCTCGTATGTGACAGGTCACTCTCCCGTATGTGATCCTAAAAATAGCATAATCTCGTACATACACACGTTTATCAATGAGTTCACATTTCATGGAGTCGGATATTCACGCTACACCGGTCGCACTCCGTTCTTCGGCGTGTAGTGGCGGTCACGCTATTTTCCGGAAGGTAATTTACATCATAATCGGACCATCAATGTCATGAGTAAACCATCGATACATAACACACGAATTTCTATTGGCCGTTTTTCTAAATTTGTGCAACCGAAAGTCTAACAATTTGGCCAATCCCGACAACGCTTAAGCATCGCTACCGTTGATAGTCGATTCATATATGCGTGACGTCACCAACATTTATTCCGACCAATAGGAAGCCGCACTTGTGTTACTGGGGGCGGGAACCTTTTTCATTGAAAAATGGACGTTTGTAACTGCCATAGACATGCACCAGGTAAGGGCATCATTCTTTCTTGGCAGCTACATTGATACTCACGTGACACTGACTGTTACTCACGTGACACTTGACGATGATAGCCGTATCAGACATGTCTTTCTTGTCCCAACCTGTAGAGAAGACGGAGGCATAGAGAAGCAGACAACCAACCACAGTCAGGTTACCCAGGGGAGGACTCGACATCTTGATGGCCCTGAAACATGAATATTCAAAAAGACACACTTTGTAATACCGGCCTGGCGAAAGACAGTTCCCTTTTTATGCATATTTACCCTGAAGAAGGCTAAAAGCCACTCAATTTACAGGGCTCCAAGAGAAATAATAGAAGAGTAAATACTCAGGAAATCTAAAGGTAGGAATTAACATTCCTCTTGAAACAGGACAGATCATAGGTTGGAGGGAAACAAGCACCAGGCAAGGAATTTCAAAGGGATGCAGCACGTGGGATAAAAAGCTACCCTGACTGAGAGTCTGAGTTATCATACTTGGGGGAAAAAAATTAAAATTTCATTACCAAATAAACTATGGGCGTAACATTCCCATGGCCTAGACAGTAAGAATTACCTCTAACTTTTTTAAGATCAGGGATGTACGACGTAGGATCACACCCTGTCCAACCCAGCCCCCTTTTAATATTTGTAATGAACCACAACAGATGTTAATCTTGACGTCATCGTAACAACCCCGAAAAAAAGTTTAAAAAGCAGTTACGGTGGATTTAAAAAGTATCAAGTTACTTTTAAATTTGTACTTAACGACGATGGAATCTGCCGGGAGTGAACATACAGCTCGCTAATATTGTACGTTGTTGTGCACTAACAAGGTTCTGTCGCCACTAATAGTACGGCAGATATGTGGAATTGTGCCTTTGATAATACAAGCTTGGCATTTGGCACACAGTCAGAGTATGTCATGAGAAAGATATTTGGCTATAGGGCAATCGCAGATTTGTCCTTTGAAAAAAATATATGTTGAATAACAACCACTGGCAGCCATTTTGAAAATTGTGAAAATTGCTTGTTATTCTACCTATATTTTTTCAAAGGACAAATCTGCGATGGCCCTATATAGCCAAATATCTTTTCATGACATACTCTGACTGTGTGCCAAATGCCGTGCTTGTACAAATATTTCCCCTTTCAGCCAAATGGTTCCAGCTCGCATCGCATTCAATCTTAGGACAATTTCAGCATATTTTTGGTCATTAATCCGTAACTTCTCGAAACACAATTTTAATATGTTTTTATGATCCATTCCTATCAATTGTGTCAAATTGCATCAGTATAGTAGGACTGAATGAGATTCTGTAAAAATTGTTCGAAGAATTTGCAATTTGAGATGCCAGACGCTTCTCGTATCTTATAGCCTTGCAACAGCAATTAGATACGCCATTTCATCTACAACGGTGGAGAGTTCAACTTAAGAGACATTATCAAATGTCGAAACTGTCATGTCAATCATTCTGAAAAACAAGGCTTAGAGGTAACAACGAAGATCAATTACACCATGGAATTTGTTTCTCAATAATGGGCGGGAAAATCTCTGTGGGCTTTGACAACAGTACTGTAAAAAAAAAAAGTAGTTTAGGGGAGGGGGTAAGAAACTCCACTGACCGCTGTGCATCAAATGTCCTAGTTTGGTTGAAGCCATGGGCTATAATTTCAACCAAGTTGAAGTCCTTTTCCATGACAGTCATGTCAGAGGTGCAGTGTTTTGTTTTGTTTTCCAACGGGAAAACGAATGGGTAGAACCGTTAAGAATTCACCGTTACAGAATTGAAATAACTGAAAACATGAATGTTATGAACTGTTATGAACTGAGGTCACTAAATAGAAATGGCCATTTTATGCAAATGGATATGAACTGAATATTGCTCGAGGAAATTTATTTCTGGTTTATTTTCTAGACAGTCACAGTTTGTGCTATCATCTTCAAACGGGGAAGAGCTATTTTTACGGTCTCTGATTCTTGATTGGATTACTTCTGCCTTTGGACACATTTGATGCTTCCTGTCCGTGAGTCCTATTCCAAGAATATTGTCTGCACGTTGTTCCCCACAAAACTTGTTTAGTTTTCCTTTTACATTGGCAGAGGTGAAGGTAAAGTGACCCGACGTTTGGCCCGAAGGGCCTCAGATATTGAGATACGAGGAATCGTTTTCTTGATTAGGCCTACCTCTTGTTCTTAAATCCGATGTTGATGATGAGGAACGCCAACGCTATGACTGCACCGACAGAGGCCAGGGAGTAGAGAATAGCGCGGAATAGAGAGGATACTTCAAGGATGACAGGTCTGGTTGTAACGCCATCCACTGGAATGTGATTGCCTGTAATTTCATAGTTAATTCAAAAATACAAATACGTTCAACGCTGTGTTTTGTTTTGAACCGTTTTTGTTTAGCATGTTGCTGAATATTAGAGGATTGTCTGCCTGTTGAGAAAACTGTTGTATGTTTGTGTGTCTTGTCTTCCTGACTGTCAAGCTTGGGTTTTTTGTTTTTGTTTTTTTGTCTTTTTGCTCGTTGATTGTTGGTTGTCTTCCGATTATTCTGTCATAATTAATTATAATAGAATGTCTGCTTGTTGAGAAAACTGTTGTATGTTTGTGTGTCTTGTCTTCCTGACTGTCAAGCTTGGGTTTTTTGTTTTTGTTTTTTTGTCTTTTTGCTTGTTGATTGTCGGTTGTCTTCCGATCATTCTATCGTAATTAATTTATCATCCCAATGAAAGACAATAGAATGCCAGCAGAATGCAGCATATTCAATACAATGTCAATGGCTTATTTTGTTGTTTGTGAGTTTGTTAAGATGAGCTACTCCATAGACATTACAATGTGAATACATTTTTCTAGTTTGCCAAAATGGAGTAATTTCGAAACGGTACGAACTGCAATTTCGTAATACAGTTTATTTGGTCCACATACTGTTAACAACAAGAACATACAAATAAGTCATAGTACATCTGTATTGAGATAACTTATACTTTTACCTTTCCATTTGATGTCGGAAACTCCCGAGTTCTGCAGTAATTCTTCTTTTGTGTGGTAAATCATAACTGCATTCAACTCCGTGCCTGGAAGCAACGCAAAGTAGAGACGAAACAATGTACTAGTGAAAACGGAAATAGCATTTATCATAATTTTATAAAAATTGTATAGGGTCTGCAAGAGACTTACGTGTAGTTTATACGATATCAATTTCATGAACACATTTCAAGCCAAATATTACGCTACACCGCTCGTTTAAAGAGGTTGTGGAATGCTCGAAGACATTTCCGTCATTTTTCGGGTATATGTAGCCACAACCTCTTTAAATAACAGGTTTCAGATGTGAAATTAGCATTGATTTGTCATGCTGTTAATATTTCTCTGGATTCGGTTGAAGCTCTAACATGATCCTCTACGGAAACTCGTCATTAAATTTGAAATGATTCAACGTTTTCTAATACTCGAGCTTCCGTTCAGAAGTAGCTGTTTTTCAGCAGGTATTAAAATCTCAACGAATGACAGGGAACAGTAGAATGGTTAAATACGCCCAGTATATCCAAACATCGGCTTCGTTTCGGCTTTGGTCTCCGCTGATTGATTTTAGGCCTCTGTATAAGCTGACACCTTCTGGCCCAAAATGTACAGCTCGGAAATGATCACGTTGTCAATTGTTTGACTCCGTTCCTACACTGGTAACGTTGCAAACCATTTCCAGGGCCCCAGATAACGCGAAGCTATAAACAATGTCGATGTTTGGAAAATGGCCGAGATGTTCAGCGTCACGACAGCATATTAAACGGTAGATTATCATGGCAAGTTCCTTCCGGGGGTCTACCCGATGCTCCCCAATACCTATGTTCTCCAAAATCCTTAGGGTTAGGGTAGGCCCTAATATGGTTAGGTTTAGGGTTAGATGGTTAGGGTTAGGGTTCGGGTTAGGGTTAGGGTTGGGGAACATAGGTATGCACCCCCTTCCGGCACAAATACATTTTTGTGCCAGATTCCACCCATCTTGAGATACGTAACGTCCGTGGCGTACATGCAAGTGATCGTTTTATATCGTAAAGAGCCATCATCTAACTCTGTAGCAATTCCTGTACATTGGCTCGACCCTTCAGTTGTTGCTCATGTACTGTGTACCATGGATATACTTTCCGGACCTGATGGCCTCCGGGCTCGTAGCAAATATCCCCCTCCTTTCAGATATATTGATCATGTACTTCAATACCTCGACGTTTTAATTTAAAATCAAATTCAATAATCAATCTTAAAATTTATCATCCGATAGCCAAACAAAATATCATTTCAATGTCATTACTCGACTTTTAAATTGCATATTGTTCTCTTTAAAGTCGTTGTTTCATTTCTTTTTTTCATTTCGTTTAAACAATGGATATCAAATTGATCGGGCATTAAATTAAATTGTCTTCTTTTAAAGTACACCCAGAACTACTTGCTAAGCTCCGCCTTGGAATCAGATGAATTGAGGCCGAGAAAATCAAATCAAAATTGAATAGAATAAACCAAGCCAGACCAAAAACCCAAAAATTTAAATCAGAAATACACTCTCAGCAAGGTGAAGTCATCTTTAAAAAGGAAACATGTTTCTTCAAGTAAACTTAAACTCCGTCCAAATTTGAGTGTTTTCCATACACCATGACAGCACTTTTTAAATAATGAGTTTGCATGGGTTTTCTTTGTCATTTTTATGTAAACTAACCACAAGGTGAATAGAAGGGGAAAGAAATCACAAGGTTCCTCGTAAAAGTGCATGTGTTTCTGCAACCTTACCTTGCGCCTGTGCTACATCAACCTTTGCCCAGGTCTGTTGACCATCCTCAAGCAGAACACGTCCCTGTCCAGAACATTAACACCAATTCGAGTTATACTAAAATCTCTGAAACTTCTCATGTTCACCTTTATATAAGATTAGAATGTTTAGGGTTTTTTTTGGTTCGCGTATAAAACCAGTAAGTGTTTGCGGTAACACCATGTGGAAGAATCTCAAAGACGATCAGAGCATACTGATCGGAACGTCGAGTTTCACAACCAAGCGGTTCTTTTCAGAACTAAGCAGCTTTATATGTTCTTCTTTGTGCGTTAATTATGGTAACGTTGCTTGTTTTTGTCCGATTAGCACGAACGATTGCGAAAACAATACCTTTTATAACCTGCGTTTAGTTTTGACTGAAGAACAGCCCAACTTGCATCAAGCGTTTATTTCATTTATATTAGTCTGAAGTTGCTCAGGTTTTTCATATTCTTCCACATAACAAGCGTGCTTTTGTTGATTTCCAGTTTGAGGGATCTGAGAAATAAGGTTCTGAAAATCGTCCTCTATTGTTATTGCCAGATTCCAAAAATTGTATACCAAAAAAGAAGAGATGGTTGAACTACGCAACCACCAAGTGGAAATAATGAGTGACATTTTTAATATATTTTTAAACTATATCATCATTATCATCATCATTAGCCTAATTCAATCCATTGCTGGATGAAGGCCTCTCCACTAACTTTCCATGCTTTTCGGTCCCTTGCCAGTTGTTTCCATTTCTTCACTATGAAATCAGAGATTTCATCTCGCCATCTCTTAGGCTGTCTTCCTCTTCGCCTCTTCAACGATAGTGGCGTCCGATCCGTTACTTTCAGGGTCCATCTATGGTTGTCTCTTCTCATGACATGTCCTGCCCAACTCCACTTTTTCTTTTTGATCTCAACTATTATGTCTTGCACCCCTGTCTTTCTTCCAAGATCTTCGTTCCTAATTATGTCTCTCTTAATATAACCATACCTGCAATCCGATGAAGTCGATGTTTTGCGCGTGATTCAAAATCACCCTTGCCATTTCCTCGTCGGAATACGTGAAATCTTCAAGTCTTCGAGGGGGTTGAAGACGTTGCAGGTCCGCTATAGATGAATTCAGAGCTAGCGCTGTGGCTATGGCATTGTCGTACGTAAAGGCTATGAAGCTGACCGGCAGGCTGTTGAAGTAGTCGTAGTGCTCTGGCAAAGGTTTCTAAAACACATCGGGGACAGGTACAATGCCGTGAATTGTGGTTCATATTATACTGGTGCTTGGTCCATTGGCTGATCGTTGGATATTAACGAAATCGCGTTTCGTGATCAAAAGGTTGTGCACTGTTTTCACCGTTTTCTCGGAAAGATAGGCCTATCCACTGAGCTGAAACTTCAACAGGTTAGGTTTTGAACATTTTTCATTTGAGTGATGTTATTGGATCTGAACAAAATCCATGCAAAGCAAATGAAACTTTATGCATTTAATACAGTTATATTCCGTACAGTATTACCTATGGATTTTTTCACCATTCCCATTTCTCTCCCTAACCATACCATCGTAATTAAAAAGATACTTCCAAATGGAAATTAGCGATATCATAATCCTTGGACAAAATTCACCGTCTTCTACTTTTGTGCCAGCTAATATAAAAATAATTTGTAGAGAAAAGCAAAGGAGCACTATTCCCTTGGTTTGATTGTACTGAGCCAATAAGGAATGTTTTGACGCAAAATATTTTGAAGATTTATTTGAAATAAGACGACAAAGAAGCCCATAGGGGCCTACAAGTGCACTTGGCACACTGAGATCAATCAATGTTTAAATATTCTTTGAAGGTGAGCTTCAGGGCCCAATATTGCCAAAAGGTGCATAAATGAAACGAATGGTATATCTTCTACGGGTACAAAGACATCTCTGAGGTAATCACCACTCCGTTGTAATCCAGGACAGATAAATCGCCCTGGACGGTCCCCGTGAAATGGAAGGTCGTATCCACCGCGTCGACGAACTGTTCCACCGAGCAGGGAGCGATACTGGACGGCGAGACGTTGAACCACCACACGGTACCCGCCCAGTACGGCGCAATCCACACGTACTTTGCACCGGTCATTTCGGCAAGATAAGCCTGTATATCAAAAAGGAGAAAATAGTATTTAAAAAAATATCGGTTTTAAAAGAACAGACATTCCTGTTAAAGTTCTGCGCCTTTGTTTAATAGATGGTGTTGCAATGTTCATTTGATTTTCGGGATTTTTTTTTCAGCAATCAATAAGACACAAAATGACTCATACCTAAAGAGCATAGATTGTATACATAAAAACATGGCTACAAGACTGCAAAGGATCGACACATAAAAATCACTTTCTCTTATGAGTGTAGAATAAGAAGCCTATTTGCCATGGGAATGATTGTGAGTTGTTGTTTTTTTCGGCTTCAATTCCTTCCAGTCATTTGAACGTCAAACAAAACTTTTCATAAGACTGTTACTTTCCCAGATTTTGCAAAGGTTCTTTAATTAACTATTCGAATAGGAGTACCTATACGGAAAAGTGTCTGTTTCCTCAAAATATATAGCCGACTATCCTTAATACAGGATGAGTAAAAAGAATTATAAAAAGGAAACCCTTTTTAAAGAACTTAAAGAAGTTCTGCACGTATACGTTCAAGATCTAGTATATGAAAGCCCATTTAATAAGCTTTATTTGAGTGAAAGAATCATTCAAATCACTCAAGTACTTTTCAGTTAGGGATTTTTAAACACAAACACAGTGTTTTTTACCTAGTCTACGGATCACAATAAAGGTAAGTGATATTTCAGCAAAACGAAAACTATTCACATATAAAAAAAAACACTTACATAATAAACAAAGAACACTCTCATAACCATGATAACTAGCACAAAATTATACTCATTGTGCATCACACAATGGGCTGTGACAAAGTGAGCCTAAAGTTGCACTTTCTTTTCCCACCAAAGTCAACCAGTAATATAAGAAGCTGCCCCATTGGCTGAAAGTTTGATGTAACATGAGTTCTCATTGGTCTAATTCTTCTGTTTTGATAGGCTGACACAGTATGCATAAATTAACACAGGATCCTGTTTACAATCCTGTGTTTTTCACAAAAAGTAAAATGGCATTTTAAGTAGGAAATCCTAAACCAAATCTGAACATACATGCATGGGAAGAAAGCTGTTAAAAAGTACTTTACATACATGAGAAAAGTTTTCCACTTGAGAAGCTGATACTGTGCAGAATCTTTTATTTTCCATCCCATTTGTAATGTCATTTGTGCAAGTCAACATATTTACCCATCCTCACACTCTGTCCTTTACAGAATTGCTACAAATTTATTGATCTTTCAGTGAGGCAAAAACACACAGCTATTAAGATACAATGGTTTTCTGTGTCACAAAGTGCAATGTCCTTTTATAAGTGGAACTTCACTCAAAGCTTAACACACACACACAGCCTACAAGTAGAAATGCATATTCATGAAAAAGTTTGCCAACTCAGCAGCTGATTGGCTGCTCAAGATAGCTCACTATCACTATGCCACAAGGTTTGCAATGGCATTTTGTGCAGTAAATCTTTACACAGATATATGCATGCATGCATGCATATGCCTGCACAGTGTGTTTCCAAATAGTGGAATTCTACTGTGGGACTTCGATAGCAAAGATAATTAGTAAATCGTACATGTATGTAACACAGCTGATTTCTTATTATGAATGGCATGTACACAGCAGTTAATTAATTTGATGTGTGATATACAAGTGTGCTTCTGTGGCAATTTCCTAAGCATTTTGTCACACATGCGTAAGTAAAAAACACCAACTGAGAAATTCTGATAATAAAGCATTTGATCATTTATTCAAATGATAAAATGTCTTATCAGAACATTATAAACCTGCTGCTTCCAATGTGAAAATTGCGTGCTTTATAATGTCAAGAGTTTATAGTCTTGCCCTGCCTTCTATTTGGCTACCCCGGAGACTTATGGGATTATTCTGACATCATTTTCAGGATGCGACATAGTTTCATTTTTACTGAAATATCACGTAGTTTGATGTGATCTGTGGACAAGGTTAAAAAACGGTGTTTATGTTCAAAATTCAATAACTGGAAAAGTACATTAGCGATTTGAATGATTCTTTCACTAAAGGGAAGCTTATTAATTGGGATTTTATATCCTAGATCTGAAAAGCGCTACATGCAGAACTAAAAAAAAAAAACCACAAAAAACAAGGGGCATAATTCGGGATTCCTTGGGTTTTTTTTACTCAACCTGTACATGTGATGTACTGTACGTATGATGTACATATGATGCTATGATGATCTAACATTTATGGTTATCTCCAAGCAAAACGCTGCATTCCAAATGGGAAACATTCGGAAATGAACGGGATCAAAAAATAAAACCTATAGACATTCCTATTATTTGTTAACCAAATTCAAATCTCTTTGCGTTACCTGACAAAATAACCGCAGTGTAGTCGCCTTGTAGAATCCAAGGTATATGATGCGTGCATCTTGGCGCTAATTGAGTGAGGAATCAAGTGGACAACTGTTAGGCTCTCGATTGTCAAGGTGCTATCAAGATCAATATTTTAAAAACACTCTGATTTGATTCATTGAAACGTGTTAAAGGAATATAGGATCATTTACATTTACCCCAAAAGTAACCTGAATTGTCATCAAAAAGTTTACTTGAATTAAGGATCGTACTGGTACTAAACACCCAGTGATATTACTCTGGCTTGCTGTCATTTTAGAGGAAATCAAGAAATGTGGGTGATTTCCAAGTGCGTTATAGTCAATCGGCTGATTTTTTTTAATAAAGTTACAATAATGAAATTGTGTTTCGTGATCAAATGGCTGTGCATGGCTTTACACGGTTTTCTCCAAAAGTGTACTATATCCACTGAGCTGAAACTTTAACAGGTTAGGTTTTGAACATTCTTCTTTGGATTTTGAGTGGTGTTATTATTGGAAACGAACAAAATGCATGAACAGCAAATGTGCCTTTAAAGACGGAGCAATCAGGCATGAGAAAAACATCTTATTTTCTTTTGATTCCATTCTTCTTATTCTGATCAAACCTTGAGACTTTGAAGGTGAAGATGCAAGTTGGCGATATCTTTGACTCTCTCTGATGCGACTATCTGGATATCTCTAGCTTCTAAGATCTCTCGAAAGTCCCTCATATGCTGCAAAGTCAACGACAATCATGCAAATCCTTATTAAGCCTTTCAGGGATTGTCCTTCGATCGTCTTTCGGTGTCACAGTAGTCTGGGTCACAGTGTGATCAGTACTCCAATGTAAAATAATTGAGATGGGAAATTTTAAAACAAGAAAATATGAATTCACATACAAATTTCAGGTGCTTTTTGTATGTAGGGTAAGTGATGTGCCCTACTACAATTAGTAATTTGCATGTGACCCCGACTAAGTGCAGCGTGTATTTATCCGCTGGTGACTTTTTGCCCCAATAATTTTATAATTTTTACATTATACCCCCGTAGATCTCATATTTCAGTAACTACTTTTTGATCGCTGTTAAAATGGACCAATGAGTATAGTTTAATGAGGTGTGATGTAAGTTTCGAACTGGGCGTTGTAATTGAGACCCGTTTCAGAAGGCTTCGGATCTTGTTGCTGGGTGCGCAGCCTTCGTGCGCAAAACTGTTGTCGGTCTCTTGCTATATGGGTCGCCATGTTGCTGCGACTTGACTGGCCTTTCACCGGCCTTTCGTCAAAAGTCATGTTTGAGATGATGGGGGGTAATTTTCTCACCTGCCACTGTATTTATAATGGGGGACATTATGTATATGCTGTTGGTGAGTCTCTGTGAGCATATCACATTATTTGAGGGAGCTATTTTTTGAGTTGTTTCCTCGCTTCGTGTCACTATTTGGTTTCACGTGACATTCACGTGCGTGTGCCTATTTTGTCCGACGTGCGACCAAAGTTCGACAGGCATTTACATCTGACTCATATTTGTGTGCTACGAAGGGAAGACAACATTGACGGGATCCACCTCCTGAACGCTCAGGGGAACTAATTTTAGAGTTATTCAAAGGGAAAGAATTTTGTAAATTAGAACAATTTGAGAAAACTTTAGGAGTAATTAATTATAGAATTAGTTAATAACAACTGAATTAAAGGGATCAAAGAACCTGTCATGTTTACCTGAGTACCACTATCCTTACAGAGAATATTTTGGTAGTTGTTTTTTAATTGTAACTCATTTTTCAAATCTAATTAAATTTAGTAATTGAGATCCTATAAGTACTGGTTTCTAGCTTCAATTTCATTTGAGTTCTGTCCAGGTGCTTGATCACGCACACAGAGGCAACACTGCCCAGAATTGGGATCCTTACAAAAAAAATAATGGAATTGGCCAATCACATTCAATTCAAGAAAAAGAAAGAATGAAGTATAGTTAATGCAATATTCTGGATATCTATTACTAATAACAGGATGACAGGGGAGAGATTTTTGATCTTACATTCTGGAAGACGATACTCTCCTCGAAGATGAAGGCGACGCGTCTCCATCCCATCCGCTTGAAGAAGGCTGCTCCCGCTAACAGTTTAGCATCATTCGAGGGAAACGCCTGGACCGTGTAGGGATACAAGGATCTGTCTAATAGGGACTCATGTGTCGCCAGGCCCATCTGTCAATAAAAAAAATTCAGAAGTTGTTCAGAGGACGCTTCGCCTCGTCCGCTACGCGGGGGAGCTCGCCTAAAGAGCCGGCTCCGCCCGAAGAGCCTGTTGGAGAATGACCTCCATGCACATGCACCCCCTCAACGGCGAATATGAGAAGGAGATGACGGACAATTGTTGATACCACCGTGCAACAGAACATTCCAATGATTCCATGTCACGAAAGCTCATATACTGTGTTGATTGAATATATTTTTGGCACGGGGCTTCTTTGCCTGGAAAAAAAAGTCTTGAAAGCATCAGCTGAGCATTTTCCTAAGAGCGGGGTTGTGTTACGAATCAACTTCTCCGTATGAGAGTGTTAGCCCGACCACATGTACCTCCCGTTTCCCTCAAATCTACCGGTTTGTGCGCGAACAGATGGCGTTTGCCGACACCAAAAGCGCCCACCTCACTCCCCCGCCGCCGCTTTGACCGCTTCAGTAGACTCAGCATTCCATACGACGAATGTATCATTCCAGTTGCTCAACTTCACTAATGGAATGAAAAAGGTTAAGGATAGAGGGAGAAACGCGGCTATTTACAATAAATATTACCACTAACAGCGCCTCCTCGCTTCAAATGAGTTCCAGACACCCCCCTCTCTTCCCCAACCCCACCCCCGTTTACGACTTTGGCACGTCCTGTCGAAAAATTCTTTTTCGAAAGGATAAATTCTTGGTGCGCCACTGGTACACAGACACGAACACCGTGGTTCCGAATTATGTATAAAATATATGATTATCATGACTGAACCTCACAGATACCTCCCCTTACTGTTGTAGCTTTACCGGAATGATGAGGTTCGTCTGTGAATACGCGAGGCTCCGTATATTCACAAACACTGACAGGAATACGCGCACATCTCGATGTACACCATTGTATTACGTTAGAACCTCCCCGATAACCTGATGAACTTAGGTGACTTTACACCATTAAAGAGGTTCAATTGCGAATGCGAGGTTCCGGTTGTGTGTACAGGACTCACTCACCTGGACAATGTTGTACCTCGCCGCCACCTGGTTGACTATGGTCGCCTCAGTTAAGTGATGAGGTCCGCTCGCGATGACCACGGGAGGCCCTTCGTTCACCAACGTATACAGGAGCCTCAGAGCCTCCTCGGGGTCGGCTGCCTACAATAAAAACACAGGATAATTCACATTATTAAAACATTGCAACAAATGGAGGTTATACATGACCTTGTCTAAGCTATTACGTAGAAATCCATGGACGGACTTTGCAAGTACGTAAAACCAATTTGCAAGGTTAACCTCTCTTTCAAGACGTTTTAACCTCTCTTTCAAACAAACCATGCGGGCACTATTTCAAATCCCACTCTTTTATTAATAAAACCATAGAAAGTCGTGTTTGTCTTTGAATGTTACTATTAATAACAAATTTACAAATGGCACCAAAGCGCCCTTAAAAATAATAATAGCTTTTAATGGAAAGATATACCAAGGTTCATTGTACCAGAGAAAAAAAAATCACCTTGAAATGAGCTTCTAAACCTCAGCATATAATAAAACAATGCTCTTCGGTTGGCATTTTCAAAAAAATTCTTTTGGAAAAAAAATATTTTGTTAATCTTCAATTTAAAAATAGCGATTGGATGGGAAAGCTTGAGTTAATTCATGGATAATGAAATGGTTAAGTAAAGCGCTCACAGCTGGTGGGGAAAATTTCGGCAATAAAGGAATTATCGTTCAGCGGATGTCATTGACTCGGTGTAATAGAAGGTCTGCACGTGCGGATTACTGTCAGTAGTTGATTTTATTGCCTGCAACAACATGCGTGTTTTCTTTTGGGGGGGGGGCGTGGAAGGAGACGAGTTTGTTGAACTCCCTTGATGGTTATCAAGTAAAATTAGCGATGAATCGACAGATAACATCACCATGTTACAGTGACGAGCCAAGGAATTGTCTCGGTTCAAAGAACTTCGTTGTTTTATCTTTTCCCAGTTTAAATCGATCCTCCACCGTATTCGATTCTTAATGCTTTGTTTTGCTCGATTCCTACCCGTTATGAGAATCGATTCCATCGTGTTTCTATTTGATTCCAAGCTGACGTGCACCGTACGGGAAAATTGATCAGCAAAAGACGATCAATAAACTGCGTACTCTGTCGATGAAAATACCAAAATACACAGCTCTCAAATATAGATCTCCTAACAGATATCAGATAGAAACGTTTTGGACCGAGACTAGTAAAGGAACTGCAAAATAAATACCGTCGCGGAATATGGAACTATATTATTTTATCCGGATATCCCCGCACCGCAAACGTTTCGTGCCATGCCCTAATGACTTGATGACGTCATGGCATGCCTGTGCACGTTTTCGCACCAATGTACAGATAATGGACACCATTTTCAAACATTCGAAAATGAAACTGTCAAAATATCATGAAATATCCTCGGATCAAGCATTCTGTGAAGTCGTTGCTTAAAGTAGTGTGCTGTCATTGTCGAGAAGAGAGGAATTTCCATTATTACTGTCTTACGATGGAAACGTTTGATACGCGTCGAGAAAAATGAAGATGCATTTTCACATATTTTCTACTGAGCTGAAATTTGAACAGGTTAATGTTTTAATAACCTGTTTCAGATTTAAAGTATTGTTGCTCTTTGAATCGGCCAAAAAAACACGTATTTTGCAAATAGTGTCCATTACCTGTAACTGAAGGCAAACTTTTCCGAAATATACTTCTTTTTTAAGAAGGATACCCATCCACTAAATTTGTACCGTCCATGCAAAATGCCCATAATGTTCAGACTGTAGGAGTATATTACGTTTTAGATCATCGTATACGTGCTCCTTCGAGGACCATGGAGTGATAATACAGAGTTTCGGCACGTTTAAAAATCGCACCCGTATCACGGATCCGTATCGATTTTGCGTATGACGTCATCACTTCGTGCGTTCATCCATGATGCGCGGGAAAGTAAGGAAACTACGCGTGGAAGCCACCTACGGTAGCAGAAACGTATAAACTTTCGCCATTTTACGCCAACTTTGTGCCAAAATGATACATCAAATAACTTTTCATTCTCAATTTCGTGACGCATGAGATGCCTCAGATTGCGGTGGGAGTTCTTTTTAGCCTGTTGATTTTGCAGGACGTATTATAGTGATTTTTAAAGCGTTTTGTTGCATCAAAGTTGTAACTGCATGGTCGATGCATATCGTGTGTACATGTAGTGTTCTTAAATTTAGATGACAAAACTTGTCCTCGGTGAGCGCCGCATATAGTGAAGGGGGTCTATTGCACGGCTTAGATAGGGTAGAGATCCGTACTGTGAGATGTTAATCGTCATCAGAATCGGAGTTTACACCAAATGTCCTGTGGTATATCATTTGGCCAGGGATCAGGGTTTTAGCAACCAAATATGGACAGTTAAGTCTTCAGGAATCCTTCTTTCCTTCTCTCAAATCAAACTCCTCTGGAATCATGTGTAAGATACACAAAGATGAAATCCATGAAATTGATACATGTGAAAAAAAGCTTTATCACGCGTAAGCACGTTAGCACAAGACTGTGGATGAGTGATATTAAGGTAATGCATGGGACCAATCAATATCTCAGGCCCCGGCGCCATCCCCACCAGAAATTTCAACCGTGACGAAACAATTCCCCGGAAACTTCTAGCCTGTAATTAAGGAATAGATGATAAAACCCCAATGCACATAGTGGCCTTGGCTCTTGCTGTCTTTTGCTTCAGAACAAGGAGCATGGCCCTCTGGGACCCATTAGGCCAAGTAAAAAAAAAATGTGTAGGCCTATACGTGAAGACTTTCGAAACAGAATACATGGCCATGGACCCTTTGTGCTGTAAAATAAAAACCCCAAGAGATTAATTAATTCAGAAAAAAAGCAACGTACGTAGCGACCAAAACTCAATGCGCCTGAGCTGAAGGCCTCTGAGCGAAATTCCCAAATGCACGAATGTAGCTGAACACCAGAAAAAAAAGTGGGTCTTATTCTGCGGAAACCTTACTTTGTTCGGGCAGGGAGTGAATTCTCGATTTTTCAAGACCTTTTTTTATGTATGAGAAGCAGCAGAATGCCCCAAAAGAGCCATTAGTATGAGACAGAAAGTTAACAATCTACCCAAGGACCTAATTTGTTAAATTCTTTTGATTTGAACAAAGGTGCTGAAAGTTATTCAAAGATTTAAAAGGTGCAGGAGGCCGAGTAGGACCATAGAGAACAAAACACGCTCAATAAGAGTTAGACTCAACCCAAGCTATATAGCTGCCGTTCCCTTGGCTCTTTTTACTCTTTTGGTCTTCCGGGCGAATTTGTCAACTTATATTAGCAGTCAATTAAAAGGCAGTGTCTGTCTAATCCTATTTCGCCCGAAATTGTTGTCTAAAACGGCTATTGAAATTCCCATACAATGGCAACGCAATTGTATTATTTAACCTAAAGAAATCCGATTGCCCGTGCTTTCCACGGCGTAGCATTTTATTTTATCCGAATAAAAACGAAACATTGATTTGTAGTTTGCATGTTTGATTTGATATGTAGCTGAAAAATTGCTATTAAGCAATCACAGAAGAAATGATGCAAATTTACTGATTTAAGTGTTTATCCGAAATATTATTGCGTTCATTCGCATTCCCTTGTGACAAATTTTAATTACTTGAAAAACAGAACTCGGCACGATTGAACCACGCCCTTGCATAGAGGTAGTGAGTGAAATAATTCGATATTTCGCCAAATAATGATATATTTTTTTAAAAACTAATGAGTCTGAGAATTGAACCTCAAGTACAGTACGGGCGTACAATTGTATCACACTTAAGGATACAATAAAAGGTAAAGTTGTTGTTTTGACTGACTTCGAGACTATTTTCGTGCACAAAAATTTAAATCAATTTTCCTGGAGAATTCCCTTTATCAACGACAAACTCATACGAAGGAGCTTTTTGAAATGAACCAGTTATGCATGCACCGCAGGCCTATTGATTTTATTTTATATCGTGTTCTTAAAAATGAAAAACAACCGCCTGCGCTCCCTCCAAAAATTATTACGCTCGGAGAGGAACAGAATGAATTTTGTTTCGACCAACGGCCATTTTGTGCAAACGAATTACAGTAATTGTGCGCACGAATAACAAATAACCGATCCTTAGAGGACTGGCTATTCTATGTACTATTTAATTGGCATGATGGCCCTTAAGGGACATCAAGGACATAAATATTAAATATTTTTACTTTTTTTTCCTTCAAATGTCGGCTGATGCCTGCAAATGTTGCCCGACTAAATATAGTGGAAATGTATTGGAGCCCAGAGAGGCCACATAAAGCTTATACTCAATCGTAACCTCGATCGTAACAAGTTAAAATTGTGCAGCAGCAGGACTCCAGTCAAACCAGTGAGTTTGGCGGTTTTGAAAAATCATCTTTTTACATTGAAAAAAAAACCTTTTTAATTTTGCCGACGCCCATGGCTACGACGACGCGCGCATATCAGAAACCTGAGACTTTTTTGTTTTTTTTGGCCTTAGAGCAATACACACATGGCAGGCTCTTCTGGGAGTCATCAATTGGAATTCAATCAAAACACTAATTGTTTTGATCGCACATGTCCACCCGAATCATAGGATTGAGCTAATGGACAGAAAATAAGTCAACCTTGTCCTTTCTGGGCTTGCTACGCACAACATGAAAACTGGAAAACATGACCACTCTTGGCTCGACCGCTGTGCTTCAAATGCATTGTAACCCGCAGTCATGTTCTAGTCATTTATTGGAAAGTGGAAGGTCCATGAATGCTCAATCGTACCGATATGTATTATTGATCCAGTCAATTCATGGCAGAGACGAAAACTTCAAAAGAGCCGGGTTTCTTTCATCTCGCAAACGGGGAGGCAGATTCTGCTGTCCGAAGCCAGACTTAATGATGTTTTTGCCTCCACATTAAAGACGCAAGACGTCAACGGGAAAGCCAATAAAGGCCGACGCGATACAAAAACATCCCTTGCGTGCAATGTCAAGGAAAATATAGAGTGCATCTTTCGACTCGATCCTTTTAGGGTTTCACGGATGCCTGTTTGCAATGCAGTGGAAGGCCTGAGGTAGGATCAAGTAGTTTCTATACTTTGACGGTGTTATTTTAATGCCTCTATACAGTCTCGGCTGTTTCTTTTTGAGTATTCACAGTCTGCAGTGCCAGAGGTTTATTTTGGTCTGCCGAGCAGATTGTTTGCTTTTGTTGACACAGTCAACCCGCACACCAAGTTATTGTTATCAACTTTGTGATGGTTACCCCGCTGTAACAACATTTCGGTTTTGACTTAATGTAGCGGTTAGGTGATTTTAACGAGATGTATGATAGGCCTATTTGTAATTTTAACTAGAATCATTACAACCCAATCACCCGATATCGGTATGTAATACATGGTCACCTTCGAAAGCTTTAAAAACCAATCGTCAGCAATACCCATGTCATGCATGATCTTAACAGGGAGCGTACTTTATACATGTATGCGATTGAACCTTGACATCTTTACAAATACTCGTTCGTGTTTTACAGTCTGCAAAGAAACGCATAAAGGCATATAGAACCATTTGCTATCCATGCATTTGGCTTGTCAGATAATAGGTATATACATAATTTTTTTAAATGTGTGACGTCACGATGACGTCATCAAAGACGCAATTTTCTCAAACACATATAACAGAAGTTCCTATCGTCATGAAACTTTGTGGATAGGTAGATAATGTCACAAGTATGCAAAATTTAAAATGATGTAACCATGACGTCATCGGTTGATATTTTATGAATTTCTTAATATTTAAGATTTTATTCCGCTTACACAATTTTACACTTTCTTTCATCAAGACCACAATGAAAAAAACGTGCATTGACACTAATAGCTATAAGACACGGTTGGTTCACTAGATTTGGCAGCCAAATTGATGACGAATCACACATTTTCGCAAGAATGTTGATGCACGTTTACATCAACATTCAACTAACTAAAAATTTAGAGCGTTCAATTTCAATCTAAAAGCACATGCGATTCCACTTTTCAACGATTCACTTTCAAAAATAATGCGTTCAAATTAAAATTTTATATTGGGTCATTCAAAATCACCGGAGCTTCAGCTTCACGTTGCGTCAGTTTGGTGGTTCGAATTCGCCATTAAGTAGGCCTAAGCATTTGTGAAATGTGAGCAAAGGAATTCGAAACCGTTTCATGTCATTAATTTGTTGGTCAGAATTCAAGGAAGTGTCTTTGTTCGAATTTAAAAAATACAGAGCAGCTGTTTCCCACAACATTCAGCCACAAAGCAGCAGTCAACAAAAATAACCATTATATTGATCACTTTTTTGCAAAAAAAAGAAAGCAGATGTTACAGAAATGAAGCATGTTTACGATAAAGCTAACTGAGAAAAGAGCAAAGGTAAATAATTACGAACATAATTATAACAAAAACTAGAGCTATGTCTGTTCGATGAACAGAACATAGGGCTTTTCCGTATTTTTTTTTTGGGGGGGGTGTTTTGTCCATATGCAAAAAGAAACCGTAGTTAGAGGACTAAATTCTTCACATACATGTATTGGACTTAAAAATTTACACCTTTTAACATGACGTCACATGTCCCGCAATGACGTCATCGTAACAACACTTGTATGCGCATGTTTTTATTGTGGTCTTGATGTGCATTAAGTTTGACGTCAATCCCATGAAAGAAAGTGTACAATTTTGTAAGCGGAATAAAATCTTAAATATTAAAAAAATCAGAAAAATATCAACCGATTATGTCATGGTGACGTCGTTTCAAATTTTGCATACTTGTGACATTATCTACCTATCCACAAAGTTTCATGAGGATGTGTTTTGGAAATTCGCATTTTTGATAACGTCATCGTGACGTCACAAATTAAAAGAAAAAAATGTGTATATACCTATTACCTAACAAACCAAATACAAAAGGAATTTTGAATTTTGGTAGAGGTCCAAAAATTCAAAAATTCATATAAAATCGCACGACTACGTCATCATGACGTCACCTCATTTTTTAACTATAACACATCCCGGTCTACCAACACACCGAGTTTCAATCCAATCGGACGTACTGTTCTGTAGATATAGGACTTCAAAATATGCACGTTTGTGACGTCACGTGTCCCATGATGACGTCATCATAACAATACCTGTCAGTGCACGTATTTTTTTATTGTGGTCTTGATGTGCACCAAGTTTGACGTTAATCCAATGAAACAAAGTGTAAAATTTTGTAAATGTCATAAAATTTTAAATATTTAACAAATCATAAAAAATCAAACGATGACGTCATGGTGACTTCATTTCAGATTTTGCATACTTGTAACACCATCTACCTATCCATTGACGATTGGGCCTTCTCTTATATGTGTTTTCAAAAATGGCATTTTTGATGACGTCATCGTAAGTCACACTTTTTTCTAAATTTTGGGCAAACACGTATTACCTAACAAACATAATACAAAAAGAATTTTCAATTTTGCATGTTGCGTTCGTGAGATATGGCTTAAAGCTCCAAAAATTCAAAAAAAATATATTAAATCGCATGATGACGTCATCGAGACGTCACCTCAATTTTTACCTATAACACATCCCGGTCTACCAACATAGCGAGTTTCAACCCAATCGGACTTACAGTTCTGTAGATATAGGCCCTCCAAATATGCACGTTTGTGATGACGTCACGTGACCCATGATGACGTAATCATGACGTCACTCTTCGAGACACAACTTCACTATAGGGTCTTAACCTGAGATAAGTTTCATTGGAAAAGTGGGTCACACCAAAAACGTGTACAAAGTCAATTGGATTTAGGGTGGACCCAAAAAGATCAAAAAGAAGAAACTTAGAGCTATGTCTGTTCGATGAACAGAACATAGGGCTTTTCCGTATTTCTTTTTTTGGTGTCCATATGCAAGAACATACCGTAGTTACAGGACTAACTTCTCAACATGTAGGACTTTAAAATATACACCTTTTAACATAATCCACGTCACGTCCCGCGATGACGTCATCGTAACAACACTTGTCAATGCACATGTTTTCATTGTGGTCTTGATGTGCACCAAGTTTGACGTCAATCCCATGTGATGTGATGTGATAATGATGAACATTCAAGTGACGTCACGATGACGTCATCACGTGACATGTGACCTCATATTAAAAGTGCATATTTTGACGGCAAATATCTACAGAACTACATGTCTGATTATGTTGAATGTTGGTGTATACCTAGACCGTGATGTGTTATAGATGAAAATTGATGTAACGTCATCATGACGTAATCACGTGACATGTGACGTCATAATTCAAACCTTATGAGAATGTAGTCACCTATTATATGTCACCATTTATTATAAACAGAACCACACATCCTTCCTTATACTTGAAACTTTACATGTCACATGTCACAAAAAGTTACCGAAACAGCCCTATGTTTGTCCACAAACATACTTGACATAAATCTAGTTGTGTTTTTTTTTTCGTTGGAAGCAACAGAATTTGTCAAAATCTGAATAAGTGTGCGAGCAACTAAATTGCTGAAATGTCAGCTCAGTTTCAGCTCAGTACTATATATAGGCCTACATTTTGAGAAAACAGAGGAAACGTATGCACATGATTTTGTGTGGTCTCGTAACTGCATTCTGTAATTTTAGCTAACGCAGCGTAACGGCGGGCACACATAAACCACATTCCAATGATTGTTTTCTTCCAAATGATATCATTTCAGATGTAATAAGTTCACGGGGCATATTAATCATATCTTCACTTTGAGCAAGGATTTAATCTCTGCCTTTAAGATTTAAGGTTTGTTTTGCTTCAAATGAAATCCAAAAAAAAAAAATGCAAATGATCCTGCCTTTACTCTGGTATAAGAAGTCTGTGTTTCGACAATGTCAACGAATTTCGGCGCGTTTTAACCGCCGGGAATACATAATCCCATTTATTTGCGAAGCAATCAACCAACTTAAATCTAAATTGCAAAATAAATTGCAATTGCATGTGAGGGATTACCTTCATGCGCGAATGCTGCCGATACCCCCCCCCCCCCCCCCCCTGCTGAATAATCTCAAGTAGTGCAGTGAAGAAAGCAAACGTATACATTTTCCGGGCCTTGAACTCCCTACATTTCTTGTAATTCACACACTGCACATTGTGCCTACATAATTGACATTTGGGCCAAATTTCTTTCTTTCGAAAGGTTCACTCTTAGAAGAAAAAAAAGTACCCAATGTTGCGTTAAATTGTACTCTTTGTGGTGGTAAAAAGGGAACATTGTCGTTGGCGGGGCTGCGTAAAACGTTAACCCAACATTGAGTCAAAAGTCTTACCCAATGGTGTAGCGTCAAAATTGTACCCAACAAATGGTCACCCTTTCTTTTGACCCCCAGGGACAGGGGGTGGGAGTTGGGGGCTCTGTCAACCTTTCTGCATATTTTATTAACCATTCCGCTCACCTGACCCCCAAACATGGATGCTCTGCTAACAAATAGTGCTGTCATGCAGGCCAAGAGACTGACCGTGTTTGAATGTTGGAAATGTCATGTACATTTTGTACACGTACGATACACACAACACACATCGCGACGTTGCAATTCAATCATCGAACTATTTGTCACAAATATCCAATGTTGTAGGTACTTCATACTGCCCACGTTTTCTCAATGACGTATTTTATTAATCAGTGAACCCTGACAAGTAAATGACTACTTCTAAATAAAGGTATCGGCGATTTTGAATCCCACTCTCGCAGCACGTTCGTTAGTCCACTAACCGCCACCTTGAATGGTACTGTCGATTTCGAGAACGTTCTTTAGACAACCTTTGGGCAATCTTTAGGGGTAATATTTACCCATCTGAGTGCACTGTTTATGCCTGTTTTGTTATACGTTGCAAGGTCAAACGTGCTTTCTTACACTACGTTGTTTACAATTTGAATTTTTTCGGTTGCACAATCAAAGGATCAAATTTCCCTTTTGAAGGGTACTGGCAAAATTGTCACTAAACCTATAATTGGGTAAGAAAGTACTCAACGTTTGTACGCAACACATTTACTCAGCAAGTTTTGACACTTCTTTTTTAGAGTGTTGTTTGGTCCATTTCCTAAGCATGTTTTTACAAATATGTTGTTTTTTCTTTTTTATTTTATCAGTAATAAACAATATTATTCGTTCTATGAGGTTCTAACAAATAACTCCCCCTCTAGAAAATATTGAGTTTAACGAAATGCAATCTTGCAACAGAACACACGGTAATTACGGACATTTTCGACTTCTTGTGAATTTAAACCCAACCTTTTCTCGAAGTCTTTATAAGCAATTGCGAAAACCTGTTACTCACTCAAGTTTACCGTTTGAGGCTGTGTTTTTCAAAGATAATGTGTTTAATCCTCATCGCAAAAGTTTCTTTCTCTTTCTAAACGTTTTCCACGTATGTAGCTTTACAACATAATCTGAAACTTTGGTTTGAAAGACAAAGGCCTATGGGATCATTTATTTTCAGGTATTCTGTTTATTTTCAATAATAACGCCACTCAAAATCTTAAGAAGAATGTCGAAAACTTAAGCTGCTTAAGTTTCAGCTCAGTAGATATTATATTTTTCGAGAAAACGGTGAAACACCATGCACAACCTTTTGATCACGAAACACGATTTCGTCAATAGCACTCTTTATTCCAAAGGTCAGTCAATTATTGACAGCTTGTGAAATTACCTCCATCTTGATTTCTTGTAAATCAAGCGAGCCAGACGGTATGGTCTCAGTAGTAAGAGATCCTATGCCTTTAAGTACCTTAATTTCCCAGTTTTCTGTTACTATTTTGAAGTCCTATATTATTACCACATTCATAACCTAGCCATTATTACTAATGAATCATGTACAATGTGTAAATTAAGAAACGATAGAACGTTTTGACACAGAGTGAAAAACTAAATTTGGACCTAGGTTGCCAGTAGAACTCGTTTCCCATGGAATATCTCATCTCTTTAAATTGTTCCCGTGACTCCACCAACCCCCCAAAAAACCTAGGAAATGTTCTTTAAAAGCAGAAACGGGACTGTACTATAATGAGGACTTTAGTAGGAAATAAAACACATAATAAGACTTAACCGAACTCTAAAAAAGAGAGTCCGTGGGGAAGTGCATCGGAAGACGTTAATCCACCCTAGCTTACCTGGCATGACAACTTTTACGTAATTAATCGAGGAAACCCAATCAAAGCATCCGAGTAAATGATTTTTGTTTCCATGAATAAAAGACATCAGTACAAAAAGCAATTCCGCTGTAATATTCCACAGTTAAAGTACACTGAGGTTATTTTCTAACAAGTGTTTGTCGCGACACACGTTTTTAATTGCATGAAAAAAATGCCCGGATTAAAAGCTCATTTTAACTTACCCCAGTCCAATTCCACCTCATTCTCAACTGATAGTCGTCAAGGATTCCTTCCAAGCTGTTCACGTGGTCTAGAGCTGTCTGTGCAACGGCTTGCAGTGCGCCCAGGAGCGGGCTGTTAGGGAAAGCGAAGAAAGCGCCCATGTAGACAGCCGTCTTAGTGCGGGGGTCATCGGTGGCATTTCCCCCGCTGTTTGAAGTGACGGCGCGCGCTAATAGGCAAACTAAGAGCGTAGCGAGGGACAGAGCGCGCGCCGCCTTAAGCTGACAGGCAACCATCGCTTTGCAAGTTTGTTTTACCAAATGGTTGTCATGACTAATCTTCCTTGCAAAAATAACCAAGCTTTATATTGCCTCCAATTCGACACAATGCCCTAATGTGTCATTTTGTTTTGCCCATCAGTGATATCAAACTAACAGGCTACATTGCACGAGTCAACATGTACTTTCATGTTGGTAAGCTCGGATTGGGTCGAGGTAATTTTGGTGTCCATGGAAACAGCCAATGGAGATAAAGAGATGATGTGGACTTGTTCTATTGTGTTTATACAACTGACAATGTATTGGCCGTGGTGATGTGTTGTAAGAGACAAGTTGGGCTCGAAGCTGCCCCCACATCACCTAGCTGATTCCATGGCAAAATTATCAGACTTTCGCAGTGAGCCACATGTCTTAACTATGTCAGGCAGAATCTCCAAGTGTCCTCAACACATAAATGACTATGTAACCTAACTTAGCTCAAAGTAGATCAAACGGAGAACTCTTAGGTAACTGCCATAACTGAACACTGTCTATACACAATTCTTGAAACGTGTGGGTTTTACCTGTACTTTGTTCAGCGTTTACTTATAAATGTTTACTCTAAGTTTATTTCAAAAATGTGGTTGTTGTTGTTTTTATAAAAAAAACATTGTTATTGCAGACAAAACGCGTGCTGCCGGGCATTTAGCTCAAAGGTAAGGGATGTTATGCTGGTATAGTCAGCCCACATGGCAACCGAAGTGCATCATAGGTTATAGTCCATCCATGGGTGGCATGGGTGGGTGCGTAAAGCGCTCGCCTATCACCACGGTGACCATGGTTCGAATCGCTGGCCGTGGATCACATGTGAGTAGAGTTGTGCGTTGGTTCTCTCCTGTGCCACGAGGGTTTTTCTCCGGGCCCTCCGGTTTTCCTCCCTCCGAAAAAATCAAACACTTTCGATCTCAGGCTGTGCTCCGTGGTCATAATTGTATGGGTCGATGTAGCCGGCAGCCATAGGCGCCTTTACGTGCCAGCGGCCCGACCACGATGTAGCCGCCTCCTTCGCAATTCAGCATACCAGCTGCGAGTAAGGATGATTAGCCTCCCAAATTATTATTATTATTATTACTCATGTGACCTATCCATGCGCTGTGCATGTTTGTTATATACCAGCTCTGTTCGTTACCATTACATGTCTGGTCGAGTCCACGCAATGTACTATATCACACGATGCTTTCCATCACGTGCAACGGCACACAGGAACTATCAACAAGCATGATGATTATGTCCAGCCCCAACCATGTGTTGAATTCGTGAAAAATCCTGGCGAACGTCCAGCGCGGAGAGTCCGTTTGGCCTCATGCCAGCAAAATCCTGCCTACATCACTGGTCTCCACCCTCACTATCCATGTATACTCTAAGGCAATTGTAGTAAAGTATCTTGCCCAAGAACACTATCGCCATGCTCCCCGTCATGGTTTAAACCTCGTACCATGACACATGATCGGGAACACCACGGCGGAGATATGTAATCTGTAACGGTACAAACTTTAAATCAAATTCGTTGAAGTGAGTTGTTTTCTATCCCACTGGGGTCTTTGGACGACTGAACACTAGGTGGCGCTATAGCCGTTCATGGACGAAACTATTGTGTGTGTGGCTGCCCCTGAATTGCTTGGCTGCGGCCGGTGTCATATGAAAATCAGACTCCTGTGAAAATTGGACTCCTTTACCCTATTATTGGTTAAGCCCTCTCACGTGACCGGTCACCTCCTAATAATCTTCGCTTAATAGGCATGTGCAATACCATGAGTCCGTATTTCATAGCGACCTAAATTCGAGCTAGTCTTCTAGTAGCACACGCGTCTATATATACTGGAGGTGGAATCAACCGCTTAAAATTCCATAGGCACATTTGTTATTATCGGTCGTATATAAGCCAAAGTTAATTTGGACGCATTCTGCATAGTGCACAGAGATCCTCAAATTTTCGGCCGTTTCTACCGCTATTACTTAACGTTACATTCACATTTATAAATACCCGAGACAGTTTACCTATTCCTATTGGTCGAGAGCCCGTCACGTGGGTGATTTCCATATAAGGAAATATTTCTCACTACGCACGCGAGGCACATGCCATAGACATGGCCAGAGGGGCGTTTCACAAAACATGAAGAAAACCTGATGAACAAAATCGTTGGGATTTTGTAAATGTTTGCTTTTTCTTTACTTTTTGACCGAAAAGGTATTTATCATTGGGAATATTTGTGCATGGCCATTTTTTTGTTTTTTTTTAATTACGCCTACAGCCAGCTAGGGGCCTGGTCGCGGACAGTTCCCCTCGGCGAATGCGCAACCAGACCCCGTGCCGGAAATAAACGCACTTGTTTGAACTCGGCAAAGTATATCAATTCCCTCAGTCCTCGGTGCACTTCTTTTGTGGTATCACAGATGTCCAAACTTCGAATTATATACACCACTGCAGTTAGGTAGACCTGTTGCAGTGCACCTTACTATTAATGTATAGTTTGTGCGTATGGAGTTGTGAAGAATACACAGAGAAATGCATATTCGCCTGGTGGGCAGTTTTAACACAATTTTACGTTAAAAGTGGTCCTAATTTTAATGTCTAGGTTACAGTATACACTGACGGAATTGTTCCTGGAATTTGTTTTATTCGATTCAAATATTTGTAACATTTTGAGTGGTCTGGAGAGGATGATAACAAAAACCGAATAAGTTGTGTGGTTTTATTTTCTTGTCACACTTAGTGTTAAAAGCCACTTTTGCACATGGTTTAAGAGCTTCCATGAGGAAAATTAGCTTAAATTTCTTCTTTAAAATTGGTCAAATATCAACCGTTTCGCCACCTGTTATTTACATTATATTTAATAAGCTCTTTGTCAATTTTCGACAAGCGAAGGCACACTAAAATCCGGGTCCCGATCTGTGGCCAATTTAGGCCGGCGCATGTTCATAGATCAGTGCAATTCGAAATCGAATATTAGATAAAGTCCATGTTGGAATAATCAAATTCTAAATTATTCCAATCTGCACAGTTCGGAATGGAGTGAATTTTCTCTCTTTGCAAAAATGAGAGAACGTAGACATTTTCATTGACGTAAAAACTTAAAAAGCCTTGAAACACTCCTGAGAAAGTCCACTACAGAGATCAAACATGAATATACAAGGCACATAGAAGCGTATACCATTAAAGAATTAAACTCTATTGGCCTTTTTTTAATTTAATTACATTCTTACTGCCATGTGTCAAAATTTGAGTGTTTTATCAACATTTGTATGATATCGCGTCCCAAACATAAGTACCATGAATTATTGTTCCGTCCCCGTCACTACTAACACTTTTTTCCTTCGGAGCGAGGAGATTTTATGCGCAATTGTGCTGAAAGTAGGCCTATAGGCCTACATGTAAAAACAAATCTGTAATTTTACACACATTTGTTTACAGATTCACGCTGAAATTGATTTGTACATCAGTTTTCATTATTTAAAACGACACTTTTCAAGTTTGCATTTAATTGCGATATGCGGTACTGCTAAAACTACGGGAAATCTGAACAAGAGTAGCGCTAATCGTTATTCCTGGAGCCTAAAAGTGACCGTCATTTTACTTTTTTTTATTGGCCAGCCGATTAACAGAGATTTCAACTACAGCGATCGGCATTAATGTTACTTAAGTAAACAAAACGAGTAAATGTATATAACATAGTTGTGTTGTGTTGTAATAACAACTTACGGATGAAGGTCTGTTACAACTTAATCGTAAAATAATTTTACACAAAATGTCAAAACAAACTTGTGACGTGAGGTAAAAAGAAAAAACAAACCAGCAAATTCCTGGCGACACTGGTTCAAAACAAATTCTGTAAAACTCTATAACATTTTTTACAGTGTAAGTCTATTTAATTTAAGGTACAATTATTAACTTCCCCGCGCTAGGAGCACCCTGAATACAAGCAATTTTGTGGTCGGACATTCAGTTATACAAATAACATCGTTATTTACAGTGAAAAAGTGTGAGTGATTGTAATATGGTTAACAAAGGTTATGATGCTATTTTCAGCACTGTCTTTGTGTGTATAACTTTAATGTCATCAACTGGTTCTTTGTAATGGGAAGGATTTTTCAGTCCGTGTCAAATTGAAACACTGAGGTACAATCAGGTTTCATTAAACTGTGCATAATTTTATGCATGGGTCGAAAAAAAATAGTAATTTACACATCGCCTTCACTCGGTTTTGCTCGCTTTCCGTCGGTAAAATTGTTAAGCGGATCACCTCAAAAAAGTAGGTTTACTACAAAATCACCTATTGGATTTGACTAGAAAACAGTCAGACTACAGCTAGGGTCAGGGTGCAACGTTGACTATTTCTAGTCAAATTTAACTAGCGTGTTTCAGAGTCTCGAAGCAATCAGTCATTTGTTTTAAGATTTTAGGTTTTGCATGGTGGAGTATCAGTATCGGTATCGTTTCGGTTTGCAGTAACACCATGTGGTAATACCTACTGTCGCTCAGTAGATATTTTAGTTCTGAAAAGAACTTGTCCTGCTTATTAACAACTTGCGCTAAGTAGTTTTAGTTCTCCCGACGATGACTAGAGCAGGCTAGTCGAAGCCTTGAGACCAAGCACAGGTATTTTAGAACATAAAGCAGGACTAGAGCAGGCTAGTCGAAGCCTTGAGACCAAGCACAGGTATTTTAGAACATAAAGCAGGACTAGAGCAGGCTAGTCGAAGCCTTTAGACCAAGCACAGGTTATTTTAGAACATAAAGCAGGACTGTTCTTATCAGAACTAAAACTACTTAGCGAAAGTTGATAATAAGCAGGACAAGTTCTTTTCAGAACTAAATCTCAATCTGAGCAGAAGTTTTTACCACATGGTGTTACCGCAAACCGAAACGAGGTATTTGTTTGTTATCTAATCCCCCTCGTTTATCCATTGTCCCGAACCCATCTCCGGCACCCGCACAGCGCACGTCTGATGCAACACGTAAAGTACGACCGAGGTGGTATTTTTTAATTGCCAAATTTCCGCAAGTAGTAATTGCTTTTTGTTCTTCAAGAAGGCGATCAAAAGATCAAACCAAATTAAAGCAGTGTAATTGGCAAAACAGTTAGCTTGTGACGTATCTTGTAACAAAAAAACAGCTGAATGATGACTTTTGAATAAATTCATACGACCGTTTATACGTCATAGGATGCTTTGAAATACATCTTTATTGCCATAGAAATCTAGATCTTTAATTGTCAGTATAAATTTGGTCTCGATCCCGAGACGAGCAAAATATCTTTTCGTAACACAAGAAGATGCAGCCGATGTGATGTCAAGTTTCAGCACGCTCTACATGACACATTACCTGTTCTAGAACCCAAGTAGGCCCTATACATGTATAGTGCAGCAGTTGTAAATAAAGATTTGTTACTCGCTTTCAGGCAATAATAATTAACGAAACACACACACACAAATATTTACTAACTGAAAAATACTGGCCTTTTATTTTTACCAAACAAAATGTGAAATAAGTCTTTGTGGTAAAATCACATAAATACCATGCAAACGATTGTGAAAATTTGTATTAGCGTAAATCCACAGAGTCAAGAAACAGTAAAAAAAAAAAAAACAATAAAACAGTTCAAAATGCAGGTAAAACCTTCATGTCAAGGACTCACGTAATTAAAAAATTATCATAATTTCTGCAATCCTTTTGCAAAACAGCCCCCGTGCATTTCGTTTTGAAAATTACAAATAAAACGGTCGTTTTCAAAGAAATTCTATTCAGTGCTTGCACGGCGCAATTTCAGCGATTCAAGTCTTCCCCATTCTGAAATGGCAACACAATAGCAGACTTGGATTCATGGCTAATTCAGCCCACAAATGACCAATTTATGGTGAATTTTAATCAACGGATGTAGTATATTCATGGTATCGTCTCCTTTTTAGGCCCGGGTACAGCAGGTTTGAAAATGACTTCACGTTTGGACAACACATAACAACCGTATTTATTATGCTATTGGTCGAGTTGTTCAAGATTGGTATTAAACTCAATGACGCCGCAGTTTTGTGAAGGAAACAATAAAGTGGAAATCCTTTTCGAAAGCCTACTGTTAAAAAATGCACCAATAACAGTGGGGCATATTTGGGAAAATTTGGAGGGAATTGTTCATTTGATAATACAAGCATGGCATTATTTTGATCAGAGTATGTCACGAGAAATATATTTGGCTATTGGGCCGTCGCAGATTTGTCCTTTGAAAAAAAATATAGGTAAAATAACAGGTAATTTTCAAAATTTCAAAATGGCTGCCATTGCTTGTTATCCTACCTATATTGTTTCAAAGGACAAATCTGCGATGGCCCTATAGCCAAATATCTTTCTCATGACTTACACTGACTGTGTGCCAAATTCCATGCTTGTATCATCAAAGGCACAATCCCATCACTTCTCAGTGCAGTAAGGGCTTACTTATAAGAAGGGGAATTTAGCACTTTTGTGAATTAGTTTGTAGGCCAAAAACAATATTGCGACCGGCGAGCGAGACGTGATTGCTTGACGCGATAATGACGTCAATATTTGCGACCGGAGAGCGAAACGTAATTTTTAACGGGAATGTTGACGTCAATATTTTCGACCAAGGAGCGAAATGTGATATTTTGACGCGAATATTGACGTCAATATTTGCGACCGAAAAGCGAAACGTAAAATGCTTGACGCGAATATTGACGTCAATATCCGCGATTTGCGATGTCCCTTCAAAGCCACTACATAAATGCGAGTCTAAGTTTTCGAGAAGAAATCTGTCATTTGGTGGTGACGGCCTGACTGCTTGCAATGTCTGCAATTACCGTGTTTATATCATTACATCGTGTATATTGGCTTCGTTCATTAAAATAATAAAAACGAAGACTGATAATTACGGTGCTCATTACTGACCACAGAAAACAGCGACAAACAACACACATGTTTCAATGGCGACTTTGTTACGAATGATGAGGTTGCAGGCAAAAGGGTTTATACATTGAATCACAAATTACGGAAAGTTATGTAATTGCAAGTATGATATCCTAAATAGACCTTATGTTTAGTGGCCGTTTTATAGGGCTTGTTTTACATTTAAATTCAGTAAAAGAAGAACGACAATGCAATGTCTTTGCATTATCGATTTACCTGTGAAGAATAACAATACTGCCGAGCTAATAAAATAGTTCTTGTTTAAGGTCAATAATATTGCATAAACAAAATGAATTTCCCTACCCCAAACAAAATATGATGCACCATGGAGAAATTCCATGTGCCAAGAAATTAGAAAAATAAATTTCAAATGTGCTGTACATCAAATAGTGCACACAGACTCATTTCTACTTCCCGTCCTTACAGGAAAGTTTCGGCCCATCAGCCTTTGTCTCAAACCGCATTTTTAATATTTCCCCATCATGAATTGACTGGAAATCCGTATGAGAATGCTGAAATGGGTTAGGCCTACTATATACTTTCCTAGGAGTTAAACTAGTGCGAAACGATTAAGAGGGAACATTCTAATGTTAGCTTGGAAATACTTTACTGGTGAGGTTTGCGGTAAGGGCCCTGTCACACTTCTAATTCCTTATGAGTTGCGCATTGACATTTTTTTCATACGCAGTCGTACGCACAATACGCACCTCATATGCATCTCTATCGTTTTGTGTAGGTTTTATTACGCAGATATACGCATGGTACGGCCCAGTACGCAGGATAGTTTTGGGCATGCACAAAACTACGCTGCGTACGCTGTTACGCAGGTCATAAGTTATAAATACGCAGCGCATCGGTCCCGCATCGGTCGAGTGCGTTACGAGTTCGCTATGTGTTCGTGACGCACCCCGTCAGCATATGAGCCGCCTGTATCGGACGTATACATATCGTACTTGCAGCGCAGATGCAACGCACGCTGGACGGCGAGCGGCGGAAATGCGGCGGGAATACGCTCAGAAGTGCGTCAAGCATGCGGTCGGCATAAGTCGGGTGCGTCCGGAATACGCTCGGCATGCGCACTGCATACTGACCTATTCGCAGCCCGAAAAATAATGTTGTGCACTGCATACGGAACTCATACGCATCTCATACGCAATGGATGCGCTGAATTCGTTACTTGTACGCTAGATGTGCGTCGCACATAAGTCAAAGTGATCAAAACATTTCGACGTTAATTGAGCGTACGGCTGCGTATTGAAAATTTTTGATAAGGAACTCATAAGGAATTAGGATACGCGAAGGTGTGACAGGGGCTTTACACCATGTGGGATGATTTGGTTTTTTTTTTTTGAGAGAGAGGAAGTGTGGTTCTGAAAAGCACCGGACAATCGACGTTCCAATCAGTATGCTCTGATTGTCTTCAGAGTATACTGATCGGAACTTCGAGTTTCACTACCAGCCGGTTCTTTTCGGAACCACACTTCTTCTTCTAAAAAAAAAGAAGAGATTATTCCACATGGTGTTACCGCTAACCTCATTTTAGTATATACTACCACGATGCATAGTTTCAAATCTTATTTACGAAAATACTTTGGGAAATAAAGATTACTTCAGTGGAAACTGGAGTGCAAAGTCACTCTTTTCGAATGTCGAATGAAGTCAGTCGAATGAAGTAAACGACCACTTGATTAGAGTGTATTTTTACTTCTTGGAAATACGAGCGTTGGCCTAATGAAGTTTGAAACTTACCCCAGTCCAATTCCACCTCATTTCCAAGCGGTAGTCGTCAAGAATTCCTTGCAAATCATTCACGTGGTTAATGGCTGTCTGTGTGATCCCTGGTAAAAGTGACAGATATGGGCTGTCTTTGAAACCGAAAAAGCCACCCATGTGCAGGGCAGTTTTTGGGCGGGAATCGGTAACATTTCGTCTGCTGCTGGACGTCGCCGACGCGCATACCAAGAGCATGCATATGGCGAGGTACAACGTGCGCACTGCATGCGTATGAGCAATCATGTTTTTTTTGGCGTTTGGTCGATACCTATGGGCACCCGTGTGGCAATCAGACCGCACTTAATATGCACATTTGGTTGTGTGATGGGCCAAATATGTGATCTTCGCTTTTTGATAACGGCAAGGTAGCCGTAGCCGTGTTTCGGCGGGTTGGGCCTTAGAAGTACTCGCCTTGGGACCCGTGACGTCATTTTCGTTACAAGGAAACAACCAATGGAAATAGAGAACCGCTACGGAGGGTTCCACCCTGATAATGGCCAAGGGAAAATCGATAATTATCTGTTTCGTATGACATTGGTTTTTTAGAAAGGTTTATGCATGTCTAAAGTTGTATTTTTAGGGATCACTATTATATCCCTTTGTATGTTAAAAGTTGCGTACTACGTGCTCTTCAAATTCGGGTTTTTTTTCTCCGATTGACTTTTTAATTTGTGTGTTTTATTTTAACGAAAACACTACTTTATTCTGATTTTTGGGCGTCCTCAATCCTCTAAAAAAGGACTTTTCATTTTTCGCACAAAATGAACCCGTCCTGCAATAGTCAAATTATTATCTGGCAGCCAATTATTTGAATTTCGGGAATAAATAATTCAATTACTAAACAATAGTGGATTTTTTTTCGTTCGATGTCTCATTCAAAAGTAACTTATTTTGTATAATTTTTGCTAGGAAATAAAGCAGTCTATTGACAAAAAAATCTATTTTTTGGAGGTGAAACTCCAGAACGAGGAACACATCTTTAAAATGAAATTACCGGTGCGTAAATTTAAAACGTATTGACCCTTTGCTTGTTTTGGCATTGTGTTCAGTTTCTTTAAATTAAATCATGGCTTTTGGGTTGAACTGTTGTGCTTTGATGTGCCGACGGAGAAGATTTGAACACCTTTACGTGTCCCAAGCAATTACAATGTGAAGTAAATTGGAGAAAAGAATCAAGAAAATTGACAATTGTAGGAATGCTCAACAAAAAACGTTTTAATAGTGATATTAAATTACCATTGACGAGGACTGAAGCTGAACGAAACACATTGTATACAGACACAATAGGGAACTTTTCTTCCCTATCTCTTTTTTACAAGATTCTTGTTAGACTTGACTCGAGTCAATTAGTGGCTGTCGGTGCTCGACAACCCCCCCCCCCTCTCTCTTTTCCTGCATATATTCATGCGATCACACCCTTAAATCTTGTATCAGTCAACTCTGACGTGTTCAAATGCTGATAGAGGTGTAACCAGCCGCACCTGTTCGATGTCTGCTGCCAACCGGCACGTCACTTTACGTTGCTCCTCCAAAAAAAAAACTCGATGAGAGACTACTCATACTATACCTTCCACGATATTCAGTGCATGGCCCCTCTCTACTATAGGGCTCCCGTTTTCTATGTCTCAACAAGTAAACTTCTTTGACAAGTTGGAAGATGCAACACAAACGATTGAAGGAGAGTATAGAGTACGGTTAATTTTAACTTAAAATTGACATATTTAGTCCGTCCCCCCAAATAATTTGTCTGCAATTTCATAAAGCATGCCTGTTATGCACCAATTAAATTTTGGGGGTTTGTTTTTGTATTTCTTACAAACATGATTGTACAATAAACGTGTCAAAACAAATTTCTCCATTTAAAAAAACAATTGACCGGCTAAAGTTCCCGTACCAAAAGACAAGCTGGAACGCGGAAAACCTTTGAAATGCTGACCCCAAATTGATGTCAAACTTTTGGTGGACATTTCGAGACAAATTCGCTTGCTGACTTCCGTTCAGGATCCTCCTGGAAAGGGAAGTTCCATGTACCTCCACCATAAAACAAAATGAGGAAAAAGCTGCCCGGCAGCCCTTGCCCGAGTCAACCAAACGTGTCTCGAACCGATACGAAGGTGTAGGTTCAGTAGACTTGAGGGAAGTTCAAGCCGAAGACCGCTGTGTACTTTAGTGCATGACGCGCGTGCAATATTAATTCATTAAGAGAAAGACAGTGGTCTATGCAATGAGAAAAAAAAGTTTACACCGAGTTCAATTCACAAGCCAAGCTCTAAGCACAATAATAAAGACATTTCTAAAACCAGTGTAGGCCTATTGTTCAGCTTTTCGCCTATTCTTTAAGACTAGGCGAAAAGCTCAGATGAAAAATGATCGAAAATGATCAGATAAAGCTAATAGCTTTATCTGATCATACAATCACGGGGCAATTTCCTGTATCCTGTATAAACGGTTCAATGACCGCCTAAAAGGCTATTATATATAGGATCATTTGCATTATCCCAATAGTAACCTACCGACTTATTATCAAAAAAGAGTTCTTGTACTAAAACACTGAAATTATTCCGTCTGGCTTGCTGTCATTTGAAAGAAATCCAGATGTGTAAGTTGTTTTCAACGATCAGTCAGTTGACTGATTTTGGGAATAGTGAGTGCTGTTGAAGAAATCGTATCTCGTGATCGAAAGGTTGTGCATGTTTTTTCACTGTTTTCTCGAAAACAGCAATATCCACTGAGCTGAAACTTCGACATATTAGGTTTTCAACAATCCTTGAGGATTTTGAGTGGTGTTATTATTGGAAACGAACCAAATGCATGAAAATTAAATGATCCTAATGCTTTTAAGTCCGCGGGAACAGACGAGGACCAACAGTGGGCCTCGGACACTAACACATCTCCTTGGTAACGCCTCTTTCCCTCGTTCCGGCTGGAATCTCCACTTAGCTCTTTGAATGTCAATTTTGATTTCTCATTTTCAAGGATATCATTCCGCTTCAAATTACAAATTTTGCGACTGGATGGAGAGGTGTGTTTGTGTGTCAACCAATATGGCAAGCGGTTGTTTGATGTTAATGACACCGTGTATACGCAAGAAAGCGTATTGCGTTAAAAAGCAAAGTGATGTCGGTGTTGCCTTAACTAAACGCAGCCGACATAAACTTGTTAGAAGGAAAAAAAGTAAAAACATTGGAACAGGTGTAATTGTTTAAGATTCATTTACGTTTTCCAACGCTGTTTCGTGTACAATAATTGACAAACGAGCTAAAAGGGCACTGCGTCTTGAAATCCTCGATTTTTTCGTGTTTTGCATTGTTTCCTTATCCTATTTCAAACATCTGGTTGAAAGGAAACCAACCTAATGTCTTACCGTTCCCGAGAAAAGACCCAAAAACCGGTTGTTTACATCGGACACGACAGAGTACGCGTACGTTTTTCATGTCGTATTCAGTCAATGTACCATACACGTTGTGTATATGTCACATAAATAACACACATCACCACTGCACAAAATGTGGTTTCCGACACTTCCGCAGAAGACGAACACTTTACAGCTGGAATCACAACTAGCATGAACAGCCCGACTTTTTGGGGTCGTAAAAGTGGACCCTGAAAGTCGTTCTCGCACGCATAACACAAGAATAACACAAAAACGCCCAGTTATTTTAAATACTCTTTCCGATTAATAGCATTTCGTTCAAAGCGCGTTTTGTAGCCCAATTGGGCGCATTCCAGGACGCAGTGTCCCTTCAACAGACACATCTGTTCATACTGAACCATATGCAGAGGATGGACGGGGTGGATACAGGTTTGGTGGGGGTGTTAAGCCGCGATTGGCTTCCGCTCACACTGCTTAACCCACCCCATTCCAACAGCTAACCTCCTTAAATGATGCCTCACTTTTCCATTGGTCCGTCAATGACTAGAAAGGTATATAGACCCATGCACTGTGCACCCTCACTGGGGCATTTTCCTATATAAATTCAGTGACAATGAAAGTACAAACTGTCTACTCATGCATATTACGAACGAACAAAGACCTGCCCTCAGATGTGACGTCAGATGTAAAAGTAATAGCCAGATGTCGGACCCAAGGCGATTTAAACACCCTAATCGCCCTTTGTAGATTTGCTTATGATGTACTTTGGGGGGTTTTCCGGACTTTGTTCCTGGTAAGCCTACAGGCAAAATATGTTATTGAGTTCAAAATCAAATAAAATTCCTTGTAGCAGGGGCATTGCACTGTATCCTGTATGGATGATGAAGATGGAATCAATTAAAACAATTTGATTTTCGTTTGGCAATATCATGTCCTTCAGATGATGGAAGCTGATTAACTACATGTCAAAATTACGTCCCAGATCCCTTCAAAACGATTGCCAACCTAGTGCAATGCCACCTGGGCCCAAATCAATTCGTGGAAAGTTGGAAACGAACCGAAGTACAAGCCAATTTTGCAGTTTGCCCATTCAGATGAATAAAATGTTATACAGCTAAACAAATGTAGACGCCAGTTTTCATTTTGATATCTGTGAATATATAATTTAGCGCGTTTTCACTTTCATTTACGGACTTTTCAATTTCGCATTTCTGTGTTCTGCTTTAAAAAAAAAAATCTATTCTTCCACCGTACCGCAGAGGGCACAGTTACGTTTTGTTAATGAAAGTACACGCAATATGGAGGGAAAAAGTTTGGCTCTATACAAACAATCTTTGTTTTTAACTTGCGCACGACAAATCGGATACTACATGTACATGACACTTTGCACTTGACGGTTGTACCGTAGGCCCACAATTTCCTACACTCTGGCCAAATCACAATTTTGTATGCCCTCCGTTTTCTTTGTTTTGTGGTCCATTCATCCACTTGAGGGCCGATTCGGAATTAGACCCTATTTCGACAAATGAGGATGAAATACACCTTTATCATGCTGCCACCATTTCAGTCATGTTCCCTGTATCCAATAACAGCACTGAATCTTAGAAACTCAGAAAGTTGACTGGACATCGCCGCTAGGCATCATCATCCAGTTTGAATGAATGAGTGGTTTTTGTGTGTGTGTGCAAAAAGGAACCAGACTATTTTCCTTCCAGCCTCGCTTTGGTTACGTTGATTTGAATGGGACAAATCCAAATGGCCGCAACATGACAATGGTCTATTGGATCAGAACAAGTCGCTCAATCTTGAATTCGATTGATGCATAATTTTCATTCACTAAAAAAAAGTGTGTAGGCCTACCCTTTCCTATTGGTTGAGAGCCCACCACGTGTGTGATTTTAAACTATTGATAAACACCCAAATGGTTTTGAACACGTTATTCCTGGACCACTGCGTTCGTCGCCACATCGCGCAGTATACGCGCCGCGCCCACCAATATCCATAAAAGGATATTTTTAGCACTAAACACGTGAGGCACATGCCATAGACATGGCACGAGGGATGTTTCACACGTATAAGTTGGGGTAAATTGAACAAAATCGTTGGAAAATTGTGATTTTTTTTATTTGTTGAATGGGAGTAAATATGTGCTTGGCTGGCATCTTAATAAGTACTTTTATCCGGCCGGGGGCCTGGATGGGTCATTATTAGGGGGCAGGCCCAGCAGCTTTTAAACAACCTTGTTTAAAACCGGCCAAGAAAATTTTTCTCTTAAAAATAGAGGGTTAGGTAGTTTTGATTCGATGTATCACAACTTTTACTGGTCTGATCCCCATAATTTAACAGAATGTAACTTTGCGAAGCCCATGTTTAAAAGATAGTTTAACCAGGCATGGTTTTGTTTCCATCGAGTTTGACACTGTTAGGCCTACATGCTATAGTTTAACTTTAGAGTGACGTAGATGCAAACATTTTAATTCGCGCATATCTTTGACAGACCCGCTAAATGTTTGGTTACTTTGTTTGCAATTTTAGGCATTTAATTTCTGTCATTCATAATTACACGGATACTTCTTTCTATTTCAGAAATGTATGGCGCTCACGAGTAACATTCCTTCCATAATAATTGAATTGCTGGCGTGGTAGCCATTTTTAGGTTTTTTTTAATCAAATTAATACAAATGGAGTAGGCCTATATATGTTCCTTTTCTCTGTTTTTTTCCCCTTTCCTTTTTTGCTTTCTTTTGATTTTACTTTATGAGCATTTACCTTGAGGGGGCGTTTACAGCCAACGTCAAGGTGAAGAAACAGGCATTAAAAGGGGGGGGGGATCCCATAAAATGAAAATGTCAGATCATCTCCAAATTGTCCCTTGGGCGAAACTGAGTGAATAAAAGTAAAAAAGTGGTCGACTAAAAAGCAATATACCGGTACCGAATGTGAATTTGAATGGAAATGCTATTTACTGACAGAGACAAATCTCCCAAGACTTGTTCGGCTGCATGGCCACTGCTTGTACTAGAATATTGGAAGGAATAACGAGAGACATTCTAGCAGAACTTTATTTTCGCGAAGCTGAATGAAGTCGCCAAAATTAACCTGTATTTTACTTCAAATTAAATCTTGGCTATAATGACAGTATAATCATCCTAAAATGCGGTTTTACAGCGACGTAAATTAAGTCTAAAGACCTTGCAGAAATGGGTGCACACATTGAATACGAACAGTAAACTCCGCTTTTTATAGATGTAAATTGCGAAAAAAATGTTTGAGAACAAAAAGCTTTGTTGGTTAAACAGACAGTTGATGGACGTTCCAATCTTTGCAATCAGTGGTACACGTTGTACCGCTCGCCATAATTATATAAGGGCAAGGGTTAGGACAAACGCACCAACAATGGTAACGTAGAGATGAGCTCTTAAAATTGCTGCTTCCCACAGAGTTTCAAAATTCAGACTTCCCTAATGTTCATCTTGTGATTGCCAAGTGCCGGATTTGCCCATATCTGTTGGTATAATTCAATGTTTTGTTTGAACAAACATTCACTTTCAAGGTTATTTTATTTGCATAAATATTGCTGTTTCTGCTAGCAACTGTATAAAAGAAATTAAATCATCGTCAATTATTTCGTCGAAGTGTTAATACAAACATTTTCTCCTGACGAATTTTCAATTTGTGCGTTTACTTTATTTTCTAATTTTTTGGCGTCTGCAATTTGGCTTTCATTTTGAAAACAATTTTGAAAACCCGCCCAGCGAGAGCCGAATTATTGACTGCCAGCAATAATTCGAATTTGGGAAGAAATTATTCAATAACTAAACGTCCCTTTATTTGTTTTCGTTCGATGTCTCATTCAAAATTGACTAACTTTTATACTGCTTCGAAAATATCATTTGAAAAAAAAAACCCAAATGTATTCTTAGAGGTGAAACTCGAAAATAGCACAGGGAATGCATATGTGGGCCTCGTAAAAATAACCTCGAATAACTGATGTAAATATTGACATGAAAATTATTCTGTAAAATTCCCGTACTTGTCGCAAAGCAAATGAGATAATGAGCCATGTGCGACGTGCGACGTGAACGAGGTACCGTTACAATGAAGAGCGCCCTCATTTTGTAATGCTTATCGTGACACATATGAATTTGGTGTGTGTGTTGTGTAAAACAAAAATCATCGTCTAAGTTTCAACATCGAGTTTTGTCAATGTAAATGATGGTTAAAATAAATGATGGTAAAAGGTATGTATATTTTGTAGCTATCTAAAAAAGTAGCTGACGAAATTATTGTTGAAAAGTATACTTGGTTTTCTTTCTGGCATGCTGTCTTTTGAAGAAAACAATAAATGAAGGTCATTTCCAAAGACGCGTCTAAAAAAGGACGCATTTTACAACAACATTTAACATACAACATTCATCGAGCTAAAACTTCACCAGGTCAAGCATCCTTATTTAGATTTTGAGTACTTTTGTTGCTTCAAACGAAAGAAATGCACAAATGAAACATGATATACTCTACCTTTATATGCGTTCGATTAACATTCATTCAAATGATGACTAAATCTTCAGTTCAGTTTATTTTAGTTCATTTATTTCCGTAGTGTTCACAAATAAATATATCAAAGTATTGCAATTACATGTTTAACGGATGCAAAAATTGTAATGGAGCCCATTAGAAGCAAAGCTTGTAAACACGGCCCCTGAGGCCTTCATTGAGGCACTGTCAGCTTGTTTTTAATTTGGGGAGGAGGGAAATCATGTATTACACTGTAAACACGTTAGGCAAATGGGTTGACATGTAGACCAACGTTAGTCAACATATCAACGGGTTAAACTCTTGGGCAAAATCTTCCGAACTGTTGGAAAATGTTTACCCACTTTGGGTTATTTCAGTTCAAACCAATGTTGAGTAAAATTATATTGCACAACAGTGTTTTACCCATTATTTTTTACAGTGTAGCTTAAGATATTCAAAATATTATGTTTAAAATACTGATATAACAGTATTAAATAATCGGCAATATCACTTGACAGTTGTTCCGCCCACCACGTTTGCATTACAAGAAAGCTTACGCTTTTGTTGACAATCACTCAACCGTGAACATCCCCTCGGCTCCCGTGTGGAAACCTTCAGTTCGATACCAATTTGAATGTGAATGGCGCTGTTATTGTACCGTCTTGGTTGAATGAATTGGTGGCATGGTTATCATGACGCTCAAGCTACTGTGTGCGCACGCTACAGGTCAAACGGGCAATGTATAATACGTCTGCATTTGGATTTGTAACCGTTTTTTGTGAGGTGGAGAACTCCATTTTTCGTAGTCATTGGACCGACAAAATTTGTTGTATTGAAGGTGTACTTGACTGAGGCGGAAATTAAAGCCTTGAGCAGGGCCATGGAGCGTAGGAATCGTGAGAAATACGCCACAAGAATGTAACGCCGTAGTTGAGAGCAGACGTGTACATCCTCTCCCCATCAGTGAAAGTGTTGAGACATCAACATTCAACGCGGCACCAGACCATTGTTGTTGATGTTTTCTTTTAAATGTCTGTGGAAATAAGACAAGCCTAACGATCACCGACGACCAACGTTAGCAGAGAAAGTGACTGACGAACGGGGGAGAAATTGACTGATCTCCCCGTGTCTATTTTGGCTGGCGCCGCTCCGTTCATACTTGCTGTATAAACACAGTTTATCGAAGATGGATATATCTGTGAGAGTAATCGCAACAGTGTTTGGGGTGTTTTTGCTTGCCGGAATCGTCAGAACACAAGGTGAGAAATCAGTATCATTAAAATACATTTTCATATGTGCCAATACACTTTTGTTTCTCCTTGTATAAAATTAGGTCGAGGGAAAGTCGAAGTCACAAGTATTGGAAATGATTAAATCAGGACGGATTAAAATTGATATTTTCGAGCATTTTTACCAGTGATGTAGGGAGTACATCCATCATGAGTAAATTGTAATGCCATATTGAGGTTTCCAATTGCGTTCAAGACGTTTCATAATCGCAACTTACAAAACTGTATTATGTGTATTTCTTCTTCAAGCGGAACCCTTCAAACTGCTGTGGTTACCGGATTTCGGCAATCTTTTAGTATACGCAAGAAATGAATTCTCTTAAACATTCGATCCTCATAACTCTGAAAAACAACATGAAACGAATGACATTTTATTTTTATGAATTTTATTATGAATATATCTCCCTTTTAAAATGTTGTATTATCGGTTAAATACGTTCATAAGATTTGAACTCACTTCTGTTACGCCCTGCTCCTTTTTTATCTTTGTTTTGTTAAGTTTTGAATAAAAATTAATGAAGGTAAAAATATTATTCCTATTTGGTAAAAGCAAATGTCAGTAAATTTCGGATAATACAATGAACAATGGAAAGGATTCAAACATTCAGTGTCGAGGGCATTCTTGTTTTTGTTTTTTTTCACAGTGACAAAATCAGAATTTTGACACCTTATAACAATTTGTCCGGTTACAACAATTTCACCATTGCCGTTGAAATTTTGGTTTACATTTGACTGTTTCTTTTAATTTTTTTTTTTATCTTTGACTAGCTGAAATGAATAAATAAACCGACTACACTGATTGTTTAACGAAACGAAAATAATAAAAGTATAGGCTAAGCCCACTGCAGAAACATGGTGTGTATGTTCATTACAACATGTGAGTTTTATGGTCTTGAATAGGCTGACCTTTTACACAACGCAGGTAAAAACACCTACTCATACGCTTTTCACCGATTTAAAGACAAACTATAGGTGTGCCCATGTCGATGGGTAAGTTCATGGATGGCCGATCATTGCGCACAAAAACGCCCACTGATTGAAAATGTGACCCGCTCATAGATATAGGCCGTTTTGTACAGTAACTTTAATTTCAACCAATATGCAGGCATTTCTTAATAAAAAAAAAGATTAGGCATCGTTATTCTCAGACTAAAAACTGTTTACTGAAACTCCGACACCCCTACGGAGATCTTACAAAAGTCAACAATTGGCGAAATAACCTCCTGAGCAAATGTTCTGACCTTGCAAAAATATCGAAGGAAATTGGTGAGTACCACGTTGAAAAGTTAAAACGGGAATTTTGATATATTTTTTAAAAATGAAGTACATGTATTACAATGAGTAAGTTGACGACCAGCATCAAAAGCAGCGCAGTGATTCGATTACTGAATGGCTTTTCGCATTGTCCATGACCCCATTGAGTGTAGCACTGACTCATTGTGTGCTGGCTTACAATATCGATATTGATTTGCTTACATGTGATATATACAAACCGACTGCCCTGTATTATGTAGACACACCCAGCGGTGGCGCATTAAAGACGGAAAACCCCAAAACAAACAATGTTGTCCATAAGCGATTTCTTTGTGAGTTGATTTTAGTCAGAATGTAATATAAACATAGAACATTTGAAATATTTCATGCAACCATCATGCACCGACAAAAGTACAGTTCTAGTCCATTTCCAATATCAGATGTTTTGTAAACATAGATACGTGTGGATACAGACAGACTACAGAATCACAATGATCTACTTCAAGCTTGTCTAACCGAATGCTTGTTGCATTTAAATCCCCGGTTTCGACGTTGTAAAATTGAAAAGTGGTACTGACGAAATAAGTCCAAAGTTTGTACCCATCTACAAGGATTCTGGCTGCCACCGCAAAACAAAATCTACGTCTTTACTCATGCATTTAAAGCCAGTTTTAAAACATGCATCGTTTTCCTTAAAATTCTAATTGCAAATTTTGTAAAATCGAAAATAAAAATTATAGAACGGGGATTCGTGACGGAATTCGGAATGCGCATGGAAATTATTGGGAGTGTGACCTGGATATTCTATAATCCAGGAGAGCCTCAATATTACATGAATGTACATGTTGGCTGTAATGAAGTGGGCCTTTGTATTATTATGAATATCATCTACCACACCTGCCACTTACGACGCGTCTGTTTCATCATTATGCGACATCCAACGAAATAGCTTCCCGGTTGCTAGGCGACGGGTGCTCTTGATGAAAATGCCACTCTCGTGTGGTCTGCTGACTCTGCTCTACAGGGTGAGTAAAAAGAAACGCATCCTTACTGGCAGGACTAATTTTTGAATGAAGTTTTGCCTACAGCACTTTCCAAAACTAGGATATGAAAGCCCAGTCATTAAGCTTTCTTTTAGTGCAAGAATCATTCGAATCACTTATGTACTTTTCGAGTAACGGCATTTTGAACACAAACGCCGTTTTAAAGTTCTTTCCAGGGATCACAAAAAGTAGGTGTTCTTTCAGCAAAACGAAAACAATTCTCATAGTGATGCATGTGAATTGTTTTCGTTTTGCTGAAAGAACGTGTACCTTTTTTTGTGATCCGTGGAATGAACTTTAAAACGGTGTTCTTGTTCAAAATGCCGTAACTTGAAAAGTACATGAGTGATTTGAATGATTCTTGTGCTAAACGAAAGGTTATTAATTGGGCTTTCTTATCCTAGATTTTGAAAGTGCTAAAGGCAAAACTTCATTCAAAAATTGGTCCTGCCTTTGGGATGCGGTTTTTTTTACTCACCCTGTATAGCTTTTGGCGTGTACTACTAGGCTTAGTATGGTTTCATCCGGCTGAACATTTTCTGAAAATCTGCACTGAGGTTGCAGTGCTGATCGACAATTAATTTTTTTCGTTCTCACTTTTATCAGCCCTTTTTCTATGCCCTGTTAGTATGAGTAGAACAATATTAAGTAAGTTCAAGGGCAGATCTGAAATCATGCACATTTTCGGGGCGAACCGGCCATTGAGTCCGGCGGGTTGTTGCAAGTATGTTGCAAAATTCCAAAAATGTGGTGGGGGACCTCATTTGACACTAGGGGGCGCCCCTTTCCCCTTTTTCAATATATCCCTCTTTTTCACATTAATTAGTGAAAACATCAAAACCATTGTGGCTTGCGTTTATATGTGACCTGCTGTCGGCTGAAGCTAAATGAGGAATGTTCCCCAAAACTTTGTTTTGAATTATCGGCGTCTGAACTTGCCTATGTGTTTGGAAAATCTTGTCAAAATCGATTTTGGAATTTTGAATTTTTGAGTACAGTAGTCAGAGTATCTAAGATTCACACTGTGTATTTTTGTGGTGAAAAAAAAAAATATCTCCAAAAGTGAAAAAAAAAACGATTTCTGAAGTGTGTTAGTGTGAAGTTTTTTCCAAAATTGTCAGTAATTTCTTCTGAACAACAAAAATTCACCCAAGTTTACCGTGAAATTTGGCACGCCTAAGGTAAGAGTCGCCGGCGGTGCCATGATTTTTTGAAAACGACAAGAAACTGTCTTATGGTTCTCTTGAAAGCGCTAGAGGGCGCTGTTGAGCCGCGTAAGCTGAAAACCGAAAGAGTGGTGACGGGTGTGTCGGTGATCGTTCATTGTGGTATTAAAACTCAAAAGACCACGGATCAAACTGAGTGATAATTGCCTGCATTGTACCTGAAGACCAGATGTTTGGAGTCTCTTTATAACCTTTCTGACACCGTTCCATTGTGAAGTTAGTCGGTGATCTCATTCTCAATGTTAATGGCGAATTCTTATTCCTCCATCATTTGTCCATGTAAACTTACATTCCGGGGGCCGGGAGAGGCTCGAGGCGGGGGAGTTTATGGGAAAATGTTGCAACCTGCCGCCACTTCAGCGGTTATGTACAATTATTAAGTCTATGGAGAGTCAAGAACATTTTCTAACTAAGTATTTCCTAACAAAATTGGAAATGTTTCTCAGTCCCAGATTCATATTTTATCACCACTTTTGCAATGACTGACAAATCATAATTGCTTGAGATGATACCTGAGAAAAAAGTGGCGTCAGGTTGCAACATTCTTTCAAAAACTATAGTGGTGTTGCGTACTTAAGGCTGCTCATGACGAGCAGCCTTCTGATTTTAGAAGGAGGCGATCCCTAACGTGACACACTTCAACATTCCCCCGGACTTTCCTCTTTGTTGACAAACTTCAAATTCATTCAGTTAAATACTGGTACTTTAACCTTTATAATTCTTTATAAACTCACCGCCTTTTTAATATTCAGACGTGGTCTGGCGATAGCTAGGTCCAAGTTTGAAGTTAGACTACTGTCATGGCGTCTGTTTGTTTCAATGGGAAATTTTACTTTTCATACGGATCGTAAGTAAAGCTTAGTACATTGATTTACCTCAATCTTAATTATTGATCTCTACCTGTGTCTCGATCAGGTTGTGTATTTATAATTTAGTAATTCTGAGGCTGTTTTGAGGGAGAAATCTGATGTTTTTGTTGGCAAATGGATGGGGTTTTTAAAATACATGTACCAGATGCCATGGCAGCAGTCTAACTTGGACCCTACTATCGCCAGACCATGTCCAAATGTTTTTAAAAAAGGTGATGTGAAGAGTCCTAGTTACTCGGACTAGCCCTGGCCTGTCAAGGGACTTGTTCATCCCCACCTTATTTCAAACATTTTTTTTTTTTTAATGTAGGTGACTGTAATCCCAACCCGTGCCAGAACAACGCTTTCTGCGTACTTCAACAGAACAATCAGACATTCTGCGAGTGTGCGGAGGGTTACCATGGCGAGATGTGCCAGAATGCCCTACCCTCTAACCGTAAGTTGCACTTCTCTCTTGTTTTGTCAAATTTATGCAGAATTAACCCCTTCGGATAGTACATGTATCCTTGATTAGCAGCTGTGCCAGTCCTCCTGATTTGAGGGGTGCGATCACACCCCCATCGCACACCTAAAAGATTCCCGAGAAGTGTGAATAATTGCATGCCTGAATTTCCCTGGACCACAGATGACCAGTGTTGTGGTCTCGAGACCACTTTTTGCTGGTCTCGGTCTCGGGAGCTGTGGTCTTGGTGTCTCGGTCTCGGTCCCCCTTGGTCTCAATATTTTGATTGGTCTCGAGTCGAGACCAGCCAAAATTGCGAAATTTGAGTCGCGCACATAAAGCAAAGTAAGTACCAATTTATGCAATGAGGGCCAACCATTTTTGGTGATTGTATAGTTAATTAGCCCACCCATGTCGGCGTTAACTTAAGTATTTTTTTATTTTTTAAATAAATGAGGCGCTCCAAATAAGTGACATTTTTGACCCCAATCTTCTCTTTACTTTGGGATAGTATCTTACATTTTTCTACCTGATTTTCCAGCAATGAATTCACACACTCTTACCAGTTACCACTCACTGTTGCCATGAGAGTGTATGATAAGACTCGATTGTCTGGCTGCTCATTTGAAGTACCCCATTGTTCTTCAAAAAGCAAAATCCCAGTCAGAAAAAAATAAAAATCCATATCTGGCTACCACCTCTCAACTTTTGGGTCTACATGTACAAGTCTATATATTCCATGACTGAAATTTTAAAACATAAATCAATATTTTCTGCTCCAATTTTTTTTTAAATCAGATTTACAAAGAGGCCCAATGTAAAATTAAAGTTGCATGTAAAATTTCCTTTAGTAATCATTGCTGAAACCAAGGGGTGGCTGTGGAGTTCAGGGTCCGAGTTCCTTGAACAGATGAAACATCCACCTTTAACTTTTTACTTTTGTCATGTTTCAACATTGCAAAAAAATTAGTAAACATTGTCATTCTCCTAAGTAAGAGTTTCTTCACCAGATTTACACTTTATAGTAGTTAACTAATATTTAGAAAAAATATTTAAAAAAAAAGGTTTTGCCCTTCTTTGAATTAGGTTCTTTCCAATTTTTTTTTAAATTGATTGTGACAATAACAAATTCTGGTGCCATGTTGTAATTTATGGTATGATTATAAAGCACACATGAAGAGCGCTCACATGACACAATTAAGCAGGTACAAGTGATTCCTACACGTATGTAGCTTTCAATCACTTCCTTCACATCCCTATCAACATCATCATCTCAAGGACAGACTGTTCAGCTGTCTTGTTGTTTATTTAGATTATTGTTATTTATTATCCGCAGTCTCGGACCATTTCGGTCTCGGTCTCGGTCTCGGTCCGCCTTGAAGGGGTTGGTCTCGGTCCGCCTTGAAGGGGTTGGTCTCGGTCTCGGTCTCGGTCTCGGTCTTGCAACTTCAGGTCTCGGTCTTGGTCTCGGTTTCGGACTATCCGGTCTCGACTACAACACTGCAGATCACACACCTAGAAAACCACACACCTAGAAAAAACCACACACCTAGAAAAAAAACACACACCTAAAAAAATCCAGGTGTGCCTTTTTCCACACGCCTGTGATTTTCAAATCAGAAGGACTGCTGTACATGCTGTACTGATTTGTAAATGTACACAAAATGCACAAAACCATTAAGCCCAAGTGCTTGAACGGTTTAGAAACGTGTACAAACCGTTATGTACACGGTAGGGGGACATTCGATCGGCAAAAACTGAAAATCTGATGTGAGGGAAAGAATGCAGACTTACATGTATGCACGAATATTTTATTTAAACTTTCAAATATTTGAACCAACAAAAAGCTATTAGAACATTTGTTTGATGATCAAATATTTGGTACATGTTCAGGACAGCCCTGATCATGTTGCATGATTTGTCCAACACAAAGTAACTCAGACAATGTCTGCATTGATCAGTTGTCTTTTAAATGATTTTTTTTTCAATTAATTTGAACATAGCACGCAAAAGCTGCAATGCGGACCAACGATACTTCTACGGCCTGACAAGAGGCTTTCTGACGTCGCCAAATCATCCGGAGAACTACACCAATGATCAGTACTGCTGGTACTTTCTCGGTGTCGCAGACGCCAACAAGTTTCGGCTGAACTTCCACGTTTTGGATTTTGAACCCCTTAAGGACGGAATAGACATTGGAGGGGGGCCAGTCGCTAATGAGAATTGGGTAGTGTCGTACGTCGGTCCGCAAGACCCTACACCAGGCCCTCTGGAAATCACCGGGAACAAGGTGTGGATCCGATTCGAAACAGACTTCAACGTTGTAAGGTCGGGGTTCAATATCAGCTGGGTTGTAGGTGAGTCACAGTTGCTAACATCTTTATTTATTCGCTTGTTTGCACTCGTGGTCACGTTCACAGACCATTATGGCCTGAAATCCCTGAAAATTTTATGTTTTGGATTGTTTACTTCAATCCTTTTTCAAAAGGTCTGGTTGAAAGGATACTTGCCTAATGTCTTACGTTCCTGAGAAAAGAGGGAAAATCTGAGTACATGATTTACATCGGACGCAGCAGACATTTTGTGGACATTTCCATGTTCATTCAATGTAAGGTACACGTTCTGTGTGTGTCACATAATACACACGCCACCAACACAAATGTTGTTTCTCATGCGTCCGCAGAATACGAAACACTGTACAGCAGGATTCACAACTAACATACAACATAAATCTCGATTTTTGAGAATCACAATTTTAACTCCCAAAATTTGTTCTGGCACGGTTCTGGCAGGAATAACCCCCCAAAAACCTGCCTAGTTTTTAAAGGATGGTTGTGTGGACATTTATCCTTTATGCTCTTTTCAATTAATATCATTTTATGAACATGCGTTTTGTAGCCCAATTTGGTGAATTGCAGGACGTAATGTCCCTTTAACTTGTTTGCATGCAAGTACACATTTCAACCACCACTGACATTATTTCCAATTGCAGATGAAGGCTGGCACATGGATGTATGTAAAACAATGTTTGGTGTGTTTCGAATATATATCTCCTCTTCTATAAATTTGGGATGCACAGTGTGACATTTTTCCTGTCCCTGTTACTTTGGTACTTTGTCATTTGCCATTCAAGTATCATTAAGAATGACTTCAAATGATTTTTATTTGTCGGGTAGGTAGTTTGCTATTCATAATCATTCTGGGAGGATGACTGCATTAAGGAGTGCATCAGAATTATAAAATCATGGTAACAGGGACAGGAAATTAAAATGCACCCCAAATCAATAAAATGACCCATATTTGATTGATCCAAGTTTGAATAAGCGAAAATCTGAATCAAATTTGGAACTGCAAAGCCCTTAAGAACCATGACTAAAGTGCTTGCAAAGTCTCTGCCAAAGTTGAATTCCAATCGCATGATTAAACTTTAAGGTGACATTCCTGTCAGTTTGTGATTGTGCATTCATCCGACGCTTTCGCGCCCAGACTATAGCCTACAGGCTGGGCCCTAAAAATATGATCCATTGTGAAAGTGCCCCTCCTTTTCACCGTTGTAACGCAAGCGTTGCAAGTTCACGTTGATGTATGTTTTCTTGGTTGTAAAGAAGGAAATATGAAAATATTGTAAAAGTCATGGAATTTCATTTTCAATTTCCAGGCCTGGGAAAGTCTATCATGGACATATATGCACGTAAAAATGACAAAAGTCATGGAATTTTGTCTTGTTTGTGAGGACCAATTTCAGTTTTAAATTTTAAACTTTTCCATACTCATAATATTACTTGAGCATCAGAAATGTGATTTTTATATCCCACAAAATGTGACAAATGTTGTTGATACAATCAGTTTGATTTGGAAGACATTTAGTTGCTTTGTTTTGTTGTTTTTCTGTTTCATGGAATAAGTGTTGCAGTTTTGATCTGCATTTTTATAAACTAAGTCATGGATTTTCATAATGTGGTCATGGAAAAGTCATAGGGTTTTATTGAGCTAAAGGTGTAGGAGCCTGCTACATGTACATGTACCTGTTAGATACCGTTTCAGACATGTTTGCTTGTCGACCATGTCTGAACAATCACAGATATAAAATGTACCGTATGCCCTGAGCTTAAAACACAATAAAATTCTCCTTAAAAAACCGCTTGTTGCATCTCAATGGGAACTTCCGTTGTTTACAAGCTATGGTTGTTTAAGTTTGCATTTATCAAACATGTCAAGAAAAGTAAAAAACTGAGAAAACTGCCTTTTGAGTTTCGACTGACTTCATGAAAATGAAAGATGCCAATTGTTTTTCCTAAAAAAAAAAAATCCATGATTTTTATACTATTTCTTTAAAATATGTGTAGTAGTCATTTCAAAGATTACAAATAGCAATAAATCTAAAATTAAATTAAAAATCCGCTCGTTCGTCTTTCTCTGCATTTATTTCCACTACGGCCTGTGTGCAATTCCTTCTGGGTTGGGCTAAAAAAAAGCTGTGAGTCAGTCTGTGTAGGATTGAATGACGATCGAGGGCTGTGGCCAAGTATACTCCATTCCGATTGTATGCACTGACCATGACCTAACCAAGCCTTTGATATTTACAAGAAAGGCTAGGCGTACATGTGTACTTTTTACCTTTTGTCATGGTTGTAGTTTACCTTCAGTAGGGCCTACATGTACATGTAACTCCCATTTTTGCAGGAAATTGTACACCATTGTGCAAGAACCAAACTACAATGTAGTTTCTTTGTGGTTAAAAAAAGTGTGGTTAAAAAAAAGTTTACACTTTTTTAGATGCAGATTTGTCAGAATTCGAGAGACATGTTAAAATTGTTTTAAACATAAACACCACAGCACTTTGTGGTACAGATATGATGACAACAGCGCTGAAAATAATTAACATAAAATTAAGAGATTGTGATGGTTTAAAGAAAGATCCAGTCGTCCACACGCAAGTCTATGAGATATGGTCAACACAATATCACTGCGCACACAAAGAACTGCGATGATGTAATTAAGTCTTAATCTGAAAAATCTGCGTCTGGAAAGATGTAAACTTTTTGTTGGACGACTCTGTACTTAATGTAACTTTACTGGGTATCACGCTCCATGTAAAGTAATAAGGGGCTGTACTCCATTTTTATAAGTTCTTTGAAATCATCCAAAACCTGGTGGATTTTATAGGCCCGCGAGAATAGAGGTTTAGTGGGAAGAGAAAATATACATTTTTAAAGCTGTTGTACTTTGTTTCTCCACTTTTACATACATTTTTGTTGTGAGGATGTTGGAAAAATATCCGGTCATCTACATTTTTTTTTCTCACCATGAAAAAGTTGGGGGGGGGATGATTCAATAGCCCATCCCCTGGTCAAAAAGATGGGGGGGGGAGATATATATATACCCCCATTCCTCCAGGATTTATGCCCTGGATTTGCAAGTACCGGTACATGTATGTCATTGCTGTCTGACAATTAATGACGACAGTTTTTGTTGGTAGGCCTAATTATTGAAGTCAAGATTATTATTTTTATATAAACATTAGTGTGATTTGAGTAAAAACATAATTGTGATTTGAATATCCATTTCAGATGGTGACGAGTGCAAAGTTGAACCCTGCGCACCTGGAGAGCTTTGCTTTGATGAAGAATACTCCTACAGATGTCAAGGTACCAGACTTGCAAGGAAATAAGTACATGTATCTCATGTGTGGCACCGCTGGCGCATAACCTTGAATGCAGGGATTTGGTACTTGACCACGATGAAAGCATAAACACTAGGATTGGGAAATGTATCAACTGTTGCTTTACTTTTTGTTGGGTCTATTTTTTTTACCCTTACGGTTTAAAACTGGTTTCCATTGGGTCCTGCATCCATTACAAATCATTGAATAAAATTAATCAAAGTGAAATTCACAAGTGAAATGTACATTGGTGATGAAACAAACATCGATACTGACAATATAAAACCTTTGGGTGTGACAGTAGAGGGTGTTTTCTGAACACTTTTGGAGAGCTGCTCAATTGAGTTGGACATAATGCGACCACGAAATGGTGAATCAGTGACGTCTTTACATGAGCATCGTCAGCAGTGCATTGATATGTCATGTGCCAGTGGCTTCCCCAATTTTCCCTTTATTACCGTTGAAGGGTACACATACTTAAATGAGTTTGACAGAAAATTTAGCAGAATTAATTTTTTAGCAGATCTATTTCTAGCCGAAAATTTCTGTAAAATTGGTAATTGGTGATTACAGACATGTAGCTGATAAGTTCTGAAAAAGCTTCAATTTGAGGTTCACTGACGTTTAGTAGTCCAGAGTAAAGTACTCTAGACCCTTGCAAGCCAGGCTAAAGACACATGCAATTTTTTTTTTTTTTTAAAGAAATTTTAGGATTGTTTACTTTTGTTTTGTGTAAGACAATTTTATAACATGTGCATGTGAATACAAGTGTTTATAATGTATTTCTTGTAATGATAGGCGATCAAGCAGATTTTTGTTAAATCTAGCAGATTTTTGAAGTGCATGTAGCAGAATTTTGCAAATACGGTCATTCTGCTTGTTATGGCTCAGAAATTGAACAAGTAATTCCTTTCTACTTGCAGCTATAAATGAATGCGAAAGTGCTCCGTGTCGGAACAACGGTACCTGCGTGGACGGAGTCCGTAAATTTACATGCGTGTGCCAACCAGGGTATGAAGGAGTCACATGTGATACACGTAAGACCTTTGACATATGAACTTTATGGTCACGTCTGGATCTAAGTTATTCTTGTATAAAAAAAAATTACAAATGCAAAATGCCTGCAACCATGCTTTTGGAGGATAAGTTTTGCGTTATTCTTGCACCAGAGTTTGCAGAAACCCCATGTAATAAACCATTATCATGTTGCGGCCATCTTGATTTTTTTCCCATTCAAATCAACGTAACCAAAGCGAGGCTGGATGGATACAGGGAACATGACTGAAATGGTGGCAGCATGATAAAGGTCTACAATCCTCAACGTTATATCATGTCTTGGATATTATAATTTCATTGGTGTACCGGTAGAACGACCACACATCCAGTCTGTAAAAATGACTGTTACTTCATATACACTGTGTTGCGTTTAATTACCTCATATGTATCGTGTTCGATATAAATGATCTCATATACACCGTGTTGCATATATTGCGCACACATGAAGTGTGCGTGTGTAGGGCTGTCCTGCGCGCCTCACAACAGATACCTATGACCTCTCAATCTCATATCTGGAAAGAAAGCTCACAGCATCAAAAGGTGTATATGATGGTTTATTTTATTTTTTGAAAAGTGAGTTTAATTTTTTTTTAAAATCTTTCTTAATTTATTGGCACGATGTAAAAACGGAAAGAATGTTGCAACCTGATGCTACATGTACTTCAGCGGTTGTTCACAAAGTCTACGGAGAGTCAAGAAAAATTTCTTGGTATTTCCTAACTAAACTGGAAATGTTCCTCAGTCCCAGATTCATGTCTTATCAGCATTTTTGCAATGACTGACGTTCATTGAGATGATATACATGTATGAAGACAAAAGCAGCGTCAGGTTGCAACATTCTTTCCAAAAAAAACAATTTGTATGTGAGATATGTCGTTAATCCAGTGTAGCACCCCCTTGCCACATTGCCCTGGGTGCTATCTCCCCTTGGGCGTTCCAAACATCATATCCCACATCACAGCAGTCAACACTTGTTCAATGAGAAACAGCTATCTATCAGAGAACCATGTAAAAAAAAATTTGCTACCAAATCATTTGGCAGTTATTAACCGCTGCGATAACAACCCATGTATGAACGGAGGCATCTGCACCAACCAGCCGACATTCTACATTTGCCAGTGTGTTAATGGCTACACCGGACCTCAGTGCTCACAGGGTAAGTTTTACACTTCAGACGGAGGCCATCTTGGTCAAGCGCCCTGAATCCACTATGTGGTCATGTGTGGTTTTGCCACAATCTTGGAGTCACCAGTCTAATTTAATTTTTCTGAGCCGAAAGAGAGTTGGAAGTATGTATGAGTACAAATAAAGTGGAAAAAACAACAACTGGGACAACTTTTTCATTTAATTAAACTTGGAAATTATGTGGAAATTATGTGGAAATTATGTGGAAATTATGTGGAAATTATGTCAAAAAAGTTAGTAGTCTTGGCAAAATGAGACAAAAGTGGGCACAGGCAGTAGTAGAGGAAAATGCCAAAAAAAAAAAGAACACCCCCACCTGTGTAACTCCTTTTGCTTGGTTGAAGTTAATTACAGTTTATCTTTAATTAATTGATTTTTTTATTTGTGTTACAGATCAAATGTCTGCAGTATGAGCTTTTTTTTGGCGGGGGGGGGGGGGTTCCTCAAGTCTTAAGGGAAATTTTGAAATTTTTTTAAGGGCGTTGGGGTGTCAGAAACACCCCCCACCAGTATAACTACTTTTGCTTGGTTGCACTTGACCTAATTGACGTGTAACTTTCATCAATTGATTAATATGATTTGTGTTTACAGATAAGGATGAATGCGCCAGCAACCCATGCTCGGTTAATAGTAACTGTATCAATGGGCGCAACAACTATACGTGCAATTGCTTTCCCGGTTACACTGGCACCAACTGTGGTACAGGTATGTGCAGGGATCAGAATAGAATTCACTATTTGGCTTAATTTAATTACATGTGACGTCATATTTTGAGAGGCATGCAGCCCATAGTTGTGCACCAAATGCATATATCTATTTGGTTATCGCTCAGTTTATTCGAAAAATTGGTAATAGGTCTCGTTCAGATGACGTCATTTCCTACAGACATCCACGTGCATCGGCATTTTGAGCGTCAACTTGCACAACGCGCATCGACTGCATCGTATTTCGAACACATTTCGAGCAACAAGCGCGCGTGTGTGGAACATTTTCAACACTGCGCAACGCGTGCTTGATTGCATAAAATACGCAGTTGCAGTTCTCCTACAAAGAGATGGCCGTCATTGAACAAGCCCTATAGAAAGCCGTATCCTCTCTGAGGGATCCCCATTTGCTATTTCCCAGGTTTGCAGCATTGCTAATGTTGCTAGCATCGTGACTTTGGGCATGATCCCTGGCTACATATCACATACAGGTTAATGCCCTTGGGCAAAGACACTGACATACTGGGGAACCGCCAACATAGGGCTGGATAGCTCAGTTGGTAGAGTGCAGAACCTGCAATCTGGAGGTTGCAGGTTCCAACCCCGCTCCAGTCTATCGCCGTGTTGCAGGAACCCTTATGTCCTAAAAATGTAAATTGACAATTTTTACTCTTTTTTTTTACACTGACCCACAGATATCAACGAGTGTTTTTCCAATCCGTGCATGAACAGAGGCATGTGTACCGACCTTATCAATGGCTTCAGCTGTTCCTGCCCTCTGGGGTTCACAGGATCCCAGTGTGAGACAGGTAGGTCTGGGGTTAGACTGAAGACTTTCTTGTTTTGCCAGTCAGAAATATTGGCACAAAAGTTAAATCTTGACTTTTCGTGTGGGAGAGGGGGGGGGGGGCAGTTGCATCTAAACGCCCATGAAATCCCAGCCTGTGGCCCTTCTTATTACAATTTGAATACTTTCTTAAAAGTAACATCTTTGAATACATGTGATTTCATCATGAAAAAGATGTGAATTCATATAATTGAAATAACAAACAATAAATTAATTCGTTTTTCACCGCTTTTCACACAGGTGCTTCAAATGCCTTGTATCGCTGAGAGATGTCTTCAATAACATATTTAATCGTCGTGGTTGTAAAATCTATAAACATTTTCCTTTGTTCTACCTTGTTTTCTAACTTCTTTGACTTTCAGATATCAATGAATGTAGCAGTGTTCCGTGCCAGAACCAGGGCCGCTGTACAGATCTGGTCAATGAGTACCGGTGTACTTGTGCCCCGGGCTTTAGCGGCCCACAGTGTCTAATAGGTAACCAGTCTGGCTCGCAAATAACTGGGAGCACTTTTTTATCAACTTTAAAAGTAAAAATTAAGCCTGTGTCAAGCCAAATTGGCTCATCAAACTAGTATTTGCATGTATTCGTGGCAAGGAAATGTTTCTGTACACACATGCAGAATGCCAGTAAATTGCAGTTCAGAAAATTACCAATTTTTTTTGAGTCAGTCAAAAGAGAACAGTTAGTTGACAAGCAGGACAGTTGTTGAGCTAAATATTATCAGCTACAAAATGTCAGAAAATCTTTGAAATATCTGACTGTAAAACTTTGGCATTAAGCAGCAAACTTTTTCCTTTTTTTAACAGACATGTGAAGCTTAAGGTATAGTTATAGATGACCAACAATTAGAAAATGCAAAAAGGAAACCGCAATTAGAAACGCCTATTTAATTGAGTTCCTTTTCTTATGCTTCCAAAGCAGTGGCTACGTCTATTGTCACCATATTCCCATGAACTTGTAATGGATGTAGACCTAGACAACAGCTCGAGACATGAGATTCAGTCGCAACCTCATAGTGTTCGGGAACTCATGAATTATTCATCTTTATTATTCAGAAGATATGAATAATTCATATATTTTATCACCCCCCCCCCCAATAGACATCGATGAGTGTTCTCCAAACCCCTGCATGAATGGTGCTACCTGCGCAGACTTCATCAATAGGTTTGAGTGCCGCTGTGCTGATGGATACACGGACACCGTCTGCGGAACTGGTACCCTGCCGTCACATTTATTCCTCACTGCTAACGTTTCATCGTTGCTTCGTTACTAACATACTTTCATTCAGTTCATAGCATTGGAAGTTCCATGAAGCAGTAAATCTGCACAAAAGATCAATCTTCAATGAAAGTAGTTGATAAAAACCGAAAAAGACAACTTTGTACTTTTGTTTTTACGTGCTTAACGTTGAATCGGAATACAAATATGGAAAGGATTTTAGTCAAACTAGCATACAGGATTTTAGTCAAACTAGCATACATGTTTGCAAATCTTTTTATCAGAGCCATTTTTTTCACCATCAACTTGGTCCATTCACCTTAAAATGAAAATATTTCCCATTTAACAACAATTTAAATTACATTTACTAACAATTTTCTGCAGCTCAATGAAATTGGCTCAAATCTTCAAACAACAGAAATTGACCCTCTAATAGCTAACGTACTAACTATTCATGCTTTTTTCATCAGGTATGCAGTGTGGTTGCATTTGAAATCAGAATCTGTGACCTATTCTATCAAATTGAGAAGATTGTTTACATTAAAAGAGTCAAGTATGATATTTTTATTGCCAAGCTCTAGTGTTGGCGCAGAAACACGTGCTGTCATTATTTTTATACCATTTTAAAGCCTGGAAACTGAACTTTATCCCTGGTGAATATTGGTTTGATATTTCAAAAGAGTTTTAAAATTATTCATGTTCAAATAAAGGCATGTCGAAAACAAACTCAACTGATTTGAAGGAAAATCGATAATGCGGTACATCAGATGCAAACTTGAGTCACACTTTGAGCGCGCTGTTTGAATAGGTACATGCTTGCACGTGAATTTCAAAATTGAACTTGAAACGAAGAACAATATTGTGAATTCATTTAAGGTGTAGTCTACCTGGATCGAAAAGAATAGGAAACACAGAAAGTAAAAGGCAACGAGATCGTCACATCATGAACATGATGAACCGTTTCCACATTAGAAAAAAATTTGCATGATTGAGTTTAATTGAAATCAGTTGAGTTTGTTTTTGACATGCCTTTATTTGAACACAAATCATTTCAAAACCCTTTTGCAAATCAAACCAATACTTACCAGGGATAAGTTAAAATTCCAAGCTTTAAAATGATATAAAAAATAATGACAGTACGTGTTTCCGCGGCGACGCTAGAGCCTCACAAAAAAAATTGAGGATATTTTGGGACGCGCTGTTCAAAATCTTGAACATATTACCTACCGAGCAGATCAAGTTGACTTTACAAAATTCTGAATAGGGCTGTCTGGCTTTCAGTATTTTGCACAAGGGAATCTCTGAATCGCTGAGTTTGATAGAATCGGTCACAACCGTCTCATTTTGACATTGACTTTGTAGACAAATCCGGGCATTTGATCACCTTACTCTTGCGAGGCCCCCTTCAATGGAGAAACCATTGTGCATGCTATTGTGCAAAGCAATTGCCCGTGAGGGATTATCTGAGCAAAAGCTAGCACAATGCTTTGGCCATTGAAGGGGGCCTTTGTGATAGAAATGATTGCATGCCTGGATTGGTTTATATATTCTTTTCATTACTAACCTACCTTTTCACCATCAGACGAAAGGTTTCATGTACTGAACTGATTTCCTATAAAGGCTTAAAATTAGTACATGTAGGGCTGCACTCTGGCTGAGTGACGTCTTTTCTTTATAAAAAAATTAGTAGCTGCAACTCCTTGTTCCAGATGTTGGACTTCGGGGCATCCTTTTCAGTACTAATGATTTTATTTAACTCCGCACATTTTGAAATTTTCGAGTTGTTTATTTTAACGCATCAACACCAACCAACAGACTTCTGTTTTAAAGACATATAGAATCATTTGCACTAATCCCAATAGTAACCTACCAAGTCGTTATAAAAAAAAATCTTACTTGTGTTAAAGATCGTACTGGTACTAAACACCTTGTGAAATTATTCTGCCTGGCTTGCTGTCATTAAGAAGAATTTAAGACATGTAGGTGATTTCCAGCAATCAGTCAATTGACTGATCGTTGGAAACAAAGAGCAACATTAACAAAATCGTGTTTCATGATCAAAAGGTTGTGCACGGTTTTTCAATTTTCCTCGAAAAGGGTAATATCCACTGAGCTGAGCTTCAACAGGTTAGGTTGTCAACAATCTTCTTTGGATTTTGAGTGGTGTTATTATTGGAAACGAACAAAATGCATGAAGTGCAAATGATCCTATATGCCTTGAACCATTCTGCTAAGAATCATCCAAACTCTGAGTCTAACAGTAGCACTTTGGCACATTGCTTGTACTGTAACAAAAATAAACTAACCAGCTCCACTTGGGTTAATAATAACCCATTGATCCCTGTCCCTGAGGCAGTACAAGATAGTGGTGGGATTGCAGTAATAGTCCAGTAGGAAGATAGGGTTCCCATCATGATGCATCAACATCAAATAGTGTCCTATGGGGTTCATTTGGTGGCCATCTTTGCGGTCATCTTGAATTTCGACAAAAATCGGTTATTGACATAACTTAACCAGGCACCATAGGAAGACAAATGAACACGTTTTTCGGGGTAATTTGGGCGTGAGGAATCAATTGAAAGCGTTATTTTTATAATTTGGCGGCCATCTTGGGGGCCATCTGGGATTTTGACGAAAATCGGTTAATTGACGTAACTAGGCATCAAAGAAAGACAAATGAACACATTTTTCGGGGTAATTTGGGTTTGAGGAATCGATTCAAACCCTTATTTTCATAATTTGGCGGCCATTTTGGGAACAACCTGATTTTGAAATCTCCAGATGCTTTCTCCCATTGATCGTACATGGCATAACAGGCCCTGCATGCCTGTCGATCCCTGTACTTCTCCACACTATCTTGGCACACTATGGTGTTGTGGATTCATCAGGGAATACACACAATGTAGTACAAGCCCCAGAATGGTAAATATCCACACAGGCAGCAAGCAATCGCATCAGCATTAAAGCATATGTCATTCTATATTTTTCCCCCCTTTGTACCTATCAACCAGATATCAATGAGTGCGCCAACAATCCATGCAGGAACGGTCAGTGCAACGATTTGGTCAATGCATACAGGTGTGATTGCTTCCCTGGATACACGGGATCCAACTGTGACATAGGTAAGCCAAATCACACCAATAATCTTTCGGTAGAGTGTCATTTTGGGCTCTGTGCACAATTACCCCCTCACAAAAGGGAGAGTTTGGGGAGATGGGAGAGATATTCGAACGCGTTGCCGACGATGCGTGACACTCACGCAAATATGCTATGGCTTTGTTGTGTACATTCAGTCGTGAACACTTCACACCATACGCGCACGAGCAAGTACCGCTCACGTGGTGTGTTATCCCACTGGAACTCTGAAAAGTGATAAAATGGCGCCCTCTCTTGTTCATGCACGGAGCCCATACAATTGTCTGCTGTGGTGTAGTCGGTGGCGTTTTGCATGCCGGAGGGGTACAAATGTCACTTGAGGCAAATCCAAGGATGCCATTTGCCCTTGAGGATGTACAAAACCCACAGACTATATCACAACAGACAGCAGTTGCTTGTTTTGCATTGTTGTAAAAAAATTTGAAATCTTGAAGAAATTAACAATACGATAAATAAAATGTCAGTTTCGTGTGTATACAGGATGTTTATGATTAAACACCTCTATCTATGCAGTTTAATTGAACAGTTCCATAACTCAGTCTTTGGTAATACAGTTGACTCTCGTTATATAACAAACTCGTTCGGACCTAGCCAAATTGTTTTTTATATCAGAATTTTGTATTAAGAGGAACATCAGTCCCATTCATTGTGCACATAAATGCACAGTCGGGACCAAGGCTTTATGTTTGTTATAACCAGAATTTTGTATTAACAGAGTTTGTACTAACGAGAGTCGACTGTATGTGCATCTGCAGTGACGTAATTTATTTAACACTGTATACTCTGGGCTTGTGAGGATAGATTGACAATCTGACTTGGGTTGGATTGGAACCCACGACCTCCTGCTTACTAGTGCAGATGTCTTACCACCGGACCACCCAGCTTGCCGTGATCAGCTGGCTGTTGGAGTCTGAAAAGCAGTGGGTACCGCAACCAACCACTATTAAAATGATGAAATTAATGCGTCGGTGAGATGTAAATTCAATGATGTAATATAATAATGTCATATCATTACGTTTGAAACCTTCCTCAGGGATTGATGAGTGCGCTAGTGGGCCGTGTCTGATGGGCAGCACCTGCAATGATCAGATCAGCGGATACTCCTGCAACTGCGTCCCCGGCTACACTGGTGTCCACTGCGATACGAGTAAATGTCTCAAGACTTTACGCTAATTATCAACATTATCCACAGCATTCGTAGAGTTTGTCTCAACTAAATAAAACAAAATGCAGTGACTGAATTATCATGCCAGAGTTGTAAACAAATCATTACATGTCAATCTCACGTCATCAAGTTGCAAGCGACCAGGGACCAATTTTTTGGCTCTGCTACGCACAGAATTCCACGCTTTACGAACACCATTTTGTGCTAACTGCGCTAGCAGGTAAAATCTGTGTTAACCCTGTAAGCACAGAATCCTTAGTTACGGATGTACGCATGCGCAAAAGCCAAAGTTCCTTGCTAACCTGTGAAATACGCTTATGGTAAGCACAGATTTTTTTCCTACAGTAAGCAGGGACTTTTCGCTAACGGTAAGCAGAGCGATGAAATTGGTCCCAGCTGCAGTGAATACAATTCATTTTCACTATTCATCCCCTGTTACTTGTGGCAGGACTTGCGATTTGACATGTAATTGACTTGATTACAGCCCTGTTTAACTCTTTCAGTGCCCGCGAAATTTGAAAAGTTTAACCCTAAAGTGCCCAACTTCGAGCGTTTTTTTTTAATTGTTCAAAATTCTGTAAAAAAAAAAGTAAATAAGTTTTACTCACTAAATTTGTTGTTGTTGCTCTCTGGTATATCCTTGGTACATTGGAAAGTCAATAGTAGTCACGTACATAGTGCTACACCCTGAAACACTGTCCTGCACACAGGGGAATTCCGCACTTTTTGCAGAAAATACGAGTGTCAGTGCTGCGCCCTCTCGCAAGAACTCGAATGAAACAAATAAATACAGGTCGTACCTGAATGAAAATGATATTATTAGAAAGAGCGAGAGCGCCCCCTTGTGATAACATGCTTACTCTACCTCGTACATGTACGAGGTTTGGCGATTTTAAGTACGAACATTACCTCGTACATGTACGAGGTTGGCAATTTCGAACTAACAAATATACCTCGTACATGTACGACTTTGGCACTGAAAGAGTTAATACAAGCACAATACAAACTTTTGAATAATTGTTCCTTTAATTGGAGAGGAACAATTCCTGCAGCTATATACAATCAGATGGCAACCTGTGGATGTTCTTTTAAGACATGTTTCTATGAGTGACTCTAAAAGTATTATAGACACGAGTGAATAATTTCTCAAGGAAACAATTATAGCTTTTCCAAGCAGTTCTGCATTTTCTAGTAAGGCCAAAGAAGAAAAAATACCTGTGTTTCCAGTTACCTCACCTTACCTAGAAAATTATGCAGAACCTAATTTTTTTTATTCAAATTTTTTTTTTTTTTTATGGTGCCGCCCCGTCCTAGTTTTTGCAGCCATCGGCCTGCATTTCTGATTTCTTTTCTTCATTTTCCGTAAGTTGGTCGGCAGTGAGATTTTCCCATGCCATTCAGCGAAACCTATAAACGGGACGGCACATGCAGAATGAACAGTGGATTCACATGTTCACATGCAAAACAAAAGTTAAAATGAATTGGCCGGGGTTTTTTTCCGGCTACAAAAATAAAGAGGTCAAAAAAGAAAGTCTGCACACTGACCAACCCTAATTAAGTTCAATGTCATAGGAAACACAAGTTTTGTTTCTTGGCCTGATTTGTGAAATATAAAGAAAGTATCAATCTCAACACAATGACAATGGAAAATGTTTCAACCAAAAATCTTCCAGTATGTCAGAAAATGTTGATGAACGACCCTCTGATCCCATTACAACTCCCGTAGATATCGACGAATGCAGCAGCCAGCCATGCATGAACAATGCCACGTGTGTGGACCTCATTAATTCCTTTGTTTGCCTGTGTGACGCCGGCTACCAGGGAACTTTATGCCAGGACGGTAAAAAAAAACAACCCAGAATCTGATTCCTTCATGGTCATCGCCATTTTACTAACCAAAACTAATCCTGGATTTTCATTAACCTCCGCAGGTCACCTTGGAATGAGTTTGAAAATAACACCATTCTTCGTTTAACATAAAAGCTGCACGTTCTATGCGAACATCATCGCGAACGTGAAGGCCGTTTGTGACATGCTCCTACAAAACCCAGACGAAATAGACAAATGTCCTTTTGTAGATTGAGGCATTTTCAAATTTCTGAGGTTTTCAGCCCTATCTCCCCTGGGAAAAGTATCAATTGATAAAACCCTGGCAACCCAATTGTGAGATAAACACCCATATTCAAATGCCTCTTGTGTAAATGTCGACACACATTTTTTTCACCAAATGGACCAAAAAGCAAACTTCGGCAGGATGGATTCTATTCATATATTGTGAGGTTGTAAATTTATAGTTACTGATTCAGAAAATTGCAAATACTCAAAATTGTCAGTTCCATCCCAAAATAACTTCACATGTTCTTTTGGTGAAAACAACTTCAGCAACTTTGTCTGGGTTTCGTGGGAGCAGGTCTCATTTATGTGTTGATGTGTACGCAGACTTTTTGCGTTCACACTCACGTTTTTTTTTCTCGTGCAACGTGTTGCTAAACCTCTCTAATATCACTTTGTTGTTGCTGACCTCGTCTTAATCTCACTGAGCTGTTCTAAAACCTAAATTCGTCTGGTTAGCAAATATAGCTGGGAACCAGTTGGGAACAACAATATAATCCCATGTATTTGGCTGGTAACCCTGTTTAAATAACCTGAGCAAATTTGTCTCTGCGCTTAGAAGATTTTTGCTCCATGAAATTTGCCCCATGATTGTTTTTTTCTTTTTACTGAGAAATGGCTTGAGATTCCTCATCAGTCTTCTTTTTCAGAGAAGGGTTCAGACTTTTACTGATAGTAAAAATTTTAAAAATTGGTGATGGTGCTTATACTACCATTGGTTAAGTTCTTGATTTTTCCTTGATGCAGTTAAAAATTACAGTCGCGATCCCTATGCTCTTCAGCAAATTTGATTTTTTTTTTCTGGTAATGAATTTCAACGTGTATGTTTTATTTGAGCCAAAAAAATCTTTCTTTTTTGCTTTGTGGGACATCTGCATCCCTCTGAAAAAATTTTTTTTGTTTTGGGCAAAAACAGATCTGCTTTGAGAGTAGGCTGGCTCCCGGTCTGTACATTATCGATACTGATTGTGGGGCGGGAACTATCCTACCCCATGAGAACGGTTTCAAATTGTAAAGTAATAATTCAATGACTAAACGGGTGATTCTTTTGGTTGATGTCGCATTGAATAACTTTTGTATTGCTAGAAAAATAGCAATTTAGAAAAGGGGTCTATTTTTCAGGATGAACCTCAAGAAAAGCATGGGGAATGCAACTTTAATGTTCTAGTTGAAAACAACTGCCGTCATGAAACTAACTTTTTTTTCCCCCGTATTTAAAGCATGTATCAAATTACTAACCTATCGACTTTCTTGCAGAATTCATGACTTTTTATGTCTCATCATTGACAGCTTATATCCACCTGTTATCCATTTTTTTTCCTAGACGCATCTCTCATATTTACGATTAACCATGCGACATGGATTTATTCCATGTACCATTTACTAACTCATAACTTTTACTTCTTTCAGATCACTCTCATTCTGTTTGTTCAGCCCCTTCTTATCTGTCTGTCCGTCTGTCTGTTGGTTTGTTTCTGGTGTCTGAAGCTATGTCCTAAATGTGGCTGACGGGTTTAACAAGCCAACTCACCATTTCAGTCAACATTACTGTATTGTATGTTCCATGGTTGGTGTCCTGACTTAGTTAGCTATGGTTATGTTGTGTTTGTTAATAAGGGTGTGGAACCATACTAACTGTGACCCGAAACCATACTAACTGTGTCCGAAACGTTGAATTTCCCCTGGTTCCTTTCAGAACCTCACAAACTCACAAAAGAGCTAGACGGTGATGATAGAAGCGCTTGGTGATACTTTCAGTGCCTTGGGTATATAGCGCCCTCATACACCAGCGCGGTGCTCGTTTAAGTGCTGTCCTTCAATCTCTTGCCAGATATCAACGAGTGTGGCAGCGGACCGTGTCTCAACAATGGTCAGTGCACCGACAACATCAACCACTTCATCTGTTCCTGTCCCACCGGCTTTGCAGGGCTTCGTTGCGAACTCAGTAAGTTGTGTTTTGAACTGACCCGTCCCCTCCCCCTACCCCCTCCAGGGTTTCTACTTGAAGAAGATGTGCTGTAATTCTTGATTTCTTGGAAGATTCTCCTAGAGATTACTTTACTCTTATCATGACTGTCTCCTGCTTTAAGAATTTTTAGGATAAATACTGACTTTTGTACCTCGTTCCCAGAACTTTGGAACAAGCTCGTGTCTTTTGTCTGTTCCTTCCATTTGCCCCATGCCCCAAGCAATGTCCAATTTCAGGTTTTCAGAAACACAAGGTGAAAAATGTGCCATGGAATATTGTTTAAGACAACTCTTTAGAAAAAAATCTGTCCCAAATAATTTGCAGATGTGCAGGAGTGTTCCAGTAATCCATGTCAGAATGATGGAGTGTGTAACGACGGAGTCGGCTCGTATGCCTGTATCTGTAGACCAGGCTGGATGGGAAGCCACTGTGAACTGTGTAAGTAGTGATGTTATCGCAGACAATTGGACTGAGTCCAATGATTTTCATCAGCCTAGTTCATTGTTGTAATTGACACCTTTTTGAGACCAATTGGCGCATCATTTTTTTTGTTGGAATTATTGTTTTTAGTTCCACGATTTGACCATGGTGATACGTATGTGGCCTATTTTCGAGTAGTACAATAGGGGTGTAAGTGGCACCACCAATGTCAAAATAGTCCCCCCCCCCATTTTTTTTTCTTTTTCTGCGGCCACAAATTTTCAGTAACATTGTGAGCCCCCCCCCCCAGCCAAATCCTGGGTGTGCCACTACATTCGTTGTTATTACAGGGTAATGCTTATTTCAAACTTTTGGGCCAAGGTGAGACTTAAGCAAGTCTAATTTACAAGTGACAGTGAGTCAGTCAGTCAGTGGATCACTCAGTGAGGTACAAAGAGTTTTGTAGAATGGGCTTTGTGTCGGCTATTTTCATCCTGGTTTAGAACAAAAATATTTTCTGTTCTACTATGTCGCTTGATCTATTGATAAAAAAAAGAATCAAGGTTGCGCTTTATACAAATCTTCATTTTTAGAACCATAAATATAATAGCAAGTTCGGCTGAGGACCATTGGTCGACTTTGGTGGTTGATTTGTGAAGTCACTTACGCCTGTGCACTCGTAGCGTAATGCGTACGCCTCTAGTCAAGCCATGGTCAAAACTCCTGACACTCCATTGTGCTTGCAACCGTGCCCCAGGCTCCAGTCCCAAATAGTCAACTAGAGAGTAGTCCGCTCATCCTTCGTTGGAGTGAAGTAAGTCAACTATGGTTAACCATAGTTTGCACCTAAATTGCCCTTTGTTTCAGCTTTAAATGAACCTTCAGTTTTCTCTCTTTTTTTGCTTACAAGCTGTGGACGACTGCGTGGGTTTTCCCTGCCGGAATGGGGGCACGTGTCGCGACGGCCATCAATCCCACACATGTAACTGTTTCCCTGGCTTCAGTGGTGTCAACTGTGAAATCAGTAAGCAAATTTTCGTTTCCCTTTTTGCCAGCATTCAAATGTGCATAAAATACTTAAGCCCATAATACACAAAAGTGCTAAGCTCACAAAAATATATCAGGTTTTCTGGGAAAAGGAGACAGTTCCGTCTCATTTTGCCAAAACGCCTCACATATTTGCTTAGCAAAAAGGTTCCTAGCAAAAATGATTAACTGGACCAATTTCACAGTGCTTCTTAAGTACAGAAGTTTGATAAGCTAAGACAATATTTTTTTAAAGGACCCATGCAATGTAATTTATTTGAATGCAATCCTTGAAAACACACCTTTGTGTCCCATTTAACTTTATTTTCAATTTTCGTTTTGCCATTTTCAAGGGTATTTTGGTGCCTTTTTGGTTTTTATGCTAATGCAAATTTCCATATTCATGAGCAAAAGTGTGATGTCATTTCAGGCAGAAAGCTCAATGTTACAGCTATTTCAGCACCAAAACTTGCCAAAATTTTAGAAATTTTGCTGTCGGAATTTTTTTCTTCTATGGTGATTCTATATTGTGTCAGTACATGGCTGTAATTTAGCCAATGAGCAAACTTTTCTTACAAGTATTTTCAAAAGCAAAATTTGTCTAAATCACTCTGGAAGTGCCCCAGCACTGAATACTTTTTGTTCATCGGGGAATGAATAAAACAAAACAATGTAATGCAAGTGCTAATGGCTCCAACTAATTTCAATTTGTGTCCCCAGATGACAATGAGTGCAGCAGTCTTCCCTGCTTCAACAACGGTATCTGTACAGACGGCGTCAACATGTTCACCTGTCAATGTACCGGTGGATGGACAGGACTCCGCTGTGAAATGGGTAAGGCCCTATTGACCTATCGCCGTTTGTATATCATGTAATTTCACAAGCTGCATTGACGCGATTCTACCACAATAGGTCAATTGCTTTCTACTTGCCTTATGGCAGCGTTGTACCACTCGCACTCGGAACTCATAGGCCAGTACAACTCAAGCACTCTTGAGAATACCTGTACTCACTCTTGTGCTTGACTTTCAAATACTCATACTCAAATTATGATATTTATACTTGAAAATACTAGGACATGACTATATGATGTTGTATTCCAATTGTCAAAGTATTCATACTTAATTAAGGACTCCGGGGAAAAAAACAACCCATTTAATTTTGATTGAGAAAATCTCCAAAAAATGAACACAAAAATGGCTTTCAAGAAGTCTTGCTCAAACACCCATGCTGCTGAAAAGGTGGTTTTAGTTTCGACTCTTTATTTCAGATTTTAATTGTTATTCGCTTGAATACTCCATAAAGTACTTATATTCAGAGGTCCCAGTACTTGTACTTGTTTTCGGTGGTCTAAGTATTCAAACTTGGCTTCACAAAACCTGTACTCAAAGGTCCAAGTACTTGGACTCGGGTACCTGTACTCATTCTCAAGGGTCAAAATACTCAATGCGAGTAGTACTCAAAAGCTTGGTACTCGGCAGTACTTTGTACTTGGATAAAAGTACTCGACTACAACACTACCTCATGGACTCCGTAAATACCCCTCAACGATGAAAAGGAATCCTTTGTGCCAACAAACTGATGGTCTAAAACTCTAATCTTTAATACAGATTCTTTAAGACTCATTTAGGATAACATTTTGTTGTGTATCTCATTACCCAGACGTGAATGAGTGCGCCAGCAACCCGTGTTTCAACAATGGTGCTTGCATCAACGGTCGCAACAGTTACCGCTGCAGTTGCCTGTCTGGCTGGGAGGGTCTGCGTTGCAATATTGGTGAGTTTTGTCTTTATGTAACAATGGTGCTTGCACCAACGGTCGCAACAGTTAACGCTGCAGTTGCCTGTCTGGCTGGGAGGGTCTGCGTTGCAATATCGGTGAGTTTTGTCTTTATGTCACAATGGTGCTTGCATCAACGGGCGCAACAGTTACCGCTGTAGTTGCCTGTCTGGCTGGCAGGGTCTGCGTTGCAATATCGGTGAGTTTTGTCTTTATGTAACAATGGTGCTTGCATCAACGGTCGCAACAGTTACCGCTGTAGTTGCCTGTCTGTCTGGGAGGGTCTGCGTTGCAATATCGGTGAGTTTTGTCTTTATGTAACAATGGTGCTGGCATCAACGGTCGCAACAGTTACCGCTGCAGTTGCCTGTCTGGCTGGGAGGGTCTGCGTTGCAATATCGGTGAGTTTTGTCTTTATGTAACAATGGTGCTTGCATCAACGGTCGCAACAGTTACTGCTGCAGTTGCCTGTCTGGCTGGGAGGGTCTGCGTTGCAATATTGGTGAGTTTTGTCTTTAGGTAACAATGGTGCTTGCATCAACAGTCGCAACAGTTACCGCTGCAGTTGCCTGTCTGGCTGGGAGGGTCTGCGTTGCAATATCGGTGAGTTTTGTCTTTATGTAACAATGGTGCTTGCATCAACGGTCGCAACAATTACCGCTGCAGTTGCCTGTCTGGCTGGGAGGGACTGCGTTGCAATATCGGTGAGTTTTGTCTTTATGTAACAATGGTGCTTGCATCAACGGTCGCAACAGTTACCACTGTAGTTGCCTGTCTGGCTGGGAGGGTCTGCGTTGCAATATTGGTGAGTTTTGTCTTTATGTAACAATGGTGCTTGCATCAACGGTCGCAACAGTTACTGCTGCAGTTGCCAGTCTGTCTGGGAGGGTCTGCGTTGCAATATCGGTGAGTTTTGTCTTTATGTCACAATGGTGCTTCCATCAACGGTCGCAACAGTTACCGCTGCAGTTGCCTGTCTGGCTGGGAGGGTCTGCGTTGCAACATCGGTGAGTTTTGTCTTTATGTCACAATGGTGCTTGCACCAACGGTCGCAACAGTTACCGCTGTAGTTGCCTGTCTGTCTGGGAGGGTCTGCGTTGCAATATCGTTGAGTTTTGTCTTTATGTAACAATGGTGCTTGCATCAACGGTCGCAACACTTACTGCTGTAGTTGCCTGTCTGGCTGGGAGGGTCTGGGTTGCATTATCGGTGAGTTTTGTCTTTATGTAACAATGGTGCTTGCACCAAGGGTCGCAACAGTTACCGCTGCAGTTGCCTGCGTTGCAATATTGGTGAGTTTTGTCTTTATGTAATAATGGTGCTTGCATCAACGGTCGCAACAGCTACCGCTGTAGTTGCCTGTCTGGCTGGGAGGGTCTGCGTTGCAATATCGGTGAGTTTTGTCTCAAATGTTGTAACCTTGTTTTATTTTTTATGCATTTTGGCTACTGTGCTTCTTCACAGTTCTGTTGCTCAAGAGCAACACAAAGAAAAACATACCGTTCAGTCTTAGATGTGGTAGGAAAACCCCAGAGTGATAGTTCTTGGGAAAACCTACAGAATCAGGCAGAGAGTGAAAACCAAGTCCACAAATTGACTAGAGTGAGTTTCGAACACAGGTCAGAGAGGCAGGGTACGTTTTGCAGAATTCTAGTTACCTAACATTTTCTGTCTAATTTGTTTTTATGTTTTCCAGATACCAACGAATGCCAGCCGCCCACTGGTAACCCCTGCAGTCACGGCGGTACCTGCATTGACAGGATCAACTCGTATGAGTGCATCTGTGCGCCGGGCTACGACGGATCTAACTGTGAACGAGGTAAATTGGAGTTAATCCAGAACCTACAATCCCTGCCAAAACTCGCTGGGCCCCCACCCCCGGCCCACGGCCAATGTTGTTTCTCATTGCGCAGTCTGTGCTTAAGCGCGAGATGACAACATTGACCAGGGGAGCGGGGGACCGGGGGAGGGCATGCTCATTGTGTGGACGTATCCCAACCATTTTGGTCGGAATTGTCTGAATGTGTGTACTCTGGATTGGATGTGGAGAGGGAGGGTGTGGACCAGGGGACCGGGGGAGGGCATGCTCATTGTGTGGACGTGTCCCAACCATTTTGGCTGGAATTGTCTGAATGTATGTACTCTGGATTGGATGTGGAGAGGGAGGGTGTGGACCAGGGAAGCGGGGGACCGGGGGAGGGCTTGCTCATTGTGTGGACGTGTCCCAACCATTTTGGCCGGAATTGTCTGAATGTATGTACTCTGGATTGGATGTGGAGAGGGAAGGTGTGGACCGGGGGACCGGGGGAGAGCATGCTCATTGTGTGGATGTGTCCCAACCATTTTGGCCGGGATTGGCTGAATTTTTTTACCCTGGATTGGATGTAGAGAGGGAGGGTGTAGACCAGGGGAGCGGGGGACCAGAGGAGGTATGCCTATTGTGACGTGTCCCAACCAATTTGGCTGGGATTGTAGTCTGAGCATTGGAGGGAGTCTAGGGCTGGCCAGAAAGTCATTCATCTATTGGGCTTATCAGAATATGAGAGTGCAAACCATTCTCCCCCTGCCCCCCTGACAATCCGCCCTTAACTCCTGACTTTTGCCTGAAAAATATCAAAATGTGAATTCTTTTACAGAAATTCTCAAATTGGGATTTTTTTTATGGCATTTGCAACTGGAAATGAAAGAAACTCAATGCAAAAATTATTTTCTGTTGGCATAGCAATAACATATTTGTTTTTGATTTCTTATCTGTACTCCAGTTTGAAATAGTCAGACATAACTTTTAAATTAGAAGTTGTCTTTTTTTTTAGAGAACGATTATTTCAAGGTAATTTGTGTACTTTTTATGTTTGAAAGGTAGAGTACATCATTTGCAGCTATCCAAAAATAACTGACGAAATTATTGTTGAAAAGCGTACCTGGTTGAAAGATAGTAATGGCACTAAACTCCCTGTGAAATGATTCTTTCTGGCATGCTGTCATTTTGAAGAAAGCAGTATAAAAGAAGGTCATTTCCAAAGATGCGTCTAAAGACGCATTTTTGGAAATTTGCTTTAGTAGTTTGTTCTTAATTCGGCAACCCTGTGAATGGGTGTGCGCAAGCGTTGACATGACTCACATGGGTGCATGGTTCCTATAATTCCTCGGTTCAGTGTGTGACGTTGCTGCAATCGGCTGAATGAGAACCTGTCCCGGACTCTGAATTCCGGTGCAACTCAAAACATGATTCAGCAACTTTTCAATTGAAATCAAGATCCCAGAATATTGTTTTCTCGGAATATACAGCATTCACTGAGCTAAAACTTCATCAGTTTAGTTGTTCAGCACCCTTCTTTAGATTGTGAGCACTTTTGTTGCTTCAAACGAAAAAACTGCACAACTGACAAATGATGACTCTACCTTTAATACAACTGAACGCTTCTGTAATTTTGCCTGCGCAATATGCACTGATGAATTGTGTCGTTTCAGATATCAATGAATGTTCAAGTTCCCCTTGTGAGAACAATGGCGCTTGCAGCAACCTCATCAATGCTTACACCTGTACGTGTATCCCAGGCTACTCAGGGGTCAACTGCCAAATCGGTAAGTTTTTTATTTCCAACTTTTCTACGGATAAAATCTGTATTTAAACGCACTGAATCCATTCAGAAATTAGAGAGAGATTGTCTGGTAATATGGAAAACTTATCAATTCGTTTCAGGCGATTAGTTTTTATGTAGTTAATTTATTTTTGAGAAACGTTTAATCCAAATTATCTTCTGAAGACACTTCTGAAGATATCTACACCTTTTTTTCTTGGTAACTTTAGCATGAAATACGCATCCTTTGTCATGTTCACCGTTGCATTTTCTGCTCTTGAGATATAAACCGGAGCTTTTTCAAAATGTTTGGACTAGGGTGATACTAAGCAGAGCTTGATAACATTTTGTTACTTTGAAGAAAATACTATACTATATCATTAAATTATAACAGTTAAAATAACAAACATACTCAAAATATACAGAGCAGTGTTGTCAATGTTTTTCTTAAAAAAAAAATCTTGAAGAAAGAAAAAATCTTGAAAATGACTTAATTGTATTTTGATGGATTTTGTAACCGACCTTTATGCTAATGTTACAATCATTGTGTCTTTTTTTCCCAGAGGACAACCCTTGCGCAAACATGCCGTGTAGCAATGGCGGCACGTGTGTTAATCGCATCAGTTATTACACGTGTAGCTGTCCGCCAGGCTTCATTGGTATCAACTGTGAGGACGGTGCGTATTATGTTCATTGCTTTTGAAGTTTCCATCGTTTTTTGGAACGCATTAAAATTGCAGAATGCAGATTCGATTACCACGTCCCCCATAGACTTATGTGCAATTAGCTGCCGCGTGTATCTCGAAATATAAATTGTTGATCTTGTTATGCACATGTGCAATAGGAATAACTGAGTTGGCTCAATCATTAATTTCATTAAAACTAAATGAGTCTTATATTTCACCTGCAACTCTGTCAGAGTGTCTCAAAACCTTCTCCAACTTCATGGAGAGACCCATACAGGGTGATTGGGGGAAAAAAACACCAAATGTTGGGACCATTGTTTTGGTGAAGTTCTGCATGTAGCACTTTCAAAGTCTAGGATATAAAAGCCCAATTCATATCTCTATTTTTTACTTCAAGAATAATTCAAATCACTCATGTACATGTAACTACCATTTCAAAGTTCTGTCCGTGAATGACAAAAAAAGGTGTGCATTCTTTCAGCAAAACAAAAACAATTCGCACACATCCTATGTGATTTGTTTTCATTTTGCTTAAATAATACCTTTTTGCGATCTGTGGACAGAACTTTAAAACGGTGCTTGTGTTTAAAATTGCGTAACTTGAAAATTACATGAGCAATTTGAACGATTCTTGTACTAAAATAAAGCTTATGAATAGGGCTTTCATGTCCTAGATTTTGAAAGTGCTGCATGCAGAACATCACTAAAGCAATAATCCTGACATTTGGGTTTCGGTTTTTTTCTACTCGCCCTGTATTATTATTGGTGTCTTTTTTCCATCTACCTGACAGATTTTGATGAGTGCCAAGGCAACCAATGTCAGAATGGAGGCACCTGTAATAACCTTATTGGATCCTACTCCTGCACCTGTGTCCCTGGCTGGACTGGCAACAACTGTCAACTTAGTAAGTCCTTAGTTCAGACCAACGGTGTACCATGAAGGCAACTTTTGCCATTGCGGCAATTTTATTGATATCTTTTATTTATTGGAATCGTTAGCACCAGCACATCATTATTTTCACTGATTGTAATAATACGGGCCCTCTTCCCCCCTTCCTTGAGAAAAATAATTGTGGCAAATTTTTGTGAAAAATAAGATGCTTGCAAGGTGTTGGTAGTTGACAAACTAGCTCCATCAGATTTGCCTGTAGAACTCTTTTGTGAACTTCCAACAGGCCTGAAGCCAACATCGCCCATCAACCCTCAAACCATGTTATATATGATAACTGATTAATCTAATTGTCTAACGAAGGCATTCCTTTGTTGTATTGTTCCCAGTTACTTGTGATTTGACTTGTGACAAGACTTGTGATTTACCTGTGATCTAGCTTGTGACATCTTGTGACATTCTTGTGATCAGTCACAAGCACCTTGACTACTTCACTGCTAGATTGCTGTTCATTCCCTGTTATCTGTGACCGGGCTTGTGAATTGACTTGTGACCAGACTATGGCTTATAGTTAGGACCAGCGCCCAATTTCACGGCGCTGCTAAGCACAAAAATTTGCTTAGCACAAAAAAAGTCTTGCTTATAAAAGATTATCAGCCAAAACTCCATGTGATTTTCATGTTAAGGCAAACAACAGCTGAATACTAATCACGAGCAATATATACAACACATGGATTTTTTGCTGGTAACCTGCTTTTATAAGCCAGACTTTTTTTGTGCTAAGCAAATTTGTGTGCTTAGCAGCGCCGTGAAATTGGCCCCAGATTTGTAATGCACTCATGATCAATCACAAGTGCCTCACAGCCTGATTTTTCGCTTAAAATTTTAGCACCCCTATTTCCCTCCCCCCCCCCCTAGAATGCTAACATTCCCCTTGCTATTTTTGAGTTTCAGCTCGAGAAGGAGATGAGTGTTTTAAATTGGTCTTTTCCTTGCATTTTAAAATTTATTCACTTTTGAATGAGATATGGAACCCCAAAACCCACCGAGGTTCTGTTTATTGAATTATTTCTTCACAGAATTTGAACTATTGTCCGCCTGGCACAAAAATGAAAAACCCTTGTCAGGGGTTCGCCGATATCCAAAATTGGAATAAAATAGTTTTTCATGAAAAGAAGGCGTACAAATTGAAAAGTTATCAGGACCAAAAGAAATATCAATTCATCAAAGAGCCAGGGTGTGCATTTTTTAACCCCAGTGGTGGAGATTAAAACCTTTGTAAAATTTGATTTCGTTCTGAATGTTTCCTCAGACGTTAACGAATGCTCCATTAACCCATGTCTCAACGGCGGTACGTGCACCGACCTGATCAACAGCTACATCTGCACATGCCCGCCGCAGTACGCTGGCCCGTTGTGCCAGACGGAGCTAGACGCTTGCCGCAACAACCCCTGCCGGAACCAGGGAACCTGCATCAACTTCAACACGTACTTCCGCTGTTCATGTCCGGCCGGGTGGGTCGGGGATACCTGTGAGATCGGTGAGTTTGTTTGTTTTATTTCCATTTTTTTCATAATGAAAATGAAAGAAAATGATGAAGTTGTTGTATCTAGCATTGGACAATAAATGACTGATTTACAAATTGGGTTGAGATTCACGAGAAGATCTTGAACCTCCTTTAAAAAGGGCAGACAATATTGTTGTCTTTAGTTTGTGCATGTAAATTTATAAATATAATTTGCAAGTAAGCATACAATAATCCCATTTTCCTTTATAACAAAAAGAATAATACTCATATTTTCCCAAGGAAACAATATAGAATACAAAGGATGGGCACCACATTACAAACAAACCACAATTTGGCAAAATGTAGCCAGAGATATAATTTTTTTTGGAACTTACTGCTTTGGATCTTGTTCATAGTAAATGGAAAACACGTGATTCTAGATGGCGCTGTTCATGTGCGCTTCTATACCTACAGTTTCAAAATTTTGCGGACAGCTCACAGAAAAAAACCATTTTTTTATTAAAGAAGTTCTGCCCTCTTCTCAGGCATTTTAAAAAATATCTTGCTCGTAGTCATAGTCTAGCCAAATTTTGAGAAAGAAACATCGATCCAACTGTGAGACAGGAGAATCTTCCAGCCTTGTCTCCATGGGCGCGTGCGCGTTCCTTCACTAACCCCTGGCCGTGATGAACACGTAGACGACCCTGCTATTCAGAGCATATTGCGCGCATATTTTTAAGACTGCACGCCCTATATGTCTCCTGCACGTCACGCACAAACATTTTTCCAAGACTTCGCGATGCCTGAAAGGTATATGGATTCTGGAATCCTAATTTAAATGTCTCAAATAGTGGATTAAGATCGCGCAAGGCATGATGGGAACAAGATAGCGCAGCAAGATCATACCCATGGAAACAAGGTTGGAATCCTTCATAAAATGTGGAGCAACTTTCTAAAGTATTAAACTGTCTTCAAAATTCTGTTATCTTTCACGTATGGAACTTTCCACAGCTTGTAAGTATTTTGTGTCTTCACAGAATTTTAAGAATTTTTGGATTGTATCTCTTGATGTCACACATTTTTGCAAAATTTTTGTTCGTTGTGCAGTCTCATGTTTTTTTTTGTTTTTTTTGTAGTGTGTCTTTTTTTTCTGCAACGAGTTGTAAATGATGCACTAAATGCAGGTTTTTTTCCCTTTCAAACCTGACTGATTGTTAAAAACTTTGTGCTTTTGAATTATTTGTGACTGCCATGTGCATATTGATCTGCTTGAAGTATACTGGACTAAAACTTTTTCAACGTATTTGTTATTTTTATTTATTTGGCAATTAAATATGTCACACTGGCATGATGTGTATGTACAATATTCGCTCTTTTCACACTTCCACCAATGGCATGCAGAGCCTCGATCTGGCAACTTTACACAATAAATATAGCCGGTTCAGTGATTCCCATGTCGGGGTTCAGATCACTGAACCGGCTATTTTTATTGTGTAAAGTTGCCAGATCGAGGCTCTGCATGCCCATTTTGGCGGAGCGTGAAAAGAGCGAATAGTGCTTGTTATAAAGTAAACATCATAGACCTTGTGTAAGGCAGCCATCTTAGGCCAAAAAAAAAAGTCTCCGGTTTCTGGTATGTGCGCGCGTCGCAGTAGCCATGCGCGTCGGCAAAATGAAAAAGTTTTTTTTTTCAATGAAAGATGATGTCTCAAAACCGGCAAATTTACTGGTTTGACTGGAATCCTGCTGCTGCACAATTTTAACGTGTTTTTAGATTGGGTTATGGTCGAGAATAAGCTCTATGTGGCCTCTCTGGACTCCCATATATTTGCACTAAGTTTAGTCGGGCACCATTTGCAGTCATCAGCCGACATTTGAAGCAATAAAAATCAGGTAAAACAACAACAAAAAAGCCGCGTCGCCGCACCACTTTTTGGGCAAGCTCCATACCAGAAACCGGAGACTTTTTTGGGGGGGCCTTAGAGGGTGTCCTTTGTTGGTTCAATTGCAACGATTGCACAATATACTCATGCCTATCCCAGCAGATATACTACCTTTAAGATGGCCACTAGCACTAGGTCTATTATATTTGTTAACGTTCTAGTGGTAAGTAGTACAGCAGATTGATGATACGTGTAAGATTGGTCAGTTTGATGATAAAGGCATGTAATTTGGCACACTGTCAGAGTATGTCATGGGAAAGATATTTGGCTATAGGGCCATCGCAGATTTGCCCCTTTGAAAAAAATATCATTGGATAACAAGAAATTTTCGAAATTTTAAAAATGGCGACCATTGCATGTTATTCTATGATATTTTTTCAAAGGACAAATCTGTGATGGCCCTATAGCCAAATATATTTTACGTGACATACTCTGAGTGTATGCCGAATACCATGCTTTTATCATCAAATGAACAATTCCATAATATTGTGCACCAATTTGCCTGACTACAACATAATGACTCATTTTGGGTATGCTTTTGGAGTTTTTAATTTTAATGTTTGACTTTTCCCTCACGGTTTATAGCCACCAATGAATGCGCCTTGAACCCCTGTGCTAACGGAGGCACCTGCCGTGATCTACAGGCCAACTACGTCTGTGATTGTGTCTCGGGGTACACCGGCAGAAACTGCAATGAAAGTAAGTCCAATTGTGTAAGATTTTGGAGCATGCAAATGATCCAATACCAGGGTGAGAGAGCAGGTAATGGTGGGAGCGTACTGCTCCAACCATGCTCCATGGGATCAAGGTTGGTGTGGGTCTGCTCCATAAAATTGGCCACAAAACTGTGGCTGGTGCATAGAGCTATATTAAGTTACTAGAGCGCTAACTCCTCATTCTTGCGCGCGGAGAAGCTTTGAAGCCGCTCTGGGCGCAGACATTTTGAATTTATGTGCGTGTTTGTAGAACATAATCAAAATAGATGATTGAATTTTAAAATTGTACTCCTAATGCAACGCGCAAGTGGAAGATATGCCAACAACTTATTAAAGCGCATCATTACAGCTTAAAAAACCACGTGACGGTTAATCATCACCAGGGAATATACTCATTGCGTTGTTTGCTTAGAGCAAAATGACGCGTTCATTTGCTGATCGTTCGTTGCGGTTTTGGGCGTATCGGATTCGGTAACGCATCTTGAATACAAATGCAGATATGCAAGTAGCCGTACAAAAGCCGTACAAAATTTTGAGTTTTCCATAGGGTTGTGCACAAACATGGATGCGCCCGGCAGGCATTACTTTGTACACGGCAGGCATTACGTAGTCAGCGCTCTAGTAATTTAATATAGCTCTATCTTCTTCTTCATTCATTCATTTTCATGATGACTTGATGAGTTGGGCCCAACTGTCCCTGTCGAGCATAGTGTTGGAAAGAGATGGACCACTCAGACCAGTTTCTAGCTCGATGGATGTTTTCAGGGTCATGTTGGGACGACCTCTATGGTTTGGCATAACTCTAAAACACCAGTCTAAAACCAGTGCTGCAAGTGAATTTTTACAGACTCATGCTTTTTAGAGTGTACGCCAGTGATGATCATTCTTCTTCACTTTGTTTCTAGATATCAATGACTGTCTGACAATACTTTGTCTGAACGGAGGGGCGTGCATTGACGGCATCAACGACATCACCTGTAACTGCCGACCAGGGTTCACTGGGAGGTTATGTGAAACAAGTAAGCGACAAGACCTGCATAGGGTATCAATGGACATTCTGTAGAAACTGTGCATGACACTGATGGCTAACAAGTAGGGTTTAGGCCAAAAAAATAAAATAGTCGGTCTCTGGTCAGACCGAAGTTCCGGAATTGATGCGGCGACGCGTTTTTGTTTTTGTTTTTTTTTTTCTTTTTTTTTTCTTTTCCAAGCTTGAATTGTACAGAGAAGGTGGGTACTATTTTGCTTTTTGTGTCCTCATATACATTGGTGTCCTCCATAATTTGCCTTGGTGCCCTCCATTATTTGCCTTGACGCAATTTCCCCATTCCTTGGTGCTCCTTGGTACAAAAATTTGAGGAGGTGCGGCAATAGAGGGCGCTGTTGTAGCTTCCGTGGTAAATTTGAAGGGGAAAAAAGGGTTGACACGCATGATTAAAATCGACGCGCGCGCTGACCAGAGACTGACTATTTTTTTTGGGCCTAACCAGGAGCAAGTTGCAGTCCAAGACTGTTGGCTGACTGGTGGTTGAATCGTAACTTAGCACATACATCAGACGATACATCAGGAACACTCAGTTGCTTGTCAAGGGATGACTATTGCCCTCCTTGCATTTCTGCGAGTGCTTTGCAGCTAGACCCTCTCAAAATGTCGAGGAAATTTAAAGTCCATGAAGTTATGAAACATTGGGCAATTTTTATGACAAAAATTGCCAAATTTGGTAGGATCCTGTATAGGTTAAGATGCATTCATCGCAAACAGGGAGCCCAATTATTATATAATAGTAGGGCTGAGTCAATTCTTTTGATTAAATATTCAAACATTCGGTTATACCAGAAGGCATATTTTTAATCTGATTTCCAGTTTAAAATACCGTCATGAAGGTTTCGTTTATCATCATTATTTATTTCAACACAGTTTACATCAATTTATCGTGACTCTTATTTGTCAAAAATATATGTCCATTTTCTCGGATGGATTCTACATTTAATCGTTGAGCACATAAGCTGCCTTAAAGTGTCTGGCAACACATCGCAATAAGCTTTCAGAATGCTATTTTGTTATTCAAAAAATTGACTTCTCCCCCATTTATTTCATTGCATTACACATCCGAATATTCAAATCGAAAAATAAATACTTGAATATTTGATAATCGATTCAATCTTTGAATATGCGGCACAGCCGTGTATAACGGCCGAGAAATTAGTCACAGGTTTTTCATTTTTATGCTATTATTTTGAAATTGCACAGATGTTAATGAGTGCAGCAGTTTCCCATGCATCAACGGCGGCATTTGCACCGATCATGTCAACCGCTACACGTGCAGCTGTGTAGGCACATGGACTGGTGTCAACTGCGAGACGAGTAAGTATGTCATAAATGCATTAATGAACGTGCAGATCATGTCGGCCTTCACACACCAATTAATGTTGTGTCATTTTGAAAGAAGGATGTGGAAAAAATTTGTTCCAAATTCAAGATCCACTAAATGGGGACTTGGTGAAATGTTGAATGATTGTGCACTTCAGGACATGTGTAACTGGTTCGAGAGTACATTTTTAATGTTAATTCCTGTTAAAACCTGAGAGTAATTTCTTAGTTTAAAACATTTACTCGAAGTCAACATATAATCCTTCTCTTCAGTTGCATGTTTCTTTCATTGTAGCTTTACCTTGAAAATCCTTTGGCCTTGCATGAGGCTGGTAAAGTTGAGAAAGAAAAAAAATGGGGTAGTGCCAGTGTCTTTTTAACAGTGACATCATGCTTGTTCATAACTGATTTTTGTTCCCAATGTATTTACTTTGTTCGTCACTCTATTATTTTTTGTAGGTCTGAATGAGTGTATGAGCAACCCATGTTTCAATGGTGTATGTAATGACTTGGAGGACTCATTCAGCTGCTCCTGCACATCTGGCTGGACAGGGACTCTCTGTAATGAGGGTAAGTCTACGCTCCTTTCCCTCCCATCACTCCCACCCCATATCCCCCACCCCCATCACTCCCACCCCATCACCCCCACCCGCATCAACCCCACCCCATCACCCCGACCCCTACCCCATCACCCCGTCCTGGGGCTGCTCCTTGTCTCTCATTGTCATGTACGCCGACAGTGTTGTGGAATCGTGCATGTTTCCGATGTTACATGTCGAATATTTCATTGGAAATTCGGGTGGGCAGAAAAAATAATATGAATATGGAAAAATCAAAGTGATTGAACGAACCAACAGCTTAAAGGCCATAGAAGCAAAAAAATAAACGGAACTTGGCTTGGCTACAAGAGAAAGATGACAATGGGCACTAAGTGGCATTTTTACAAAGAAAATAAAGTTTCCGGTTTTTTTTTCAAATAGCCGTTCCGTTTTTTTCAAGCAGACACAGTTCCGTTTTTTTCAAGTAGACCCTGACGCATCTCTGCACTTTTCACTGCCTTCAGTTCTACATAAACCACCCTTCACCGTTGGAGTCCCTCAGTCTCCTGACGACAGGCAGAGCATACTGTCAGAAACGTTGACTTTCTACTGGTTCTTTTCAGAACCACATAACCCCATAAAGTGAATTGCATTTCACACGGTGCAACCCCAAGCTTACCCTTATCTTACAATCTTGTTTTTTTGGCCGGTATGTTTTTCCACTTGCAGATTTCAACGAGTGTGACAGTGATCCTTGTCTGAACGGTGGCAATTGCATCAATCAGATGAACTCCTTCTCCTGCCAGTGTGCTGCCGGCTGGACAGGAAGGACCTGCGATGGCAGTGAGTATCATTAGACATATCATAAAATATCTCTGCAGAGCCCTCAAACTCACAGGGAATTAGCAATACATGTACAAGGCCCTTTGTTCAAAATGCAAATTATCCTTTCCAAGCTCGTTGTTTGACTGCTGAGGCCAAAAAAATAATTGATAGTGAACAGTAATCCGACAAACCTGGATTTTTTAGGCCTGAAACTTTTTTTTTGCCACATTTGGCCAAACATTTAAGTATATTTTGGAAATAAAAAAGTCTTGCAAATGCGTTATTTTTTTAATTCAACTATTAGACAGGTTAATTAAACAGAATAGTATTAAAGGTACCTACATGTACAGTAAACAAAAAAGCATAAAATACTGACGGACAAGCATAAAAAAATAACAAAATAACATTATTTTCCTACCAACCTGGATAATTTTTAGGGCGTTACCGTAAACGCACAATTTTTTTTCTCGGCCTAACTAAAGAAATGACCAAGCCTTCTTAAGGATTTGTGAAGGCAGGTCTTAATTTTTCTTGTCTTCTCCTGCAGATATTGATGAGTGCGTCAGCACGCCGTGTCGGAACGGAGGAACGTGTGTTGATCGGGTCAATAGTTACTCATGTGACTGCGATGCAGCCTGGACTGGTGCGAGGTGCGAAATCGGTAAGTCAAGGAAATTTCCCATCAGTACAGAGGCTTATTGATTATCAATTAATTATTATTAACGGCTTGTGAATAACTTGTGATTGACTTTTGGGATTGACATTTGGGACACCAAACTTGCTGGACTGAACTCACCTCAAAAAGCCTACAACTTGTATTTCAGGAGGAGACAGCAAATTGGCAAACTTCACTTTTATACATTTTCAAGTTATGATAATCTTCCTTTTTTTGTTGTACCTAGGTGTTGATGAATGTGCAAGCAACCCTTGCCTGAATGGAGCCACATGCCAGGACGGGATCGGCCGGTACACATGCCTCTGCCTTCAAGGCTTCACTGGAACCATTTGCCAAATCAGTAAGAAGAAAACAACATCAGTTTGGAATCTGCTTCATGCTCAGCGCGAAGCGAACGCGAACGCAAATTTGTGACGTCATGGCAACTTTTTCACGCTGTGAATTCGCAAAAGTTGAACACGTTTCAACTACAGCAAATTTTGCAGTGATTGCTTTGTGACGTCAAATTTGCAATTTAAACCTTTTGTAAAACCCTGTATTACCTCTTGAGGTAAACCTCTAATTACCATCCGATTAATTTCTCATTCTCTCTCCTTATAATTTTCTCCTCTCCAGTGGTATGCTAAGGACAGGCATGATAATAGTTTTTCTATTTTAAGAGGATTTCCTATTTTTTACTTTCATTTCCTATTATTTTCTCCCTTTTAAGCATTCTGTACTTTAGACATTACACTTTTTGGAGTCTGCAGGTTTGGTTTTCCTATTTTTCTGGACTAACCCTCTCTGTAATCATTGCAGCAATGGGATGGGCATGTTGGGTACAAAACCTTTACAAAATGTACATTTTGTGAATTGGTGCTGTGATCTTTGGATTGCTCCATTTCTGCAGATATTGATGAGTGTCGTAGCAACCCTTGCTTCAATGGCGACTGTATGGATCTGGACAATGGTTACAACTGCACATGTAGACCGGGCTGGACTGGTACCCAGTGCAGTATAGGTGAGTCACTCATTAGAAACTGTGAAGTGCAGATATTCAGTGATTTAGAGGTACCAGTCTGCAGTGTTGTAGGACTCGAGTCCAGGACTCGGACCTGAGTCGGACTCGAGTCACATTTTTCGTGACTCGGACTCGACTCGAGTCACATTGGAAAAGGACTTGGACTCGGACTCGACCATGGTGACTCCGACCCGAGCTTCGTGACTCGAGTCACGTATTTTTATAAAAAGAAAAAACATAACGTTGCGTATTTGTGCCACTAAGCATAGCATTCTTTTTTACTCCAAAGGCAAAACATGGCGCCCCACAAAATAGTATCCATAGTGCCTGCACGACGATTTCTTTCTGACTAAAGGTAGATTTTGCAGTTGCGGCGGAAAATCGGACAGTGAAGATGCATTGGCAATTTTCGGAAAGCAAATTTTCACGCAGACGGTCTTATTCAGGCTCATTATGGAGAACAATTGTCCGACCTGTTCAAAGTGTGGATTCGTAATTCCCGGCGAATCCACACTTTACTAAAGATTCGTCGTTCCGAATCCACACTTTGTGACCAGTGTAAGAGATTCGTAGATCCGAATCCACACTTTTAAAAATAATGTGACGTCATAGCAATGGTTTAAGTAAAAATAAACAATCATTAAACATCTTGTTTTCCCCATAGATATTAACGAGTGCGCCCCAGTCAACCCGTGTCAGAATAACGGCATGTGTGTCAACCAAGAGGCAACGTTCATCTGCCATTGTCAGCCTGGCTGGACGGGAAAGCTGTGCGACATAGGTGGGTGACATCATATGACCTGTGTGTGACCTCATGACCTTTTGGTGACCTCTTGACCCTTTGGTGACCTCTTGACCTTTTGTTGACCTCTTGATCTGCATATGACCTCTTGATCTTCTTGTTGCCATTTTCTTGTGCGTGACCTCTTGCTTGTCAACCGGTTGACCTGTGTTTGACCTCTTGAGGTGTGTGACCTGTGTGTGACCTTCGACCCCTTTGCAACCTGTTAACCTGTTTGCAACCTCTGGACCTGTTTGCGACCTCTTGACTTGTTTGTGACCCGTTTGCCACCTTGACTTGACCTGTTGGTGACCTCTTGCCCTTCTGGGACCTCTTCACCTGTGTTTGGCCTCTTTGTTCATGATTTAGCTGTTTCGTGCACTTTTCTTGTTGAAACTGTTCTGTTGCCTTCTACCCTGGTGGTGCCTAGGGGTCAAAGGATTGTTGGGGAGAGGTCATTCCCTATCTGTATCCGTAGACTGTGGAATGACTTCCCATCAACCATCAGATTGGCTCCTTAAACATCCCTTGAAAACCCATCTGTTTGGATCATTTCTCTTTAAAAGATTTTTTTTGTTTTTTGCATTTTGATATTTTTTTTTTTAATTAGTTTCACTCCTTTTTTTTCCATTGCAAAGCACAATGATCATTTGTTTGAAATTGCGCTTTATATGTGCTGATATTTTCATTATTGTCATTATCCAAAAACGTCTTGAATTTGTGATAAATATTATTATTTCAAGTCTCAAGGATTTCTTGTAATTTTTGTCATCTTGTGTCAAACCCTCCTCAAGATGTGGATGAGTGTTTCAACGCTCCTTGCTTGAACCAAGGAGTGTGTGTGGATCTTCTGAACTCCTTCCGTTGTGACTGCCCAGCAGGCTTCGGTGGCTTCACTTGCGAATTCAGTAAGTAGTCGTCATTCTACAAGCATTAGAGCAATTATACCTTTGTCACTGACATAATTCACTTCACCCTGTGAGGAAATTACAATAGTCATTGTTTATTGTAGCTGCAACTGATTTCACGATACTTTACGCACTAGTCCACTTGTTCCACAATTTATTGTGCCAGTTGCATTACATTTCACGCTGTGCAGCATTTTAGTTACAACAATTACATGAAAGTTTCACTGTGCGTAAGTCAGCGACTTGCGCAACAAATTATGGTGTATTTTCAAGTTTTGGAATTTTAAACACAACCACTGGTTTAAGGTTCTGTCCACAGATCACAAAAAAAGTTCAGTGTTCTTTCAGCAAAACGTAACAAATCACATGAGGATGTGTGTGAATTGTTTTCATTTGGCTGAAGGAACATACACTTCTTCTGTGATCCGTGGACAGAACCTTAAAACGGTGGTTGCGTTTAAAATTCCGTAATTTGAAAAGTACTTAAGTTATTTGAATGATTTTTGTACTAAATGAAAGCTTATGAATTGGGCTTTCATATCCTAGATTTTGAAAGCGCTACATGCAGAACTTCACTAAAACAATGGTCCCGACATTTGGGTTTCATTTTTTTTACTTACCCTGTGTAGTGTTTAGAAATATTGTGGTGGTGAAAAGTAAAAATCGAATGTCTCCTTTACACAAAATTTAATCATTCGAGAGTATCTCTCCGTAAGTGTATAAAAACCTAATTGTCTGTTGAATACGTTGTGCAACACTCTCAATTTCAAAGTGGACTGTACCGTTAGATAATTTTTGCTGTGTCTGGTAATTTTTATGCCCCACGGCGAAGCCGAAGGGGCATACTGTTTCCGCCTTGTCCTTCCGTGGGTGGGTGTGTGTGTGTGTGGGTGTGTAAGTGGGTGCGTGCGTGTAATTGTGGGTGGGTGCGTGCGTGTGTGTGTGTGTGTGTGTGTCCGGACAAATCTTGTCAGCGCGATAACTTGAGAAATTCTTAACATATGAACTTCAAATTTGGTTTGTGGATTGTTCTTGGTAATCCTAGGAAGCCTTTTGCATTTGGGGCCAAAAGGCCAAAGGTCAAGTTCACAGTGGCTAAAACAATAGAAATCTTGTCAGCGCCATAACTTGAGAAATACTTAACATATGAACTTCAAATTAGGTTTGTGGATTGTTCTTGGTAATCCTAAGAAGCCTTTCGCATTTGGGGCCAAAAGGCCAAAGGTCAAGTTCACAGTGGCTAAAACAATAGAAATCTTGTCAGCGTGATAACTTGAGAAATACTATACATGTGAACTTTAAATTTTGTTTGTGGATTGTTCTTGGCAATCCTAAGAAGCCTTTTGCATTTGGGGCCAAAAGGCCAAAGGTCAAGTTCACAGTGGCTAAAACAATAGAAATCTTGTCAGCGTGATAACTTGAGAAATACTTTACATGTGAACTTCAAATTTGGTTTGTGGATTGTTCTTGGTAATCCTAGGAAGCCTTTTGCATTTGGGGCCAAAAGGCCAAAGGTCAAGTTCACAGTGGCTAAAACAATAGAAATCTTGTCAGCGCGATAACTTGAGAAATACTTAACATATGAACTTCAAATTAGGTTTGTGGATTGTTCTTGGTAATCCTAAGAAGCCTTTCGCATTTGGGGCCAAAAGGCCAAAGGTCAAGTTCACAGTGGCTAAAACAATAGAAATCTTGTCAGCGTGATAACTTGAGAAATACTATACATGTGAACTTTAAATTTGGTTTGTGGATTGTTCTTGGCAATCCTAAGAAGCCTATTGCATTTGGGGCCAAAAGGTCAAGGGTCAAGTTCACAGTGCTAAAACAAAAGAAATCTTGTATTTATTCTGAGATTATACCGTAGGGATTAGGGATTAATTCATATAAAACCTACAGAAGACACTAATGCTGTCAGTGAACGTTCCAAGTGACCAAGGTACATGTAAGTTGATGTTAAAAGAGTGGTGTTATGTCATGGGAACAGTCACGGTTGCGGGGCATTTGTGTTTGTAAACACACCTGACTTGTTTGCTTTTGTGACATAATGATGTCTTTTTTGTGTGTCATAATTATTTCATTTATGCTGTAAAGGTACATACAGTGAAATCTGGATAAGTAAATCTTAAGGGAACAGGTTCAAAATTTGACTTCAGCAGAGTTTTGAGTTAAGCAGGATTGTATATCATTGTTATACTACTGAAGGGAATGCATTCTTTGTTTGACTTAACTGTTGTTTCGACTTATCAGAGTTTGACTCATTCATCTCAATTTTAAAGTGGACTGTACTGTTAGATCATGCTCTCTAAGGAAGGAGAACGATCAAGAAGCTGATGAATTACGTAGTTTTGAGGAAATCATGCTTACTTGACTTTTTTGAGGCCACAAAACACCAAAGATTACAATTTAGTAAGAGACTTGCAAAAAATATCTTAGGCCCAAACCTTTCTTTTTCTGTGATGACATCACAGCCATGCTTATGAATATGTAAATTCACAAGTTTATGTCTACAAATTTTCATTTGACTTTTATTTTTGTTTTTTTGTGCAGACATCAACGATTGTCAGTCCATACCATGTCTGAACCGCGGACTGTGTATTGACGGCATAGAGAGCTACACCTGTCAGTGTTTGGCAGGCTACGATGGTGAACGCTGCCAAAATAGTAAGTTGCCATTTACCCATGATAGATCAATGTTTCTGAAAGTGGGTGTGGTTTTTTATTGGGGGGGGGCAGCTAATGCAAACTGCCCATTGACTGGAATAAATGAAAATATACAAAGTGAAAGAAATTTTAGGGCCTCAAATTTTGATCCCATCTTGTTGTCTTTGAGTGATGTTCTACTAAAAATTGTAGTCCCTAGAGATCAAAAGATACATTTTAAGTGCTTTTCATTGCAGAACAACTTGTGTCCATATGCACGTGTTGTTTGTTGGTCACTCTTAGTTTCTTTACACAAATTTTGACACAGGAAATCAAAAAGTAAGGGGCAAAATTGATTATTTTCATATTTTTAGGGAGGGAGGAGCTAATCTTATTCCAAGTGTGCTCCATCTGCTTTTATAGTTGTTTAAGTTGCATAAAGAAATTGCCTGGAGCGGGGTTTCAACCTGCGACGTCCAGATTGCCGTTCCGGTGCTCTACCAACTGAGCTATCAAGCCGTATGTTGGCGGTTCCCCATTTTGTCATTGTCTTTGTTCACGGGGCGCTAGCCAGAAGCCATAAATGGCTTGGGTGGCTTGTGCGTAAAGCGCTCGCCTCTCACCAAGGTGACCACGGTTCGAATCCTGGCCGCGGATTGCATGTGAGTAGAGTTGTGCGATGGTGCTCTCCTGTGCCACGAGGGTTTTTCTCCGGGCCCTCCGGTTTTCCTCCGTCCGGAAAAAATCAAACACTTTCAATCTCAGGCTGTGCTCCGTGGTCATATATGGGTCGATGTGGCCGGCAGCCATAGGCGCCTTTACGTGCCAGCGGCCCGACCACATTGTAGACCACGTTGTAGCCGCATCTTTCTCAATTCAGCATACCAGCTGCGAGTAAGGATGATTAGCCTCCCAAATTATAAATCCGTATAGGCCTTGTAGCCAGGGATGATTAGATAACATGAGGCAAACCTGGGAAATAGCAAATGGGGATCGCTACGAGAGAATACAGATTTTTATTTCAAATTTGCAAATAAACCACAAAAGGAAAATTGACTAGGTGCAGTCTATTCACTTTTGAAAATAACCGCTTAGCAATTTTCAGCGTCTCTAACCCCTCGATTTGTTTGTTTCAGATGTTGATGAATGCCTGAGCAACCCTTGTCAGAACAACGCTCTGTGCCTGGACGTCATCAATGGGTACACCTGCCAATGTGTCAGAGGCTTCACTGGAATCCACTGCCAGACCAGTGAGTTTGGATTGGTCGTTATTTATTTCACAAAATGTCCTACATTTGCAACTGTAAGAACTTACATTTGGAACTGAAACGCCGCTATAACGAACATTTGGTTATAACAAACGTCCCCACGGGCTCCCTATAGTGAATTCTATAATAATGCACAATCACTATAACGAACAACCACTAACACTTTCTGTGGACCCCATTGTGTTCGTTATAGCAGCGTTTCACTGTATACCCTTTTTTCAAGTTGTTCAAAAAGTATAGAGTTTGTTTCATTTGACAGTATTTCTGATAATCAGGATTATTTGGCTATGCTTTTTGTGGTGTGGCAACCGTAAAAAAAAACACAATCTTGGAATGTAGTACAAAACAAAAACAGTATTTTTGGAAAGACAGATAAAGTGTAGAGTTTTTTCATTGGAAAAATACTTATTTCTTTCCTACTTCATAAGGAAAGCGACATCCATTTAGTGGAATTCTCAGCAGAGCATGGATATAATAGCTTTATAAAATGGATGTAATGTTGCTGTTATATGTTCTAATTGTACCTTGCAGATATTGATGATTGTCGCAACACCAATCCTTGTCTGAACGGTGGCTCCTGCAACGACGGCATCAATAGCTATACCTGCCAATGTCTACCAGGATGGAGTGGGGGCACCTGCCAATTCCGTACGCCTATTCTTCTTTATTTCAATTGGGCCATCATCGTATTCTAGCCCTGAGTATTACACCATAGGGCTGTGCTTGGTAGCCGGGTCCCCGAGTACCCGACTGCTGATGTCAGGAACCCAGTTCCAGATTGTGGTGTGAGAAAAAAAGTCCCAAGTATTTGCAAAGATTTTGAGCCAGCACAGCCTTGCGTCAAAGGCTTGATTCCTACTATACCACTCGATAGTTTACTATACTATAAGTTATCCCGCGAGCGCGAGTGGAACACGGAATAATGTAGTGCGTCTGTGTCCCACATACCACGAGGCCGAAGGCCGAGTGGTATGTGGGGACACAGACGCACTACATTTTCCGTGTTCCACGAGCGCGAGCGGGATAACGAATTTATCACGCAAGCAAACTTGACGCGCAGTACAGTTGGAACGAGCACGTTTTACACGAACATTTCAGCAGTTCAGCGCATATTCAGCTAGAATGTCATTCGCATCTTGGAATAACGCAATACGCAGGGTGCGATATGGACCATGCAATACAACCTCATATCACACTGTTGTTGCCATGGATCGACCAATCAGGATCGAGGATACAAGTTTGCTTGAAGATAATACTTGTTGCTTTGGAAAAGCAGTGGACTGTGGTTTTGGACTCATGGCCTACACTTTTACTACATTGACCAGTGAGGGTTTGAGAATTATACATCATAAATATGTATGAGGTGTAACAAATGTCTGCCAGTAGGCACCCTTTGACGTTCATACATCATGAATATGTATGAGGTGTAGCAAATGTCGGCCAGTCAGCCCCCTTTGACGTTCATACATCATGAATATGTTTGAGGTGTAGCAACTGTCTGCCAATCAGCTCCCTTTGACGTTCATTGATCATGAATATGTATGAGGTGTAGCAAATGTCTCCCAATCAGCTCCCTTTGACGTTCATACATCATGAATATGTATGAGGTGTAGCAAATGTACGTCTGCCAGTCAGCCCCCTTTGACGTTCATACATCATGAATATGTATGAGGTGTAGCAAATGTCTGCCAGTCAGCCCCCTTAATTTGACGTTCATACATCATGAATATGTATGAGGTGTAGAAAATGTCCGCCAGTCAGCCCCCTTTGACCTTCATTCATCAAGATGCATGAGAGGTGTTTCTATTTTCCTCCAAGCAACCGAAGAACGTTTCCTAATTTGATTCTCCCATTTTCTGTGTCGCAGGTGCTCAGTGTGTGGCTAACTACACCATTCCCGCCGGCGGTAGCGCTAACATTGCTTCACCAGAATTCCCCTCCAACTATCGCAGCAACGAGGAGTGTCGCTGGTTCATCTTCGCCCAGCCCGGCAAGCACATCCTGGTGCAGTTTGACGACTTTGCCACGGAGTCGCAGTATGACTACGTCAGCGTGGGGAACGGCGTGGACCCCAGCGATCTGGGTTCGCAAGTTGTCCACTACGCTGGTATGAATCTACCGCCCGCCTTCCTGGCGACCGGTAGCGTGGTGTGGGCTACGTTCATCACTGACCACTCCAAGACTGAGAAGGGATTCAGTATCACCTTCATGGAGCGAGACAATCCTGGTGGGTAGCTTTCTCTAGACGAATCAACAATGAAAGGCCATTGCTTTACAACTTGCCTGTCAGCATACACTGAGTGTAGTAAATGCTTGGAAACTATGTAACAAAATCATGACTACAGACAATTCCGCTAAATAAAGGGGGAAGTCCTGACTGGAGTGATACCAAGCGTGCATGTCCACAGATCACACAAAAGGTGTGTCTTCTTTCAGCAAAATGAAAACAATTCACACACATCCTTATGTGATTTGTTTTCATGTTGCCGAGAGAACACTGAACTTTTTGTGATCCGTGGACAGAACCTTAAAACGGCGGCTGTGTTTAAAACTCCGTAACTTGAAAAGTACATGAGCGATTTGAATGATTTTTGTACTAAACAAAAGCTTATGAATTGGGCTTTCATATCTTAGATATTGAAAGTGCCACATGCGGAAAATTCACTACAAAAATGGTCCCGACATTTGGGTTTCTTCTTTTTTTAATCACCCTTTACATACATATTTATGTTGACTGTTCCACAGATCTTGACAATGAATGTCTGAGCAACCCTTGCTTGAATGGAGCTACGTGCATCAACAGTGTCGGCAAGTACGTCTGTATGTGCCACCGTTACTTCACCGGCACCAACTGTGAAACGGAACTGGGTAAGTGCGGACAAGTTGATCAAGTTAACTTCAGATCCTTTTACTATAATAGAATAACATTTTCTGTCCAATAAATTAGTTTCTGCAAGTTTATGTTCTGTCACACTATCAAAAAGATGAATGTAAATCTTTCTTTTCAGGGGTTTTATGGTATTGAAGACTAACAGGACATTGACATTTTGGAAGACTGCTGACATCTAGGCGTTCAATTTCAAAAAGATCTTGTTAACACAGATTTTTTTTTTTCATGTGCCCTACATTGAAGGCTGAAAAATCTTTTTTTGAGTAATGCCCTATAAAGTTTATAATTTTGTTTCTTCAGAAGTCAGGCTTACAGTGTTATAAAGGACCTTCTTCTAATAAACAAATTTGATTTTAGTTTTATTGCTCATTCATAAATACCTAAGACAGTTTACCCATTCCTACTGGTCGAGAGCCCGTCACGTGGCCAGTCTTAAACGGATGATAAAAACATGGCTAGCTGGTCTTGAAAACTTTTCCTGTGTCACATGAAATTTGGACTCCCATGAAATCCGGTGCCTTTTAACGTTTCATTGTGGTTGAATGTTCACATTCCTCACGTATGCATGCGCAATACTACCACTGAGTCAGTATTTCATAGTCCAAAATTCACACTTCACCAGCCCAGCTGCTTTTTGCGCGACATCGTGCATCGCGATGCGCACGTCAATCTCCTTATAAGGTAATGAGTTGTTGAGGGGCATTCCATATTAAAATCAGAGGGGTGTGTCATAAAACATGAAGTAAAACTGTTGAACAAAATGGTTGGCAACGTCTAGTTTTTGATTTGTTTTGATTTTTGGACCGAAGAGATTTGTTTTTGTTTTTTACCGAAAAGGTATTTATGAATGGGAATAAATATGTGTTTGGTCGGTATTAGGCCCAAAAAAAAAAATATTCGGTCTCTGGTCAGACCAAAGTTCCGGAATTGGTGCAGCCACGCGGCTTTTTTTTTCTTTTTTTCTTCAAGCTTGGATTGTACAGACAAGGTGGGGTACTATTTTGCTTTTTTGGTGTCCTCATGTACATTGGTGTCCTCCATAATTTGCCTTGGTGCTTTCGATCATTTGCCGTGGTGCAATTTCCCATTCCTTGGTGCTCTTTGGGAAAAACAATTGAGGAGGTGCCGAAATAGAGGGCGCTGTTGGAGCTACCGCGGAACATTTTGAAAAAAAAAAAGATTGACGCGCATGATTAAAATCGACGAGCGCGCTGACCAGAGACCGACTTATTTTTTTTTTGGCCTTAAACACTCTGTTTAAGACCGGTGGGAGTCTGGACGGGTAATTATCACCCATCCAGACTCCCACCGGTCTTAAACAGAGTGTTATAATACCTCCCGAACACGTTTTATTCTGTTATTAATATGATAGCATCTCACATGGAAATATTCTTCGGTAATTTAAGCTCTTGTAGTAAAGCATTTTGTCTACATTGATATTTTACTCGATAGCGGAGAATGTATGCTCGGGAAGCCCTTGCCCGGTCGGCGCTACCTGTGTTCCAACAAATGACACCTATGTCTGCAACTGCCTGGCAGAAACAGTTGACAACAGATGCTTGAAAGGTAGGAAATTCGTCAACTGAAGTAGTTTTGTGAATGTAGACCCCCAAAAACGTGATTTATGCGTAAGCTTTTACACTTTTATAAGAATTTGCGTTGGAGTGCTGTAAATTTAATATTGTGTCCAATGAGTCTAATAATGAATATCCCCTCATGAATAGCTAACAATAAATATCTCTGTTTGCTGTTTCTTAAAAGCAAGCATCTGAAAAAAGTCAGAAAACAAAAGTTAAAATTGTGTTTTGAACTGTTTGGAATGTGAAATCAGAAAAGTATTAGATATTTTGAAATCAGAGAAGTATTTGAAACACAGCATTTTGACTGTGAAGACCACTTGTTTACTTGTTCGAGTGTGGCGGTTACAGGGTTAAACTTCAGTGGAACAAAGAGAAGATTGAATTAAAGATTGAATAGAGTTTTTGCTTAACTAGTCTTTGTGTCTATCCCTGTACTGCCTCGACCTGCCAAAGCACTGCGATGGAATGCAGTATAATTAATGTTTAACAATGTAATACAATGGCATAGGCGTAGACAGCAGGGGGGGGGGGTAGAATGCCCTTTTTTAAAGAAGTGCCCTTTTTTCTGAACAAGTGCCCTTTTAAAAAAGAAGTGGTGCCCTTTTTTGTGCCATCGGTCGTTCTGGGTGCCTTATTGTGAATTTCACGCATGTATCGCCCTGCAAAGCACCATATATTATCCGTCAGTGTGCATAATCGTCGATTTTGGACAGCGCCCCCATTGACAGATGGTACCAGAAGGCCAAGTGTCCGGAGACCAAAAAAAATGTGTCCACATATCACCACAGATGTGCAAGTGTCCTTTTCAAGAAATTTTTAAACCCCCTTCCCTAATAAAAATGACCTTGCCACCTAAATTACCTTGACCTAAAAGTGAATGCAGGTATGCAACTTTTGCTCGGATCAGCTGATTTCCTCATTTTTTACTTCACACTTATGCCATTAAAAATTGAAAAACACTGTACAAAGTCTCGTCAAGATTGGAGTTTCCTCGTTTATTGGTCTTTTCCAAGTTGCATGCCTGTGAATGTTACACAATGATATACAATGTATTCATTTCTCTGTCTCCAGTAATCGCACCAAGAACCCCATGCGACAGTACACCGTGTGCGCAAGGTGCAACCTGTCAAGATACTAGTGATGGTACTGACTACATTTGCAATTGCACCTCTGGATGGACAGGACGAAACTGCAATATGGGTTTGTTGAAAATATCCCTTTAATGATTTATTCAAGGGGGTAGGAAACAAATCCTTTCTTTCTGTCCTTCTTTTCCGCCTGGCGTCGTTACCCCCATCCTTTGCAGTTGACCAGTGAAGAGGTTTTTACCTTGTTTCTGGAATTAGGCCAAGGACTGCCAGTTTTCTCTCCTTTCCCTTTCCTCATCTGTCCTATCATTTCTTTGCTGTCTATTTAGCTTTCCTGAAGTTCTACATGTGTATGTTTTCTTCTTTTGTAGCCCTTTACCTTGAGTGGCTTTTAGCCTTGTTTAGGGCAAATTTGCATTAGAAAATTTTTTTTTTTTAAAAAGGCAGAAAATATACAATAAGTATGTATACAGTTTTCAATATAATAACAGTTGTAGCAGTAACGTGGTGCTTATGTAGTGCTTCATACCAAACATCGCAAAGCGCTTCACAATTATTACCCCTGATCAACGAGCCACTGTTTCATTGCAACAGCTTAAGATCAGCGCAATCTGGTCTCTACCTTCACAGGTACCCTTTCATACTCCTGGGTGGAGAGAGGCAATTGTAGTAAAGTGTCTTGCCCAAGAACACAAGCACCGTGTTCCCTATCATGCTCCAAATCCATGAACCATTTATGCGGGCAACATAACCATTTGTATACCCTTGCCCATTCACAGGGCAAATTCTTGTATGCGAATGTATTGAAGTAAAATACAGTTTTTTTCTTAAAGCCTCTTCCTTTTTTTTTTGGTCATAGATTTTGATGAATGTTCCAGCAACCCTTGCCGCAATAGCGGAAGTTGCGTCAATGGTTTTGGCCAGTTTAGTTGCAGCTGTACGTCGGGCTTCACAGGCTTGCTCTGCGAGACGGGTACGTATGCCAGTTTCTGATTTCAGAAGAAAAAAAAACTCCAGACATTTATAACATCGTTGAGAAATGGAGGGATGAATTTTGGATTATCTCTTTGATCGAGGATTTCTATGTAGATATCTTGGCGTTGTTACTGATTGTTTTGATAGTCAATCCAAGGAGGGTAATTAAATCGATTGTTATTGATTTGCGTACGGTACCAGTTACTGGCTCCACGCACGCAAAATATCGCTGCAATGCGCGTAGTTTGGTTCCCAGACCAAAATATGCTGACTATTGATGTTCAGTTACCGACTTCGCGAAAACATTTTCAATTTTGTACACAAACATATGGGATTATTTTGAATCCCTAGTGTATTCTATGCGAGCACTCTGATTGGTTCAGATTCCAGAGCAACGGAAGATACATACATACGTAACATTACAAAATTCATTATGGGGCATACACAACTCAAATAAAATCAAGTACATGTATATCACAATTATACATTTTATTTCTATACACAATTGACCGAGCTGAGTGAAATTGGTCGTTAAATCGTCGCCGGATCTGCAAACATGTCCATGATGCATTGAGAAGTATTGAGAATAATTCACCAAATAAGGAAATCCTCATTTGCAGGCGGCGGTTGAGGCTCGCCTCATATGCGCGCAGACTATGTGTATGTATGCTTGCTATAATAAACGGAACAAAAAAGAGTCGTCAAGTCGTCACGTATCCTCAACCATACTAGTCTTACACCGGCGTCTTACACCAGCCCTTGCGATGATGGCTAAGTTCACGGAGAAATACAACTATCTAACGACTTGTCATCAAGTCTTACCCAAAACTGGCTTCTATAGAGCTCTGGCTATGGCTATTGTCAGCTTGTCCCCCATTGTGGTAATGGATAAAGACTTAGACATGTAGCTGTAGCCATGAGATTTAGACACGGCTTATTCATTTCATCTTGGATTCTGTTATGTATTTTCTCTCTCTGTTTCTAGATATTTCCACAGCGGTGTGCAACCCCAACCCATGCCAGAATGGCGGTTCATGCAACTTCATCAACGACCAGTACAGATGCTGGTGTGTGGACGGTTACATAGGGGCAAACTGCGAACTAGGTAAACGACAATTAAACAAATTCAATTCACACAGTTTTTACCATCGATCACTGTTTTGAAGGCTTACCTACAAAATGAAACCCAAATGTCGGGACCATTGTTTTAGTGAAGTTCTGCATGTAGCAGTTTCAATATCTAGGATATGAATGCCCAATTCATATGTTTGGTTTTTTTTAGTACAAGAATCATTCAAATCACTCTTGTACTTTTCAGGTTACAGAATTTAAACAAAACCATTTTAAAGTTCTGTCCACGGATCACAATAAGGTATGTGTTCTTTCAGCAAAACAAACACAAATCACACAGGGATGTGTGTGAATTGTTTTGCTGAAAGAACGCACACCTTTTCTGTGATCCGTGGAGTTCGGTGGTTGTGTTGAAAAATCTGTAACTTGAAAAGTACATGAGTGATTTGAATGATTCTGTACTGAAATAAAGCTCATGGATTGGGCTTTCATATCCTAGAGTTTGAAAGTGATAAATGCAGAATTTCAGTAGAACAATAGCCCCCAAATTTTGTATTTTTTTTTTACTCGCCCTGTACTACCTTCTGCGCCGATTTTCTGAACCAAGATGTAGCAGGGTCACGTGGGCCTTTCAGTCTTGTACCCAGTATTCATCACTGTCTTATCCTGTGCAAATGATGTCCTGCTGTTTATTCCACAGACCGTGACGAGTGTGCAGATTGTCCATGTAAGAACGGCTACGCTTGTGAGGATCTGCTGGATGCATACAGATGTAACTGCTCGGCGGTAATGGGACCTCAGTGCCTAGGAGGTATAAAAAAACATGTCTTTTTGTCTCAAAAAAAAGAAGAATTAAAACAGGAAAATGGGCTTTTAAAAGGAATGTACATCATTGGCTTTTGCTGTAATTTTCAGGAATGAACTATTTGAGGGGTTAGTATAATAGATCAAATATTGTTTAACTGACATGTTTGAAGTTTTGTATTCGAAAATGCTGGAAAAATCAAGAAAAACTAAAATGTTTAAGTAGTCTGGTTCCCTGACTCCACTAAAGATAAAATGGATCAATTTATAGATGATGTAAAAATTGTAAGGTAAAGGGCCAGTCTGGCTGGCTGCTGGCGGTTCATAAATAAACATGTAATACCAAACAAACAACATTTGAAAAAAAAAAAAAAAAAATTAGGCAGTTGTTGGTATTTTATATTTTTTTACAACAGTGGTCGGCCACCACCCGTGGGAAAATGTATACAAAAATAAAACTTTCTTCTGACTGACTCACACAAGGTGCCCAATTTTATTGGATGCTTTAGTGTCATATTCATTTATTAGTAAGTATAAGGTTAAAAAAAAAAATTTGTTTTTTTCTTCTTTTTTGTTTTTGATGTTTACATATTTTAAAAGTTAGATGATTCACAAAATATTTTGAGCTTGAACCCTAGTTTTGAAATGACCTGTCACCTCAGTGCTGGTAGTGCCTGATCCCCTGTGAAAAGCCCTTGTAATTTAAATAATTAACATCTGGGCCCTATTTCTTGGCAGTGCTTATGCCGTTACCGAAAAATCCCTGCCTAATATAGCAGACAATTCCTTGCTTTCAGTAAGCGTATTTCACGCATTGCTTCTAAGGATTCTGTGCTTATGGGTTAGCACAGAGTTTTTTTCTGCTAGCAAGGTTAGCACAAAATTTGTGGTCGGGAGTGCGGAATTCTGTGGTTAGCAGACTAAGATACCCCGCCCTGGAATCATTCCAAGATCTGAAAAGAATTATGAATACCGCCTCCTGTCATGTGACCAAGCATGGTCACGTGACGGGTCATGTGAGGGCCTCAACAACGCCAGTAGATAAAGACACCGTGATGGCGTCGCAACCTCCTGATACGAGCTCCGTAACTCAAGTCCCAAAAAGTTACCTTCCATTTACTTGGATGATGAATAGTTTGGTTGCAGTACCCGCATGCACTGGTTCGAGCGCAAATGGCACTAAGTAGTCAAAACTAATTTTTATCAGAATGAGTATGAACCTGTCGCATCTTGCATGAGCTGCAGGCATACGGCGGCAGTGTGTCGATGAGTCCTAACTAACTCCTCTCTTCTGGGTTACTATTGACGGGTAAATTGTGCATGAAAGCCAAACTTTTGAACAACTTTTCCAAACATGACGAGTAAGTATGAAACTACTTATGTTTTTGCAAGAAGAGATATCTACCAGGGAGAAGAAATCCGATTTACTTAATTTCATGTCAACATTTTGTCTTCCCTGTTATTTTAGCCGCGGCATGCAGAAGCGAGCCTTGTAAGAATCAAGGCATTTGTAATGAGATCCCCAATGATGACTACGAGTGTACATGCCCAGCAGGATGGTCTGGAAAGGATTGCTCAAAAGGTAAGATTACCCCCCCCCCCAAAAAAAAATAAACAAAGTGGACCTTTCCTGTATGTCAAACAGTGTACATTGACCAATGAAATAGTGACTTTTTGGTCAGGTGACTACAATAGCTTAGTCATACTCGTCACATACGTCAGGAATGAGAATCTTCTGTTTGAACCGGTTTGTGGCAACCTGTCGATGGAGCTAGGAGCAGGGGCAAGTGGAGACTGTCTTCCGTCGACCAGTTGGAGAAGGACACAGCGCCACAAGATACCACTGAGCTCGAGGACGCTGATGCTGGACCGGGATGCGTGGAAGACGACCATCAGAGGTTCCCGAGAAGGCGTCGGTTGAAGACGACCTCTCGCATCATCATCATCATCATCAAACAGGAATGCCTGTTTTTTGTTGCCCAGATTCCCGCATTTCTATTTATTTAGAGCCTGTTTGGGGGTTTTTGGGCCTAATTTCACATCTTTTTTCCTGCTTTTGCACAAGTTCCCTGTTGTTTCATTGAAATTCATTCTCATGCCTGATACGTTTATAAGAAGTGTACTTCGACTGTAACCATGAACTTTTTGTAACACCCTCAGTTGTGGATGCTAACCTGGAGTGTATGACCGGGGCCAACTACTGTGCCAATAACGGCATCTGTATCATGGACAACGGTAACATGGTCTGCTCCTGCCAGAAGGGCTATGCTGGAGATCGCTGCCAGACAGGTCATTATTACTAGTTTGTTTCTGGTTAGGAAAGCCGAGAATTTGTAAAAAGTAGCCCTTGGAACTGTATCTCGCGAGCCTGAAGAAATCTGTAAAGAGAATACACCGTGCATGATTTGAGACGGAGAGGTTACCCCCCTAGTGTACCTCCACGTATACCCTCTGCAAACCCCAGACTGTTGTTACCTAACACATCCACCCTAGATATCTCAAAGGGCATTCCCGAGATTCAGGGAACACAGTGACAAACACAAAAGGGAGGGGGTGGGGGTGGGGGGATCGTGTCACATTTCTTGCTTCAAGTGAAAGAGAAGGCAACGAAGATATGCTAAAATTTATAGGTGGGAGGAAAACCCTACATAATATTTTTGGAAAACCTGCGGAATCATACAAGGGGTAATAATTGTGAAGCGCTTAAGATTGTTGGTAAAACGTAGAAAGTGCTATCGTCATTATTATTACATTAGGCCCAAAAAAAATAGTTCTGCTTCCGCTTTCCCTACCTACCCTATTCTGACAGCCCCTACACTAATTTTTTATGGGAAAAATGAGGAAAAAATACCCAAACCCATTGATTTCTGCCTTTTACCCTTGACTACACGCAGACCCCTCCATATGATCATACGCAAAAAAAAAAATTGGCAAAAAAAAAATCCCTACCCACCTAGATATACCTATTTTCGAATGCCATGTAATCGGAAGCAGAAATATTTTTTTTATTTTTTTTGCCTTATTATTCCCTAAATACGTAGAGTTGGACACCATATACTTATAGGTAATTTTTTTTATAATTGTTTACAGATTTGAATCCTTGCATCAATGACAAGTGCATCAATGGGGGGACTTGCAGAAAAGTTTCCAACACTAACTCCACCTGCGACTGCCCGGATGGATACACAGGCGACTACTGCAATCTTGGTGAGCGTTCAAAAAGGGCTCTGTCAGGTTCCTAAAGTCAGTGTCAATGATTGCGTTGGATATGTTAATCAGACGTGATTTAAATTTGTGAACACTCAGAACACAAAGACAAAAATGTACTAGTGACACTTTTATCGCTCCAGTTAGAGCCCTGGAGAAGTTTCTGACATTGCATTGGGTATAACTTGCAGGATTCTGAACAACTTCCCCGCAAACTTCCCGCAATGAAGTGGAGTGTCATGGCCTAGCGGTTAAGAACACCGACTCATGCTCTGGTGTTTCAAAGGCAACAGTGGCGTGGGTTCAAGCCTTGGTGGACACTTGTGCTCTTAAGCAAGGCACTTAACCATTATTGCTTCGTCCGTCGGATGGGACGTAAAGCCGTAGGTCCCATGTGTTGTGTAATACAATGCACATAAAAGAACCCAGTGACACTTATAACTAAGAGAAGGGGTTTGCCCCGGTGTTTCTGGCCTCCTGTATAAACTCCCACGCGGAGTATTTAGGAGAAGAACCAACCAAGAACCACGAAGTTATCAGTGTGGATGAGTTAAGCAGTTGTCCGGGACAAACGCAGTTAATTTCTTCATCCTAATTCAGTCAACTCTCGTTATAACAAACTCGTTCGGACCTAGCCAAATTGTTTGTTATATCAGAATTTTGTATTAAGAGGAACATCAGTCCCATTCATTGTGCACATAAATGCACAGTCGGGACCAAGGCTTTAGGTTTGTTATAACAGAGTTTGTACTAACGAGAGTCGACTGTATAAGCTTTGTGACTTTTTCCTCAAACCACTTCCTGTTACAATGTATTGAATTGTTTCAAGAGCTGTTTTTCTGTAACTGCCGCCACCCTTTTTGTTTTGCCTGTATATAGAAGTGGACGAGTGTGTCGGCAATCCATGTCGAAATGGAGGCACTTGCAAGGATTTGTTGAACGGTTTCAATTGCACCTGTCCCCTAGATTATACAGGGACAATGTGTGAGACGTGTAAGTAAACCAATTATTTTTTTTAAAAGACACTTCTTGGTTCTCCAAACTGTAACCCTCTCTGCCAAAAGTGAGAATCACCATTGGAGGGCTTCTCCAACATGTTTAGTTTCCACCGGTTCTTCTCAGAAACATAGAAACTCACACGAGATTTCATTTCACACAGTGCAACAACATGTAGTTGTGTTTTACCATTATGTCTGAGGACAAGACATTGTGTTGCCCTTGTTTCCTATAATGTAACACTCTCCCATAGATGAGCCTTAAGGGTTTGCATGGTGTACATGATCAATGGGTGGGAGGGTTGCGGTAACACCATTTGAATCTCTTTGTGAGTTGTGTGGTTCTGAAAAGAACCAGCACCCGATTTCACGAAGCGCTGCGACGTGTCGCAACTCGAGTTACGACGTGTAACACGTCGCAACTCGCGACGCGTCGTATCCTCCATTTCACGAAAGTTGCGATGTGTTGAACGCTTCGTAAGTTCCTTGACAACGGCTTAAAACACATCGCAAGTTACGACGTGCCTAGTGGTTGTCATTTCTAAGCCAATTTTATTCCATAAACATTACATAAACGAGATTATAATACCAAGGCAATGTGTGTAAAGTTATAAATAGAAAATTCATTGAATAATTATGAATTAGACCGGAACATTAGTGTTGAAATTTCAAAGTAGCTATACAGTCCAATGAGAGCTTGTTTTCCTTCAAAATTGCATCGCACGGCCGCCATTTTGTTTTACGTTTTAACAAATTTCGAGCTGAGGTCCGACGACTCTTTGTTGAATATCAGACGATTATTTACGGTACGCTGACTAAATACATAAAACAGTCACCGAATTGTGCTATAAATACACCTACGACGCATCACACTTACAACGTATTTTGTGAAATGGATCGCAGGATGCGTCGCAGCTGCGACGCATCGTAGAGATACGATGCGTCGCATCGCTTCGATTCATCATAAGTTACGATGAGTTTGATGAAATCGGGTGCAGTTGAATTAACTCGCCGTTTCGATCCGTATGCTCTGTTCATCATTGGATGATCAACAGTACATGCTGAGGAAAAGAGCATACTGTTCAAAACGTCGAGTTAAACCAACGGGTTCTTCTCCGAACCACACAACTCACTAAGAGATATCATTCACATGGTGTTACCGCAAACCTCCCATTCATTGACTCTTTCATAGACTAAGCACACAAACTTATTATAAGATGGAATTTTGCGTCGGGGTGATATAAATCAAATTGGTTTTGCCCTTCACCGACGTTTAAACACTGTATACTCAGTATACAATTTTTTTTCTCCAACTTTCACTCCGTAGGTAACACACTGAGTATACAGTGTTTAAACGTCGGTGAAAGGCAAAACCTAATTTGACACAAACTTATGTTTGAGGACCATTTTCAACAAAAGATGAACTCCCTTGGACAACAAAGAATCTGTTGTTCTCTCTTTTGTGTTGATGTCCTTTGGGATGTACGTAATACAAGAGCAGACTTAAAATTATTCCTTAAAACACCCATGCAAATCTTTACATCTAATATATGAATTATTCAAAATTGGGAATTTGGTTGTCTGGCGGATGTTAAAGAGAAAACTAAAATCAGTTTAAAATCTTCACTTTGAGCGAGGTTTCTGTCATTAATTCGATATCAGGTTTTGCCCTTCACTGACTGTATACTCAGTGTTGCCCCCAAGTGGTTGTGAGCAAAAACCACTCGGGTGGGACTCAAACCCATGACCTCCTGCTTACTAGCGCAGACGTCTTACCACTCGACCGCCAGACTTGCCAGGGTTGGGTGGCTGGTTCGAATCTCATATAGCAGCGGGTACCGCAACAAACTGTTTATAAGATGGAATCTGATGGACTGTTCTGGTATGAAATTGGTAGCATTTAATTACTTGCCTATAAATATCTCTTTTTCTCCTCTCTTGATGACCCAGCTACTGTTCGACCCACTTCGGCTCCAGTGACCAGCTTGGAATGGGAATGGATCGTCATCTTGACCATCCTGGCCGTCCTGGTCCTGATTCTCATCATTCTTCTGATCGCCTGCGCCTGCATATGGAACACTGGCAAAAAGGCGGAATAGGTAGAGCCACACCCTTCATATTCACTGTGGCAATTGTGTAGTTCCCATAAGAAAAAAAATTCCACTTTTAGCATATCTATAGGTTATTGTCGTTACCAAACACGTTAGAGACACTTAAAAACAACAGGGGTATTTTGGATAGAGAGCAGGGGTTTGAATTTTGGAGAGAAATTTTGGATTAAAATAAGGAGGAACGTGGCAAAACACAACACAAAAATGGCGATCACCGCTACATACTGTGAATGCGCAATAGTGCCTTGATTCGCATGGTGTCAACTGTCAAATGCATGAGAAAATAAAACTCTCTGCCGAAAGATACTGTACAAAATTACCAAAAAATATTATCATTTGGGATTGAAAGAACCTACCCAAGATTGCAGAAGTCATTTTGGAATGATAAAAATACTTAAAGGACTGAAACAAAAGAGGGCCCGTAACTACACAATCGCCTTCACTGTCTTCCATTGCTAGTAATGTTGCTCTAATGTAGCCCAGATCTCTAGCTGAACACTGCTTTATGTGAGTACATTGGTACCAATATTTTGACTGGAATAAAAATGGCAGCAAATTGTTGATACGGACGCATTGCAACAGTTTTAATTGTAAAGATAGAATGAGTCATCGTAGGTTTTTAAACTTGATAAAGACTTTAATAGAAGTTTAGTTTTAGGAAGATTCCAGCGGGAAAAGACTTGATTAAATGATCATTTTTCATCGAGTTCTCATTTTTTGATGTGCGACAGAATTCTCGACAACATTTTTAAGTTGATATTTTGTACACAGACGAGTCAATAGTGTATTCAGCTTCAAAAAAAAAAAACTATTCAGGAACCGGAATGTACCCACCTTACACAGGATTTATTCTTCGCTGTTGAGATCTAAAAATCCGCTGATATATCCCATTAGCGAACGATGCACATCCACCTTTGAAAGGCTAAAGCAATAACAGTTGTATGTGTCCACAAAGAAATGTAACTTTTAAATCATGGTATTTTTTTAGCAGATGTAGTACGGCCTATTTTAGTCCAAATCTTATTTTTAAATCCAGAATTTACTGAATTGTGTAGTGAAAGAAAAAAAACATTGTCTATCTGTTGTTGATCTTTAGAATAAAAATTATAAATTTTGGATAGATTACCGACACTAGTTTCCTTGAATGAATTGCATATTGACAAATGGAAGAGTATTTGCTCATGAATATGTATGAGGTTTTATGATACTTTGACATAGCACCAATTTTGGGGGCTTATTTTCTTTTTGTAACCATTACTGAGATTTAAAGTATTTTAATATGTACATGGATACATGCAATAAGGAAATGCCAAGATGTTTTTAAAAAGTATTGTATAGATATAGTCTGGAAGAAGTTTCATTTTTGATACAAATGTCTTTCATTTTTCTTCAACCTTCTATACAAGTGTCTTTCATTATCTTAAGTAAGATTTGAGGCTTTGCATGGTGGAGATACTAAATAATGAAAGGTTTGCGGAAACACCATGTGCGAATAATTTCTCAACTAAGAGAATGGTTCTGAAGACGGTCAGAGCATACTGACCGGAACGTCGAGTTTATACCTCTGGTTCTTTTCAGAACCATTCTCTTAGTTGAGAAATTATTCGCGCATGGTGTTTCCGCAAACCTTTCATTATTTTATCTTAGTGACAATTTTTTATTGTGTTAAATACTAGCATTTTGGTAAGTGCCTGTTTTATGACAAACAAGGGTTGTATACTTTTTAAGCTAGATTAAAATGCAAGCTTATAAATATGTGTAAAAAGCTGAATAATAATGTATAAATAGTATACGATTTATGCTTTTGCTTAAGTTGCTTTGTAGTGCGGGTAAATGGTTAGGTTACTGTCAACTTTGTTAAGTAATAATCATGTCAAATGTTAGCTTGTTTGTACATGTACATGTTCATTGGCAGAGGAGGAAATTATTGTCAGACATTTTCTGACCGTTAAACCAAATGTCAGAGCAAAAGCTGATGTACTCCGTCAGTTAAATTTTGTTAGTTTGCGCTTTGTTTGGCAAAGGAATATTTTACTGTACATGTATGTGTGCCAGCCAGATTTTGTCGGAGGATTTTTGTCTCTTAATTTGAGCCTCTGCATTGGGGAGTATTTCAAAATACTTTGTCGTGCTAAAGCTTTGAGAAGACTGGGCATTTTGGCCAGGCCACATTTTTTTCTCCTGCAAATAAGAGTCAATGACCAAAACACTCATTGTACCGTAAGTTGGTAATGGAATGGTTCTCAGAACAACGTTCCTTTTAGAAAAAAATCCTCCAGAGCAATAAATCAGAAATAAAAATGTGAAATTTGTTTCAATGATCAGTAGGCCTATAGGACTTGATTAAACACAATTGCAAGAATGAAAATTCATTCTGTGATATGTTCCACGTATGCGTATTAGGTAGCCTGCAGAAGAGAAATTTGTTGCCAGGCCTTGGTCATTTGTTTTACCTCCCTGAAACACCGTGTTTAAACTAGTGTAGCCGACACATACCTTTTTCAGACTGTTAATGCATAGTTTTGCCAAACCGAATGGTATTTGGAACAACTCTGGTAGATTTTTGTCTCGGACTGACAAACTTTATGCGTCAATTTTCCACCGACTAAGACTGTGGAGTCACTCAGTATGACTGCAAGTCAACTTTTGATGTAGTCATTCCTGACCATTCCGAACGTCAAACTTTTCATATCCTGTACTTTTTAAGTCTTTGGAAAGTTGGTTCGGCATGACTTTGCGACCAAGTCTGAAAGGGGTGAAGCTAGTTTCTTCATATTCTTTCAAAGGGTTAGCCTTACCCTGTTATTTTTTTGGAAAACTCCCTTATTGTGAAAAAGTAGATTGTGTGTTTTGCTTGCCTGCTGGTTTTTGTATTTGTACAAATTACATGCTTACACGTTGCTGAGATTTCAAATTCTTTACTGCTGTTTTGAAAAATATTTTCGTACTTAATTTTTGACATGGGTAATCATGGCGTTGGCAATGCTAATGTGTACACGGATGTACTTGAAATATATATTGTTTTTGAGATTTATAACGTGCATTTGCAATAAAAAAAATATTAGAAATTACTGTCTGTCTGTGTGATCACATTTACAACTTAGTAAATGGTTTGTGAGAAAGTGGATATTTCAAAACATCGAAAATTCAACAACGTTTGACCTTTAACCTTGGAACAAAAAATTCAGTAAACAAACTTGATTTCAATACGTTAATCATTTAAGCATTTCTCACATTTTGGCAAACAAGTACACAAACACATGAAAGAAAACATCTCACTTTCAAATACTTTTCTTAATAGTGCACATAGCAGTTTTTATTGAATCAATTCGCTTACATAAAAATCTGAGAGAAATCCACCTGTGAATATTCCAGATGCAAAGGCTGCAAATGGTCCAAGCTAGGCTGAATTTTTACCATTTTGCTGGAGGAATAATCATTTTCAGGTTGACGAATCGGTCAGGACATCGCAACTTTCTCTACTCTTAAGAAATAGTTTGAAAAAGTAGACCTTTATGTTGAAATCACCGATATAATGATACTCGTTTCTCAGTAATGGTTTGAGTTGAGATAATACTTGGTAGCTTCCCCTTCATAACAAAAGCTCTGTTTGGAAATCACTCATAGTCCTGGCCTCATTGTTTGGGAAGAACTCAGTACATGGACATCACTAATGTTTCCCTGCAGTGCACTATCAGCCATCAGAAAGCGATAACATGTCCTAAAAAGTCAAGCATTTACTGAGAAAACACAGACTTTTCAGACCAGTCTCATAGGGTTTTTGCACAGGGTGTCAAGTGATGTCCAGGTATGGAACTCTTTCCTATTGTTTTTGAGACTTAACAAAATCAAAACACCATCTTCAACTCACGTGCCCCAGTACATAACACCAGCAACATGCTTTGTTCAACAGCTCTTGTAGCACTAAATGCCAAGAGATTTAAGTCGGCATGTACATGTACAGTGCTGACCAGGGATGTATTCAAGTCCATCACAAGTCCCTGCAAGTCCATCACAAGTCCATCACAAGTCCTCCAGTCCCAATTGAACTCGCAAGCTATTCAAATGAGTTTTGACAAAGGCATTCCTTTGTTACTGTTCATCCACTGTTTCTTGTGACTGAACTTGTAGGATTTACTTGTGACCAGACTTTTGATGGACTCGACTTCATCCCTGGTGCTGACACGTGGCATTACTCAAAACAGGACTAACCACCACCAATTCACACATCTTCTGTTTTGGGGTAGACATATTTACAGAATACAAAACCCATGATTTTCACATTGTCAATACATACATGAACATTTTTTTTTTAAAGTGATATATGTAGGATGGCTTGCCCAGTCCAGATAAAAACTTGGTCATGAAGGCCACACGGTAGAATTATTTTGATAGAAAGGGATTTTGCCTAAAATTTGTTTAAAATTATATTTTAAATCACACAACTGAATGAATACATGTACAATGTTTAACCTTTCGTTAAAAATTTGTATTTTGGGGAATGAAGAGGCACTGTTTCTTACAGTTTCTTTGTAAATTATTTGGACATTGAATATTCAAATATTCAACAAAACATTTTGGAGAAAGCCCTAACTTTTGGATTTTTAGTAAAAAGATACTTTCTGGAGTTCCGTGCTTGCAAATTGCAGCACCACTGAAAAATAGTTTAGAAAGAGTTTAGTGACATCAGTCATTTTCTTTCATTTGATGAAACCATGGCAAAATGTCTGACGTTTCGTGACTTTTTAACAGTACGCCCTGTACCTATACATGTACATACATGTTTTCCAACAACACATGAATATAATATATATCTCAAATTCATTGTTGCTCTAGCATACTTTATCATTGATATCCAAATTCCCAAAAAGGAAAAACAAAAATTCCAGTGTCATAAAACACTGAATGCTCAATATCATCATTCAAGAAGTAACATAATGTACATACATTTCTTTCATTCATGCAACCATTGATACAAAAATGATACCTTAACTAGACGAGGGGGCGGGGGGCAAGCTTCCCCCTTGCCTCCCCCCTCCCCCCTCGCGACACCCATGATTATCCTTCCATTTGGGGTGCGTATGTTTGCAGGGCCATGTGCCACTTGTTCATACTTCATGCGAGTGTCGATGCGAAGCGAATTCGTTAGGGTAATGGCGAACGTCACAACAGAATTTTAATTGTTGACATCATGAAATTCGCTTCGCTTTCGCGTGAAGCATGCACGAGCCTTAACGAAGGCAAACACATTCGTTTGAGTGGAACCAAACGTACCACAAATTAAAATTTTATATTTTCATATCAGCTGGTCTTATGAGTGTCTTTTCAGCCCATTAGAAAGAAACTGCTTTTCATGTACACAAGCGCAGTGGCTTGACATAACAATTACAACAATGTCATGACACTTGTAAGGCCAAGCTTAAACCTTGTTCTCAGGAACTCTTTGCAGATAGGTCTGTGTGCGTAAGCGAGAACTAATCAACATGGCAAGACAGTGGCTAGGTTGCCTCTTCCAATGACATCGTCAAGAGATTGATGTCATTTCTTGCACTGTTACTGTAAACAAAGATAGCAAAGTTTGTGCATGTCAGAATTTCCAGGGAAAAAATAACCAGGAAAGGCTATGGGAAACAATTCCCCCTAAAACAAAACATAATAATAATAATAATAATAATATGTGATTTTGAGCAAAAGAATCATCCATGATGTGATGTTTCATCAAATTTTCTCATTTCTTTTGCTCATTGAAAGCCGAGTCGAACTTGGTGTTGTGCAAAGAAAATTCAAATCATACCAGCAATAGTGATTATTTACATGTTACAAAGAATTTTTTCCAATGTCAGATAATTTTTATACAGTTGACCATTAAACACATTTCAAAAATTAAAGAGTTTCTTCATCTTATCCACCTGATTCGAAAAATATTTAACAAAAAAACTTGCATGCTTGCAATTGCTGATGCCAGTTCCCTCTCAAAGAACCAACCGATTCACAGCCAGGAGACAAATTGAAACTCAAAATATATTCTGGTGATTTCAAATCATTTCTCAACTGTTGACGACGACATCAGGCACAGTTGCAAAGGCTAAGCAGAATCCACATGTGCAACTGTGTTCTACTCCAGAGTTGTTGAAGATCACCCAAGCTTACCGGTGGGATTGTAACAAAACTTAAACCCACCTCTAACTCAGTTCCAGCAAAATATAATGCTCAGCAGCAAATTTCGAAAACTTTTTGGTGAGTGAGAAATTGTGGTAAAGTTTCTTGATGAGGAACACAAGAAAATTTATCTGTGCTCTTCTCCTATTGGTTTCTTATTTGCAGGACCTGGAGTGAATTTTTCAATCACTGGTTTCTGCTCTCTATCTGTACATATGTGATTACGTATATGGTCTGATGGGCTACAGGGAACAAAGGATAACAATAGGGACAATGGAACCTCGCAAGTCAGTCTTTAGAAATCTCAGTTCCCTAGGAGTGAAACGCTATGTAGTTTGAGGAGAACAATTGTAGGGAAGTAAAGGTGGACAATATTGGTACCCCATAACTACCCATATGTGCAGTTGTATGCTCGTTTTACTGATGGGTGAAGGCAAGAAATTGTGGTAAAGTACCTTGCTCAGGAACACCTTACTGCTCTGTGCTCTTCCCCCATAAATTTTAATCACTGGTTACTGCCATCTGTACGTACAGTGAATGCTTCCTCACAGGTGCTTGTTTTACTGATGGGTGAAGGCAAGAAATTGTGGTAAAGTTCCTTGCTTAGGAACACAAGAATACTGCTCTGCGCTCTCCTACTATTGGTCTCTTGTTTACATGACCTGTGGGAAAGTTCGCAATCACTGGTTACTGTCATCTGTCTGTACATTTACATCTGCTCTCACGGATGCTAATTTAACTGTTGGATGGAGACAAAAAATTGTGGTAAAGTTTGTTGCTCAGGAACACAAACATGACATTCCGTGCTCATCTCCAATTGATCTATTGTTGAGTTTTCAGTGAAACAGTTTCTTAAGTCACTGCTTAACTGCCATTTCTCAATGAATATGTTCCCATACTTTAACTGTTAGGTGCAGTCATAAAATTGTGATAAACTGGCTTGCCAAGGGACATAAGCATAGCACTGCGTGCTTGTCTTCCATAGATTTGTGTAAGTTCCCACTGTTACAGTTTTCACAGGTACACGATACATAATTGTGCGCTGTACAACCAGCATGACTGGTACCCTTAACTCCTTGCAACCTCCATCTCGTCTTCGTCCTCTTCCTTGACCTCATCCATGCTCCCGCCTCCCACGAACATCTTGAGTGCCCTGAGTATGGGGTTGATGCGTAGTTCCAGCCATTCCTCATTGGTAGTGGTGTGGTAGACGCTGCGTAGTGCGGCCCTTGCCCTCTGCCGAATAGCATCTAGCTGACCTGACAAACTACACCCAAAAAAATGAGCAAAGGACGCCGGTGAATACTGATTCACCTTTAACTCTAGCGAATTGGGAATTTTTTTACAATTTTTTTTCACAAATTTCCAAAATCCTCCCATCTGCTGGACACCGATGGCGCATTCTTTCAAGATGCCACGTAAACTAAAAATGGCTGGACTGTTCCCTTAGGCAAAATCCCTCACAACCTTCAAAAGACCGATCAATTTATCAAATTAGGTTTTGCCCTTCACTGACGTTTTTTAAACACTGTATACTCAGTGTGTTACCTCCCGAGTGAAAGTTGGGAAAAATCACTCGTGGGACCCCAAGTGATTTTTCCACTTTTCTCGGGAGAGGTAACACACTGAGTATACAGTGTTTAAAAAAACAAGGGCAAAAGCAAAAACGATTTTTATATATCACCCCGACGCAAAATTCCATCTTATAACCGATAAATCTGTCTGTGAAGAACACATATCGCAAAACAAATAACCCAGCAACATCTCTTGTTAGCTCCACCCCCAACCAGACACACACACACATTAGAGGCCATTAGAATTTATACTAAGATTGGATACATATGCGGCTCGGAAAAACAAGTGGCCTATTAAATCACCATGTTGTTTGATAAATTTTACCACGCCAATGTATCTACATCTCAGTATTTTGATATGAGATGCACATTGTCGAAAATGTGCAACTATGCAGAATTGGTTCGACTTTTTCCGAGCCGCATACTAATGAACCATTTCTAATTTCACCACTGACTAGTTACCATTCAATCTCATCTTCCGACATTATTCCGACTTAAGAAAATACAATGCCAGTTTTTCAGACCAAAAGTATCCAATGTAGACGGCAAAAATGAAAATATTTAACTACTTTTTAATTTATTTTATAAGTTTTAGAGCTTATTACTTACCTTTTTGCCTCCGTTGCGCTCTCCTCAACAGAATAATGGACCATGGGAAGATCGGTGGCAATACTTGCGTTGGGATTCCTGCGAAAGAAAACATTTGGATATTTATTATTGATGGACGCTGTGCATCCCCTCGATGGTCAGGAGGGGTGAGGTGGGGGGACCACTAGGGAGGGATATTCTTACCCATTGCTTGAAGGCGCCTGACTTCATAAGAAATCAGAATAAAACACGTTGCACGTACAATGCGCCATACATGCAGTTACCAGTACTGGTAACTCTCAAAAGCGCCATCTTCTGTTTGTGCACAGAGTACATAGACCTGATTACTCAAAAGTTATGAACAGTTGTCAATCACAATGAACCCAAAAATGTCTGAAATTATTCCGTTTTGGGACAAAATGTCCTCCTAAACTCGAACACATATGCCCATTCAAATTCTGTTCATGTAGTGGAGTTTGCTCAGCTTTTTTCATTTTCATACATAAACCATATTCATGTCTTACAGATACAGATACAGATTTTATGGGAGTAAATGAGTTGACTGTTCCGATTGATTCTGATAAAGTATTCCAGAGGTTGTAGGTTCAAATTCAGTTCAGTTAATTTCTTTGCAAAAAATACATTGGAACTGGAGCTCAAACAAGGAAAATGGAACTTGATCCCAAACAAGGAAAATGGAACTGGAGTCCAAACAAGGAAGATGGAACTGGATCCCAAACAAGGAAAATGGAACTAGATCCCAAACAAGGAAAATGGAACGGGATCTCAAACAAGGAAGATGGAACTGGATCCCAAACAAGGAAAATGGAACTGGATCCCAAACAAGGAAAATGGAACTGGATCCCAAACAAGGAAAATGGAACTGGATCCCAACTTATGCTGAGGGAAACACGTTCAAACAACTCACGTGTTTGAATGAAGCTGGCTCTGACTCATGAAATCCTTGAATCGGGACGAAGACTCAAATATAACCAAATCTTGGACAGCCGAGTAGACATCACTGCCGGAAAAGGCCACCTTGGGATCCAGAGATCTGATCAGAAACAAGAATAAAACAACACAAAAATTACTTCAAGAAAAATTGTAAAATTCACTTTATTAGTGGGGTGCTGTGGTCCAATGGTTACGGTGTTCAACTCGTGTGCCGTGGTACATGGGTTCGAATCCTGACCGTGGGAACATGGTGCTTGTGCTCTTGAGCAAGGCACTTTACCATTATTGCTTCGTCCTTCGGATGGAATGCAAAGCCGTAGGTCCCGAGTGTTGTGTATATGCACGTTAAAGAACCCAGTTACACTTATCGCTAAGAGAAGGGGTTTGCCCTAGTGTTTCTGGCAGTGGATGCAATATGCGCCGCAGCACCTTGTAAACCATTATAAGGTGCTACATAATGGGTCTCATATTTCTCATATACTTTATTTACCTGTCTTTAATAATAGACATAATTTCCAGCGCCTTGAGTACCTTATTGTTGGTAGATATGTGCGCTGTATAAGATTCTGATATTATATCGGTAAAGATAGAATGTTTCATTCGACTTGGCTTCGTCTCGTGGAATGGAACATTCCATCTGTCACCTCATGAAATTATTCTTACCATTGCACCCACAAACATTCATTATTTGTATACTTCGAGCTAGTCCATACTCGGAGCAGAAGCTAACAACAATGTTGTTAGCGCAGTGAACAGGTTTTCCTAGATACCACCGCTTTATAAGTTTTTATTATTATTATTATGTTATTTTTTGTGACGTAACATCAAGTATTCATAGAACAATCTAGCAAAAGTTGAACACAATTCATCTCTTGTAAATTTCATAGTGAATGTTTTGTGATGCTAAGTTGGCTTAGGATTGATACTCATGTTGTCGTGAAATATGTGCCTCACCATATGTGTGTTTTCAGTCTGTATTGTGTCCGTTGTTCATTACAAAACATGGTTTTAGGGAAAGAAGTGTCAAATTACTGGACTCAACATGTTCACTGAGTTGACTACGTCCTGTCACCAAGTATCTACACGTATAAGTAATCAAATTCGCCAACATGTACATGTAGTGCAAAGGCACTCACTGTTAAATCAAACAGTGGGACTATGTAGTAGCATGGGTCAAAAACAACTTCAACATTTTAGTTGAAACTGAATTTTCAATGCTCAATCATAAACAAGAAGGTAAACCACGAAAGAAAAATTAAGAAATAAAAATGAAATGGCAGGCCCTTGACCAACTCACTCGATATGTTGGGGGAACTCTAATTGAAAAGGCTCACTGAAACCCAGTTGTTTGGACACTCTCTCCAACAGATCATGAGAGTAGCCACCTACAGGTCAGATTGGAGGAGACAAAAGGAACAGTACTTAACATTAAAGAGCAAGTTAGTGCTCGGACCATTAGTCGAATAGTGGTTGATCTGTGAGGAATGTGCCTGCATATTAGGCCCAAAAAAAAAAGTCGGTCTCTGGTCAGACCAAAGTTCCGGAATTGATGCGGCGATGTGTTTTTTTTTTGGGGGGGGGGGTTTGGCCTCTATTTTTTTTTTTTCAAGCTTAGAAAGCTTAGATTGTACAGACAAGGTGGGTACTATTTTGCTTTTGGTGTCCTCATATACCTTGGTGTCCATCATTTACATTGGTGCCCTTCATCATTTGGGAGTCGAGCTGCCCAAGAAAATTTGAGGCGGTGCGGCAATAGAGGACGCTGTTGTAGCTAACACGTAAAATTTGAAAAAAAGAAAAGAAATATTGACGCGCATGATCAAAATCGACGTGCGCGCTGACCAGAGACCGACTATGTATTTTTTGGGCCTTAATAGCAACATGTGAATGTCTCTAATCAAATGATAGTCAAAAGGTCAGCAAGAAACTTCATGATCTTGGCTTCCTCCTGTGCGTTATGATGCGCATGGCAATGTCCTGCAACATACATTAATAGCAACAATTTTGATATTGAACATTTCATTGAGATTCTGGGACAAAGAACCTGATCAAGTACTTCTCCGGTACTTTTGTCCCAAAAACATTATTTCTTTACACACTTGTAATCGTTTGAGGTTTTGGGAAAATTGAATTTGCTGGCAGAGTACCACATAACACATACCTTGTAAAAGGACCTGCAAGCAGAGAGCTAGAGAGGGTAATCCAGTGGGTAATAACTCACATAGCACTGATAAGTGGTCGTACCTGCAACGGAACAGATATTTAACACATTTAATAGATTATATTCGATGCAGGGGATTCACAGTAATGTGCACCATGTTCCAGCATTTCAAAACAGCCACGTTTCAACTCCATGGTTTACTTGGACAAAAAACTGTTTACCGGTTAATCATCCATCCTCCGTTGTTTACTTTCTGATCACAAGTGACAGAGGATTAACAATCAATAACAAAGGAATGCCGTTGTCACTGTTCATTTGAATTGTCTGTGGATGATTTGTCATGATTTGTGATTGACTTGTGATGACTTGTGATGGACTCAAGTGTGACACAGCTGTCTATACTCCTGATGTATTTCCCCTTAGCATCAGGATCTCGGGGTTCCAGCCATGCCATACCCCTCCCCCTACCCATTAACCCTTCCTCTGCCATCCTGTCAATGCACACCCCTTTGCACCAGGATCTTGGGGTTCCAGCTACACCCCGACCTTCCCCTACCCCTCAACCCTATCTCTGCCATCAAGTCAGTGCATAACCCCTTAGTGTCAGGGTCTTAAGATTCCATTCTTGCTATCACCTCCCTCCACCCCTTAACAGTACCTCTGCCATCCTGTCAGTGCATAGCCCCTTAGCGCCAGGGTCTTGGGAATCTCCTTGTCCAGTTCTTGTAGCCACAGTAGGTGGTTCTTAACTTGGAGCTTGACGGGAGGCCAGTACAGGGTGTGACCAAAGGATCCTGGAAAAAAGTTATAAAAATCAACTCAAGAAAAGGCAAATCAATGATTTTGCTTGACTGAACACATTTTTGGGGGGGGGGGTTTCTGCTGTGGCGTTTTTTTTTTGCAACTTCATATAAATCTTGACCATGTATGTGCCGAGGCATAAATGTATACAAAAGAACCAGTTGATACATGTACTGTGTCTCTTACATACAATAATAATACCGGATGTTATATAGTGCACGTACCAGTATCTACCAACAATAAGGTACTCAAGGCGCTGGAAATCATGTCTATTATTGAAGACAGGTAAATGAAGTTTATGAGAAATATGAGACGCACTTTGTTGTACCTTATAAGGGTTTACAAGGTGCTGCAGTGTATATTGCAGCCACTGCCAGAAACACCGGGGCAAACCCCTTCTCTTAGCGATAAGTGTTACTGGGTTCTTTTACATGCATTACACAACACACGGGACCTACGGCTTTACGTCCCATCCAAAGGACGAAGCAATAATGGTAAAGTGCCTTGCTCAAGAGCACAAGCACCATGTTCCCACGGTCAGGATTCGAACCCATGTACCACGGCACACGAGTCGAACACCGTAACCACTGGACCACAGCACCCCACGGCATATAGGTACTGGCTGTAGTGAGTAGGCCTCATAGAACCATCTGCAAAGAAAGTGGATCACTTCTTCCTATTTTTTTTTACCTTTAAAGGCAGTTGCTATCCAGAAGTGCTTGAAAACCTGGGCATAGTTTTGCCACATGCCTTGATGAAAACGCAGCCTGAATGACGTCAAGTCATCGGAGTAATTCCACACCATTGGCTCTACCAGTTCACCGAGTTTGAAATCTGAAATTCAAAACGATCTTGATAAAGACTGTTTGTGTCTGTTCTATGAGGGAGTAACAATTTGCTACAATCACACAAAATCACAGAGATTACTAACAAAGTTGCACAACTTTTTCTGAGAGAGTACACAATTTCTCAAAATTCAGACTGCACCACATTTTCAAGTGTGCTTCATCTTATTTGTGAAAAAAAATCACTGTCTTCGTTTTAATTAACAAAATATATTGCAAAGAGTAAGAAAATGAGTGTATGGCCACACAGCCGACACAGATATGGAAAAAATATGTATACAAATATTTTCAAAAGGATCAATTAATGTAACCTCAAATATCAGTTGAGTTGTTTTGCAAATTTTTGTGTCGAAACACAATGATGCCTACCCATGATCAAAAGCCAGGCATGCAACTGGGAATTAAAAAAAACACAAGGAAATTCCAAACTACACCAGACTTTGTACAGTGTTTTTCAATTTGTAATGGCATTCATGAGAAGTAAAAAACTAGGAAACCAGCGGATCCGAGGAAAAGTTGCATGCTTGAAAAGCCCAAATTCTCAGGTAAAATTCTTAACCCTTTAGCACTTTATTAAAATGTATTATATTGTGTTTACTCCTCCATGAACCAATAAAACCATGGTGGTTTGGCGCCGTATGAGGAGTAACAGGCAAGGTGGTCTGGGACGGTACTAGGGCTAAAGGGTTAATATACAAGCTAATATAAATTGTCAGACTTCCAAAATGAATTGGGTTTTAAGAACTATTATCGTACCGTTCATGATCTTCGGGTTGATGGTCCTGAGCATATCGTCCCACATAATGCACGTAATACCGGGATGTTGCTTGCGCATGTACCGTAACACCTTGGTCATGTGATCTAAGTACAATGAGCAGGTGTAGCCGCCCAGGTCAGTCTCGATACGATGCTGGCACTTGTGACATAAGCCAACGTGAGCAACCTGCGCAACAAACAGGGATAATTTAAATACGGTCCATGTCATAATCAACTTTAATATTGCTTTACTTTTGCCTTTGACAAATGCACTTTTCTATATTAAAAGCAATTTTAGGAATGTCCCCAAGCTTAGTTATCAAAACAGGCACGCCTGGACAAACAATTAAAATAAAGTATTGAACTGAACAACAAATGAACTTCACCACTTTCATAGCCCAAGTTATTGAGCGAAATAGGTCTCAAAGGCCGACCATTTGGGCAATTCCACGGTTATTCACGTTACATTTTTGATGTACTTTTGAGTTTCCTTGGGCTGTAGTTACCTTACTGAAAAGGTTTAATAACTGTTATCCCCGTGGTAGATAGAGTAGCCCTAGACCTACCTAAGCACCAAAGATGACATCCAGAAAAAATGTGTTATGTATGATAAACAAGACACACAAAATCGGTTACTCACGTTAAGAAAATGTAACGTGAGTAACCGATTTTGTGCGTCTTGTTTGGGCATTGCAACATACAATTGATGCAATGATGCAGGCACATGCTTGGTTTCTTTTTGCGCAAGGTGTACACATAACATGTGGCATCTGTAGGCCTAGATGCCTTCGGGAGGAAGAAAGGCTCAAGTATCTACAGTTATCTCTGCATGTACCACTCACTGTTTCATAAATAGTAATTTCATATCTCTAGGGATGTTTATGGCAATATTTGAACAACTGAGAGAGCATAATCAACATCATTATGACCGTTTCTTATTCTCTTGCATCTCAGTGGAATTGCTGGGTAGACATAAGGTAGACAGAAACAGAACAGAAAGCTGGATTTTCTTTTGTATTCATAGAGCAACTCAATATGGGGCCCTTTTATTTCTATGATTCTCATGTGTGTTTTTTTGCCTAGTAAGTAGGTCGTCGGTCGGCAAAAAAAATAATAATCTGAAAGATAAAAAAGTGAAGTTGCACTCGTATTGATAGCTACATTAAATGATGCCAAGTGCTTATTGTCTCTTGTTTTGTTTATGGCAAAGAATTTATCATGCGTTCATATCACTGAACAAAATAATAAAAGTTATCTTTGGCAAGAAGTGGTCAACCTACATTACATCTGCACTATGCAGCTCACTAACATTTCGTAGAATAGACCCCTGATATGATAACAGGCAAAATCATCGCATCATCTGGAATTGCATTGGTCGTTATTAGATGTGTTTCGAGTATAATCAGATATTATTTTCAATAGCTTTTCAAGTAACACAGAGCCTGATTCCCCGAAATTTGACATTCAGTTTTTTTCATTAACTCATTTTTTTTTGTTAGCAGAGGTTCCGAACAAGGTCGGTGATAATAGAAAAGTTCTTTATGGGGGAGGGGGCGGGGCGGGAAGGGGGTCGGAAGCCCAAAATATGGTCGGTAGGAAATTAGAACCAAAGAATAAAAAAGGATGCCCTAAGCCAGTTTGTCATTCCAACTGGGCGTGCGTAATCATCAAGACCTGATATTTTTCTCTTCAAGACAATCTCCCATGTGCATGGTTGTTCCGGAAGAACAAAATTCCAGAAATTATGGGTTGCGGCATGTTTTATTCTCCATCTCATGTGCGATCCTCATTTTCATCACTTGAGAACTGATGGCAAATTGACAAAGTGCCCCTAGTGTCCTACAGAATCGTGTACATTTATCTGCTGTCTATATCTTGAGGTGTAACTTGTCAGATCTTGACATGCACATGCCCATGGGAATACCGAAAGTCAGCGGAATGATGAACATTTTGGTTTCAATGAGTCTTAGAATTTCATGTAATCATTTTCGAATAAGTACCCCTGTGGCATCTACGTGTCATCTAAAGAATGCACAGTGTCGGTGCCAAATGCTTTATTGGAATGCTGTCATTTACATGTACCGTATGCAACCATCTTTCAGCATGTTCAGGCAGACTTTATCTCAGGAGATTTCATCTTAGACTCTTGGCATGATCCCATGTTTTCTTTCCTTGATCCTTCCCTATCTTCGGTGTCTGTGCATCAACCGTGAAGACCAACCGATAACTGATGGCGTCTCAGTCTTTAGATTTCCGACCTAATTGCCTTCATTGGCCAGTAATGAAGTTAGATAAATGTGACGGCTGTCTTATGAGCAGAGCAGATGTTTAATAGGGCGCGTTGAAATGTCAGTCACTGAGGGCAATTCTTGCGACTTCCCGCTGGGAAATGCGGCGCTAGTCTCAATTTATAACGAGGGGATGTCACCTGGGGCCTGGGGGATGCCTGGGCATACTTGGCAATTTCACACATGAGGTTGGGGAAAATCAAAAGGTCAAATCTCTCTCCTGTGAAATTCTTCTTTTGTGGAAACATATTTACATGCAAAAAAGCTGGCCAGGACCTCAGGATAAAAGAATTAGGATCTATAGAGCTTAAAAGATGTCTTTTTTTGCCTTTGTAAGAGATCTTGCTAGTCCTCAATCTATATTTATAAATTTGTATATTGCAGGTCAATTCAGTCCGTAAACAGTTTGCAGCAGTCTCGTTTATTTTCCATCCTAAAAAATACTGAAGTCACACATTTAAAGCCCGAGTCCATCATTTGCAGCTATCCAAAAAAGTAACCAGCGTAATTAATGTTGAAAAACATACTGGTTGAAAGATAGTAAGGGGACTAAACTCCCTGTGAAATTATCCTTTCTGGCAAGCTCTCATTTTGAAGAAATCAACGAAAGAAGGCATTTCCAACGGTACTTCTTAAGAAGCACCGTAGGAAAATTCTAATTAGTTGTTCGTTTTGTTATTCGGCGCAGCGTGCACAAGCATTGGAACGACGCACAGGCGCGCGCGGTTGCTATAATTCGTTGGATCAGTGCGCAACCTCGCGTAAAGCTGCAATTCAAAACAATTCGAAACATGATTTAGCAACTTTTGATTTTAAATTGAGATCCTAGAATGCTGTTTTTCTCGGAATATGAAGCTGAAGCTGAGCTGAAACTTCATCAAGTAAGTTGTTCAGTATCCTTCATTAGATTTTGAACACTTTTGTTGCTTCAAACGAACAAAATGCACTAATTACAAATGATGGACTATAGCTTTAAGCCAAATTCAGCACAATTTTCAGGGCTCAAATTAATCATCAGACCACAGGACAGAGCCTACATACAGTGCTTTCTATGACTGTTCCTATGTAAAAAAAAATTCCTCACTTCTGATTATTATTAGTAGTCTCCAAATGCTGTCAAATGTCAATTTGATGAATTTATGTTCCTCTTTATTGGAACTTATGTCAGTTTTCAATTTTCGGCACTGTCTGGTAGATTACTTCTGATCGGCTGAAAGTTTTCAACCACTAGCCATGAAGTCTGGTATATTTGAAATCAAAATTCAAGACCTGATTTTAGAACAATTAGCAGAATGAAAGCAATTAGTGATATGAAGCCGGTGTGTAAATATATCAACATCAACTGCGAGAAAGGTTTAAAAACAAGGACATGAGAATTTTGAAACTTTTTGTGTTTGTTTTTACGACATGGAACTATAAAATTGAATCTGGTCTTTCACATGAGGGATGTTAACATGATATGTCCTTGAATTTTCTTCAGCGCTAGTTTGAAAAACTTAGAAACTATGAAATAAATCATGAAATTTGAACCCTTGTTGACTATCCAACATATTCTGAAAGTCAGTTTCATTTATTATTTGTGTTATATTTGTTATTGTTTTTATTTTTGTTGAATTTCTTATTCCAAGGCAAGTATAAGCTCAGAGAATACTGTTTTGCTGCCAATGTTTTCAAATCCACTTTCAAATTTACATGTGAAGCACGAAGTAGTCCTAATAAGGGCCTGTCTCGATTCATATCTGGGACAAGTTGCAGGTAGAATCATTCACTCTGTCTAGAAGAAGCTCTGCATTTGTCCCGGACATGTTCCTGGGAAAATTCATTAGCAACTGCTTGACTCATCAATACTGATTATTTCATTGCGGGAAGATTACGGTGAAGTTGTTCAGAATCCTGCCCGATAACTTATGCCCGCCACACCTTGTCTGAAACTCGTCCCGGATATTAATTGAGACGGGCTCTAAGAGACACACTGTGAAGTAAAAACAATACACAAATGCTTGCTTACTTCGTCACCGCCAATGCTTAGGTACTTGAGGCCTTCATGTGCTTGTATGACTTGTTCTAGCATCTCCTGAATCAGCAGTAGGGACTCTGGACACATGGAAATAAATCACAACAAATTATTACTTTATGTAACTCACTTTACAGATGGGATTTTCCCACTGATCTCTATAAAAAAAATCTGGATAGCCCATTAGCTGTAAGAAGTGAAATCACCATCCACCATATTACAACTCCAAGAACAACTGAATTGTAAACAAATGTGTCCTGATTTAACCGCAATCTTTACCTTTTTATTGAATGTATTTGTTAAATTTTGAATGTTTTTTATATTAAGTTCTGTTGAGATAAAAATTGTGTAATCAGGCATGCAACTGGGAATTTAGAAGAAGAAAAAAAGAGGAAACTCCAAACCACACAAGACTTTGTTCAGTGTTCTTCAATTTGCAAATGCATTCATGACAAGTAAAAAAAAGAAGGAAATCAGTGGATCAAAGGAAAAGTTGTATGCCTGTGTACATGTACATGTAATATACTTTAATTCTCTTTTTATAATTATTATAAATGTACGATGTGAGTGGTTATACTGGTTCCTGTACCATATTCAAATTAAGAGATTTGGAACCAGCACGTAGCTTCAAAAGTGTGTACCGCTCGTAACGGCCAATGAGGTATCCAGATTTTTTATTAAACATGGAGATCAGTGGTTTTTCCATGAAGAGACGTTCTAAAACAGTTAGAAAAGTCAAAGTACATCAGTAGCAATTAAGTTACATTGAGTGACCCTTTATACTTCATCTAGAAATGCATTAAAGTTGTCACAAAACACTTTCCAACTGCAAGGAAAGATGTACATGTAGTCTGGGTCCCAGACTTGATTTGTATTTTATCTCCCTAATTATACGACCAGTCCCTGACATATGTGGTACAGCCTCCGCTGTGGTACAGGTTGCTATCGGCTAGATGAATCACATCCAGTCTTGGGAACTCATGGGGAGTCAGGTTGGCGTAGCGGTACTTTCCTCGCCTTCCACCGCTGTAACCCGGATTCGAATCCCGCCTAGGCCAACATGTAGATTGGGTTTTCAGTCCCTGCCTGATTCCGTAGGTTTTCTCGCAATATTCTTCTGGTTTTTCCTCCCAATTCTAAATCTGTAATTTCTTCTCATTGTCTCCTCTCTACATAATTCTTCAGGCTTGCGAGCTACAGTGCCTGGGGTGCTTTACGGGAATCCTTGGTTTCATTACCAGAAATAAATAATATATATTAGTAAAATAATAATAATAATAACTATAAGCTTGGATACAGGGCATATGAGGTATGCTCGGCATTTCCTGGGTAGCACTGTCGAAGTTCCCAAGACCAGATTCGAATTCATTTTGTTGGCAGCACCCTCTACTGCCACGGCGGCGGCTTTCCCACTAAAATTCAAACTCAGGAAAGACTCAGGAGTAAAGGCACGTGCAAAACCTCAAACTCCTGAGCCGTTCTCCTGACATCCGAACCCCTCCACAATGAACTAGGTCAATTGATTGGATCAATCACATCGGGTTTCCGGCCAGAATTTGCACAGACGATTTTGCAAATAGACCCCGGCACTTTGGGCTAGAGGGGGGGGGGGAGGAGGGGAAGAAGGTGAGAGGTCACACTTCTGGCACAAGATGTATGATGTGTGAATGCCGGACAAAGTGCGTCAACTCTAATCTTTGCACTTGCAATTAGGACATCAATCAATAATGATTCAACCGTGGGCGCCAGGGACTAAACTTCAATGACCTTTGGAGCACCATGATAAGAATCCTGGATTTTCAACAAGCTCAAATCTCAGCAAAAATTGAAAATAGGATACATGTATTTATTCTTTGGGGTTTTTTTTGGGGGGGTATTCATAAGTGATTTACATGGAAGGAGGAATGCTGAAGAATGTCACCAACAATTCCTAAAATTTCAATAGTTCAAAAAATTTCTACAAGATTTTTTTTAATATCTCAACGCAAACTCAAAATAATTTGTCACTTTTAAAGAAGAAATATTTTCATTGAAACATCATCTTTCAAAAATAGCATCATAACTAGCAGCACAAATCAAAATGTATCATTTTTCAAAATACAATGTAAGGAAACAAACATTTAATCAGTAGCCAAACTGAGCAATGCTGAAAACTATCATCAATTCCAAGACCAAAATTTCTAAAGACTGAAATGTCAGCACACATTAAAATTATTCTATTTTTTTAAATAAAGTAGAAACTCATGAAACTTTTATTTTCAAATTTTTCAAGACTGACTTTACCTTCTTTTGAGGGGCAAATACTGGTTGGAAACTCTGCTACCTCCCTCAGATGGACAAACTTGTTGTGCTTCAACACCATCTGTCAAACCACAAATAAAATTATCACAAAATTTTTCACACAATGATTGGTACAGAATGTATGTTTGCACAGGAGGGTTAATTAAATTGAATTAATTAATGTACAGCTGGTAGTTGACAGCCTAGAGGGAAGGTACAAACATACATGCACATACCGTACATGTACATTTTCCATGTTCATGATTGACTTGTGACTGACTTGTGACTGACTTTGGATTGACTTGTGACTGACTTTGGATTGACTTGGGATTGACTTGTGACTGACTTATAACTGACTTTGGATTGACTTGTGACTGACTTTGGATTGACTTTGGATTGACTTGTGACTGACTTGTGACTGACTTTGGATTGACTTTGGATTGACTTTGGATTGACTTGGGATTGACTTTGGATTGAATTTGGATTGACTTTGGATTGACTTGTGACTGACTTGGGATTGACTTGGAATTGACTTTGGATTGACTTGAGATTGACTTGTGATTGACTTGGGATTGACTTGGGATTGACTTGTGACTGACTTGGGATTGACTTGGAATTAACTTGGGATTGACTAAGGATTGACTTGGGATTGACTTGTGACTGACTTTGGACTGACTTGGGATTCACTTGGGATTCACTTGGTATTGAACATGAATTAACTTGTGACTGACTTGTGATTGACTTGGGATTGACTTGTGACTGACTTGGGATTGACTTGGAATTAACTTGGGATTGACTAAGGATTGACTTGGGATTGACTTGTGACTGACTTTGGACTGACTTGGGATTCACTTGGGATTCACTTGGGATTCTCTTGGTATTGAACTTGAATTAACTTGTGACTGACTTGTGATTGACTTGTGACTGACTTGGGATTGACTTGGAATTAACTTGGGATTGACTTGGGATTGACTTGTGACTGACTTTGGACTGACTTGGAATTCACTTGGGATTCACTTGGGATTCACTTGGGATTCACTTGGGATTCACTTGGGATTGAACTTGAATTAACTTGTGACTGACTTGTGATTGACTTGTGACTGACTTGTGACTGACGTGTGATTGTCGAGGTTTGGTGGATGGTTGAGAAAGAGTGCACAACAGAATTACCTCCAGATGGCCAAACGTCTGCACTAAGGGAACGTACTCCATGTCATTGTCTCTGGTTATCTGTTGAAGTGCTTCTATATCCGCCAGGCTGAAATGAGGATATAAGAAGCAAATTAACCAGTAGCACTTGTATTACATTGTATTACACTGTATTTACTTCTTAATGAATCCATAACCGTACAGTGTTGGGGCAGTATGGGCAGTATAAGGAGTAACAGACAGGCCACTTTGGGGCAGTACAGGGAATAATGGGTTTACGTAAGACAAGCCAATAAATTGTCAAAAAGAAATACATATTATACAAGGCCACACAGAAACCAATTCAAGTCAGCATGATCAATAGTTTCAATGTGAACATGAAGACCTTCATACATACTTTACCATTATGGATTTTCCTAATAGACATTAGATGAACATCGTACCGATGCAAACGTGCCTCATGAATGCATTTTAGTCATCTTCAAGGGCGTTCAGTTGATACTGTTATTCATGAACAATTAGGCTATTATTAACAATGAATGCATATTGGATCTTGTCCTGAATGCATATCTCAGCCAAACAGAGGAGTCCCCACCATGATGACTGCTATGCCAATGTCTACTGAGGATTCCAGCATTTTTTAATAAGTGTTGAGCCCAGAATTTAGAATTAACACAAATTTTCCTTATCATTTTGCACACATCATTTATGTTATGTATGCTGTACATGAGGGCAAAATTGGAATAATTACTGTACAGCCTGTCTCAAAAAAAAATGGTACAATCAGAAAAAAAATTGGTTAAATATAAAATTTCAAAATAAGTCATTCTTACTTGGCATAATATTAAAGAACAAAGACTGGGCTTTCCAATAGTGTTTGTTTGATCTTGTTTGCTTTTATCAATTCAGAGATATAATCAATTTAGTGCGATACACCAAAATCGATTTTGTGCCGCTTTTATGCATGGGCAGAGTTGTTTCGAGTACTGTGCCATGCTGTCTTGAAGCTCACAAAAGATTGCAACTTGGCAAAAGAAACAAACTCGATTTTTGTGTTCCGCAGTAAACTGGAGTTATCTCTGGATTGACAAAAGCAAATGAGATGAAACAAAAAGTATTGGAAAGCCTGGTCTTTTTTCTTTAATGTGATGCTCAAAACGACTTACTTATGATGAGATTTAAAAAAAAATCGTTTTTGATTGTACCATTTTTTTTTAGACAGGCTGTATTACTGTAGTATCCAAGTAAAGTCTCTAATAAGAACAAAAACTGTAAAGCTGTATTGGTACTGGACTATTTTGGTGTGTGAGATGTTACCGAGACAGAAACTGAATGGGTAAAATGTACAATGTATGTGTCCGCATTTGGACTTTCGACACAAGGAAAATATTACCGAGACAGTGGCTAAAGTAACTGAGCTGGGCTTAAACACGTGTCCACTCGATCAGCTGTTCTTCCTCTTTTGTCATAACAACATTATAAAACGTTTGATAGATGGTGTCCATAAGATCTACAATGATTTTTTTTTTAAAAACCACAAAATCTAGTGCACGGACCTTGTCACTATGACTCGGCAAAGTTTGGCTGGTAAAATTAACTACTGGACTTGTGAAAGTTAACCAAAAAGGACCGTTTTTCGGGCTGTTCTCACTGTACTTTAATGGCAAAAAGTAACCAACGTCTCAGTGAGTTTTACCAAAAAAGGCCAATGCGGACACAGCTCAAGGGAGGGACCTTTTCTTTTTTTAACAAAACAAAAAAACTCTTTTTGCGTAAAATAGGAATCTTTCTGTCTGCCTTTAAAAAACATCTCACAATATAGTTTACATTTTGCATGTAAAAACAAGGTGCCAAAGTGACTACCTAAAATCCAAAATTTTAGTCCAAAAAAGCAGTTTTTGATAAACCATATTCCATCTCATTGCCACATCACTCAAATGAAAGGTCTCATACCCTTTAATTTGATAGGCCTACCACATTTGAGGTTGTGATGCTTGTAGTTTTGAAGAGTTCATAAATGTTCCACTTTCAAGCCACATCCACTTTCTCATAAAATTGCCATACCACTTATTCAAAATGCTTTCTTTTCTCTGTGTCAGCCCTCCCAAATGGTTAATATAAACCCAGAGTCAATATGAAACAACATTACTTGATCTCACACTTCATCGTCAGAACCTACCGGTAGGTACGTATTTGGTCGGACTTCAGAGCAGATGGATCTTGCCTTATCAATGGTACATCATAATTACATTCTTCCATTACTGAAGAACAGTGTACACAATTAGTTCCATATCCCTTCTGACATGTATATCATATGGTGTGGTTGATAAACAAGCGAGCAAGAAAAATACTTGATGTTCAAATACAAGATATTTGTCGATACATCTACTGATAAGGAGTCCTTGTCACACCATGGTTACATGAACATGCACCGGTACAAGTGTATGTCATGTCGTTGTGATAACAAAATTCAACGTTTTTTTTTAAAGGGGGTCTTGCACTGAAACATGTTAAGGCCTGGACATGCTGGTACATACAGTGGTATCTTTTACTTTTGTGATTTTTATAAATTTCTATTTGAAGCAACACAATTCCTCAAATTCTTCCATAGGGTGCACAACACCTAACCTATTGAACTTTTGGCTCCCTGACTACTATACAATGTGAGAAAACAGAAAACACATGCACATTTTTTGGGGTTCCTAAAATGTAGATTTCATTGCGACGTACATACATTTTTTCAACCAACTTCAATGATTGTTTCCTTTTGATTGAAACCATTTCAAGTGGAATAATTTCACAGTGTACTTGGTACCAGTCCTGTCGTTACTTGAGCAAGACTTTCTCTCTCTACCTTTCCGGGTAATTTAAATTTGGGGTGCTAATCGTCCTTACTCACAGCAGAAGCTGAACTGCAAAGGTCGAGCTGAAGGCATGTACGTGTAAAAACGCTTTAGGCAGCCACCATACGGCCCATGTCTAACCACGGAGCACAGTCAGATCAGAGTGTTGATTTTTTTTGCAGAGGGAGGAAAATCGGAGAACCTGGAGAAAAACTCTTCACGAACGAACAACTCTACTCACATGACCCGAACCAGGAATCGAACCCGGGCAACAGAGAGGATGAGCGCTTTAAACACTGCTCCAGCCCTGCCCACCCTTAATTTATGCTCCTACATGTACAAGTATGTCCCTTTAATGGACAAGTGAGCAACAACGTTTGATGTGCACACTCAGCACTTTGCAGATACAACTACTGATGAAGTGATTTTTTTGTTTTTATGCAATATTTTTTATGATAGCAAAGTGTGTGGGGGTGGGGGCGGTTGCAGCATCACTCAAAACGGGTGAAATTACAATCGGACATTGGATACTTTCTGGCTGTCAATCATAGTCTGTTTGACAAAAAGTGGATACATTGTATATATGCTCAGTCAATTTTTATTTTTACTGCAAGTGCATTCTAACTTTGTGAGGGAATTTGACACTTGATGTGACAGACAGAATAATACATGTATACATGTACATGTTACTGTGTTCAGTTTGTCAGAGAAGTTTTTTTTAAGTGTACGTGTATCATATTATTAATTCACCCTCTGAGCATGATATAAACAGCCCTGGGCGAGATCGGGGGAACACGAAAAATTCACGAAATAATCGACAGAGAGTTTGCAGTTCCCACGGTAGGGTCGATGGTACATGTGTATGTTTGTACATGTCTATGCCTAAAAGCACCCCTTAAAATTAAAACCATTCTTTTGTTCTCTATAATCTTTTATAAGTAAAACAACACCTTTTATGGTAACACCTCCGGAATTCCAGATATCAAAAGGGATTCTTTAAACATTCTGCAATCAGAAACAATCTTGACAAAACACATCCTGAAATCAGGAGAAATCCTGACAAAAATCAGGAGAAATCCCGACAAGAATCAGGAAAAATCCTGACAAATGTCACCCCTGATATAAACATTACACAGTCTATGCACAGAGATTTTACAAAAATTTCACTAGAGCGCACTATGCATGCAAAGAACATCTCAAATCTCAAATCCTAATGCGAATTATATGCATGTAGAAATTTGATTTTCCTTGGCGGAGTGCAGTTGACGTGCCAAATTTGAGATTTGCTTGAAAAACTCTATCGGGTTCAATGGCTGAATGGCTAGTTAAGGTTACTTGCACTATAAACATGGCTGACGTCATTGAGATTTTTAATCTTCTCAAAAAAGTATTTTTTTAAGCAATGACATGTAACATGACACAATTATGAGCGTCTCTAGAAATTTAATAATTCTGCAACAACAGTTCCCAAGAGTGGTAATGTAAGAAACTGAAGTTGACTGACCGAAAATACATCATCGGGACTTGTTTGCGTCAGACACACTCAAGAACTGCTCATCAAACGAGTATGAATGTTTTTCTTCGATCCATACCTCTATTGTCAAGATACTTTCTGAAATTCATTTCATTGTACAAATAATTTTATCAATTTTGGGTTGCCTTCCATTATCGTACTCTAATTTCTCCACACTACGGAAGTCGAACGCTCTTTTCAATTCCCTAGACTCATTTCAGATTCTTCTTTTTTTTTGTGGCCATTTTCCGTCCTGCTGCTATCTGATACTTCAGTTTGTGCAAGAGTCCACAGAAAACATCAATACCATTCCAACGATCAATGCAACAAAAAGACATAAAAAGCCCAGCACTTATATCCCCTCTCATGCATCTTTTCTAAGCACTCACAGGAGAAAGAAAAACATCGTCAACATTCAGTCCTTCTCCCTTGAGGATTAAAAAGCAACAATGCACTTCTCATGTATCATCCAAAAAAAGTCAACCATAAAACCTTCTCTTCTCAGTCACTCTAAAAAAAACCAAGAGCCAATTTTTAGAGGATCTTTTAAGCATGAAAATTTGGGCCGCGTTTTGGCCGCCCTTGACCAGGAACGCGTTTCTGACGTCACAGCCATGACGTGAACACACGTTTCCAGTGCACCGCGAAAACGCCTGACCAAAAAAAATTGTTTGTGACGTCACTTTGTGTGGTGAGCAGACCATCAAGGGCAAATCGGGGGAGAGGGGGCCAACGGGGGCAATAAAGTGACGTCGCAATAAAGGCAGGCACTGCGTACACTACCATCTTTTCCTAAAAAAAAATTGGTTAAAGTGGTCAGAAATTGCCTCAGATCGCACCACAGAGCATCTAGAATTCAAAAACAAATTGGGGGCCCTTAACAGCAATAGTGCACCAGTTATTGTTCATATAATCTATTACAAGGCAGCTGCTCTGCACAACTGCTACACAATGCTGCTGCCATAGAAGGGGTCTTCATGTGCGAACATAGTCTAGCGGCTAGACGTTGTTATGGTTTGATACGCCATCACCCGCCGCAGCGATAACCCGCCGCCACGAGAGGGCGCTACGGTATCACGACCAACCAATATCGCCCACGAACCCGTCGGAACAACGTCTAGGCCGATTCGTACTGGTACTGTAATGCGCGCGCACCTGTTTGGCCTAATATATGCAGCGCGCATTCCAAAAAATTCATAGTAGTTCCGAAGCAAACTCTCACATTTCTTCCAGTAATGTGAAAGATGCAGCAAGACTTTTGTGCAACTTCACTGGTCAGCTCTTTTGTTGTGTGTAGTATGTGTGGGACTGAAAATGAACAGTACATTTGTAAATTTGCCTGCAGAAGTCGCGCATGCGCACTAGTTTCCCCCATTTTTCGGGGGGAGATTTTAGGAGTTGGCCTAGACGTTGTTCTGACGGGTTCGTGGGTGATATTGGTTGGTCATGATAATGCCCTCTCGAACCGGTGGGTTATCGCTGCGCCGGGTTATCACTGCAGCGGGTTATCGCGTATCAAACCATAACAACGTCCAGCCCCTAAACTAGTGTGTACAGTGATCACGTACCCGTAGTGATCTATAAATCACACGAAGTAGAGGTAGAGACAGCCTATTGGCATGCATGATGGGCCACACAGTGGTCACGGCTCATTACCTGTATGCATTGGGTAATGCCAGCTCGGCAAGCTCCCCTGTGTACGGAAACGTGTCTTCGTATTCGACCAGCAAACCGGTGGCTCCCCATTCCTTGAGCTTCACAATCAGCTATACACACAAAAATATGGGACAAAAGATTGCTCGTCAAATTTAATGAAAACTTATCTCATTAATGGCTCATGATCAATTTATGCTAATGCTTTACAGGCATATAGGATCGTTTGCATTTATCTTAAAAGTAACCTACCAAATTATTATCAAGAAACTTACTTGGATTAAAGATCATGCTGGTACTAAGCATTTTGTGAAATTATTCCATCTGGCTTGCTGTCATTTAAAAGATTACACGAAATGTAGGTAATTTCCAACAATCAGTCAATTGACCGTTTTTTGGCATAAAGAGTGCTAGTGAAATCAGGTTTCATAATCAAAGGATTGTGCATGGTTTTTCACTGTTTGAGCATGTTTTTCTCGAAAAGTGTACTATCCCTTGAACTGAAACTTCAATAAGGTTTTGAGCCTTCTTCTTTGGATTTTGAGTGGTGTTATTATTGGGAACAAAAAATTACATGCAAAATAAATGGTCCTACCGGTATTTATGTATTTTTTTCATAATCAAACTTTCATGGGCTATCTCTGGTGTGATAGTTTGATTACGTGTACATGAATTTCATGTACATGTAACAGACTTTATTTTCAGAAAATTCCAAATCACGTCTAATAAAATCCACTGGTTTGTTCCGCCTTTAGTGTGTTGTTTAAATCGGGCCTACATGTAGTCAATTTCCTTTTGTGGTTTATTTGATGATTTGTAATAAAAAGCCGTATCCTGTTTGAGTGATCCCCGTTTGCTAATTCCCCAGGTTTGCAGCATTGCTAATGTTGGTTGCGTCGTGACTTATTACCCAGGTTTGCATATTACTAATGAAGCTAGCATCGTGACTTTGGGCGTGATCCCTGGCTACATGGCATATACAGGTTTATGGCTTCTGACTAGCGCCCCTTGAACAAAGATTGACGAAATGGGGAACCACCAACATAGGTCTGGATAGCTCAGTTGGTAGAGCACCGGGACGGTGTTCCAGAGGTCGCAGGTTCAAACGCTGCTCCAGTCAATTTGTTATTAATTTCGTTAAAGCGTCAACATATTTGCATACATACACAGGAAATAATGTTCTCAAGAGAAATGAAATTAAAGAATGTATTCGAAATCATGTGTTTCTTAAGTTCAAATCGAATCTCCAATCTGCTGCAATTGAGCTTGTCTCCAAACAGACCTATCGCCGTTTGCGAGTTAGCCAAGCCCCTTATAGACAACCTTACGGAATTTTGTACGTTCAGTTTTGTTTGTCTCAGATTTTGCGCATTCCGCGTCCATTTGTATATCATGTACATGTAACTGGACAATATTTCACAAGCTGCATTGATGCGATGATACTGCGAAAGGTTAATTACATGTTAATCAATGGTAGTGCACTTTGCATGTAATAAATTACACTGTAGGCTTTTTAAAATTGAGCACTATCGTTTCCAATTAATGATTGAACTTTAAGCCCTGATTTTCCCTATTTTTGTAATTTCAACAGGAAATTAAAGGGAATATACAACATTTGCAAACATGGGAAAACAAAACTACCAAATTTTTACAAAATAGCTCACTAGGATGTTGGTAAATGAAAGTCTAAAGCATCCTGTAAAATTATGGCACCTGGTGTGAAGTCATTTTCAAGAAAAGTGGTATTTTGGAAAAACTTAAATATTTTTCAAGTACTGCTCCAAATTTACCTTTTTTTTCAGTCCAAATTTTGTTTGCTATTGGTTACATATGTTCATGAGCGGGTGCAGGCCAGCTAGACTGGTTTCCTTACAATTTTCCGGAATCTATAAATCGATTCATTTCATCTTTAGTGGAGTCAGGGAACCAGACTACTTGAACATTTTTGTTTTTTTTGGTTTTTCCAGCATTTTCAAACACAAAACTTCAAACTTGTCAGTGTAACAATATTTGATTTATTATACTAACCCCTCAAATAGTTCATTTCTGAAAATTACAGCAAAAGCCAATGATGTACAATTATCTTAATACAAATGTCCAATAAAAATCAGTGCAAATGATTACCTTGATGCAAATGCTACAAAGAAGAAATTGTTTCTTATTGATCCACTGTGAACTATACATGTATGTAGGATAGGTACATTTTGTACATGGACCACATAAACATATATACCGTATATTGTACAGTATGTACAACATGCATATTATAATTATGGCATAAGAATAACCTTTCAAATTTTCATGAGAAAGCTGCTTATTTTGCAATCTGGATGCTGTGCCTTAATACAGTGTCATTTGCCAATCCACCTAAATCGACTGTTAATGCGGTTGAATGGTCATTAAGTAAGGCTCTCGTACCCCAGTGGCCACTTGTCAAAAAAAAAAAATTCGCTGCCAAAGACTTCATAAGGAACTCGGTAGAGATTAAGTATCACAGCATCTATTTCCTATGTCTTGCAGCGTACTTGCCCCGAGACAATCTCCCCTCGTTGCGCAGTAATTAAACTCGTTTTATGCTTGGCACGTTCTGTTATCAGCCGATGCGAAAAGGAACGACAGGCGGAAGTAAGTGGGTTCCATGCACCCGGTTTCTTTGCATGGGTGATTTAAAATAAGGTCTGCAAGCCGACAAATGTAGCAGTATAGTTTATGATTTGCTTTTCCAAAATGGACCTAATTTTGGAATTTCTTTTACAAAGTCATACGGAAAGGCTAAATTATGTTATTTTCCTCACAGATCCAATAAAGATTTTATATATCAAAATTGAACTGTGAAATAAAGAAGTAAGCACTGATTTCAACTATTTACAGAATGGACTGACCAAAAACCTACAAATCTAAATGTTTGAGGATCTGCTGTTTCAATTGAAGCAACATTTTTCTCAGAGGGATAAGAAACTCACCCTGGAAACAGGAATGAGAGGCACTTGACTGTTATGCTCATCCTATATAATTAAAGGATCCTACACTGTCTGTCTGTCTGATGTCTGTCTGATGTCTGTGTGTCACGTTTATTGTAAAAGTCCTAAAGAGTGTGCGCAAGCACAAAATGCAATGGTTAATGGAGAGGCTTGGTGATTGTATGCAGGTCCTATATATGCTCCGATTTCACTGTGCTCTGAAGTCACGGTTGGCACTTGAAAAAAAAAGATTTTTGGGGGGTTAGTTTGGGGGTTTGGGGGGCAAATTTGTTTCTTTCAGACTTTGAATAGTTAAATATTACATTATCTCTATGAAAACACAAAACATAACGTTGATGATGAAAACTGTGGCGAAACGCTTCACCAAGGTTTACCACGCCCACTTGGGGTCAACATGCAAATTGAGGTCAAAGTAAATAGTAGTATATGACTCCACCCACCTAGGGGGTGCCGCGCGAAACGCGGCATCCCGCTAGTGATTCAAATATTATCTATGACACTACTTTGTGTGCATGTATTATGTATATAATCCAATGAAACTCATTTTGCCTAGCTGTGAGTCAATTAGCATGCAGCAGAGTGACCGCCAATTATTTTAACGCCTGCAGCGGAAACGGACGAATACAACAGAATTGCCATTTAGACACACACAAGTTTCATGCTTTAGGTGAAAGCCAAATTGTGTATAACATAGAGGTAGGAAAAACAAGATGCTGTGAAAGAAATTGAAAACGGGAATTTTTTTTACTGTGTGTCTTTTTGAAGTTAATTTATGGCTGGCGGTGTCAGTTTGTTGATTGCAAATTACAGGGTGAAATGGCTTGCAGGTGTGTTAGTTTAAACATTTTAACAAGATGACACAAACAATGAAAATTTTAAAATGCTGTGGATGAACAATTAAGTAGGCTAATATCAAATGTATATATGCCCAATTTTGTACATGTACAAAATTGGCAAATTTTTGCGACAAAAAGTTGAATATCCCCCCACCCTCAATGTAGAAACCCCCGAAAACAGTTACTCATGTACTCAAAAGCATGTCTTTTGCTGCATTTTATTGTCAAGAAAACAGCCGTACAATGTATACAGTCGCCTTCGCCAGACCTGGGCCAAATTTCATAGCCCTATAAGCAAACATTATTTTTTGCTAACAGAACCTCTATTTCATGGAGACCATAAGCATTAAGCGGTGAAAGTTGCTTTAAAATAAATGACAAAACAATATAAATCTCCATGTGCGCACAACTGTTACAACTGTTAGCACATTCACGCCATGAAATAGTGCTTATGGTTCGCACAATTTTCTGTTCTAGTAATCACAACTTGCTATAAGGTTAGAACAACAACAACAACTTACTATAAGGCTAGAACAACAAAAGAAGGATATGCAGGCACTTTTTTTCCCGCCAAAGACGAATCCAAGTTGGCAGATGGTCCTTTTTCAAAACATCCACTGTTTTCATTCAATTTTTAAGACGGCGGATGCTGTTTTTTTCTCAAAATTGCCATCAACTTCTCTACGACTAGCTTTTTAACAAATATTAAGACACAAGATATTACTTATAGCGAAAATATGACAGATTTCACTGTTAAAAAAAGAGGGGAAAAATACCAAAATCAATCGAATTGATGCAGGAGGGAAAAAAGCTTGCCAGCGGGACAGATAAACTAGTTAATTTTTTTATATGGCCTAACCACTGGAAATTGCTAGCAGACGGAATATGCGAGGCGCAGAGTTTCCAATCAAAGATTTTTCACTTAAGCACAGTCCTTCATGCACAGTATGCAGAGCCATAAGCACCAGCTAATATCTGCGCTATTTGCATATTACACAGGAGGATCCTTCAGCTCCGGGTGTCGTATATCATATCTCATGTTTCTATTTATTTTAAAATCTCCGTCAGGCAGCACTCCTGTCATTCCCACTCCCGTCATTCCCCATGGTGTCCCTAGAGAGGGTGGACTATCACTAGTACTGCATACAAATTACGTACTTGGTTACGGCTTGTGGTAACACATGTCTATGGGAAATGGCTTCAGCCACTGCCATAGAAACATGTACGATTACTAGCCGCAGCCAAGTAATTTGGAAGCAGCCGAATGTATCCACTTGACTTCACTCATGCTAGTGAGACACTGAGCCTGTCATTTCTGCTGAAAGGTTACGGAAACTGGGCTGGGTAAAACTTGATAAATTATGAAACACCATCAGAGCATAGAGAAAAGAAATTATCAGAGTGGATCAGAATATCACTTCTTGAAGGACCAAGGCGATTTTTCCTTTGAAAGGAGTTCCAGAATCTGTACAATATGGGACTCTTCAAGAGATTAATTTTAAAAATCATTCCAAAAAAAATCATAAATAAATAACCAAAATACAACGGCTCTTTTCTATGGTACATGTACACCCATGTTTTCATCACCAGAATAAAAGGATGAAGAAAATGAATTCCTGGGGGCCAAAGTAAAAACAAACAAACTGAAATTGTTCGTAAAAGCTTCTGACACAATCTGAATTTTTTTTCAGACTGAGCTTCCATTCACAGATTTTGACCTCAACGATTGCAATCTGCAGTTGATTGAAGTCTTCAAGTTTGAACTCATTAGGCTTTTGACCAGGGTCCACTCTAAGCTTTCAACCATGCAATTGTCTCCAATCCCCAGTTGGGCTTTTAACATCAGTCAAGTTACGACTGTTGCCTGTTGTGGCTGCTAAATGGAATTCAAGTAGAAAGCCTATTAATTCTGGTAGGGTACCGGTATTTGCTGATGTTGATGTTAGGATCTTGAAATTAATCTTGACAAATAAATCTTGCTTTCATTTTCTTGACTGTTTTGATGAATTTTTTCTTCATTTTTTTCCAAACCTTGGTAAATTTTTTGTAAAAAAACAACTAGCATTTTTTACTCCTAAATTATGGATGTACGTATACCCTAAATTCAACAACAATCCATTATCTGGTTATGTGGGGTTTTGAAAGATTAAAGGGAATGTACAACATATGCTTTTGCTGCAATTTTCAGAAATAAATGGATTTGGAGGATTAGTATGCTATAGCAAATATTGTTGAACTGACTTGTTTCACGTTTTGGGTTCATAGATGCTGGAAAAACCAAGAAAATCAATCATGTTCTTGTAGTCTGGTTCCCTGACCCCACTTACGATGAATCAGAGCAATATATAGACGTTGGGGAATTGTAAGGTCAGAGAATCAGTCTAGCAGGTTTGAACTCCTTCACAGGTGTGTGATCAATTGCAAAGAAAATGTGGAATAACTACCGGAAAATTGAAAAAACAAGGAGCAGTTTTTGAAAAAAAAGCCAGTTTTCTCCAACGCTAGTCGGCCGACCAGCGTTGGAAAAATAGCATTTTTCTTGAAAATGTCAGCACACCAGGAGCTATGATTTTACAGGATGGTTCTGATGCTCATTCCCTCACAATCCAGTAAGGTTTTTCGTGACAATGTGATCATTTCGTTTTTTGATGTTTGCAAATGTTGTATATTCCCTTTAGGACTGTGCTACATAACAATGGCCTATCTAGTGCCATTGATTGACTGCACAGCGTTGGTTCTTGGCTGTTTCATCAGAGCACTTCCTTCAAGAAATGCCCAGGGGCCAAACAAATATCTCCACATCTTTGCTGCCACCCTGGATCCATGCAACACATTTATCTTAATGAAAAACAGTTCCTGTTTATAACTTCTAAGCAAATGTTTAAAATTGATGTGCTTTTTTCGGACGCATTGACAGTGATGCAGACGTGACAGCACTTTGCGGAAATGAAAAAGCCGTGTTGAACAAAACAGGATGAAAGAGATTTGCTATTGGACTCCAACCTTATTGCAGATAAACCTTAATGTCCATTAGAGGAATAACAGAAACATAACCTGCATTTGTTTTTAAAAGTTCTGCAGTTTGGATGAACAACACCACTGTTTATTGGGGTATTTTTTTTTATTTCTGTTACTGGTTATATTTAAATTTCTGTGCTCTCCGACAAATGAAAAAAAAATCTCATACATGTAATTTTCTAAAAAAAAGTATTTTCCCTTTTTTTTTTTTTGATGTTTGCAACCCTCTGAAATAAAAAGGTTTTTGTTCTGGGCACATACCGGTACGGTACTAATTGTGGGACAGCAAACAACACACTCTTCAAGAACATGTTTATTGTTTGTCAGCCAATAATTCGAAATTGCAAAGTAATAATTCAAAAATGAAACATGGGCTGATTTGTTCAGTCAATGTCTCATTCAAAAGTGTATTTACTTTTGTATTGCTAGAAAAGTAGCAATTTATAAAAGGAATCTATTTTTCAGGATGAAACTCAAATATAGCATGGGATCGCAACTTTAATCAAAGCGATGATATTTTGGGGGCGAAATTCCACAAAATTGTACGTCGTTGCCAACATGGCGGTTGTCATAATACAATTTTACTGCTGTTGTGACCGACATGAGACACAACTCTTTTAGATTTTGTTAGTGTTAGGATTTAAACATTTTATTCCTGACGTACAAATGTACATGTACATGTACTTGATAAGTGACTTGACATTTTGCAGACACTTATTTATTTTGGATTCCTAATAGTCACAGACAGTTGCCAGTTATATCGAATGATTTATGGCTGAAAAATTCTCAGACAGTACTGTCATCATGTCATGGAATCCTACAAGGTCCATGCAGCAAGATTTTCTTTTTCAAGTGGGATCCCTCAAATGCGCCTATGTTTCCCTTTAACTTCATGTCAGTCTCTGTATTGCCAGTTTGTGCAAGGACATTTTTGGTTAACTTTGCTGATTTCCATATCAGTCAAAGCTGCTTAAGCCACACACAAAAAATTTAAAAACACCAAAACAATTCTCTCCCAAGAATTTGTTCAACAATGGTCAATTCTTGGTGTTTTTTTTTGTAATTGTTGTTTGGTTCTTTTCACTGAAGACTGCTATTTTATTTTTGGATTTCAAAAACAAACAGTCATGAATTTCTATACGCTCGAAGACAATGCTTTGTGTTTCCCTTTGTCCCTGTAGTACAACACTCTCCAATAGACTATGCACATCACCGTACGATCGAGGACCGTTTTCAACAAAAGACCCAACGCTCGAGGACTGAAAGGATCTTAATTGATCTCCCTTTGTGTGTCTATCCTCAATCGTAACGCCATACAAGAGCAACGGGACCCTCATGTAGCAGAAAAACACACACTGTAGAACAGATACTGTGAAAAATAAAAACAGAGCACTAACAAATTTGTACCTTAATAAGATGTCTCTATATTTTTTAAGTACCGGTACATGTGCATGCAGTTCAGAGCCATGGATAACTGCAATAAAGTGTGATTTAAAAAAAAATCCTTTGCGATAGATGGAGTGCCATGGTCCAATGGTCACGGTGACATGTGCTTGTGTTCTTGGGCAAGACACTTAATCACAATTGCCTCTCTCCACCCTGGAGTATGTAAATGGGTACCTGTGAAGGTAGAGACTAGATTGCGCTGATCTTGAACTGTTGTAGAAAAAAAATGGTCTCATGGCCTGATGAACAGGGGTAATAATTGTGAAGCGCTTTAAGACCTTTGGTATAAAGTGCTACATATACAAGCACCACATTATCAGTCCAACTAATTTGCAATTTGAATAAATATCTTTGAAATTCATCCCACGTCCCTTGTTGATTCCAAGGCCCCTGTGTGAGATTCGTTTTCATTCATTTCATTGCCCCTTTAAATTTGATGTCATCCACCATCGTCACGAGTAAATCCACTGCCTTAATGATCAGATCCTGTTGAAGGACTTGGCCACAGCATCCGCCTTTTAATCTTGTCCTTCCCCAAACTGATGAAAACATGCCGCGTTTAATTCTAAGCTACTTTATTGATTCAGCTCTCGACACTCAAGACATCTCGACTGCCGGTCCGCATATTGAAATTGCTTTATTTTTTGACCCGTCTAAACACAGAGACTTTTGAAACGTTGGCTTCAATACTGTCCTTGGCTTTATCCCTGACGTACATGTAAGACTCATCAAGAAGCTTTAATGCACAATGGACAGACTCTACATTTTGGCCTTAAATTATAAGATTTGATGTTCCTGCAGCCAATTTCACTGAACGTTAGGCAATGGTGTAACTCCACATGTGCAAGAAATTATGGCGTAACTTGCCCAATCATTTAGGTTGCGTAAGTTGTGACACAGCAGCTGAAATTGAACTTTTTTGCTAGCAAATCATGACCATCATGGAGCCTCATTCCAAAACTCCTCAATGTTGATACAAGACACTCACAGCTGTGTGTTTGAGGCACATGAATTGCTATTTTGCTTGTGACAGAATGTTTATAGAGTTGCCACATGAAAGTCGGACAAAGTCATTTTTCAAAATGGCAAGGTGTAATCCAACGACTGTTTTGTGACCGTTTCATAAATGCTGTTATCCCCCTCTTCCAACTTGTTTAGATTATTTAAAAAGTTGCACAGCTACACCTAGTTTCGAGAAATTGATCGCACATTTACTGCTTAAACCACGCACTGTTTTGTGAAATCAGCTACAGAATCTAAACACAGACCCATATTGAGCTTGACTAGCCAAAGACAAGGGCTCAAATCTCCTCAATCCAATTTCAAAAACCTCCTTGGTGTGTCCTTGTCAAATTGTCAGGTTGCATGCATCATCTTCAGCAATTACAGACATTGGAGCGCATGATTCACAAAGCAAACGTGTAATTTAACCCTTTGCCCATTGTGTCTTCCCATCTGATTAGATCCTCGCTTCCTCTTCGCTTCCTTGTACTTAACAAGAGGGAACAAGCCCTAATGGAAGGACGGATGATATTAAGAGGATTGGCTTTTCAATTCCGATTGTACTCACTCGCGGAAATGAAAACTTGTTTCTTTACGCATCAGGTGCAAGCATTTCTACCTCACTAATTATCTCAATGAAGTGAGTACAGACAAAAAATTGTAGTAGCTAGGATAAACCTGTGTCAGCAATATCAGAATAAAATGCAATCAAACAAATTTCAAGGAGTGCACAGCTTTTTTCTCTTTTTCTTTGAGGGGGGGGGGATTGATTCCTTTGTGTTTCATTCACCATAGAAGTATCCTTCATGAACCAAGAACATAAATAAATGTGGGGGGGAAAGGGATTTGCTCACAAAGAAACTGATAAAAGTAAAATATTTAATTGCTAACCTGCCAAACAAAACATGTGAATTTTGAAGGTTGGAATTGACAATTCACCATCTTGAAAAAAAAACAGACCTTGAGGCCAAAAAAAAAAGTCTTCGGTTTCTGGTATGCGCGCGCGTTGCTGTAGCCATGCGCGTCGGCAAAATGAAAAAGTGTTTTTCAATGAAAGATGATGTCTCAAAACCGCCAAACTCACTGGTTTGACTGGAATCCTGCTGCTGCACAATTTTAACATGTTTTTAGATTCGGCTATGGTCGAGAATAAGTTTTATGTGGCCTCTCTGGACTCCCATATATTTGCACTAAGTTTAGTCGGGCACCATTTGCAGTCATCAGCCGAGATTTGAAGCAAAACAATCAGGTACAGTAAATAAAAAAAAAAACATGTTGCCGCACCACTTTTTGGGCAAGCTTCATACCAGAAACCGGAGACTTTTTTAATTTTGGCCTAACCCTAACCCTCAATCCTCCAAAGTCCTCCAAGCAGTTTTGGAGGAGTTTGGAGGATTGAGGATGAATGCAACGTACATATACAATTTTGGAGGATTGTGGAGGATTGAAGGCACAATTGGACATTCAGTACCGGTTGATTTTGGAGGATTGAGGATGAATTGTGTTAGAAGAGGAGGAGTATTTTGGAGGATTGAGGCTGAATGCAACATACAATTTTGGAGGATTGTGGAGGATTGAAGGCACAATTGGACATTCAGTACCGGTTGATTTTGGAGGATTGAGGCTGAATGGTGTTTGAAGAAGAAGAGGATTTTGGAGGATTTAGGCTGAATGCATTTTGAGAGGCAGGGCTGTTGGAGGCTTTTGAAAGATTGAGGCAGTGGGTACATGTATCCTTCATTTGAACGTAAGTGCAAAATGGTGGAGGATTTTGGAGGATTGAGGATAGTTGCTAGCAAAAAGGTCCTAGGAGATTACGGTTGATTTGAGCCCCATCTATAGGATTATGTTTCCATAAATCAAGAGGTCGTGTACTGTGTTGTATTTTAATTACATGTTGTTGACAGATGTCGTGAGTTACTTTACAACCAAATAAAATCAGGAAAAATCAATCTGAAATTTTGCCCAGCTGTTGAATGTTTGATTGTCATTTTTTCGATACGTTCACTCTGGCGTGTGCAGCATCTGCTCTTTGATGGGGGCGATGCATAAAAAGCGGCGAACCGGCAATCATTCGGCTTTCGCAGTGTGATGACTACGCCAAGCCATGCAGAAACGAAGCACTAACGGGCAACGATGAGCGATGCACGACAAGAGGAAGAATTCAATATTAGGTTTTGCTCTTCAGAGGAAGCACTGCAGGAAATTTGGGTTGATGGACGATGGGCAAAAATGTCTTTGAGAAACATTCATGTGAAAGGAAATACTGATACTAGTACGATACGCTCCACTCTACTCTAGGTCTACTCTCCGTTTCTATGGTCCCGTTTGTGGAACACCATTCAAAACGAAATCAAAACAATAACGCCCATGGGCCGTTTTAAATCCTCGTACAAAAAGGAGCTCCTATCACAATATGTTACCGGTACATAGCTTTCCCTCCTCAGCCACTCTCCATAGCCACATCTCTTCTTTTCATACAATTCATCGTCTCTTTTATTTAACTTATCCTCATCGCAACTATTCAATTTGTCTTAGTGTCCCGTCTCGTGTTTTGTTTTGTTTTGTCTTGTCTTTAGTTTCCCTTTGACTGTTTTCGTGTTTATTCCTATTGTCTGTGTAAACTGTCCTGTATTGTCCGTTTATGTGTTAGGCTGTTCTCTACAAGCTTCGGTTTATATGAACAGCCCCATACTCTTCACCCTCATTTAATATATTTAGTCGTTGTACTACATTGTTGTATTATTATTTATTTAATTTATACAATTACCTTCTTTTTATTTGAAAACTTAGTTTGACTTTTTTGTGGAAAGTATGGAAATAAATGTTGCCTTTGAATTTGAATTTGAATTTGAATACCCTGGAAAATTACAGGATGTTCTTTTAAGGCTGAAGATGATCAATTTGGTAAATATTTATCGAAGATTTCAAAGCACCCTTTTGGCGTTCACGTAAAACTTTACAAAGACTCTCACCAGCACCAGTACGTGTGCAGTCGCAGATACACAGTAGGAGAGGTACATACATACATGTTTTGAGCGTTGATCGTGGCCTGGCAGCACATATTGTTAACATGAAATTCAATCAATTGTATGCAAGGTAAATCCTAATGAACAATGTTTTTAGTGCCAGTCTTTGAAAGCCGTACAAAGTTAACTTCCTCGGGAGTAAAATGCTTGTGACACAGTGACAGATGTACAGACATCGTTGATTCTTTCTAACATAAAACTACCTGTAGAGCGCAGATAATACAAGGTCCAATTCTTCAAATTTTTACTTTTTTTAATGTATCAACATTCTTCGATGCGTAAATGGGAGTTATCATCTCAAAGTGAGGGGGAAAAAAACCTGTTTCATTGGAATGTTTTTGTACCCACCTTGGTGAGAAAGTCCATCTTCAACGGGGCTCTCTTCAAGTCCAGATGTACCAGTCTAAAATCAAACAAAGAAGGAAAAACAACGCATGAAAAAGTCAGTCTCTTCAGAGGAATATGTTTACACCAGGTACACTGGGCTGATATCACAGTACGTTTTTGCACTGGAAATTTGAAAATATTAAATGTTTTCCCTGACTTTTTTTTTGTTGGCACATACAGATGCTTCGCGAGCAGATTAGCTCCCGGTCCATACATTAATGATACTGATTGTGGGGTGGAAAACAGCCTACCCCACGAGAACGGAATCGTTGTCTTGCAACCAATAATTCGAAATTGTAAAGTAATTGTTCAAAAACTAAATATGGGTTGATTTTTTTTTCGGTCGATGTCTAATTCAAACGTGAATAACTTTTGTATAGCTAGAAAAATAGCAATGAAGAAAAGAATCAATTTTTCAGGAACTTAAAATAAACACATTTCAACTCTGGCAGATTTCACAGCAAATGTTCTGGGATGTCAAAGTCCCTTCGCATTCGCAGTATGAAACATTCACTTTGTATTTCTACCGGTAGCAGTGCATGAAGAAATGCTTGTCACACGCAGAAAACCTTTCTCACTGTGTATAATCAAATCAGGCAGCATATTTCACCTTATTGATTAGAACAGAGAGGAGGCTGCACGCAAGGTGACTTCACACCATATTTTTTTTCCTTGACGGGTGATAATATATATATACATTGTAAACCAGGTTCCTGGTTGCCATCAATTAGGAAATTTCAATTCATACATGAACATGTAATGTACTGGTATGTCTGTGTGGTTTTGTCTGTGTGGGGCACCCCACCCCAAAAAAAGAGGGGGGGGGGAGGAAGGGGTGGCATCCCACAACAAAATTCAAATATTTTGAATTACTCATTTTTGCCTGGTAGAGTATTAAGGCATTATTCAAACAAACAAAAACATGAAAAAATTCACTGTCTGACAAAAGAGTTTACTCCTAATTCCAACGATAATGATGTACGATTTTGACCTTGCTGCAGGATTTTGACCTGGGCACAGCAAATGCTTTCTGTGCTTTGCAGCTTTTAACTGACCCCTGATCAATTATAGCAGATAAACAGAAAGTATAGCAAACAGGCAGAGGCCCAACTCAATTTTTCTTTCAAAAATTGATCTGAATTACACCTTGATTTCACAACAAACGATTCTCACAGACCAGCAAAACAGCAACTGTTACCTATGGTACTGGCTGGGCAGGGGGACCTCCACTGGCTTGTTGAACAAGATAGCATCGGCGGCCGCCATCGTTGAATTGGACAAAGCTGTCACCCTCGCGTCCATGGATAGACTCGCCTTCCAAAAATATTTGTTGTGGATCGGCTCTCTGAAGATTATCCGGGCAGATTTACGGCAGTTTCCTCAGACAAATCACTCAGCTCAACTTGCAGCCCATCCTCATGTAACGGTACTATGCTAGCGGGCTTTGAATAGGATGAACAGGCAAATCCGTTGATCTCTCGTTGCTTTGGTGTAACGTCCAATGACAGCTCTGGACGGTTTGTTGACCCACAGCCAACTGCTGCAATAAAAGCCGGGGAAAAAAATATATATATATGTGAAATTTGACCCAGGAACTGTGATTTCAATCAATCTCAACGAGCTTGTCACCCACTCTCACGAAAAGGAGCGAACAGTGGTGTATGCTACACAAACCGATGGTATTGGATGTCACTGTGTAATGATATCTACCTTGGAAACCCACTTTAAAAATCAATATCACTCCTTCCCTGTGTGGTCAATTCAAACACATTAAGTTGTGCATGTATAAGGAGCTGGGTTTGTTTGTTTTTTCAACTCAAACACACAGATAGTACAGTACCAAATACTTCTGTAAAAACATAATACGTTTCCATGTTTACCTGGTATGTATTATGCATTGGTTGTCTGCCATGGATAATTTATTTCAATAATTTTGATAATACTGCTGCACCGGTGTGCCAGTTATAGCGAGATACAAGTGTGAACAGTGAGCTGCACACTGCAAATTGCAGTATTTGCAAGCGTCATTAACACAAAACTGTTATTTTCCTGGGTTCAGGTTCAACTCTCACTACAATTAATTCTTATATTCAACCCAATGTTATTGATATAATCTCAGTTGCTAATTCAACATTTTTAAACATTACAGATGTTCCTCACTTTCAACCAAAATGGATGAGATTTTGTAATAGTACCGGTAGTTTCATACAGCAAATTACATTTAAAGTTTTTTTTTTCATTTTCGACATGTAATGACTGTGAGTATCAGAAACAAGTTACATACACGTACCAGTACAATGTATTGGATTTGAACATGTGCCACATACATGTACAGACAAGTGACACATCAATAATCAATGATAATGATGTTACTCCACGCAAAAGCACTAATGGGTATTGGCTTTGGGGTGAAACTTTTCAAATCATTTAGGGTCTACTGTAAAAAACTAAAAGACAATACTCCAAATGTAGAGCCAGGTGTCACCCAAATCAGCTTAAATCACGAAGCTTATAGTCTACACCAGCGCCATCTTAGGTTTTTACTGTACTCCAGAGGACAATGCTTTGTGTTTCCCTTTGTCCCTTTAATATACCGTAACACTCTCCCATAGACTAAGCACAGGAACTTACTACAGAGGACCATTTCAAACAAAAGACCCAACACCCAAGGACTGAAAGGATCTGTTGTTCTCCCTTTGTGTGTCGGTCCTCGGGGGATATGTAGAACAGGTACCGGTACCGGTACACTCCTGGCACCCCACCCTCAACAAAACTACGAAGGCAAGATGCACACAGGGTGATGTTTCTCATTATGTGCCGCTCTGTCTGAAAACAAATCAAGCTTAGCTAGCCTCATTGTAAATCCCCACACACACATGTACACATTCCCTAAAGGAAACCTGCCAGAAGTGCTTCAGATGCAATTTTTAATTAAATGCAAATTTGGTTTGCAGGAACGTTGCGCTGTGTTTATGTGTGCCCACTTGGTCAAAACACAACAAAGTGTGAGTGTTCAGTGTTATCCATGGATGGTTGAATGTCAGGTCCATGCCTTGCACAAAATTAATCAAATCTGAAAAGGACTGCTACTCAGGCAGTTTTAACCTTTGTGTGTATATCATGCACGTGTTCAAAGCACAAAACAAAGCACAACACCCCCTGTGCCCGCCCGGCGGCCACTGGTCCTCATTGGTCGGTAGGGGGCTCTCTATATTTTTTTTCGGTGAATGTAACAACCCCCCCCCCCCTCCAGAAATCTGATAATCTGCTACAGGAACAATACATGCACCTAGTACATGCGCACAAACATTAACAAGTGTTCACCGTCGATCAGGGACATCCTATTGTCCCTCTTTTGTTTGTACTCTTTTGTTTGTTTGTTAACATTTTAGGACGACTCCCATTGGTTTTGTACACGACCCCAATCGCGGACGTATGCTGAGAATCGTGGATGATATTGTTCTCTTTTGTTCTCTGGTATTTTTTGTCCACGGTTTGAAAAGATGAACACGTACGTATAGGCCTACATACATGTACCGTACCTTCCATCAGGATTTTAAGCAAATACTTGCAGCATTCATTTGTGTGGGTGGCTTGGAGTCGTGTCCAAGTGGAAAGAAGACGAATTGACACTGTCAACATGGAGCTATAAAAAGGATGTCAACAACAAAATGCTGGGACTCCAACATCCCAGTCCTAAGATTACGAGCAGGTCTGCAGTTAACCAACATCAATGCCCGTAAAACTGTCAATGCATGGAGAATCAACACATTTGATGCATGTTTGCTTAGATTCAACTAGAGATTATTGACATCCGACGCGTATTGATTTCATGGCTTGTGTGTCTTTCAGGTCTGCAGGCTCGGGATTGGCAGGACTACACTGTAGATTACACACCCGTAGGTGAGAGGCTATACCGGTACATGTACCGGTACATGCATATACAGTACGTATGGTCACGGCTATACATTCGTTTCTCTCTTTTATTAAATATAACTTATGTATTTCATATTATTATTATTTTTTCGGTTTTGGAGAATGTATTTGCAATGTAACCCAAGCACACTACAGAACGGTTTCTCTATTGGGATGTCTGTACCTGTAGTTAAAGGGAAAATACAACATTTGCAAACATCAAAAAATAAAACTACCAAGTTGTTACGAAATACCTTACTAGGATGTTGGTAAATGACAGTCTAAAGCATCCTGTAAACAAATGGCACCTGGTGAGAAGTCATTTTCAAGAAAAATGGTACTTTTGTATACATTTCCAACGGTGGTCGGCCGACCACCGTTGGAAAAAAAGCTAACTATTTTTCAACTACTGCTACAAATTTACCTTTTTTTTTCAGTCCAAATTTTGTTTGCTATTGGTTCCATGAACGGGTGCAGGCCAGCTACCGGTAGACTGGTTCCCTTACCTTACAAATTTCCGGCATTCTGGAACCATGTCATCTTTAGTGGAGTCAAGGAACCAGACTACTTGAACATTTGTGTGCTTCTCGGTTTTTCCAGCATTTTCGAACACAAAACTTCAAACATGTCAGTGTAACAATATTTGATCTATTATACTAACCCCCAAATAGTTCATTTCTGAAAATTACAGCAAAAGCCAATGATGTGTATAACATGCTAGAAATAGAAATTGCCAGGTTAGTCAAATGTTTGTACACAAAGTAGTCCAATGGGTTCAATTGGAAGGGTTTTATAATTTATAAACAGAAAATGATAATTCAAAAAGACCTTTCAAATTTTACTATTTACATGGAAATATCAAATCTGATAAGTTTTGTGAGATGGACAATTGGAACAACGTTCAGAATGTTGATTATCTACATAAAATGTGCAAAATTTAATGTTGCATTGATTGCATTGTACATCACTCAACAAATTTATGTGCATCACAAATAAGACAAAGCTGCAGCACATGGCGCAATGCGATTAAGCGTCAGATGAGAACGTGCCCTAGGGCCTTACTTGCCCGGCTACAAAACTGTACACAGCAGCAGATACAGTATGCGCATTATTCCACTTTCGCTTCTTGCAGTCCCAAGTTTTGTCTGTTAAATTTAACATGTTTAACACAACAATTGTTGACTGATGTGATGTGGGACAAAATACACACTGCATGTACACACACATACTGAAATCTGTATCCTTGTGGAGACATTTCTTTGTTCTCGTGTAATAAAGTTTTCGAGTTGGAAAGTGAAGTTTCAAAATGCTCTTATTTTAACCAGAAATAATTTCCTTGGCTAAAATTTGGACTTAATATCCCTTTTCTAAAACTCTTCCATTTGCGACTGATCAACCCACCTTGGAAATTCCTAGTGTTTGAGTAAAATCCATATATTTAATTCGTGAAAATCTTGTGGAGACGTATTCATCTATAGAAATTGTCCTGTGGACACATACAATCTTGTGTTCCCTATTGTACACACGTCTCCAGAGGGCACGGTATATCAGATCACACATGTACGGTACATACACCATAAACAGAAAAACCTTTGACATTTACAACTCAAAAGTCAAATCAACACCCATTAAATAACTCAATCTCCCAACTTAACACGATTATCACACTGTCAGACACCCCCAGCCACAGATCAAACTGCAACCCCCTCCCAGGAACAGATGAATAAAAGTCAGTTATATGATGAATACAGTCAATTGAGTATTAGAGCACACTGCCCCTTCGAAATGCACTCAGAGACCTTCCAACAAATTGATGCTGTTTTTCCCCAGGGGCCATAGAAATGCATCACAGGCACTGATTGTCAAACTAGATGCATGATCTTATCTCTAAGCCAGGTCTGTATAGACTCCAAGCACGACAAGGTGATGTTCTTTACGATTAGTATTATTATTATCCTTACATTTTAGTTCCTTATCAGCTACAGACACTGATATCAACTTCATCAGACACTGATATTTGGGCATGGCATAAAGCTGGGCCCATTATTTATGTCATATGCCCACTGTACCTACAAAATGTACGTATCTTCACAAAATTAGCAGAAAATTGTGCACTCAGACTCTCAGAAAGTTCATTTTGAATGGTAGGCCTATGCCTGCAAGGAATTTAGGCTAAGATAACCAATATTTCTGTGCTTTCATACAGTACATGTACATGTGTACCGGTATGTTCCAAAAAAGTGTCCGTCTGACTATTTTTGAAATAACTACAAAACCATGAGGTCAATTTTGAAAATGTTTGGTTGTGCAGATACTCCTAAGCCTTGGCCTCAACCCCTATGAGTTTCATTTGATTTCAGTCAAGCATCAATGCACAATGACATTGATCACAACAACATTTTTCCTTGCCTTATTCAATTTCAGTACTGTGTTTAAAAGTGATCACAACAACATTTTTCCTTGCCTTATTCAATTTCAGTACTGTGTTTAAAAGTAAGCTGCGTAAAATCCTTCATGTTGTGAAAAGGGCTGCAGTTGGGATTGGAATCATTTGCCTGGCTATCAGTCATCATGGCAAGACCTCAGTTTAATGCTCAAGGGCAAATGATTCCAATCCCAAACCACATCAGCCTTTTTTTCACAACATGCAGGATTTTACACAGCTTACATAAAACAGCACTGAAAAAGATTAAGGCAAGGAACTTGGTCACAGCGTCCAAAAATGTTGTGCTCATTTGACAATTGTGTAGTGATGCGTGACTGAAATTAAAAGAAACTCATAAGGGTTGAAGCCAAGGCTTAGTAGTATCTGCACAACTAAACATTGTCAAAATTCTCATGGTTTTGTAGTTATTTTAATAACAGTCAGACGGGCATTTTTTTTAGCGACATACTGTAGTGCAAAACAGTGAATGTTACGGCACAATTCCAATGTTAGCAAATCCTTGAAATTGGGCCCTGGTCATGTAAACTGCTTGGACTCTTTCTCTCTTCTCTCTGACATTTCACCAGTTACTGTTTACATTGTACATTTTTGCATGGATGACCTATCATAAAACTTGAACATTCATTCGCGTAGACAGATGGAGAATGTCAATTCAGTTTTGTTGACATTTTATGTATGTCATGTCTGCTTTTTATTACTAACACTTTGTGCAAGTGATGTACAGACAACTGTCTTGATGAATCGAAAACATTGCTCATACAACGTAGATGCCTTTCAGTGCTGACACAATCTTTTTCAAGTTTTCCAAGTATCCCTTCCAATGTGAATACATGTTAAAATGTACAAACAACCATCAATTTTCAATTGTTATGTATTGAAACCTGTAAAAAATGCAACCTTTGTGCTACGAAATGAGTGTAAATTAACCAAAACATTGAAATTGAAAATTGAAATGTTCAAAACATTTTTCTACCAGCACAATACTGTTTAATTACTTTTCGTGCGTCCAAATCACTGATGGGCATTAGGCGTATGCCCCTGGAATAAATTATCAAAAGGCATGGGTAAGCCTTGCAATATTAAACATGGTTTGGGAAATATTCAAACTTTTAAAGTTTAATTAAATCATGAATGACCAATACATGTGCACAAGCTCTCTCAGGTCATAATGATCCTGAACATGTGATATTTGGTTTTATTTATTTATGATGATCGATAATAACTGCCAAGTTATTTAGTTTGCTGGAAATTCCTCAATCCTCAAAAATAAATTTTTAACTTTCACTCTGGTCATATGCACACGTACCGTACATTGTCATCATATGCACACAAGCTGTAAGGGCCAGAAAGAAATGTGTGTTTACAGTAAATTTCATCTACTTGGCTTTTTTTAAGGCAAAATTGCCGACCTCAAGCTTTTTGTTGTCACATTTGGCCAGAAAATTTAAGAAAGAAAAAAAGTATACTAAAATTTCAAAAATATTCCCAGTACAACTTTTGTTGTGTTATTGGCTAATTTAACACACAAAAATACAGATTAATTAATTAAAGGTATCCTAACGTAAACAATGTAAGTGTAAAATACTCAAAGACAAATTTTTTTAAGTTCCAAAATATAATTATTCTCCTTATTTCATTACCTGGATAATTTTTAGGGTGTTACTGTAATTTTCTTTTTTTCTCTCAGCCTCAAGAAAAAAAATTGATAAATTTTTCTCATGAAAGTCCAGTGTGAGGTGACTATCAAGAAAATGACAAATATGTGTTGCGACCAGGAATTACCGGTACATATACTTGAACATTACATTTGAATAGTTTGTTTTCAGTGATTTCTAATACAGTTACGGAATCTGTATTGTGACCAAAGACCACTGTTAAATACTGTCCTTTACAGTTTGGAAATTAAAGGGAAAATACATGTACAACATTTGCAAACATCAAAAAATAAAACTAACAAATCATTTTGAAATACCTTGCTGGACTGTTAGTGAATGACAGTGTAAAGCATCCTGTAAAATCATGGCACCTGGTGTACTGTCATTTTCAAGAAAAGTCGTATTCAGTGTTGATCCGGCCGATCAGTGTTGGAAAAACTGGCTTTTTTTCAAATACTGGCCCCAGTTGACCATCGCACTTGTTTGCAATCGATTACACACCTATGAACGGGTACAAGCCAGCTAGACTGGTTCCCTGACCTTACAATTCCCCCAATGTATGTAAACTGCTCTGTTTCTTCTTAAATGGAGTCAGACTACAGGAAAATGATTGTTTTTCTTGGTTTTTATAGCATTTTCGAACCCAAAATCTCAAAAAAGTCAGTGTAACTATATTTGCTATATATTTCCAACCCCCCAATTCCATCCATTTCTGAAAATTACAGCAAAAGCAAATGATGTATATTCCCTTTAACTGAAATTACAACAGGTATTATGGGCATCTACAAACCACATTTTGTACTGTTAACTACCGTAGCGCATTCCAAGTGCACATGACACAGCTCAAAATTTATTGGGCTGGGTAATTTGTTTTATTTATCTCAACAAAATTCCTTTTCAAAACAAGTCTACAATAATGGAACTGATTCCCATCCAGCACAAAGAGGTACCGGTACAAACACTGTTGTTCAAATGCAAGGTTGCACCCACGTGTACAGTATGCAATGCCCACTATCTACAGTATAGTACAATAGTATAGAAGCAGCCACTAAGTCCTGAGATCTGATGAAACCAGTGTGGGAGGAAATGTGATACAAAATCTATACGGTATCTTACCTTACACAAAAAAACAGCCGTACATTTTTCATGTCACACTTAACCACTTCTCAAAACAAGATGAGAAAAACATATGATGCATGTTTGGATCGATGTACATGCACTAGCCGCTAGGCCTATATTATTAGCACATTATTATTATTACTAGTATTTTTAAATCCTAGTAATTTTTTTATAGGGCACTACACGAGGGCGGATCTAGAGAGGTCACTGTGGTGGGAAGGGAACTGAGAGTGTGCCAGGGAAGGGGGTCAGAAGGGCTCTCTCAAATGAAAATGGCCTTTTTGGAGACAATTTCAGTCGGGGAAGGGAGGTGTGTGAAGGGGGGGGGGCAGATGCCCCCTCGCCCCCCCCCCTTGATCTGCCACTGCTTCGTAACATAGAATGCTCAAGTTGCATCCCCGTGCTCTTCAATGATACTGACATTTACGATGCTGATATACATGTAAGCAGGAACCAGTCTACAGGGCCTACTTTGCGAGGACAGAATTATTCTCTGGCAGCCAATCATTTCAAATTGTAAAGTAATAATTCAATAACTAAACATGGGCCGAGTTTTTCAGTGAGTTGATGTCCCACTCCAAAGTGAAGAACTTTTGTGTTGCTAAAAAAATAGCAATTTAGAAAAAGGAATCTATTTTTCGGGTTGAAACTCTAAAATAGCATGGGGAATGGCTTTGTCATAGCATGTCGTAGCGATTTTTCATTTCACATGTCCAAAATCTTAAGTGGTATCATTTATCAAGCGGAGTCACAGTAGTTTTGTTTGCACAGGATCCCGCTGGGGAAAGTCAACGTTAAGGGCTGGCGAAAACAGCCACTGTTGTTTGAAGTGTACATATGGAATGTTTTTAATATACATTTGTATTGATGTTGTCTGAGGGCACATTTGATGGAGTGTCAATATGGAAAGGGAACAACTCCTTGTCGGGCTTGAGTGCATGTGGAAATAAGTTTTCATTTTCTACTGTGTACACAAAACACAAAAAATTCAATCAGTCAGGGGCAACATAAATAACGATTTCCAAATATTAAAAAAATGTGAAGTGTTTTATGAAGAGTTTTTAATCAAAAGTTTCAACAAAGACATTGATGGGGACAGGATTTGAACAGAATGTTTACATTTTTTTCTTTCACTGCAAAGCTTCTTTCTAAATTCTAACTGAGTTCCTTCAAGTCTGCCACCAAGGTTGCCTACTGCGCACGATAATTGCATTAACACCTACCGTACTGTCCTGAAATAGTAACATTCTTGGAGACAGATACAAAAGCTAAATGAAAGCATACAGTTTGTACATACATTGACATGAAAATTTCACTTTAGCATCTTACAAAGATAATCTTTCATTTTCTATACTTTAGAATCCAACATGCTTTCAGAAATTCTGCTACCTTGCGCTTGATGACAGGTGTAGAGATAACCCACAGGTGCCTATACATGACCTGTAGATTTAAACGATTTCAACCCTCAGCAAAAGCTTGTTGCAGATGGGCAGGGGGTCCATGCTCACAAGTACGTCATGCTGCCTTACCAGCAGTACATGCAGTATGCACACTATGAACGCCTCGCATGGCTATGGTACAATGTATATAAAACCATATGGCCATGTCCAGCTAATCTGCCCTATTGACCCGATACCAATCAGCACGGTTAAAGTTGCGTTCCCATGGATGCTCTTCAACAAATCCCTTCTTCTTTTTTCTATAAATAAATTTTTCAACTATTTTATTCCAACCAGAAAAGCTTCATTTTATCTTCTTTTTTGGACATCTGCGGCACTCTAAAAAAATTGTTTTGGGCACGAACAGATTCACTTTGCAAGCAGATTAAATCGATACTGATTGCGGGGCGGGAACCAGCCTACCCAGTGAGAACAGAATTATTGTCTGGCAGCCAATAATTGAAAATTGTAAAGTACTAATTCAATAACTACACATTGGCCAATATTTGTTCGGTCGATGTCTCATTCAAAAGTGGATAACTTTTGTAGGCCCTATTGCTAGAAAAACAGAAATTTAGAAAAGGAATCTGTTCCTCAGGATAAACTCAAAAATGGCACATGGAATGCAACTTTAAGAACTACATGTACATGGGCCAACCATGAAGGTTGACCTCCATAGGTCAACCATGGGTAACCTACAGTGTAAGGTCCAGTACACATTGGAATTTACGAGTACAAAAAATAACAAAATGTTTAACCCTAGGCAGAGCCAAGCATTTTTTTGATTGTCAGCATTTGTTTAATTAACATGAATTTTGTGTCTGGAGCTGCTGATTAAATTTTAATGTCCCTCGTACATGTCAATTGTATTGGTGACTTGGCAAAACCCAACAATAAAGTTGTGATTTGTAGAAATAATGAAGTATTGCTGCAATACTTAATAATTCTACAAATCACAACTTTATTGTTGGATTTGCTTTTACAATTTATGTATATAAAAAAAACCAGCCGGGATTCCTTGTACACGTATGTACATGTCTTACATCTATATGTACCGGTACATCACTGAATTTAAATTTATAACAATAGGTGCCCTCCAATCCCCCACCCTTTTTTTAAACAGTACACATTACAGGCAGTCACATTAGCTGCCTTACACAAGTCATCCTGGAAATGTTTGAGTGGACAAGTAGTGTGACCACTGATGGGCATTCAATCTTGTTAAATGTGGTGTAACATTGACCATTCCTTCCGCCATGCACTGACTACCAGTGAGAAGTCTACCGCATTCAAGGCCACTTCTGGTATTACTAAGTAGTAGACTCATCTGGAAAACCAACTACTGTGATTGATAGTACTGTCCTTAAAGGGAATATACAACATTTGCAAACATCAACAAATAAAACTACCAAGTTTTTACGAAAAACATTACTAGGATGTTGGTTAACGACAGTCTAAAGCATCCTGTAAAATTATGGCACCTGGTCTTCAGTTATTTTCAAGAAAATGGTACTTTTGTATACATTTCCATCGGTGGTCGGCCGATCACCGTTGGAAAAACCCAACTACTTTTTAACTACTGCTCCAAATTTACCATTTTTTTTTTCAGTTAAAATTGTGTTGTTCATAAACGGATGCAGGCCAGCTAGACTGGTTCCCTTACCTTACAATTTTCTGGCATCTATGAATTGATCCATTTCATCTTTAGTGGAGTCAGGGAACCAGACTACTTGAACATTTTTGTTTTTCTTGGCTTCTCCAGCATTTCCGAACACAAAACTTCAAACATGTCAGTGTAACAATATTTGATCTACATGTATTATACTTACCCCTGAAATAGTTCATTTTTGAAAATTACAGCAAAAGCCAATGATGTACATTCCCTTTAAGGCATGGAAGGCTGCACTTTGTTGAAGTGCCTACGTAGTTAGAAGTGGTCAAGGATGATGCTGTGCCCTTCAGCCTTCAGGAGTGGTATGTTATCCAAATAGACCAATCCCACCTTATCAATTATATTAGGAAGGCTACTGCCCCCTTCAAAAGTTCAATGGCAAAAGGGTTGTGCTAGCTTTTGTTCAGATAATGTGTCACCAGCAGTTGCTTTGTACAATAACATGCACTATGGTTTTCCATTAAACTTTGAAGGGGGCCTTGTAGTATCTTGTACATGTGCCCGGATTCGTCTAGGTACTGTGAATTTCAGATTAAATATGAGAAGTGCTTACATTAAAACCCTCCTATGCAACCATACATTCTGTGCCTGGGTCCTTTCAGTCAAATCCATACAAGTGACTGTGTTCAACAGTTAAGAATTCCCAGCCTACATAAAGCAAGATTGACTGGCTGTGACTGTTGCTGTAACTTGATATGCTTTGACTGTGGGTAATAAGCCAGCTGTGTCCACAACTTGCCTGCTTTGTCTGTTCATGGCCTGTTGACCGAGTCTGACTTGTCACAGTGCTTGCTTGACATACAAAATATAACGATTTGACTTTTGGTAACCAGCCTTTGTTTAAAAGTACGGCAGGGGAAGTGGAATTGACTTTTGACTGTCTGTGACAGTTTAGATAGCAGGAGGGTTAATGTATGTACACAAAAAGATGGGCTATTGTCATTTTGACAAGTCATGCATGAACATAATGGAAACGGAACAAACTTTGTACTTGTATGCTGAAGAATTACCATAAACCCAGGGTGCTCTATAGATCTACAGAAAACTGAGGTAACTGACTTCTGTAATATGGGGTCAAGTGAACTTTGCTATTAATATTTCAAGTGACCTCTCCATAATCCAATTACAAAATTTACCAACACCGTGTGAATCATTACAATTGTGCCAAGGTTAACTAGTGGTGTGATTCCAATCCATTTTTTTTTTGGGGGGGGGTTTAATTCCTCTATTAGGTTTGGATTTTAGAAACTAATAAATTTTACACAAGCTAAAGAAAACAACTGAAAATCCCCAAAATTTGCTCCGTGGTCTCTGGTTGTAATCACTTGCTAGTGTACTAAGTAATAGTGGTCTTCTTGGTACACATGAATTGCCTGCTCATTAACCATTTGACTGATCAGAGAGTCCCCCTCCACCATTTTTCCAACATTACAGCTCCAACCTTACTGTTTGTGGGAGACCCCCACGAACAAATGACTTCTTACAAAAAAGTTATTAAGTTATTACGGGTGAGTTGTAAATGAATGTGCCAGTCGAGTGTGAAAATTCTAAAGCTGCTGATAATTATATGTGGAAACCAAAAGGTGACATGCAAAGAATGCATTACCAAAGGAGATCAAAGAAATATATATATACAATTTGCGCCTAGGCGCTGGTGAGGAACAAAATAACTTGCTCAATAAGCAGGCCACTTCTATAATTTACATTTCACCTCCAGGAGACAAAACAAATACAACTTTCGAAGTCCAGGCATCTGTAAAAAATAATGTAAATTGTCCAGTGACGTTTTATGAATGGTCATTAGTGGCTCACATATTGCAGGTTGGGAAAAACGCGCAAAGAATATTTGAATATGTATTACTGTATACATTTGTGTACAGGTCATGTAAATACAGTGCTTAATTGAATGCACTAGTTATGAACATGAATACCCTATGGCGAAATTGAATGCCCTATCTTCAGTCACGTGTCCTTCCGTGCTAACTTGAATGCACTATGGCGAATCTGAATGTTGTTTTTACACTTTTGATTGCTCTATGGCGAATCTGAATGCCCATAATGAATTTTTGGCTGTCGTATGGTGATTCTGAATGACTGTTTTTCTTTTTTGACTGCCCTATGGCGATTTTGAATGACTAGTTTGATTTTTTGGTTGCCCTATAGCAAAATTGAATGAACTATTTATACTCCTGCATGCACTAAGTGCGAAATTGGACGGGAAAACCTATACATATTATAATTCAGCCCTATCTTAAAGAGTACAGCGCCCTCTGTTGATATGGATTGCCGCCGGCAAACCTTTAGTAAACGTTAGTTTGCCAGCGTTACCTCCGGCAAAATATACACTACCTTTAATAATAACATTAACAGATAGAAAAGTTAGTTGAAACAAAAAGTGTAAAAGGAAAATTACCGGTAGGTGAAAAACGATTTCATTCGTGACGTCTTGGAAGCTGACCGCAAGCACGCCACAGGATGCACGCTAAGCGGACACTACTTGGCACAGGACAGTTTTTGGCATGACACCCGGTTAATTTTTTCCCAACCATGGCCATGCTAACGCACGCGGAAAAAATGTTGCAACCTGACGCCACTTTTTTCTTCATATATAATCTCAATGAAGGTCAGTCGTTGCAAAAATGATGATAAGACATGAATCTGGGACTGACAAACATTTCCAATTTTGTTCTTGACTCAGTCTCCATATAACTACGTATAACTGTCTTTGTACACACAACCGCATGAATTAATTGAAGTGGCGTCAAGTTGCAACATTGTTTGTTGCACGCACCCAACATAAAAACATGACCTGTGTTTTCTGTTCTAAGCTATGGTTTACCATACCTTACAATCTTTCAACAATAAACCCTGAGAATGCCACTCAGAAGTCCTCCAAGTCCAAGATATTTAGTGCTCCAACCACTGCTGCATGTGATGAAGCAACGCAACGGCACACACAAAACCACGGAAGTCGTTTGTCGTGTGTGCACAAGTACAAATTGGTGCACATGTAACCTATGCTGTCAGTCACTAGCGCGCGGTGCACAATGCGGGTATGGATTTGCTAGTCTTAGATCAAGACGTTGCTGTATATTACATACGCGATCGCCTGCCGTTAGAGGGCGGTATCACAACAAATCATGGCTCACATCACCCACGAACCCGCGCTTGCAATTTTATGAAGCCTGGGAAGGGACAGGGTGGAATTGTTTTTTCGGCCGTTGCTAATCGGTCCGCACAATTAATTAATCCTTTCCGAGCTTTATAATGGCCCATTTCGAAGCGTTTTGAATTGCAAGCCAGGACCCCGGACTTTTGCTTTCCATTGAAAAAAAATCCTGCAAACCACAAAACCGCAAATTAGCAAAATAAAAATGTTCCAAATGACTTTAAAAAAAAAAGTTTTTAAAGAGAAATAAAAGAAGAAAGATAAACATGGCCGATTTATTCATTATGTATAGCGCCTTCTACTGCAATTCTCTTTTATAGTCGCGAATAGAGTTTGAAAGTTGACCCCTTAGGCCAAAAAAAAAAAGTCTCCGGTTTCTGGTATGGAGCTTGTCCAAAAAGTGGTGCGGCGACGCGGCTTTTTTTTTTTTTTACCCGACTTTTTTGCTTCAAATGTCGGCTGATGACTGCAAATGGTGCCCGACTAAACTTAGTGAAAATATATGGGAGTCCAGAGAGGCCACATAAAGCTTATTCTCGATCATAACCCCATCTAAAAACACGTTGAAATTGCGCATCAGCAGAATTCCAGTCAAACCAGTGAGTTTGGCGGTTTTGATACATCATCTTTCATTGAAAAAAAAAACTTTTTCATTTTGTCGACGCGCATGGCTACGGCGACGCGCGCGCATACCAGAAACCGGAGACTTTTTTTTTTGGCCTTATGGTGCAGCGTGTAAAAGTCGGAGATTATGGTACATTGATTTCTTAAGAAAATCCTCGGGAAAGGTCTTTGTAATATTGCTACTAAGGCCAAAAAATATATATATATTCGGTCTCTGGTCAGACCAAAGTTCCGGAATTGACGCGGCGACGCGGCTTTTTTCTTTTTTTTCTTTTTTTTTCAAGCTTGGATTGTACAGACAAGGTGGGGTACTATGTTGCTTTTTTGGTGTCCTCATGTACATTGGTGTCCTCCATAATTTGCCTTGGTGCTTTCGATCATTTGCCTTGGTGCAATTTCCTATTCCCATTCCTTGGTGCTCTTTGGTAAAACAAATTGAGGAGGTGCGGAAATAGAGGGCGCTGTTGGAGCTACCGCGGAACATTTTGAAGAAAAAAAAAGATCGACGCGCATGATTAAAATCGACGCGCGCGCTGACCAGAGACCGACTTATTTTTTGGGGGGGGCCTAACATCTCAATTTATGGAAACTGAACATTGCATGACGTCAAAGAAGAGAAATATTCTTGCCAACATTTGACCCCTCACTTCCGGAAACACTTGTGGAACTCGGAGCCCTCGTACAAAGATGAACATTTATGAAATAATTTTGTGGCGCGGTCACGGGGGTAAAAACTTAGCTGAAATCAAATGTCTTTGGACACATTTTTTCTTTAATTGACTTGAAGGACTAGTACAGTCAAATTCTCATTTACCAACAAATCCAAAATCCAGACGTGAAACTTGTTTTTTACCCATATCTTTCTGATTTCTCATCATTTCTTGTGGAATGCAAATTCCAACATGAATGTTTCTCGATCAGGGGTGATTACGGTAGTTGTAATTTCTGTCAAAATATAATGTAGCACGAGAAAGGGCAACCCCGTGTAAAATGCCCAAAGAAGGTCCGCGGGCGGTCCGGAAGCTCAAAGACAAAATGGTGCAACCTCGTCCCCAGTGCTTACTTTATTTCCAGCACGGTTTCCAATAGTAAACCCTGGATAGGAAACTTTCATCAAGGTCATGACTCTGCAAGGTTTGAAACGGCCGTTAAGACTGATTCATTACTCTTTTATTCCAGTTTAGAGATGTTTTTTCTCGTTGAAAAGCGTAATAATGCAGGAAATTCTGTAAAACTTTATATCTGTGTTGTAAATTCACAATTCCCGTCACTTGCTCAGGCTCCGTTTCGAATCACGAACGGTCGGATTGCATTATGCGACGCTCAAAATTTTGTCCACATGGTCCGCAATGAAACAGAAATCACATCCGGTATGGAATGTGCTCATTTCTATGGGAAGTTTTCGGATAGCACTTACGTACATTGTCTAACTGCGGTCTTGAACAGCTGCAGCCAGATCGGATTTATACATAGGTCATAGGCCACTTCCTTCACAAGATTCTGTGAAGCTCATCAGAGTATCCCAGCGTCCTGTTTGCAGGGCGGGGGGTACGAGCGAAGGGGAAATTTAGTGCGCATGCAAGACCAGGGATTTTCGCCTTTATTGGTTTGAAGAATTTGCATTTACGACCGACGGACGATCCTAAAGATTTTTTTAAGGGGGGTGGGGCTCACAATTTTTTTTTTTTTTTTTTTTAAGTTGCTAATTTTTTAGAAGTTGTGCATAATTTTTGGCCGCAGAAAAAAATATGGATTTTTTTTTTTAAGAGGCGGACTATTTTGACGTTGGTGGCGACACTTACCCCCCTATTATACTACCCGAAAATAGGCCACGTACCAACCTCGTCCCCAGTGCTTACTTTATTTCCAACACGGTTTCCAATAGGTAGTGATGGGCGCGTACTGCTCGACACCCTGGGTACGAGGTTGGGCCACGTACATATCACCAAGATCAAATCGTAGCAGACCAGTAAATAAACTTCCATAGACCCCAATGGTTAAATGCTCCCACTTCAAAAATTCGAGAAAAATACTCACAACTCTCCAAGGTGTTCAAGACACACATCAAATTAAAGCTTATTTCATCATCTTTCATTTTCTTTTCAATTTTTGGGGGGTCAACTGATGACTTTTAGGAAAAATTTCCATCTGAAGATGATCACCCCTGAAAATAGTCCTGAAGCCCATCGCCATTTTGAAAAACGATGCCTACACTCCATTGCAAAATAGAGCGCTTTTAGGGTCCAAATTGCATCCAAATTACACAGAACTGCAAGCTCCCAGTCCTGTGCACGGGTTCCACCCATATTTTTTACAAACCCTCAAGTTCATGGCCCACAGCATGCTCAAATACTGAAGATTTTGAGGCATGCAAATCGTGATTTGGCCGGCGTAGGCAATTTCGGACCGATTTACTGGTCTGCACACATATGGGACAAAAAAAATCGAGGCTGGTCAAGCATTGGAATTCATTTATGCGTTGACAAAGGTAACCTATGAGGAATGTTTTATTGAATTATTTCATGGATGTTTGAATTTTCAGGATGATTGAACTAAAACCAAGCGGTGTAGGCCTAGCCTTTTGAAACATACGGTACCAACTATCGCAATAAATCCTATGTAAAAAAAAAACCTATGCTGAAGACAATCGTGACTTTTTGTTTTGTTCAGCATTTGCCACAATCGTGTCATATAACCAAGCAATCGAACCGATAAAACGAGAAAGAACTTTAAGAAATACAGAATGACATTAAAAAACAATTAAGACAACGAACCAACAATAACAAGTCCCCAGGTCCCATGTTACGTGACATGTCATGTTTCCCTTTACCGTCCCAATAATATGCCTACAAGATTATTTTGATTGATTTTATTTTGGTAAGATTTATATCAGTTTAACATTTTATTTGCCTTCATTTCAAATAGGCCTTTGTGTATAAGAACAAACACATTAATCGTCACCGTTTTCACGAACAGCCACATACTATATCATGTTGATTTTGAAGAAAAGTGTTTTCGAGGTAATCGCAAAAAGAAGTTTCTCATATTTTAAAACTTCACGAAATACCACTTTGCAACAACTTTGTGCAGCAAGAAAACCATCACACGAATCTACGAGAGCTGAAGTTTTACATGAACCCGATAATAAGACTTAATACAGCAGTTAATTAGTGAGAATTAATTAGTAAAGATATATGGCTCTTCGTGAAAACGCAAATTTAGGTTTCCGACATAATTATTGGCCATTTCTGTTCAACGTGTATTTCCATAGGCGCGCGTGAGTACTAGTACGCGCGCGCAGGTGAAAATGTAACAAAGATATGTGGCTCTTCGTGAAAACCAAAGATGGTATAGCGCCGCTCTAGGATCTTTGGTGAAAACGCAAATCTCATTTGACCTACTTTTACGTATTTCCGTGTGATGGCTTTTGTACGCGTTCAAAGGGCCAAAATGTACAATGTACATGTATGTGGCTCTTCGTGAAAACGCAAAATGCATTTATCGAGATTTCTGCCCCTTGCAACATTAATGTAACTTAATAAATACCTTGGAGAGTTGATGGTTTCTGATTGGTCGAGACTCGATCACGTGGCCGGTCATTAACGGTGATAATGGACCGGCTTCAAAGATCAAGCGAATAAATGGCCCCTGAACCAGCATTGATCAAATACCGTTCAGCCCCATGCAAGCCAATGATTGGTCAGAATATAGTAACAGTCCTGCGGTAACTTTTAACAATTGAGCACTGCACATGCGCTCAACCCCCATCGCGTGAGACTGACGCGCGCGTACGCAACACAGTTGCTAGGGATGCGTGCGTGCGCGCGCGTAAGGAAGTTTTGAAACGACATCGTACAGCAGTGCAGTGCAGTATATACTGAGGATGTTTACGACGAAAGCGTAGATCAACGATTTATTTTCTTTGAAACACTTCACCCACCGACATATTTACCTTTCCTAAACCAAGCATCTTTGTAATTCCGGACACAAGGAATGTGTAAACGAGATTTCAGCTTCCTCCATAAGGTAAAGATATGAAAACATTGTTGTAATTTGTTTCGCTAAGGCAGCAGTTTCTGTTGAGTTTACGTCGTTATAGCTGTTACTAGTTAGTGTTAAGCTAAAATATGGCCCATGAACATGAACACAAAAAAGTCTGGAAATATCGCCGGAAAAAAGTCACAAAATTGGAGCATTTTAACTGTTTATTTCGTTATAAAGGTATTTATTAATGGGAATAACAGTGTGAGGATCCGGTCTTCACTGCGTGATAATGACCGGGTGTGGGGGTGACCGCTGTTAATGGACCTCGACTTCGTCTCGGTCCATTAACAGCGGACACCCCCAAACCCGGTCATTATCACGCAGTGAAGACCGGCTCCTCACACTGTTATTCCCTTATTAGAAATTAATGATGTTTTGCTAACAGAAACATGTCAATATCGTTAAGTACATTGTTTTAATGCGAAATATTGAAAAAAATCAAAATCGAACAAAATTGTAATTTTTGACATATGTGGCTCTTCGTGAAAACGGTGACGTAATGATCTATAATAGGCCTACAACTTACACTGATTAATTAAATAAATTTATCAAAGCTGTATCATGATTTGTATAGGCCTGTATACTTTATGTAAATTGAATGCAGGGAATGCGAGTTTAAATTAAGCTATAACAAATGAAAAGGAATGAATTCAGCGAGTGTTACAATAAAAAAAAAAGATTTCAGTGCGAATTGGATTGCACATTCGTCATAATCGGCATCGCATCCGTGAATCCGAAAGTCTAATCACGTATTTGTGATTCTATAAAGACAATGTACAACCCTTGCTTTTGCTGCAATTTTCAGAAATAAATGGATTTGGAAGATTAGAATGTTATAGCAAATATTGTTAAACTGACTTGTTTCACGTTTTGGGCTTGTAGATGCTTGAAAAATCAAGAAAAACCAATCATTTTCTTGTAGTCTGGTTCCCTGACCCCACTTAAGATGAACGGAGCAATTTATAGACTTTGGGGAATTGTAATGTCAGAGAATCGGTCTAGCAGGCCTGTACCTCTTCACAGGTGTGTAATCAATTGCAAAGAAAATGTGGAATAACTAAATATGAAAAAGTAGGAACAGTTTTCTGAAATAAGCCAGTTTTTCCAACGCTGGTCGGCCAATCATGGTTGGAAAAATACAGGTTTTCTTGGAAATGTCAGCACACCGGAGCCAAAATTTTACAGGATGCTTTAGACTGTCCTTCATTTCGTGATAATTTGATCATTTTCTGATGTTTGCAGATGTTGTATCTTCCCTTTAAATGAAACGTTATGCACATTAATTTATTTGAATGATGCAAAATGAAATTGAATGCTAGTTATTGCGAAAATAAAACCAGGATATACCTCATTCTCAAAATCAGCGCCAAATTGAATTTATGTTTTACAAATTCAAATGTACATTTTTCAATATTGTTGTTTTTTTTTTCAAAACGTATACCACTTTTTTTTAATTAACTGGTTTACTTTTTATGTGGTTTGGATATTTTGTTAAGCGTTTAGAAATTTTTATGTAAAACACTATAATTATTAATACTTTAGGGGCTCCGTACCAACGAATTAGCAATTCGTGGGAACGAATTAGCAATTCGTGGGAACGAATTAGCAATTCGTGGGAACGAATTAGCAATTCGTGCGAACGAATAAGCAATTCAGTCGTGCGAACGAATTAGAAAATTACAAAAACAAATTCCACCCTGTCCCTTCCCGGGCTTCATATATACCGGATCAGATTGGCCAAAGAACCCGCCATGTCGACGAACCAGTCACATATATGGGGAGAGTGACCAATCACGAGCGATTAACCAATAATAAAGAACTAGGGCGCATTTGCTCACTTGCCACTAGTGCAGCTCTGTTTACGTGGGAAGACTGGCGCGCTCATGTCCAGGCGTTCTGAGCAAACTTTCTTTAATATGCGGAAAGTGTGTCGGTTAAACTTACTCCCTTGCATTGCAACACAAAATATAGATTTTCCTCTTTCACATGAATATGATTTTTTCATGATTAAAGGCGAATAATTATGTGCACTTTTCCATTGAAAAACGGGCAACTCAGTGAAAACTTCGCGTTTCCTATGGAGGTCACGGCACATTTCCCCGATTTTTGAGGGTGCGGGTTTACTTCTTCGAACGGCATTACCTCGCACGGTTTCTGAAATAGCCTTTCGTCAAGGCCATCGTGGCTTAACTTGCCGGCATTAGACAAAGCGGCGCCCTGCAAACAAAGTTTGCTCGCCATACAGAAGGGCAACCTCCGTCACCTGAGAAATTGAAATGGCGCTGTCGACACACAAATATCATGAAGTCCACAGTGTGTACAGGAGAGTGACCAACAGAGAGAAAACTTTAATCGAATGGTTCCATGGAAATACACAAAGTTTGTTGGACAACGCCTTTGCAGTGTCGATGTCGCAGGATACGGACGTGAAAGTGCTAAGTGTTGGAGCGGGGGACGGTGCGTAACAGTGTGTATACAAAAAAAATTGACCATGGGACCAAGTTTTCGAATTTAGCCGTTGGAACAAAGGTAGCCTAATCCTCCGTGTGGGTATTTGCCTAGCCTACAAAAAATGTGTTTTAAACACAATTCTAAACACTTAATTGCTATCAGTTTGTAAACAATGTTCAGATGCTAAACATTTTTAGCATGAGGTGATAGCAGTGTTTGGAAGTGTGTTTCCTCGTAGCTGGAGATACCCAGCCCTAAATGTTATCATTGGGTTGTCATTTAATGACAACCCAATGATACAATTTAGGGCTGGGTAACTCCAGCTAGTTTCCTCGCTAAATACGTTTCTGTTGGCCAGACAAATATCCGCACAGTATACAAATATTGAATGCTTCGAGTGATGTAGTAAAACTAGCCTCCCGAGGTGATCCATGGACATTCTATTTTCCCGTGGCGAAGCCTAGGGAAAATAGAATGCTCCATGGATCACCGAGGGAGGCTAGTTTTACTACACCACGAGATAAAGAATTCAATATTTGTTTTATAACACTTCACCCACAGATTCTGCTTGGTTCAATATTTTGAATTATTTAAATCTGAACACAGTTGAAATAAACTTCAATTTCAATACAAAATTGGTGGAAACTGTATTTCTCTCTTCCAAACTACCCCTTCACGAAATGTTTGAACCCAACTCTGCGGCGCGCTCTCTTTGGAACAATACACGCTACGCGCAACGCGCACACCAGCATGCATTTGCACAGCGCCGTGGATGTAGACTTGGCCAAGTCTGGGTTGCGCTCGATCTGTGCCTAGAGTAGACTTGACTCAAGTCGGAATTGCTCTAAGTCGGTATCTTAATTTTTTTTTAAAGTAGCAAAAATCACTAAGTTTACGTCTTTCCAGAAGCCCGACAAGCAGTGACAAGGTACTCTTCAGAGCGCGTTCCACTTCAGTGCCGTAAAACAATGCGCACACACTGTATGTACATTGTACAATACGCGTATTATACGTACATGTACATGTGTGTGCATGTATTGCAGAGCATGTGCATACATGTGGTGCAAAAGTTAGCAATTCCGACTTGATCAATCTGCCATCAGCACCCCCCCTCGCGTGAACGCGCCTGTATTCATCGATGCATATGCAACACCGTCTCTATGCATATGCAGCAACATCGCTTGACCAATCAATGTAACCAATTTTTTAAGACTCGTTTATTATTTTCAGTAGGTATGGAAGGTGGATAACAATCTGCAAAAGTTTTAAAAACGTAATCTTAATTTGTAGATTTCAAACACATTATATTTGGATGATAATGCTAACTTGATCAGCTGCTCTTGGATGGAATTGATACAGAACATGAAATTCAAATGTAATTCAAAACAAAAGGGAATTTTTATTGGGGTTAACCTATAAAAGATGTTGAGATCCATTGATACGCGGTTCGTGTTGTGCGTACCCAGAGCCGTTTCAAAGCATTCGAACGTACGCGTGCGTGTATCTGTTTCTACTCCTCACCATGGGATGCGTGTGCGTTCTCCGCGAAACTTTGGATGCGCGAATACGCAGACAACGCTGATTGCGTGTTAGGAATATTATCAAAACAATCTGCGCGCGTTTTTCAGAATAAAAACGCTCATTACCTGAAATACTGTGATATGATTGGCTTCTACCGAAATCGGTAGAAGCCAATCACATCGAGAATTAATTTCCATAGACTGTGTACAAACGTGGAACAAACCAGCGCGTACGCTTGGCAGATTGACCAAGTCTGGGTTGCTGCATCACTTGAAAATAACATGTACATGTACGTTTTTAACATGATGGTCCAGATTCGACGCATGAGGGCGCGCGTTATGTACTGTAAGGATGGGACGTATATGCGATATGCGCTGTGAGTGGATTTAGGCACAGACCGAGCGCAACCCAGACTTGGCCAAGTCTATGCCTAGAGTAAATCCACTCACAGCGCATATCGCATACGTCCCATAGACATAAAGAACCTAGGTTCTTTATGTCTATGATACGTCCTTACATAACGCGCGCCCTCATGCGTCGAATCCGGACCATCATGTTAAAAACGTACATGTACATGTTATTTTCAAGTGATGCAGCAACCCCAACCTCGTCCCCAGTGCTTACTTTATTTCCAACCGCGTTTCCAATAGTAAACCCTGGATAGGAAACTTTCTTCCTGTATCCTGATTGGATACCGCAATTATTGGCTAGTAATGGATTTTTATCGTGTACTTGGTGCTATATATTCACAACGTGCAGTACGTGTTTTCGCGATCATTCGTCCACGCCTTCTCGAAAATACTAATTTCCTTTCCAATTTGCTCATATTAATATGAAATATGATACTGCATGTTGTCTTGATAAGATCGTAACAGTTTGATTTCAAAAATCGTGTTTTCGTAACTCACGCCGTGCTCGCGCTGCTACGAATTGACTCTGTTTTTACCCCAGACACCGCATACAAAAACAAACGCTAATGTGTAACGCATATCCAGGCACCAGACTGTTCCTCATTTGCATACGTCTGCAAAAATCTTGCACATGCAAATGATCCAATACCAGGGTGAGAGAGCAGGTAGTGGTGGGCGCGTACTGCTCGACACCCTGGGGACGAGGTTGGCAGCAACCCAGACTTGGTCAATCTGCCAAGCGTACGCGCTGGTTTGTTCCACGTTTGTACACAGTCTATGGAAATTAATTCTCGATGTGATTGGCTTCTACCGATTTCGGTAGAAGCCAATCATATCACAGTATTTCAGGTAATGAGCGTTTTGATTCTTAAAAACGCGCGCAGATTGTTTCGATATTATTCCTAACACGTTATCAGCGCTGTCTGCGTATTCGCGCAGCCAAAGTTTCGCGGAGAACGCACACGCATCCCATGGTGAGGAGTAGAAACAGATAATTTTCCGGATAATTGCCAATCGTTCTTCTGACAATTATCCGGAAAATAATGGCCATTTGTTTGACGAAGAGAATCGCCGACAGATTAGACGACCACATACCAGCTTCCCAAGCAGCCTATCGACACGGCAGAGGCACCACTGAGCAGGTCTTTGCCTTAAAGATCTTAGCAGAGAAGGCCATCACAGCCGATAGCTATGAACTTCACCTACTGCTGCTCGACATGTCAAAGGCTTTTGACTCGGTGAGGAGAGTGGTTCTCTTTGAGGATCTTAAAGAGATACTAGAGCAAGACGAACTCCACTTACTGGCAATCTTGCTTAGAGACGTTCGATTGCAAGTCAGAGTGGGAACTGTCTTGGGTAAGCCCTTCAAAACCAACATCGGCGTGCCTCAAGGAGACTGCCTCAGTCCCATTCTCTTCACTCTATACCTGGCAAAAGCACTGAGACAACTTGACCCAGAAACACCCGATACACCATTCACTCTTCAAGATCACAATTACTGCACGCAGACACAGTCCCAATCCCTTCCTGTGGAACTCGAGAACCACAGCTACGTATGGTGGCCCTGAAGGGACATCGCATATCGCAAACGTGTGCGCATACGTATGCGATGTCGCGAAATTTATCGCGAATGTGTGCGCACACGTATGCGATGTCGCGAAATTTATCGCGAATATGTGCGCACACGTATGCGATGTCGCGAAATTTATCGCGAATATGTGCGCACACGTATGCGATGTCGTGAAATTTATCGCGAATATGTGCGCACACGTATGCGATGTCGTGAAATTTATCGCGAATATGTGCGCACACGTATGCGATGTCGTGAAATTTATCGCGAATATGTGCGCACACGTATGCGATGTCGTGAAATTTATCGCGAATATGTGCGCACACGTATGCGATGTCGTGAAATTTATCGCGAATATGTGCGCACACGTATGCGATGTCGCGAAATTTATCGCGAATATGTGCGCACACGTATGCGAATTTGTTTGCAATGTCGTGAATTTTATTGCATACCTTTGTCGCATACCTTTGGGGTGATGTCATTTTTGCGGGCAATTCGTTAGTGACCTAGGGAGTCCGCAAGTGGCCCTGGTCCCATTTTGTATACCCAAGATACTTCAAGGCAGGAGCTTGGGTACCAAGCAGTTACATTTCAGCGTGGCCAAGGTCATCTCTAGCGGGCCAGCCACAGGGTGATGGTACAGCATCATATCACAAGACAAAGGTCCATGCGAACAATCGTCGGACTGTTCTCACGAAAATGAGCACCGGTACAATGGTTAGTATAATAGTTATTAACTTATTTTGAATTTTATACAATATATTGAAACTCTTATTCTTATTAACGCAAGTTGAAGAAAGCCAGAACCTTTCTGAAAGGTTCTGCCCAATTTTCGGACAAAACAAACTTGGAGGATGGTAACGTTATGGCAATACTCATAGTAATAGTCGTTACCAGGTTACAGGGGGGGTCAGACAAGTCGACCGTTGAGACAACTCGACTCGGGATAAGTCGACCGTTGAGACAAGTCGACCGTGTGTGCGATAAATGGAAAGACAAGTCGACCGTTGAGACAAGTCGCCTCGCAT